>JASPKZ010006064.1:0-1200000 GCA_030220185.1 Diploptera punctata | reverse complement strand
ACTCTTACTTTAAGGGAGGAAAGGAGATTACAAGTATTTGAAAATAAAGTACTTAGAAAAATTTTTGGACCAAAGAGAGATGAACAGACAGGTGAATGGAGAAGACTTCATAACAATGAACTACATGGTCTTTATGGGAAGCCAGATGTAATAAGAACAGTTAAGTCTCGTAGACTGCGATGGGCAGGACATGTTGCACGTATGGGGAACGAAAGACTTGCATGGAGGCTTCTTGTAGGAAAGCCAGAGGGAAAACGGCCAGTTGGTAGACCAAGAATGAGGTGGGAGAATAACATTAACTATGATTTGAGGGAAGTAGATTATACAGGGAATGATTGGAAAGCATTAGCTCAGGATAGGGATGCATGGAGAGCTTATGTCCGCGCGGCCATGAACCTACGGGTTCGGTAGTGCCAGTGAGTAAGTAAGTACATAGAAATATATTATACTCGTATAATGGAAATGGACAGTTAATGTCAAATGAGGGGAAATTTGAAAAAGTGGCTGAATTCAAATACCTAGGAACAATAATCACAAATAGGAATGAGATGCACAAAGAAATTAAACATAGGCTCAATTCTGGAAATGCGTGCTATTATGTATTATTGAGACTCTTGTCCCAACTTCTCTAAATAAAGAAACATTATAAACTGAAAATGTATTAAACTGTTATTCGTCCAGTTATATTATATGGATGCGAAATATGGACTCTTACTTTAAGGGGGGAGAAAAGATTAGGAGTATTTTGATAATAAAGTTTGTAGGAAAATTTAGGATCAAAGAGAGATGATCAGAAAGGCGAATGGAAATGGCTAAAACAGTACATGATTTTTAGATGTAATAAGAAAAGTTAAGTCATGGGATAGACTTGTGGTATGAATGAGGAATGAAATAAGGGCATGGAAACTTCTTGTAGGAAACCAGATGGAAAACGCCCAGTAGGCAGATCAGAAATGAGGTGGAAGAAACACCATGATTTAAGGGAAGTAGATTATACAGGGGGCGATTGGAAAAAAAATCTTAGGATAGGAATGTATGGAGAGCTTATGTCCGCTCGGCCATGAAGCTACATGTTCGACAGTGAATTCAGTCAGTTCTTCAAAATTTGCCTCATTTATAATTAGCCTAACTGTCCATTCTCTCTATATCTCTATTTGAAACAAGCCAATACCCGGCGTGCGCTGCTGCTCCTAAATAAATGTTAATGTGTTTTTTCCACCAGCCTTGAGCTGTTATACTTGCCCGGGAATCTACTTATCCCGATCTTCTTGGCATCAATGAAAGACAAAAATGGTTATTGTGAGTTATCCGTAGAAGATAAATATATGATGTCGTGGACATTTTTGTAAGAGTTTTTTTTTTTTGAGATATTCAATTCCATGTCCCAACTCCTTTCAAAAAACGTTAAGCTGAAAATATATAAAACTATTATTCTACCAGTTATATTATAAGGGTGCGAAACATGGACTCTTACTTTAAGGGAGGAAAGGAGATTACAAGTATTTGAGAATAAAGTACTTAAGAAAATTTTTGGACCAAAGAGAGATGAACAGACAGGTGAATGGAGAAGACTACATAACAATGAACTACATGGTCTTTATAGGAAGCCAGATATAATAAGAACAGTTAAGTCCCGTAGACTGCGGTGGGTAGAACATGTTGCGCGTATGGGGAATGAAAGACGTGCATGGAAACTTCTTGGAGGAAAGCCAGAAGGAAAACGCCCAGTTGGTAGACCAAGAATGAGGTGGGAGAACAACATTAACTATGATTTGAGGGAAGTAGATTATACAGGGAATGATTGGAAAGCATTAGCTCAGGATAGTGATGTATGGAGAGCTTATGTCCGCGCGGCCATGAACCTACGGGTTCGATAGTGCCAGTGAGTAAGTAAGTATTCAATTCCGTGTACAATAATTTGGTGTATTTGTTATGGTTTAGGCAGCGTCAGCCATTTAAGCGTCAAAATAGGGACTTTATTTCACTTTTTTCACTACAAAGAGTGATTTTTAGGGATGAAAGGGTTGAGTGTTACAACTCCCTTATAACCTATGTTCATCCCCGGAATCTCCTGAACATTTTTCAAAAAGCCCCATCACAATCGAATGAACGGTACGGCAGAGCACGCTTGCCCGGGAATCTACTTATTCCGATCTTGTTGGCATCAATGAAAGACAAAAATGGTTATTGTGAGTTATCCGTAAGAGATAAACATATGCTGTCGCGGTCTTTTTTGTAGAGCTTTTTAGATATTCAGTTCTGTGTACAATAATTTGTTATGGTTTAGGCAGCGTAAGCCATTTAAGCGTCAAGATAGGGACTTTATTTCGCGTTTTTCGCTACAAAGCGTGATTTTTAGGGAATTTCTTGAAGGTTTTGCAAAAATACCCCATCAAAATCGGATCAACGGTATGGCAGCGCATAGAATACGAACAAACAAACAAAAATTCATTTTTATATATTAGATGTGAAATTGTTAATAGTGTGTGTGTGTAAAGTCGGTAGTTACGTAGAGGAAGTTAAAATAATAATGTTGAGGTATTTAATTGCAACATATTAAATTGAAAAATGACGTCTCTAATTCTGCTCTTAGAAAGGAAGAAGACATTAATATAGGAAAGCATTCTTAAACAAATATGACAATTTAGAAAAAAAGGAAATGTATTAAAACAAAATTGGACAATTAATAACGAACAGAATCCAGTTTGTTTTAACGAAGGTTGAATTCTTACGAAGGGAAGCAGTTAATATCCAATTTCCATGCATAAGTTATGTTCACTTCGCCATCGGTTTGGGACACATGTCTTATTATTATTATTATTATTATGATTGCTGTTAATTAGATGTCGTGACCAGTCATATTGCGCATGTGCATGCACTTTTTTTTTTCGTTCTGCTTGACGTATCTTACAACATAGGCCACCTTGAATACTGGGACCGATAAAAGACGTGAAAATTATTATGTTCACACAGATGCTAATGCTTTCAATAAATTACAAGACAGTTATAGCAACCACTTCAGTGGACCTTGGCTCTCGAAACATGCCACAGATTTATTTTCGTTATACAAACACATAGCTAACTTATATATATAATTCTTGTGTACGCGTGTTTGTCACTCAACTCCTCCCAAACCACTGGGCCTATTTTGATGAACTTTTTTTTGTGTGTCTGATTGGGTCCCTCGATGGTTTAGATTCACAATTGGACCCTCTAAACCATTAGGTGTATGAGTTCACCTGAAGTGAAAATTGAAAAATTGCTCTAGCGGTCACAATTTTTAATGAATCACAACGAAACTCAGTATATCCTGTTAAAATAAATCGAGGTAGATATTATACAAAAATTACAATTGGAATTTTATCTGAAATCCAAATTAAAAACTGCCTAAATGACTGGACCGATTTTGATGATTTTTTGTGGATGTTTGAGTGGGTCCCTGGATGGTTTAGATTCACAATTGGACCGTATAAAACCATTAGGTGTAGGAGTTTACCTGAAATGAAAATAAAAAATCGCTCTAGCGATCACAATTTTCGATATTTCACAACGAAACTCAGCATATCATATTAAAATAACCGAGGTAGGTATTCTCCAAAAATGAGCGAAATCCGACAATTAGAAGTGGAGGTTTACTTGAAATTCAAGATTAAAAACAACTTAAATGATTGAACCGATTTTGATTAAATTTTTGTGTGCGTCAAATTGCTCCCCCCCCCCATGGTTTAGACAGCAAATATACTCTCGGTACCTGATAACCTCCATGTACAAATTTTCAAAACAATCGACAAACTACTTTTAGTAGTTTTCTGAGCACAAACATGGCTGAATGTTTATATATCCATCCATAGTAATTCTGCCCGAGAGCAGGTCTTTCACTGCGGTCATAGCATTTTAATGCTATGCTTTGCAGCTTTACTAGGGAATTATAGGTGTGGTAGCTTCCCGTTGCTTTGCACACCGATGAAGGATGATGATGATAATGGTAATGATGGTGATGATTTTTCGGGGACCGTTGGGCTCTAAGCTTCCTGACGTTTGTCTTACAGGTCAAGAAACATTTTAGAGCAGGTGAACAGTTTTAAATATCTAGGTTTCAATTTATCATATGTTAAAATTGAAGATATTAATGATAAAATAAATAAATTTAATCTAATGTGTGGCACTATTAAAAGAACCCTTAAAACACAATAAAAGAAACAAAAATAAAATTTTATAAAGTAATGGCTGTTCCTGTATTGATGTATGGATCAGAATGTTGGACGATCACTAAAAGACAAGAACAAAGATTGGAAGCAGCTGAGATTAGATTTTTAAGAAATATAGCAGGATATACTCTGCTGGATAAGAAAATAAATGAAGATATAGGAAAGGAACTAAATATTTTCAAACTTACAGACCGAATAATTAAATATAGGAACGACTGGAAAGAACATATTGATAGAATGCCAGAAAAAAGATTTCCAAAATTATTGCTAAATTATAAACCATACGGAAGGAGAAATGTTGGACGCCCACACAGAAGATGTCTGAACAATTTTAACAATTCTAGCTTTCATGAAACAGGAAGGAGCCATTAGGATTAATCCCTGGATGATGATGATGTGAGAAAAAAACTCCGAAAAAAACCTCACCCAGGAGCCTATCCCGACCGGGAATCGAACACGGGACCCCTGAGTCACAAGGCAGCAGTTTTTATATTATTGTTGGTAATTTACAGTTAAAAAAAGAAGAAAGTAAAAATGTTGTGTGATATTGAGAAATCATAAGATGTGTTTGTAGATGGTCCCCTAACTGTACTCTGGCTACCCTCATTGAAAGCGGTGGCTCAAGGGAAGTTTTCAGTTTTATGATACGATAAACAATGTTTTATTGTTACCAGAGTTTTGCACGGCCATGTTACGTATTTTAGGGACAGTAATAAAAATATTTCACAAAATGTTAATGCATTTCTCCTTCTGTCGGCCTTAATTGCTGTGTTTGGGCGCCGCGAGCCCCGTTATATTGCCTTTGCAAGGGGAGCTCTATTCTTCAAGACGGCGCAATTTTTAGTCTTCCAAGGTCGTGCCAAACGGTACAACTTTGCACAAATTTTCTTTGTGTTAGGAAATGTGGGTTTACAGCATAACGGTGTTTTTCAGTTCGTCCACCTCCTCATAACAATATCTAACATAAACAAGATTTAATAAATTTGAAATATACAGGGTCAATATATAACGGAAATAGACAGCTAATGACAATTGAGGGATATTTTGAAGAAATGGCTGAATTCAAATAACTAGGAATGAGATGCACAAAGAAATTAAACATAGGCTCAATTCTGTAAATGTATGCTGTTATACATTACAGGAACTCTTGCTTAATTTGTCTAAAAAAAACATTAAACTGGAAATATATTAAATTGTTATTCTCCCAATTATATTGTATGGATGTGAAACATGGACTCTTGCTTAAAGGGAGGAGAAAATTTAACTAGTATTTGAGAATAAAGTTCTTAGAAAAACAATTGAAACAAATAGAGATGAACGGACAGGCGACAGGCCTACATAACGTGGTCTTTATAGGATACCAGATATAATAAGAACAGTTAAATCTCTTTAGACTGTGATAGGCAGGACATGTGGCATTAATGGGGAATGAAAGGGGATCGTGGAAGCTCCTTATAAGAAAACCAGAGGGAAAACGCCCAGTTGGTAGAGCTGGAATGTGGTGGGAGAATAACATTAATCGTGATTTGAGGGAAGTAGATTATACAGGGGATGATTGGAAAACATTAGCTCAGGATAGGGTTATGTGGAGAGCTTATGTCCCTGTCTGTATTAAGTATATAACTGTTTTAAAATACCGGTAACTATAAGCTACTTAAAAATATTTTTGAGTAAACAGCTTTCTACAGTCCTAGCGTCCAGATTTGAGAAGTTACCTCCTTACCACAATATTGATACTAGATCACAAGATAACGTCTGCTAACATAGCACTTCCTCTTTATCTACTTCCTTCACAGTAGCCTCTGCCCGTTCCTGGAGTTTCCTTCCTCAAGATATCAGGGGTTGCCGCACACTTGGCACTTTTAAGTCACGCTTATACAATTACCTGTTGTCTAATAATTAATTTTTCTTCTATTTATTTAAATTTATACTATGTCATTAATAATTTTTTCTCGTTCTTTTATATATATATATATATATATATATATATATATATATATATATCTTGTACATATTATATATTTAATTCGTTAAATCTAGAGTAAATCAAAATACATTATAAATATTAATTGTATTGTATTTATAACATGTAATCGTTTATGTTTATTGTCATTTTGATGTAAAACTATTTTTTTGCATTTTTTAAAACCTGGTTGAATGGTAGACAAGACCTTAACTCTGCCAGGTAAAATAAAGCTGTTATTATTATTATTATTATTATTATTATTATTATTAAAATAAAGCTATTATTATTACTATTATTCGTTAAATAGTCGTAACAAATGCCACTTTTGAATTCCAAATTTTGGAAATCACTCGTGACATTACTTATGAATAATTTTGTGTATAAAAACAGCTGTATTTTTATCCTTAACTGATTTATGACAGTGGAGTATTTCTTGTTTGCATTCTGCTGTTAAATGTATAATGCACATATGTTGTAATTAATTGATACATGAATTAGAAAAATTAGGAAAAAATTGTTCTCAAAACACAAGGCCATTACTTCACGTGTTTAAAAAATGTCGGAGCGAATTATCCCTTGAAATTGTCACTAGAAACGAGCGAGGTGCGATGAGGGAGCCGTGAAAATTAATACTCAATTAATTTGGTGGAATTGAAACGCATAATTCCTAATCACGACAATAATATAAAGAATAATGTGCATTCATTTGTCGCACCGAGTAATTACTTAATAATTCACAAGTCAATTTCTGATAATTGGATTGAATGGTTAATGAAAAAGCAGTTAATATCGCGTGTATATTGCATGAATTAAAATTCCGCGGAGGCTTACAATCGATTCCTGCGCTGCAGCCTCTAAAAATTACTACTCATGCACTATTTTACTTTATTAAGTGAATTTAAGAGCTAAATGGATGTTCGCAGCAGCCCTTTAATTCCTTTTTTTATTCCTTCCTCAGGGATGATAGCTCTACAGTTAGAAACAGTGGTTCAGGTTAGGTAAGTATGGAGAGCTTATGTCCGCGCGGCTACGAACCTACGGGTTCGGTAATAATAATAATAATAATAATAATAATAATAATAATAATAATAATAATACAGTAGAAAACTTGGAGTAACAAGTTTAAATGAAGATATACAAAGATACCAACAAGAATGGAAAAATCATCTGAGGAGAATGGCAAGAAATAGACTTCCAAAATTGGCATTCCAATATACCCCAACTGGACATAGGGACCTAGGAAGACCAAAACATCGGTGGAAAGATCAAGGCCATCTTCGCTAGGTTTACCGTACAGGCCACATGGCCTAAAACGAATTTGTTCATGATGATAATAATAATAATAATAATAATAATAATAATAATAGTAATAATGATAGCTTTATTTTACCTGGCAGAGTTAAGGCCTTAAGCCTTGTCTGCCACTCAACCAGGTTTTAAAACATACAAAAAAATAGTCTTACATCTAAATTACAATATACATAAACGATTACATGTTATAAATACAATACAATTAATATTTATAATGTATTTTTATTTACTCTAAATTTAACGAATTAAATATATAATATGTACAAGATATATAAAAAACGAGGAAAAGATTATTAATGACACAGTATAAAATTAAATAAATAGAGAAAAATTAATTATTAGACAACAGGTAACTGTATAAGCGTGACTTAAAAGTGCCAAGTGTGCGGCAACCCCTGATATCTTGAGGAAGGAAATTCCAGGAGCAGGCAGAGGCTACTGTGAAAGAAGTAGTACCAGTGTGTTTAGAGTTCTCCTCCTCCTTCTTCTTCTTCTTCACGGTTTAAGGCTTATTTACTAGCCTGTTCCGGCTCCAAATTGCTGCTGTTTCCATCTTTTCTTCGGACTTCCCAAACTTATTCCTCTTGGTGAATAGCTGTATGCTGCTTTTGGTATTCTGTTCTCGGTCATCCTTGCCAAGTGTTCTTTCCAGTTTGTTCTGTATTTCACTATTCTTCTTCTTCTTCTTCTTCTTCTTAAACATAATTTGTAAGATTTTCATCCTGTATATTTCCAAAATCACTCCTGCTTTTACTGTCTATCCATCTCTTGGCTGGTCTTCATCTTGTTTTTCTCCCGTCCATCGGTCTATCTTCTTTAGCTCTTTTTGCAGTCGGTTTTCTTCCATTATTTCTATATGACTGTTCCAATATTTTCATCTATCTATAATAAATTTGGTTATGTCTTGAATATGACATTTGTCCATAATTTCTGTGTTTGTGTATTTTATCAAATAACGTTTTTCCCTGAATAGTTCTTAAGATCTTCATTTCATATGCGGTTATTATTTGTTTAGTTTTTGTTGTATCAGCCCTAGTTTCTGCGCCATTACGATAACTGGTCGAACCATCGTTTTGTATATGCGGGTTTTGCTCTCTATTGACATATGTTTGTTGCCCTGAATTAAATCTTTCATATATCCTGATATTTGTGCTGCTTTATCAGCTTGTTTCCTTGCTTCTTTTCTTAAACTTTTAGTGTTTGTTATTAATACACCTAAATAATTAAATTCTTACACTTGTTCTATAATTTTTCTTTCCACTTCTAATTTGCATCTTACTGATTCTTTTGATATTATTAAGCATTCTGTCTTATTCGTGTTAATTTCCATATTGTATTTTGTGGCATTTATATTAAATTGATGTAAAGATCTTTGTATTTCTCTATTGTTGTGTTTAATTCCTCAACTTTTAGTTGTTGTCTTATTTCTGGGTTGTGTTTTTTTTTGTCTGTTCTTTGATATCCTGCTATTGGTCTGAGGAATTTCATTTCAGCAGCTTCTATTCTGGCTGATTGTTGTGTTCTCTGTCCATGTTTCGGATCCGTAAGTAATAATAGGAACTGCCATTGTCTTGCATAATTGCACTATAGAGTTTTTACTGGCTTAATTTTTAAAGTTATTTTTAGTGTCCCTGTTATATAATTAAATAACAACAACAATAATAATAATAATAATAATAATAATAATAATAATAATAATAATAATTGGTATGATATTAGATCCCACAATTCGTTTTGAGACTCATAGTGGCCAACCTGAGGAAGTTGACTCTGAAAAGAAAGTCGTATATGAGCCAACAATTGACTATTACAAAGATAAATACCTACTAGATAGTATAACGTCACAGGATTGATGATCGGGGCAAGAGGTACTATACCAGGATTCTTAGCCAAATTTTGGAATTCCTTAGATTTGGACAGGGTGTGTCTTTCTAAAATTGCCATCGCTGCCATTAGAGGATCAATTTCAATTTTAAGAAACCATTTTTACAAAATTTCTACTTTCTAGTATGTATCCTTCAATGAGGCCTACAATTTGAATTTTTTAAATGTATTTACAAAATGTATTTCATAAATTCAAAAAATTAACTGGATGCATCACTTTGTCCTTGAGGCAATCCTCTAATGAGGAAAGTTGTATATAATGAAATAATAATAATAATAATAATAATAATAATAATAATAATAATAATAATAATAATAATGATTTATAATTCCCAATATCCACCTCCAGGTCTAGATATAATGGAACGCCCCCCAGGGGTACTTATCCACAGTTTGGGAACTCCATCTATTTAGGTTTGCTTTTAGAAAAGTTTTAAAACATGTATTACCATACTTAATTCTTAATTTTGTCTACCTGCAGGTAAAATTGGGGCTGGAAACACAATGTTAGTTAAGGTAGCTACTTGTTTGGGTGAACTATGTTTGCTACTTGCCCTAGACTCTCCCCTCCGTATATTGGGACACGGGAAGCAACTCATAAAATGTTACCCAATGCGCTATTGATGTGGTACACGTCGGTTTGTGACAGTGGTAAAACCCAAACTGGGGGCCGCGGAACCCCACCTAACCGCTGTATGTTATTACGCGGTACGCGAAGTTTAAAATTTCTCACACTTTTGAAACACGACAACAAAGTGGAATGAGGCACAAAGTAATATCGACATCATTAAATACTTGTAAACTACAATTTAAAACCACCAATCAAAACCAACACCAGTGCCCTAAATTAAAGCAAGCAAAAGTACATAGGGTTGATTGAACTACAATCAAATTGTAAAATGCATTAACCCAGGCTTCAGACTTCAACTGCATCAAATTCAGTACTGAAAAATGAAATATTATGTATATATTTTGTACATTTGTTTGTCCACTTTTATTTCTCAATTTGTTTAAAATTGTCCAATATTCAGTACATAAACAATTACATGTTATAAATACAATACAATTAATATTTATAATGTATTTTAATTTACTCTAGATTTAACAAATTAAATATAATATGTACAAGATATATAAAAAAACGAGAAAAAGATTATTAATGACATAGTATAAAATTAAATAAATAGAGAAAAAATAATTATTAGACAACAGGTAACTGTATAAGCGTGACTTAAAAGTGCCAAGTGTGCGGCAACCCGTGATATCTTGAGGAAGGAAATTCCAGGAGCATGTTTGAATTTTTAAACAATTTTGTTCCCAGCTCTGATTTTTAGCTTCCTAAAACCTCCTGGAGTCAGGGAATATGTTTATACATGAAGGAGAAACAACTACAACCAGGAGATTGGATGGACCGAGAAAATTGGCTATTAGGAATCGGACGATGTCAAAGACATTAATCAACTGATGATCTATCTATGTATATATTTAACATGAAAAGAAAAATAAACGCTTGAACAGGGATTTCAACCCAAGACCTCAGAATTCATGCTTGAGGGCTCTACCATTTACGCTATCCAGGCATCCTAGCACAATAGTATATTATGATGCGAAGTTTGGAAATGGTTTTTACAGAAGCGAGGAAATGTTTAAAAACCGAGCGATAGCAAAATTTTTAATTCCCGAGATTCTGTAAAACACTTTACAAACGTGCGTTGTAAATTATTTTTTGCGCGATGGTGTTTTCAAAATAATAAATAATAGTACAATAATAACATATTTTTTGGAAATATTTGCGTTCATTATAAACAATTGACTAACGTTAACAGTCTGGACAATGTTTATTAGTTGAGACTACATGCCGTGATATCAGTGATAAAATGGCGGCAAGTACGAATTTATTGTTTTATATTGTTTCAAATAAAGTTAAGTTCATATAAAATGCAGTCATTTGTTTCGTATAATGTATATTAACACTACCTTTTGGATATATTTTTATATACATAAATGCCAGTTGTTTTATTTCCCGCACGTGGTTTGTAATATGTAATATTACAGTATAGTTATTTAGGTTGGCAACCCCGAAATGTAGGAAGTTGAACTTTCAATCATGGTCGCCATTGCTGTAAGTACGACAAAACGCACTATCGCACAAAAACATTCATTTTTTTTCCTTTTTTTATATATTCACTAACATGAAAGGTAGTGGGGACTCGGTCTCGCTGCCCTCTCGTGGCTCTATAACATGTTAACAAATTAAAGAAAATTTGAAAGGGAGAAAAATCAATAAATTTCGCGTATGGGGAATAAAAGACGTGCATGGAAGCTTCTTGTAGGAAAACCAGAGGGAAAACGCCCGGTTGGTAGACCAAGAATGAGGTGGGAGAATAACATTAACTATGATTTGCGGGAAGTAGATTATACAGGGAATGATTAGAAAGCATTAGTTCAGGATAGAGGTGTATGGAGAGCTTATGTCCGCCATGAACCTGCGGTTCGATAGTGCCAGTGAGTAAGTAAGTAAGCTAGGATGCCTGGGTAGCGTAAGTGGTAGCGTACTGAAGTATCAACTGAGAGGGTCTGGGTTCAAATCTTGGTTCTCACGTTTATTTTTCTTTTCATGTCAAATATATTTTCAACTTGATGACCACATGTCACCCTTATAGTGGTTGCATCTCTGTGGATGTGTGGCCCAGCAGCCGGATAGTAGATAATGGAGTTTGGTTTAGTCAGAGATAGTGATTTTGAACACTGTACATTACAGCCATAAATTATTTAATCATAGAAGTGAAAGCAATGCAACTGAAGGGACAAAATTCGAATCTTGCTTGGGGCGGAAGGTTTATTTGAAACATATCTCACGAGAGATAAACATTGATGGCCGCTATCAATCAAGTGCGCCCGCCGATACTTTGCGTTGTAAGAGATTTTAACAATCAACTGAACGAGGCAGAGTTAATCAAACGAGCGAAAAGATACGCAATCAATCACTTCTAACCTCTCACCTTCACTACTTGTTCAAAGTCAAGTTTGTTTTACTTGACTATTTAACTCATGCCCCAAATGGGAGTCAATGACCAATCACATTTCAATGATTTTTTATTTACAACCAATCACAGTCGTGTTTCGCCTAAAATTTACCAACTAAAGTTTATCATAATAAAGAAAGCTCCTCCTTTTTAACATCCTGAATAGGTTATAGCATTATTTTACAGTGACTGACTCTCTAAGAAATAAGGCTACCAGATTGTATATATAGTGCATGAATGTCAACACGTAGCGCATGCGAGAGATAATATGAAAACACTTTAACAATTGATTATACCACAAAAAAAAAAAAAAAAAGAAACCACTGTTTGAACTTTCTTAAACGAATTATTTTCCAGGAAATGACACAGAAAAATATAATTGACATATTTACATCATAGGACATCAGAAATTAATTAATATCTATAATGTTGGTTATAAATTTCTCCACTAGGGTGCATTCTTACAATATTGCGATCTTTTGGCAATAAATAATATTATCATCTGTTGCAGTGTCCGAACAAAAGAAGCAAATGAAGCGTACCAATCGTTTCTCATTTGTTTTCAAACATCGCCGTTTACATTAAATATATAAATATTTAAAAATAAATATATTTAAATAATGATTTGTGAGTAAACAGCTTAATTTTATTCGTTAAATAGTCCTAACAAATGCCACTCTTGATTTCAAAATTATCATAAGTAATGCCACGAGTGATTTCCAAATTATCGATAAATTCACGACTCACGAAGTGAGGAGTGAATTTATCTAGAGAATTTGGAAATCAAGAGTGGCATTTGTTAGGACTATTTAACGAATAAAATTAAGCTGTTTACTCACAAATCATTATTTAACTATAGTTATTTTAAAATATTTATATATTTAATGTAAACGGCGATGTTTGAAAACGAATGAGAAACGATAGGTACGCTTCTACTGCTTCATTTGTTTATCACTGCAACCAGATCATACTATTTTTTTGCCAAAGGAACGCAATATTGTAAGGAGGAGCTTTCTTTAATATGGTAATTATAACACTGATAAATATTTGGTGAAACACGACTCTGATTGGTTGTAAAACAGAAATCATTGAAAAGTGATTGGTCATTGACTCCCATTTGGGGCATGAGTTAAATAGTCTAGATAAATTCACTCCTCACTTCGTGAGTCGTGAATTTATCGATAATTTGGAAATCACTCGTGGCATTACTTATGAAGAATGCGCTGAATAGTTGAGGCCTGTATGGTTCAGCACAAAATGTAATTAACACTTTTATTTGCATAGGCCTACTTGTTTTCTATTTAATTTTCAACATTACTTTTTATTTTCTCATTGAACATTAATTGTTGATGATCAACTGGTTATAGCGCAAGACAAATTTGATATGGAATTCATGATACAAAGGTTGAAAAACACACATGAATCATGGGGTCTCACAGTAAATTTTACAAAAAACAGACTATCTGGCAATAAATAGCAATGAAAGAGAAATTTAATATTGGAGGAAGGAATCCAAATAAAGCAAGTGAAACAAACTAAATATTTGGGAATAATTATGGATAACATTGAAGGTATAGGCAAAGAGAACATAAAACATAGAATTGAATTGAGTAGCAAAATAATATCATCGTTAAATTCCATATGGTGGGATAAGCATATTTGGAAAGACACAAAAAATATATTGGTAAAACATTGGTGGAATCTGTTGCAATGTATGGAAGTGAGGTATGGACAATCAATAAGTACTACAAGAATAGGCTAATAGCTCTATAAATGGATTATTTATGCAGAAGTGCCAAAAAGTCAAAATTAGAACATGTCACAAATAAGGAAATTATAAATACAATGGAAGCAGAAGAAAGCATATTTGAAAGAATTGAGGAGAAGGAATTAAAGTGGTTAGGATATTTTTAAGAATGGAAGATGAGCGATGGCCAAAGCAACTATATCAATGTCATCCGACCAGAAGGAGGAAGACCAAAGTTAACATGGAAGGAAAACATGAAGACATTAATGCAAGCAAGAGGGCTAAGCATTGAAGATCCCAAGATCATAGGCTTTGGAAGTTTGGCACGGGAAGACGGCAGCAGCTGTAAAAACCCGAAGATAGATAGAACATTAATGAAACTCCATGGCGCGACAGGCCTATCATCCGACTGCTGGCCTCACATCCACATGTTAATAACAGAGATCATACAGCCAGTGTAGAGGTGAAATATGGTCAGCATGTCGAGTACCTCAGCTATAAAAAGTGAAAAAAAATACAATATACGTTAGCAAAGTCTTTATTTGTCTCTTTCTTCATCTCCATCCACATTTTACGAGCCCGAATATATTCATACTTGGTATCCACGGCTTAAAGTTCGTCCCGGAGGAATTGACTCTTGGATTTAGCCATCATAAAAATCTGTTGACCCCAGCTGGGTTCGAACCCGATCTCCATGGCATAAATGAGCTGGGATATAAAAATGTTATTGTGAATTTTCCGTAAAAGATAGACATGTGCTGTCGCAAACTATTTTTTTTAGAGTTTTTTTAGGTATCCTATTGAATTCTGTGTACATTAATTTTGTGTATTTGTTATGGTTTTAGGCAGCATAGGTCATTTAAGTGTCCAAAAAGTTCCGAAAAAACACTTTTTCTCTACATACTGTGAGTTTTAAGAGTGAAGGGGTTGAGTATTACAACTCTCTTATAGCCTATAACCACCCCGCGAAACTCTTGAACATTTTGCAAAAAGCCCCATCACAATCGGATGAACGGTGTGGCAGCGCATAAAGGACAAACACACAGATAGAGATACATTCGTTTATATATATATATATATATATATATATATATATATATATATATATTCAATTTAACGTATTTTGTCTTGAGACAACCCTTGAGGATGCCGGACGCAACTCTCTGGGGAAAGGTCGGGGAACTACAAGCCTCACGACCACGGCCTACAGCCCGAAAATCTTCTTCAAGATCATCATTTCATCCACATATTTCATTCCCCATTCGTGCCACATGTCCTGCCCAATGCAGTCTACGAGACTTAACTGTTCTCATTATATCTGGCTTCCATGTAACTCACTGTTATTCAGTCTTCTCCTTTCACCTGTCTGTTCATCTCTGTTTGGTCTAAAACTTTTCCTAAGAACTTTATTCTCAAATACTCGTAATCTTCTTTCCTCCCTTAAAGTAAGAGTCCGTGTTTCGCATCCATATAATATAACTGGTAGAATAATAGTTTTATATATTTTCAGTTTAACGCTTTTTTGAAAGGAGTTGGGGCGTCAAGAGTCTCTTCTTCTTCTTCCGAATGCAGTATTGGGTGATGATGCCCGTTCTGCGAGTACAAAAACTGATCTTTCCATCGGTTGAAGGGTCTTCCGAGGTCTCTTTTGCCTTTAGGGTTGAGGTGGTAAATCATCTTTGGTAAACGGGAATTTGACATTCTCTGGACGTGTTGGAACCATTTAATCTGATAATTTTGTATATGTTCAACATTTCCCTACTATTCCACTGCATCCTTATCTCATCACTTTTCATTCTATCCCTTAATGTTACTCCAGTTAGTGATCGGAGGAATCTCATTTGTGAACTATTAATGCGGGATTTATCTTTTGCTCGGAAGTGTCCAGCATTCACTTCCGTATAGTAGAGCAGGTTTGGCTATGGCATTATGAAATCTCAATTGGATTTCTTTCCTCATTTGTTTTCCAAAATTTCTCCTAATTATACCATTTAATCTGTTATATTTTCCTAAATTTCTTTCCACATCTTTTTGATTATGAAACTGTGATATGTTATTACCTAAATAATTAAAGTGTGTTACTTGTTCTATTGGTTTCAAGAGTCTCTGCAATGCATAATAGCACGCATTTCCAGAATTGAGCCTATGTTTTATTTCCTTGTGCATCTCATTCCTGTTTGTGATTATTGTTCCTAGGTATTTGAATTCATACAGGGGCTGTGGCGCAATTTTTTAACCCGCGAACAAGGAGCTTTTACATTTGAGATAAACAGCGCTTTACAACTTCTCTAATTATACGAATTACATCAACTGATGGCCATAAATCTGATCCACTAAGCCATGGAAGGTAAAAATAGTGAAGGAAATGGTATTTAATTTTGAATTCGTTGGGTGGATTGCAATTTACCAGAGGGGGGAGTGGACACTGTGGGTTTTCAAGTGTAACCAATCACAAACAATGAGATGTAAGTACGCATGAGAGTCTTTGAATCGCGAAATTGGTAGGTGGAGTGTGGGACCCCAGAGGAAGAATTGTATCTCAAAGAAAAAATGAAAATATTAATAAAGAATCGAGAATGCCAATGGTTGGGTTTGATATTGGGAATGACTGATGCTCGGGCAAGATAACTCTGTATGGGGGGGGGCAGAGCATCAGCTGCGGATTGGTTTTATATCTCTTTTCTCTTCTGTTGCAGGTATGTTGCAGATAAATTATACAGTTTATTCAAGATCCTCTCAATTATGTAAGTAAACATTACATTTCCAAACTAAATTTGCAGGAGGAGCTTTTTCGAAACTCGGTATGTCCAATTTTTTCATGAGAAGTCAAAATATCATATCTCCAACATTTTCACTCTTATTTTTAAATAAAAATAAAACTTAGTTTTATTTGATTTTCATATTTATTAAGATATAATTCAGTGACAGCTGTTTCGGTACACTGTACCTTCTGCAAATATGTTAACAAATTATGAATTGTGTTCCAACTGATCTAAGCAACAATACAACAATAATTTATTATTTTTTTTAAATTTAACAAAGGGGATTCATTCAAATCAAGTTGAGAATTTAACAGTTTATTACTACTTTTCAATTTATTAATTTCTACAGCCTCCAAAAGGTCCAACTTCTTACCCTTATCACAAACATGTAAAATTTCAAAATTTGGATCGAACAATGATTAAATTGGAAAAGGTGGTTAGCATATTTTGAATATTCTAAATTTCTGTTATATGCTCTCATGTGTTCCTTTATCCGAGAGATAAAAGGTCTACACCAACTCAATTGATTATTTTTACTTTTATTTGGACAACATTCTGCAGAAATGAACCAAGCCACAACTAAACTGAACTGTGAAAAATGCGGTTAAAGTTAACTGTCAATAAAATATAAACAAAACAATTACGTATTATTTAAACTAGTCGGTTGCTCCTTGCCTCTAGTCCCAAGAGTCGCGGGTTCAAACCCGACCGGGGTCGATGTATTTTTTTAGAACGGAAAAGTCCAAGGAGGAATCAATCCTCTGGGAGGGACTTTAAACCGTGGGTCCCGAGTGCGAAGATCTTCAGGCTCGTAAAATATCCTTAAGACCGAATAAAAAGTACTCTTAAGCAAAATTTACCGACCTGAATGTCCTACTGATAGGCCTACCTTAGTTGCCTGTTAGATGTCTCACTGGGTCGGTGTGTTGACCACATGACATCTAGGAGCAAATAAGATAACTAAAAATTAACTTGGTCAAGTTACTCCTCAAAAAGGAGAGGCCACGGCTCAACAATGGGCTGCGCCATTATAGATAGATAGATAGATGATTTCTACTAGAATATCAAATAACTTTTATTTTATGAGAAAGATGGTAACTCAAACATTTGTTTAATTCTGAGATTTTGCACATTTTTATTGTTAGGTTTTTTCTGCAGAAAAATAAATGTGGCATATTCTGTCAGTGTTTTCTTACTTAGTTCACAGAATTGCATAAGAATCTGGGTTGTGGGTTGATATTATTTTCAGGACATGGAGTGGCACTTAAGGAACAATATAATAACTTAAGCTGATAGGAATAAGTAACTAACTCACTCACTGGCACTATCAAACCCGTAGGTTCATGGCCGCGCGGACATAAGCTCTCCATACATCTCTATCCTGAGCCAATGTTTTCCAATCATCCCCTGTATATTCTACTTACCTCAAATCATAGTAAACATTATTCTCCCACCTCATTCTTGGTCCAACTGGGCGTTTTCCCTCTGGTTTTCCTAGAAGAGGCTTCCATGCACGTCTTTCACTCCCCATTCGTGCCACATGTCCTGCCCACCGCAGTCTACGAGACTTAACTATCTTATTATATCTGGCTTCCTATAAAGACCATGTAGCTCACTGTTATGTAGTCTTCTCCATTCACCTGTCTGTTCATCTCTCTTTGGTCCAAAAATGTTCCTAAGAATTTTATTCTCAAATACTCATATTCTCCTTTCTTCCCTTAAAATAATGTTTCACATCCATATAATATAACTGGTAGAATAACAGTTTTATATATTTACAGTTTAACGTTTTTTGAAACGAGTTGGGAAGTCAAGAGTCTCTGTAATACATAATAGCACGCATTTCAAGAATTGAGCCTATGTTTAATTTCTTTGTGCATCTCATTCCTTAGTCATGTATTTGCGTAATAAATGAAACGCAGTGAATAACATACACTAAACCTTGTAGAAAAAAAAAATAAAAAAAAAACAAAAAATGTTTAAATAATGAAACTTCTTCTTTTCTTCTTCTTAAACTTAATTTGTAGGATTTTCATCCTGTTTATTTCCAAAATCACTCCTCGGAGGAAGACGTACTGGATGTACATCCACTGTCTATCCATCTCTTGGCAGGTCTTCCTCTTGTTCTTCTCCCGTCCATTGGTCTATCTTCTTTAGCTCTTTTTGCAAGCCGGTTTTCTTCCATTCTTTCTATATGACTTCCAATATTTTCGTCTATCTATAATAAATTTGGTTGTGTCTTGAATATGGCAAATAATGAAACCATTTACAAAATTAAGTTTTTTGAGTAAAACCATCTAAAAAGGGCGCAAAATTAGAAATTATTAAACAAGATGAAGTAAAGGTAAGATTCCCTATAAAACAAATGAATATTATTAACTTTTTAAACGTTATTATTTTATTTTGTAGAATATATTTGTAATTTAGACAAAACATGATAGTAGTTAGGTTGGTAGCGATGTGGTCCGGCACTGAAGAGAGTTGTCAGCCCTGAAGGATGGCGGGGCGTGCCTTCGCAATATTAGAGCTATGCGAGTTATTCAGGGGTCACTTTACTATTACTACCACAAGAAGGGAAAAGATGAAATTCTAACAGAAACGTTCCTCCAGGGCAACGATTCTAAACCATTACCGCTGTCCGCCTCCTAAAATATAGGATGTGGAGTCGTTAAAAATGTATAAGAAAACAAGAAACTAAAAAGAAACGAAAGACATAAAAATGTATGAAAGAGAAATTGGTTTCAGTTCGATATTTTTTGAATTAACATAATTCAAAAGTCAATAACTGTTTGAGATTCCAGCCTGTAATTTGTGCCTTATCCTGTTCTCGTCAACCACTCATGCAATAACTGTTGGAACCTGTAATTTTATCAATTGACCATAGTTTATTTCTATGTGAAAACTAAGTAAAAATAATTCTTCTGTACGCCTGTTTGTCACTGAACTCCCCCTAAACAACTGGACCAATTTTGATGAAACTTTGTGTGTATGTCTGATTGGATCCCTCGATAGTTTTGATTCACAATTGGACCCTCTAAAACCATTAGGTGTAGGAGTTCACCAGAAGTGAAAATTTAAAAATTGCTCTAGCGGTCACAGATTTTGATGTTTCACAACGAAACTCAGAATATACTATTAAAATAAACCGAGGTAGCTATTGTCCAAAAATGAGCGAAATCTGACAATTAGAAGTAGAGATTTACTTGAAATAAAAAAAAAGATGCCTAAACGGCTACACCGATTTTGATAACAATTTTGTATTTTTTATGTTGGTATCTGAATGTTTTAGATTCACAATTGGACCGTCTAAAACATTAGGTGTAGGAATTCACCTGAAGTAAAAATTTTAAAATCGCTCTAGCGGTCACATTTTTTTATGTTCCACAACGAAACTCAGTATATGATATTAAAATAAAACGAGGTAATCATTGTCCAAAAATGAGCGAAATCCGGTCATTATAAGTGGAGATTTACCTGAAATCTGAAATTGAAAATTGACTCAAGCAACCGCCATGTTTCATTCGTCGCAATGTGTATCAAACCATTTAATTAACCCGTATTTTTTTAACTTATTCAACTAAAAAATAAAAACACATATTATATTCATACAGGCGTAGGAGCGCACGCGCGGTATTCGTTAGGGCCTAGTGTACATGACCTAAATATCCCGACCGGGATCACTGGATTTTTAAGATGGAAAACTCCAAGAGACAAATTTGTTAGGAGTTTCTAGACAAAGCCTATATAATCTACGTATTTTCCCTATAGTTTTCATGAATGACTTTTGGTCAGCGTACAGAGCCATCTTGTAGGCAACTAAGGTATTACTTGGATAATGAAGGTCGATAAATTTTGCTCAGCGGATTATTTTTTCCGACTTAAGGTTTATTTTACGAGCCTGAAAGTCTTCAAACACCGGACCCACGGCTTAAAGTTCCTCCAGGAGGACTTATTCCTTGGGCTTTTCCATTCTATAATACATGTATCCTGACCGGGTTTGAATCTGCGACCTTCAGGAGTAAAAAACAAGGAACATAACCAGTAATCCACCCCGGCCGGAAAAAAAGGTTTTATAAATACAGTGTTCTATCCAAGGGCAAATCTTTCACTGCAATCATAGCATTTTCATACTATACTTTGCAGCTTTACTAGGAAACTATATGTGGTAGCTTCCCGTTGCTTTCTACACCGGTGAAGGATGATGATGATGGCCGGATGATTTTGGGAGACGTTGGGCCCTAAGTTTCCAGAAATTTGTTTTACAGGTGAGGAAAAGCCCCCCAAAGTAACCACCATTCACGTAACTTGCTGCGACCGGGGATCGAACCCGGTCCATTGCTTTGGTGGAGCGAAACTACCCCCAGACCACAGCGGTGGACGATAATAATTATGATAGGCCTAATAATGTTGATGGTCAGATGATGCAGGGGGGAGTTTTGACCTTAAAGTTTCCTGACGTGTCTTACAGCTGAGGAAAACACTACCTACGAAATGTTTCTCGGCCGGCGATAGAACTCAGGCCTGTTACTTATGAGGTACCGACCTTTTGATAGTCGGATAAACCCCTTAAATGGAATCGATTCGCTTCTCTCTTCTAACTACTGTGCTTGGTAGAGTGATGCCATTGTTAATTTAACACTTTCTGGATATGAATTAATGTTTGCGATTAGATCACAGTTTATTTCTAACTGTTAATTTATGAGTGAATTTAACTAGAATCCATCTGTCTGAAGAGCCAATAGAAATGAGCTTAAAAATAACTTGTTTTATTTCATATTGATTTTATCGGACAGAGAAGAGTCATTTGAATACAGTAATTAACCAATAAACAATATTTCTTATTTGTGGACGTCATGAAGAAACAAAATACAACTCAAATTATCATCTTAATTATTGTAGTTTATTTCCCAGCAGGCCCTGGAATTTGATTATATCCTTTTTTTAATAGTATTTTTTTTATCTTTGCGTAATAATTTTGAACACACTTTGTGGACGAAAGTTATTAAAGAAACTTTCTACTTTACCGAGTTTATATAAAATTATGAATTATCTTCTTGAGAATTGTTTATCTACCTGTATTACATTTGTGTAACACTGCTTTATAAGGTGTGTTTTGACGTGCCGGAATAGATGTCATGTGGTTATATTCCTTGCGTCTAGTCTAGAAGGTCGTGAGTTCAAAACCGCCCGGAGTCGATGAATTGTTTTAGGATGGAAAAATACATAGGACAAGTCATCTAGCAGGGATTTTAAACCGTGGGTCCCGAGTCTCAAGATTTTTAGGCTCGTAAAAGATCCTTTTGTTAAAATGTGAATTTTAAAAATATTTTGGGTCAATAATTACAAGTTCAGGTACCTGTGAGAGAGATGTACAGACTAAAATTGCAATGGCAAAAAATGCAACTAAGACATTGCATGGAATAATTTGCAACAAAAATATTACAAAGGAAACTAAAACGAAAATTTATAAGAGCATAATACAGATATTTTGTCATATGGAAGTGAAACTTGGTGTTTGACGGAATTACAAAAGAATAAAATTAGAAGAGTTGAATTTGATTATTTTAAAAGAAGCCTTCAAAAAACAAGACAGGATAAAATAAGAAATGAATTCCTTTGGAGAGAAATGAATGTCACTACATCTGTTGTTAAAAGGATTGAAAATCAAACGCTCAAATGGTATGGCCATGTACAGAGAATGGAAGATGAAAGATGGCCAAAAAATATATACCAATGGTCACCCCCTGGAAGGAATAAACGTGGCAGACCAAAATGGAAATGGAAAAGCTACGTCAGAAGTATAATTGATGATAGGAATTTGGAAGAGGGAGATTGGAATGATAGAGATAAATGGAAACTGAAGACGGCAACCTATAAGTGGGGGAAAGCCGAAGAAGAAGAAGAAAAGATCCTTAAGCCTGAATAAAGAGGCCTCTAAGCAAAATTTATCGATCTTCATCATTGAAATAATACCTTAATCGTGTTTCTCTTGAGGCCGAAACAGGTCAACAAATGGTCTAAATTCGTGAATGTACTATGATGATGATGATAGATTTGTTGTTAATGAAAACGCTATTTCGTTTGAGAATATAAATTGTGTTTCTAATAAAAAAACTCCACAACTCGTGTCAGGTAGAAGGATAAGATGCGATGAAGCCCCTTACATTGATGGTCTGTGAATAACAAGTATTCCGACCGACCACACCTGACGCATCATCAAAGTGGCAGTGAAGCAAATGAAACAAAATTAATTATACGAGTGTGGAGAAATTAAATTAATGGTAGGGGAAACGGGTGAAACCGCGAGAAAAACCTGTCCAGACACCGCTTCGTCTCAGTACGAAATCCTCGTGGACTGACGCGAATTATTACGTTGTATTTATAGGCACAAAGAAATATACAGTAGCACATTTCGCTATAATTTATATTTTGGAAATAAAATCTGGGCTAAGTGCCAAAATCTAATTTCTCAGAAAAATAGAAAGAAAAAATTGATCTTATCACTGCTTTTTATAGGCCAGTCGCATTCTTGTTGCTAAATTTGAATTACTTGCAGACTGGATATCTCATAGCACGGTTTTTACCTCACTGGCATAGGCACATAGCCCATATTTTATGAATAACATGGGAATAGATTGTTGTGACATGTAACACTGTTTTTATATTAATCTACATTTGTTCTCGTATGAATTTTTCATAAGTAATGCCACGACTGATTTCCAATTTATCTATAGAATTTGGAAATCAAGAGTGGCATTTGTTAGGACTATTTAACGAATAAAATTAAGCTGTTTACTCACAAATCATTATTTAAATATAGTTATTTTAAAATATTTATATATTTAATGTAAACGGTGATGTTTGAAAACAAATGAAAAACGATGTTTATAAAACAAATGAGAAACGATTGTTACGCTTATTCATCACTGCAACCAGATCATATTATTTATTGCCAAAGGATCGCAATGTTGTAAGAATGCACCCTACTGGAGAAATTTATAACCAACATGATAGGTATTAATTAATTTCTGATGTCCTATGATGTAAATATGTCAATTGTATCTTTCTGCAACGTCATTTCCTGGAAAATAATTCGGTTAAGAAAGTGCAAATAGTGTTTTTTTTGTGGTATAATCAATTGCTACAAATGTTTTTATATTATTTCCCGCATGCGCTATCTGTTGACAATCATGCACTATATATACAAGCTGGTAGCCGTATTTCTTAGAGAGTCAGTCACTGCACAATAATGCCGTGACCTATTCAGAATGTTAAATAAGGAGGAGGTTTCTTTAATATGATGAACTTGTTTGATAAATTCGAGGTGAAACACGACTGTAATTGGTTGTAATTAAAAACTCGTTGAAATCTGATTGGTCATTGAATCCTATTTGGGGCAGGGGTTAAATTGTCTCTATGAATTTATTTTATAGCTTTCCTATTGAAATTGCTATTAATGCAAATTGTTTTAATTAAATCGAAAGAATTAGATGCAAAAGCGTCTAAGTGCAAGTTTCACAATACTGAGAAAACAGGTTTCAAATTGAAGTTGTGAAAGAAAATCACAGGTATTTGAAAACTGTAACAATCATACTGCTAACGCATACACTTACATCCCTTTGCTACCAATACAATGTAATTATGTACCAAACTTCTTTTTGCGAAAAGCTCACTTAAACCCCTTTGCTTCTAAATGCTTCATTTATGTGTAGCTGTTAGCAAATAAAAAATAAATGGATCTTGATTTCAAATACCAATTAAAAAAATCTTTTGCAGTTGTTAATAGTTTCTGTTATTTGAAATATTTAAGAAAGCATGTGCCTAGGAGATTAAAAAATATATCTGCAGGCGTTTAAATAAAACAAAAACAGAATTTGCAACCTGGAAGAAGAAAGAAATTATCTTCCACATTATTGAATGTTGTAAAATTCGCATAAAAATGTCTGCAAAAATAAATTAAAAAGAAGGTAGGTTTTTATTGGGTTAGCATGTAGGTGAAGCGAACAAGAATTTGGCCTGAAGAGGAACCAGTTGGTGCCTTACAGACTGATGAGTGAGGTGGTTAGGGCAAACCAGTCCTTTCCAGTCTCGCTACACATTCTCGCCCAAATGTCCCTTGTTTATGATCCCCAGATTTACAATTCTAACACAAGTTTATAATATTTGTAACAATCCATGAGTGAGTAAACACATGCTAACGTTTTAATTAGATAGAGTTACATTAAGAATATAAAAAAATAAATAATAGTTTAAAAAACTAAAACAACACGGTTTATTAGAAAACCGAACTAAAAATAAAAAAAATAAATAATAGTTTAAAAAACTAAAACAACACGGTTTATTAGAAAACCGAACTAAAAATAAAAAAATAAATAATAGTTTAAAAAACTAAAACAACACGGTTTATTAGAAAACCGAACTAAAAATAAAAAAAATAAATATTAGTTTAAAAAACTAAAACAACACGGTTTATTAGAAAACCGAACTAAAAATAAAAAAAATAAATAATAGTTTAAAAAACTAAAACAACACGGTTTATTAGAAAACCGAACTAAAAATAAAAAAATAAATAATAGTTTAAAAAACTAAAACAACACGGTTTATTAGAAAACCGAACTAAAAATAAAAAAATAAATAATAGTTTAAAAAACTAAAACAACACGGTTTATTAGAAAACCGAACTAAAAATAAAAAAATAAATAATAATTTAAAAAACTAAAACAACACGGTTTATTAGAAAACCGAACTAAAAATAAAAAAATAAATAATAGTTTAAAAAACTAAATAATAATAATAAATTGGTAAGAGGCACTCGAAAGAGCATTAAGTTATAAGTTTATGATTTGTCTTTTATGAGTTCGTTCAGTGATCCTGTCCATATTCTGCATTGTTTGTAATGGTATCGCTCACACTTTTGGTCGCATATCTTGCATTCACACGAATCACTCGGTTGGTGGAATTTTGCATTGTTGCACATTTTGTGATGATATCCGTGTGTTGCTAAACCTATGATTCTGTGCCTTTGTGGTTGGTTACTTCCGGTCCACTCTCTGTTTACCATGGCATCTGAGGCGTAGAAATCTTCGTCGATCTCTTTTTCTCTCTGTTTCTTTTTTTCGATGACTTTCTTATATGGCTCCGTTGCTGGCAGTAGTATCCTTTGCCTCAGGTCCTCTAGGAAGAAGGTTTCTCTGGCTAGCATATAGGCCATTCTATTTGGTGTGTATTTGCTTGCACCTAATGCCTTTTTGATGAATCTTGGTTTTACTTTTTCTAACCTCTCCATATCGCTGGTCGATAGTTTCTCCCATATCAGTTCTATCCCGTAGGTGACGATCGGGGTGATCACTGATGCGAATAATTTCATGGCTGTGACTAATTTTAACGATGTGATGTCTTTGATACTGCACATAGCTCTTATAGCTGCTGCTGCTCTCTCCTGCACATGTGCGCTGAAAGACTTTGTTGTTGGCTGCAGTGTTATGCCTAAATATCTGAACTTGTTGACCATTCTTATCGGTTCTTTCTCCTAGTTTTAGATTATCACTTGCCGCTGTTCTTCCTCCTTTCTTGAAAACCAATTGTACGGTCTTGTTGCTGTTTATCTTGAACTCATTTTCCATAGCCCGTCGTTGTATCCCATCTATGCCTTTTTGCAATTCTTCTTTGTTTTCTGCCCCAATAGCCATGTCGTCCGCATACATTACCAGCGTGGTCCCGTTCGTTTGCTTTCCCAATGTCAGCCGTCATTATGTTAAATAGTAGCGGGCTGATGGGGTCTCCTTGTAGTATCCCATTAGTTTGCATAACCTCGTCTGATGCCGCAACCTCATCTGTTATTTGTAACCAGTTTCGCCTCATTATGTCGTGTATTATTCCAACAATGGGGTGCTCGTTTCCAATCATGTCCCTCATCTTCGTGAGTATTTTTGTTCTGTTTATCTAATCGAACGCTTTTTCATAATCTATGAAGACCACGTAGTATTTCCCTTTCGGTCTGTTGAGGGCTGCTTCTATCTCATATAATAAATGCGGATGCTGCTTGCAGAGTGGATTTTCCTTCCTAAATCCGAATTGGTTATCTGGGATGTTTAATTTTGTGATGTCCATCAATCTGTTTGTAAGTATCTTCATAAAGATTTTGAACAGGGTGTTCTCCAGTACAACGCCTCTGTATGAGTTCATGTCTCCCGTGTTTCCTTTACCTTTATACAGCATTTTCAGGTAGGCCTTCTCCATTGTTCTGGTATGGTTCTCGTCTCTATGCATTTGTTAAACAGTTCTTTCCATATTGATATTAGCACGTCGGCTGATGCCTTTAGGTGTTCGTATGCTACTTGATCCGGTCCTGTGGCTTTTTTTGTTTTTGCTTCTTTCACGCATTTGTTTATTTCATCCTCTGTGATTTCCATTTCCAGATTCAGGGTTCTTGGGTTCCTGGTAGTATTGGCTTCGTAAGCTTCTGTTCTGTTTCCTTCATTCAGTATTTTTGTGAAGTGGTTTTCCCAATCATCTATCGGTATTTCTTTCATCACTCCTCTGGGTTTCCTCCTTAAGACCAGGAAAGAGTCCTTTTCTGCTTCTTCGGCTAGCTGTTGGGCTTTCATTTCTATGTAATGGGTTTTCTTGTATTTTATTATGTTTTTGTACTGTTTTCTTTTCTGGGCGTATCGTTCCAGGTCTACTTGGTTTTTGGATTCCTTTGCTTTGTTTAGTGCTTTTAGTGTTTCCTTCCGTTCTGTGTAGCACATCCTGTCGAACCACGGCTGTGCTCTTCTTTTTGATGTTGGTTGACAGGCGTTCTTTATAAGGTTGTTGGTGATGTCTAGTGCTTTGTCCAATTGGCCTTCCTTTATTCTCGTTTTAGCTTTATCTATGTTCTCCGTGTTTTTTCGTATTTGTTCTATATCTAGTTTTCTTGATATCCTGTTTTTAGGGGTTCCTTGTTTGGTCTATTTCTGGCCTTTGTCTTTTCCAGTTTTGTTGCTATCGGTACGTGTTTCCTGATGGGTGCTAAGTTTGATGACCATAGCCCCTTTTGTTCTATTAATCTTAGATCTTTTCCCTTATATAGTAGTAAATCGATCGCGCTTGTTCCATTGTGCGCTTATATATGTTGGCAGTTCCATCTTATTGGTTAGGGTGTAACCCTCTTCTCTCAGTGTCTCTAGAACTACTTCAGTCTTTGTGTTCTTCTTGTCTATCCTGCAGTTGATGTCTCCAACTATTATGACGGATTCGTCTTCTTCCGTGTCTGCTATTGCTGTTATTAAAGTTTCTATCACTTCCTCCGTGGTTGCTTGTGGTCGTATGTATACTGCTACGATTGTGATGTTGTCTGTTCTCACTGTGAGTATGTCTTCGTCTTTGTGTATTACTTTGAAGTTCCCCTGTGATGGCCTCAGATAGCATGATACGCTACCTGTCGGCCTGCCATCCGTTTTCCTTCCGTACGAGTGTAGTCCGTAAAACCCCTCTATGTTGATCTGTTCCGTTGCGAATGTTTCTGTGAATACCATTATGTCATATTCTAGTAGTTCCTCTACAGGTATATATTTCAGTGCATTTTTGAGACCTTCCGCATTCCAATTAAGAACGTTAACAGGCGATAGAGACTCATTTGTTTTTAAATGTTCTCCGAAAAAGATAGCGTTTTATCAGTACCCCTTCCGGCCAGAAGTCTGAGCCATTTACTGTCTCCAGGTATTCAAATGGTATTCCTATCTTGAATGCTTTGTTCCTTCCCCTGCTCGCTATTTCTTCGCAGTTCAGATTTCCTTGAATATCGTTGTTTAGTAGGTAAAAAACTAAAACAACACGGTTTATTAGAAAATCGAACTAAAAATAAAAAATAAATAATAGTTTAAAAAAACTAAAACAACACGGTTTATTAGAAAACCGAACTAAAAATAAAAAATAAATAATAATTTAAAAAACTAAAACAACACGCTTTATTAGAAAACCGAACTAAAAAATAAATAAATAAATAATAGTTTAAAAGAACTAAAACAAGACGCTTTATTAGAAAACCGAACTAAAAAATAAATAAATAAATAATAGTTTAAAAAACTAAAACAACACGCTTAGTTTAAAAAACTAAAACAACACGCTTTAATAGAAAACCAAACTAAAAATAAAAAATAAATAATAGTTTAAAAAACTAAAACAACACGCTTTATTAGAAAACCGAACTAAAAAATAAGAAAATAAATAATAGTTTAAAAAAAACTAAAACAACACGCTTTATTAGAAAACCGAACTAAAAATAAAAAATAAATAATAGTTTAAAAAACTAAAACAAATCGCTTTATTAGAAAACCGAACTAAAAAATAAATAAATAAATAATAGTTTAAAAAACTAAAACAAATCGCTTTATTAGAAAACCGAACTAAAAAATAAAAAGTAAATAATAGTTTAAAAATCTAAAACAACACGCTTTATTAGAAAACCAAACTAAAAATAAAAAATAAATATTAGTTTAAAAAACTAAAACAAATCGCTTTATTAGAAAACCGAACTAAAAAATAAATAAATAAATAATAGTTTAAAAAACTAAAACAAATCGCTTTATTAGAAAACCGAACTAAAAAATAAAAAGTAAATAATAGTTTAAAAATCTAAAACAACACGCTTTATTAGAAAACCAAACTAAAAATAAATAATAGTTTAAAAAACTAAAACAAATCGCTTTATTAGAAAACCGAACTAAAAATAAATAAATAAATAATAGTTTAAAAAACTAAAACAAATCGCTTTATTAGAAAACCGAACTAAAAAATAAAAAGTAAATAATAGTTTAAAAATCTAAAACAACACGCTTTATTAGAAAACCAAACTAAAAATAAAAAATAAATAATAGTTTTTAAAACTAAAACAAATCGCTTTATTAGAAAACCGAACTAAAAAATAAATAAATAAATAATAGTTTAAAAAACTAAAACAAATCGCTTTATTAGAAAACCGAACTAAAAAATAAATAAATAAATAATAGTTTAAAAAACTAAAACAAATCACTTTATTAGAAAACCGAACTAAAAATAAAAAATAAATAATAGTTTTAAAAACTAAAACAACACGGTTTATTAGAAAACGGAAGTAAAAAATAAAAACAATTTTAATTTCCAACACGCTTGAGATAAAATTAAAGTGGTCAACAAAAAAATCATGTCCAACACATCTAGAATAAAACTAGAATTATCTACAAAAATATAATTTTACCATCAAAAGCGTGGGGTGATCTATATCAATTAATATATTTGATAATAAACAGATATTGGTAAAAGTAAAATCTCTAAGAAGAAAACGTAAAAACCATAAAAAGCAAAGACCATTGAACTTAGTTCACCGTTATGCAGTCTTCTCCATTCACCTGTGTGTTCGTCTCTCTTTGGTCCACAAATGTACCTAAGAACTTTATTCTCAAATACTCGTAATCACCTTTCCTCCCTTAAAGTGAGAGTCCATGTTTCACATCCATATAATATAACTGGGAGAGTAACAGTTTTATATATTTTCAGTTCAACCTTTTTTTAAGAGAAATTAGGGCGACAAGAGTCCCTGTAAATACTAAAGTCGAAATTAAACGATTTTGCATAGCAGCCATATTAATGTTTTACTTGCTGAATATGGAAAATATGTTCTTTCGAAAGGCCTCCAAATTATTTTATTACATTCTATTGAATTGAAGAGGACTGAAATCTCAGGTACTATTTTTTTTTAATTTTCTTTAACTTTTATGTGACATTCTTATCAATTTGTAAGTTATAGAAATTGTATTCTTCGGGTTCCAACTTTCTGCCTAGAATATTATTTATTATAGCGCTCTCTCTGATGTTCTATACCTCACCACGTATGGTTACTTGCATGCAATTAAACAAGCTGTAAGTTTTAATTTTGCTCTGAAAATATATTCTTAAGTTTAGAGAAAATGAACTTATATTGAATCCTTGAAGACGATAGAACTCAAAACTGTAAGAGTGTAGAGAGAAAGGAAAAGGAATTCGATAGGCGGTTTCGGTGTTTATTGGCCGTTCAGTTTGAACAAGGGGTAAAACCACAATTGGAACGAATATGAACCTGCAGCGAAAGTGTCTGGAAATAACTGTTATTATAAACCGGTTCACAGTTAACATTTAGCAGACAGGAACTGTAAATCTTGTTGACACTTTGTGACGTCATATTGGTAATACATACAACTGTTATAGTTAATTTTGGTCAAAGTATTCATATGTTGGCATAATCGCGAATTAAAATTCTACAGAACATTTTTTTTTTTGTTACATCGACTTTGTTCTCCTATCATTGGTCTTAATGTTCACGCTGGAAAAAATCAACTCTGTTCAAATATTTAGGTTATGTACTAACATGATTTTTAATTTTTTTTTTCCCCCTTTCTCATTTTCTTTCGTTCACACTAATCTTCCTTCTCGTTTTACCTTTGTTAACCTTTTTATCTTACTCACACATACAAACACAAGACAGGGCACACACTTAGACCCAAGGTGGCGAGTTAAAATCCCCATACCCCGACGGGAATCGAATCCGGGTCGCCGGAGTGGAAGGTAGGGACTCTACCGACTGCGCCACGGTGACGGACTTGACTTCAATAAACTGATATTTCTAATAGCATCTAAACTGTTTTAAAAAGATACTCACTTCATATTTCCGTAGACAATATAATATACGTATATTCGTGTTCCATGTATATTTTGGTTTTTTTCCTTTATATTTTAAACTTTCTTTACGAAGACAGTTACTTAATCTAATTATATGTTGTTGTTATTATTATTATTATTATTATTATTATTATTATTATTATTATTAGCATCATCATCAACATCATCGCTGTTTTTCTTTCTTACTCTTGTCAACTTTGTATTGTGTAATCTATATCTATTATTTATCATTAATCATAGTTCTTATTGTAGGTTTAATTTAACGTTAAACAGAAAATATATCTTCTTCTTCCTTCCAAGTATTAGGCCAAGGCCTGTTACGATCCTATAGAAAATGTTCCCTCCAGCGTAAATAGTTTGATCCTTCCGGAAAATTCTCATATAAGATTTGAAAGCATAATAATAGTCCCTTCGATTGGTTGCTGGCCAAAGGAAGGCAAGACCAGTGATGGGGCTGCCATCTTATAGCCTCTGGTCAGGCTTTTCTGGAGAAGAAAAGAAAATAAAGGAAAGAAGAAATGGAAGAAAGGAAACACTCCCTAGTCCTCGGATGCCCTAATAGCGTCGGGGTCGAAAAAAACAAGAGTTAACCAAGAGAGGTTAGATAGTAAAGTTAAAAGAGTGCAAAACACAAGTAAGTGGAAGAAATGTTTTGCTCAGCTTGGGCACCTTGTGGTCGCCATCCACATAAAACTATTATTCTGCCAGTTATATTAGGCCCTATATGGATGTGAAACATGGACTCTTACTTTAAGGGAGGAAAGGAGATTACGAGTGTTTTAGGATAAAGTTCTTAGGAACATTTTTGGTCCAAAGAGAGATCAACAGACAGGTGAATGGAGGAGACTACATAACAGTGAACTACATGGTCTTTATAGGAAGCCAGATATAATAAGAACAGTTAAGTCTCGTAGACTGCGATGGGCAGGACATGTGGCACGAATGGAGAATGAAAGACGTGCATGGAAGCTTCTTGTAGGAAAACCAGAGGGAAAACGACCAGTTGGTAGACCAAGAATTAGGTGGGAGAATAACATTAACTGTGATTTGAAGGAAGTAGATTATGCAGGGAATGATTGGAAAACATTGACTCTTGTTAGGGATGTATGGAGAGCTTATGTCCGCGTGGCCGTGAACCTACGGGTTCGTTAGTGACAGTGAGTTAGTTATTATATTTTGGTTTATTTAGGCGTAGGAGAGCAGGGTTGATATTAGATAGTATTTCATAAATTAGCGGATGCATTGTCAATTCGTGTTAAAATATGTGTCAATTTGAACAGAGTTCACTAAAATGGACACAAGTCGATAAACCCTGATGTAGATAAAACAATCAGGTGTGTTTAATGTGAAATAAGAGAAGGTTATCGAACCGAGGTGGATTTAATCGCGGTTAACATTTAACTGGTAGTGTTGGGTGTCTGCAGGCAATATTTGTCATGACAGCGGTAATAATTAACTGGAGAACTGATTGATCATTCGGCTCTCCTCCCACCAGACCTTCCATTCCGATAAATTAAACAGATTTTATAACTAATCCCATTGCTACTGTTATGGCACCATCTACCAACCAGATAAGATACTCTATTATATATATGTTGATTTAAACCCGATTAATTAATGCGCATTGTACATATTTAATTAGAATTCTACTTCTGTCCCTTTATACTCCACAGACGTTCATTTATTCCCTCAAGGTCCCTGTGATTGGTTTTTTTTTACGAAGTTACGTAGCTGTGTTAGATGGAATAGAAGATCTTAAAGGAAATGCTTTTCAACACGTGACGCCAAAAATGTTTCTAAGTTCCAATCATAACGCCATGCGCATGCGCCAACAAACGCGAAGCGGTTTACACTATGGAATCACGGGATGCAGCCAACATATATACGATATTTAACGAACCTAAAAGCTAACCTGACGCAATTTAAGAACTCTAACCTGTGAAAGACCAACATAAAAGCTAACATAACACAATATAAGCACTATAACCAGGGAAAGAATGCAACGCCCAAAAATGAAAAGTAAGTTCTGAAATTCTGAAATACAGCTGTACAGTTAATTAGTATATACTCTATGTTGCCAAATATATTTAAATAATGATTTGTGAGTAAACAGCTTAATTTTATTTGTTAAATAGTCCTAACAAATGCCACTCTTGATTTCCAAATCGTCTAGATAAAGCTACTCGTGAATTTATCGATGATTTGGAAATCACTCGTGGCGTCACTTATGACTATTTAACTCACGCCCCAAATTTGAGTCAATGACCAATCACATTTCAATGACTTTTTTATTTACAAACAATCACAGTCGTGTTTCTCCTAGATTTTACCAACTAAAGTTTATCATAATAAAGAAAGCACCTCTTTTTAACATTCTGAATAGGTCATAGCATTATTTTGCAGTGATTGACTCTGTATGAAATACGGTTACGAGATTGTATATATAGTGCATGAATGTCAACACGTAGCGCATGTGGGAGATTATATAAAAACATTTGTAGCAATTGATTATATCACCAACAAAAAAAAAACAACTGTTTGCACTTTCTTAAATGTATTTTTTCCCAGGTAATAACAATCCAGAAAAATGTAATTGTCATATTTACATCATAGGACGTCAGAAATGAATTAATTTGCAGTTTGATGTGTTTCATTTTTTCTCCACTAGAGTGCATTCTTACAATATTGCGATCCTTTGGCAGTAAATAATATGATCTGGTTGCAGCGATGAACAAAAGAAGCAAATGAAGCGTACCAATCGTTTCTGATTTGTTTTCAAACATCGCCATTTACATTAAATATATAAATATTTAAAAATAACTATAGTTAAATAATGATTTGTGAGTAAACAGCTTAATTTTATTCGTTAAATAGTCCTAACAAATGCCACTCTTGATTTCCAAATTCTCTAGATAAATTCACTCCTCACTTCGTGAGTCGTCAATATATCGAGGATTTGGAAATCACTCGTGGCGTTACTTATGATAATTAAAGGTGAGAAATTAATTGGTAAATCATACAAAACACATTGTGTAATGTAAATAGAGCATGTTACAATAACGCTGGTCCTGGCTTATTAATAACATTGATAGAAAAGAGGTAGGGTGTATATTTTTCGGGTGGGCAAATAGAAAGGGGGGGGAAGGGGGATGATTTGTTGTGGCGCTTGTGTACGGTTTCTTTACCTCAGTGAGAAGTGATTTGTTCGCTCAGCGGGGCGCTTTGACCTTCTCACATATTTCTCATCGCTGATGAGGCCATTTCCTTTTTTTACCTTTGTTATGCTTCTCTTAGAACAAATGACGCATCACTGATTACAAAGAATATATTTGCTCTTCATTCTTTTATTACCACGAGTTTTGATGTATGTTTCTTTAAATTAATTTATGTTTTTTGATGTCAATGTTTATAGAGAGAGTAGTTTCCTCCCAGAGGGCTCTGACAATGTAAAATTGAAACTCTATATTCATTAAACCAGACTGTACTTGTAATTAAAAGTCCGTTACGCAGGAATTGCGTTCACTAAGCAAAATTCTCTAAAGTACTTAGGAAAATTTTTGGACCAAAGAGAGATGAACAAACAGGTGAATGGAGAAGACTACATAACAATGAACTGCATGGTCTTTATAGGAAGCCAGATATAATAACAGTTAAGTCTCGTAGACTGCGATGGGCAGGACATGGTGCATGTATGGGGAATGAAAGACTTGCATGGAAGCTTCTTGTAGGGAAGCCAAAGAGAAAACGCCCAGTTGGTGGGAGAATGACATTAACTATGATTTGAGGGAAGTAGATTATACAGGGAATGATTGGAAAGCATTAGCTCGGGATAGGGATGTATGGAGAGCTTATGTCCGCGCGGCCATGAACCTACGGGTTCGATAGTGCCAGCGAGTAAGTAAGTAAGCAAAATTCTCTGAAAGTCAAATTTATGATTAATTTTACTGGTTTACGGGGCAAAAAAATTACACGATATTGCGTCTTGTCGTACTTACAGCAATGGCGACCATTTTTGAAAGTTCAACTTCCTACATTTCGGGGTTGCCAAGCTAAATAACTGTACTGTAATATTACATATTACAAACCACGTGCGGGAAGTAAAACCACTGCCCTTTATATATACTACTTACATGTATGTATATATATATATATATAGGGAAATATATCCAAAAGGTAGTGTTAATATACATTATATGAAACAAATCACTGCATTTTAAATGAACTGAACTTTATTTGAAACAATATAAAACAATAAATACGTACTTGCCCCCATTTTATCTCTGATTGATGTCACGGCCTGCTGCAGTCTAAAACATAATTTTCCTGAAACTTACATATTGGTGCATAGCCGGTTGATCCATAACGCCCGTCCAAATATTTAAAATAAATGCTTAAATAGATTGTTGTTGCTGCTGAAAAAGAAGCTTCTAGAATTGAGTTTTATTACAACATGGGGCAGTAGATAAACGGACTCGATAATATTTCTCTTCATTAAATAATTTCTTTTTACTCGATTTTAGGCACTTTGAAATCGATACATTTTAGCAGCTGTAAATACATGAAAAAAAGTGTGGTTATGTTACAAATTATGAAATAACGAACGTTTTGAAAGGAGAAAACTTGGAGCGTTTTGCATGGGCGATTTTTTACTTCTTTTATAAATTGAAGTACTTCAAATAATGGTTGTCAAATAGAACATGATTTATAGCTTAGGTCAATAAATCCAGTTTGTAGGTAAGAATTCTACTGGACTCCTTGAACGCAACAAAGTTCAGTTGAAGGTCAGAAACTAGAATGGCAGATGCTTGGTTCGCTCTGGGATTTACATACCAATATAATGGAAGATAATAAAAAACTTCCCTTTCACCCCAGTCAAAGAATGAGAGAAGTCAAAAATATATTTATTTTTGTTTGTATTAGGGATTTTCAGAATAAAAAAAATCGTACTGCTTTTTAGTATTTGTATTGCAGTAATAATATATATACAAACACATTTCTTTTGCTGTGGCATTGTGAAGGTTCATCCAGGTGTCAGCGGAGAGGCAACAAAAAATGTACAGTAGCTTGCAGAGTGCCTACTTCGAGCGAACTTAAAAAAATATGAAATATTCTGTTATTTGATAGGCTATTTAGTTCATATACAAAACGCTAGGGCGTGACTGGCCTAGAACTTTCAAAATGCATTACGAAACACCGTTATGGCCACTTTGTAAAAGTTAGAAAATAAAATTCGTACCTAAAATCTCAGTTATAAAATAATAAAGGTGAAATTATAAAATAAATAAAGAACACTTTGCTGCTCAGTGACAACACACCCCCATTATACGAGGACAGTTGCTAGTAACGACACTTCATAACCGAAGTGCAAACAACGACACCGGTTTTCCAATTGTTATTATTTCCATAACAACTATAAAATGACTGAAAATTCACAGGATTTGTTATGAAACCATTGACATGATTCAGACATTTGTTTTTGTAATAAACAGCCGTAGATTTTCAGTTTTTATGGTTGTTATGGAAACAATAAAGAATCGAAAAACCGCGGTCGTGGTTTACACTTCGGTTGAGAAATCCACTCTTCAAGTCTACACCGTCTTAAACAACTAGTAGGAGACACTCATCCTGCTGATGATGGAAGTTAACTTCCGAAAGGCCTCCAGATAACATTTTAAATACATTATTTTAACACAGTTGAAGACGATACTAGCTGCCAACAGGTACATATTTTAACTTTTATCTTATGATTCGGGAGCGGATTTTTATGTAATAAAAGATAAGATTGCAATGCAGATAGTATATATTATTCAACTGTTTGTGTGTGAAACAAGATAAAAGACAGTCATAAATCTAACTTCTCATTATACTATTCAACTGTTTGTGTGTGGAACCAAAACAAAAGACAGTCATAAGTCTAACTTCTCACTATACGGTATATTATAAACAATGCAGGAAACACGTTTGAAATGGTATGGACACCTCATAAGAATGGAAGAAGATAGAATATCAAAGAAAATCCTTAATTGGAAAGCTAATGGAAGAAATGGAAGAGACATACCTTAGAGAACGTTAGATAGATAGAGTGAGGAGAAGTATGGAAGCTAGAGATTTGAGGGAAGAAGATGCTTTAGACAGGAACCTCTGGCGACAAATCACTTTGGGTTGAAGGAGAAACACTGTATAGTGGAACATTCCTAAATAAAAAAATTGAAATGGTTGATAATAAAATGGATCGAAATAATAAAATTCCAATTCAGTATTTGATTTGACGACTGAGGAAAACAGTGAAAATCGTTGAGATTGGACTTAATCTGTACTTGAACTCGGGACGTCCAGAATAGTCTCCAACGCTGTAAGCAAACTCGCTGGGGAGGGGGTTGTTTTAGTGAACATCGCATGAATAACGAAATGTGCTGTTTGTGGGAAACCAAATGTAACATAATTTCTCCCCCCCTCCCCCCCTTTACCCTGTCGGAGTGGAATAATTCAATACTAAGCAAGCATTTATGCGAATTCTCATTTCACACTGGCAACCAGGCGCTAAACTGCTTTGTCAAGACCCACTTTATTGGTGCTGTCACCCATCCATGAAATTAATAATATAATTCCTAATGCATTCTGTCTCTCTCTCTGTCTCTCGAACCCCTTTTCTTATTACGAGCCCTGTATTAGGGGGTTGTGACGTGTCTTAATGTCGCCTCTTAAACAAAGGGTGCGACAAACTGAAACAAGATTACTCGAATCCCTACTTTCACAATATAAAGTGGATTTGTTCATTTAAATTATTTGGCATTCTTCATTTCAGTGCTTGATGGTGAGCGGTGTTGAAGCCGGGACCCTAGATGTGGTCCTACCGCGGGATGGGACTGCATTTCCTACTTTCATAGTTTTTTCCATTTCTATACAAGAACGTAAATGGGAAATACTTTACAATATCTGACGCTAAAAATTATTCTAAGTTGCAATCATACACCATGCGCATGCACCAAGAAACGTGAAGCGGTTTACACTATGGAATCGCGGGATGCAGCCAACACATTCACAATATTTAACGAACCTGAAAGCTAATCTAACGCATTTTAAGTTCTCTAACCCGTGAAAGAATGTAACAGCCAAAAATAATTACGATAAAATTCTAAAGTATATATGTACATGTAATTAGTACATACTCTATGTTAAGATCACAAAAAAAGTGAAGACATCTTAGAAGAATTACACATGGAATCTTTAGAAAACAAAATTTCTGATTATAAGTCAAGATGGATGCAACATGTTCATCGAATGAAAGATCACAGGATACCCAAACAAATGTTAAGATATCAACCTGCAGGAAGAAGAAGACCAGGACGCCCACTCAAAAGACTTCTGGATGGTGTTTCTCTTGAGGCCGAAACAGGTCAACAAATGACCTGAATTCGTGAATGTACTATGATGATGATGATGATGATGATACTCTATGTTATGTCTAAAAATTGGAAAGGTCATATAGAAAGAATGGAAGACAACCGACTTGCAAAACGAGTTAAAGAAGATAGACCAATGGACGGGAGAAGAACAAGAGGAAGACCAGCCAAGAGATGGATAGACAGTGAATGCACATCCAATACGTCTTCCTCCGAGGAGTGATTTGCGAAATAAACAGGATGAAAATCTTACAAATTATGGTTAAGAAGAAGAATAGGAAAATACTTTATGTTGGCTGCACTGGAACATGTCTCTGTTGTAGCATAGAATATTTGTTAAAATCAATATGGCTGCTACGTATGTAGTTAAATATGCTAGAAAAATATATTGAAATAATCGTTAGAAAAAATGTAAAAATTATTGTAAATGGTGGGAAATAATTCGAAAAATAAAACATTAAGAATAAAATTTGACACGAGTTTTTGAAGGAATTAAAAAAAGTCGCGTCACAGGTTGTAAAGTTTAGCTCGGAAATGTATATTTTACTAACAATTTTATTGCCCTTCTCCGTAGCTGAGCGATCTAGTAAGGTATCTTGCAAGGGCACGAAGCGAAGGTCATCGATGTGGGTAGAATTTTTCTCATAGAATTTCGGCCAATATGGGACCGGTCCTTACCTAACATCGTCAGTAACTTGGGCAATCTTCTTTGCCCATATCTTGTCGTACATCCTCTTTATTTTATTTATATACAGAATTTTAATGTTTACACATATTTCTGTGCCTAAAGTTTTATTTTTCTTCTCCACTCGTCTTTCTCCATCCAATCCATGTCCTCCAGTCCTCTTGCTCTCATTCCAGTTCTTATTTCCTGCATCCACGAGTTTCGAGGTCTTCCTCTCCTCCTTCTTCCAGGTTGATACCATTCCAATGCTTTTTCTGGGTAATCTTTCTTCTTGCATTCGTCGTACGTGCCCATACCAATTTAATTGCTTGTATCTTATGTAATCTATTATTGAATAACCAATATTCATTTTTTCTCTTATAACAGTATTTCTTATTTTGTCTAATTTTGAACATCTTGCTGCTCTCCTCAAGAAATCCATTTCCACTCTTTGTTTATACCATAGTTAAAACAACAATAAATCATAGGTAATTCTGAAATATATTAAATACTAGCATACCCAGGAGACGTTGTCCTGCCCGATCGTTCTACTTTTTAGACAATTGGTTTTACTGCGAAATTTATTTTCTGTAAAAATCAAAATTATTAGGAAAATGTAAGGAAAACATTTACCACCTTATTTGTGTAGGGTTTAATTGAAGGTTATTCCATGTTCCGCTTACGATATTGTGATTCAAGACAGATTGTGAAGTCAGGGCCTGCAAGGCATTCTGTAATAACAGAGGAGACGGAAAGAATTTAGGATTGCTGATAACTATCTGTCTCTAATAAATACAATTGCATAATGAACACATACGCAAATCTTACATAACGCTTCCAACAAACAAGCACTTTCAAATGCAGGATCAAGTTTAACCTCATATTTACTTACTTACTGGCACTATCGAACCCGTAGGTTCATGGCCGCGCGGACATAAGCTCTCCATACATCCCTATCCTGAGCTAATGCTTTCCAATCATTCCCTGTGTAATCTACTTCCCTCAAATCATAGTTAATGTTGTTCTCCCACCTCATTCTTGGTCTACCAACTGGGCGTTTTCCCTCTGACTTTCCTACAAGAAGCTTCCATGCACGTCTTTCATTCCCCATACGTGCAACATGTCCTGTCCATCGCAGTCTACGGGACTTAACTGTTCTTGTTATATCTGGCTTCCTATAAAGACCATGTAGTTTATTGTTTTATAGTCTTCTCCATTCACCTGTCTGTTCATCTCTCTTTGGTCCAAAAATGTTCCTGGTATCTTTATCTTGTCGTGGTGGAGTGGCTTGCGTGCTTAAATGATCCTGAGAGCTATGCCGGCGGTAGCATTGCTGCCGATAGGGTTACCCATGCCGGACTGGTCGAAGGTGATAAGCCAGACGAAATAAGTAGCTTGGTCGAAAGATTGACGATCTTTCACCGTAAAAATACAACCGTCAAGAAATGCGGACATGGGTTCTACTGGGGTAAAATTTTCCGGAGGTCAAATAGTCCCCCATTCGGTTCTCCGGGCGGGGACTACTTCAGGGAACCCATGCCAAAGGCTCAAACACAGGGACATGTTCCTAGGAACATGGAATGTTAGGACTTTAACCTCATATTTGTGAAATATAATTTACGTCCAAGTTTGTTTTGTAAAATTTACATCCAAAGTGCAATTGAGGGTAGCTTATAAATCAGTGTTGCAGGAACTGGCCTACAGAGGATCAAGTTGAGGGATCAGGCAATCAATCCAATCGAATCCAAACAGCAGCCAGTTAGAGAAGTGTTAGAGGTCACAGCTCCTATTCAACAAACAAAACTTGTGTATTTTTTACAAAACGATTTTGCCTTTGTCACATTGGAGTCGTTTGAATGGTGTCCCCCCATCGAGAATGACGACTGTCCCTTTTTACACTCCCTCTGGTTGGCAGTGGCTTTTTTTTTACGTGAAATAACAAAATCCAACATGACAAGTATTCTTTCCTTTTGCCACCGCGCAAGTGGGAGAGACAACACAAGGACTTTCCTGTGACCGACAAAAGTGATACATTTGAGATGTGTATTTGTTTAGCACGTCAAGCTTTTACACTGTACACTCACTACCATGTACACTACGCATTCATTTTTTATTTCCGGCTGAGGTGCAGTATTTGTCGATCAGGATTTTCCATACAACATTGTTGCACTACACACTTTTATCATTTATAATAACGTTTCGTACTATCTTAAACAATTTTGGGACCATTCTAATAATAACAATAACAACAACAATAAAATTAATAACCTATAATTAGATATAGTAATCGAATCTCCGTGGGGAAGACATTTTTCTCATGGAATTTCGGCCAGTATGGGACCGGTGCCCACACAGCATCGTGAGGCATTTGTGTAGCTACGATAAGTAGCGACTCCAGGTTGAGAAAACCAGCTATAACGGCTGGGGGACTCGACATGCTGACCACATGTCACCCCTACACTGGCTAGATGATCGTCTACCTCTGTGATTAACACATGTGGATGTGAGGTCAGCATCCGACTGGTGAGCCAAGGGCCTTCTTGACCTGTCGCGCTTGGAGTTTTTAATTGGCTTGGTAAAGGAAGTTTAAAATATAAATAAATAAATAATAAAAGTATACATGGGACACGGTTATATATTATATTGTCTAAGGAAATATGTAGTGAGTTTTGTTTTCAGCTGTTTTTGAGTCGGGCTGTCCTTGATATACGAGGGGAGGGAATCCCAGAGTCGTGTGGCTGAAACAAGGAAGGATGAGGAATAGTGAGATGTTCGATGTACAGGAACAGATAGAGTTACATTTTTTTCTCGATCGTATGTTTAAGTTACGGTGGGAGGATAGCGAATGGAAGCGAGTAGAAATATAAAGGGGTGATGAGGTGGACAAAGTGTTGTATAAGAAGCAGAGGCAATGTATCTTTCGCCTGTCTTCCAATCGGAGCCTAGACAACTTTTCAAATATTGGAGTTGTGTGGTCTGTTTTACAGAGGTTGCATATATAACGTGCACAAGCATTCTGAACTCGTTGCTGTCTTGTGATACTCACGTCAGTAAGTCACAATAATCGAAATGCGACATAATCAAAGTTGACACAAGCACTTTTTTCATTGAAGAAGGATGGAAATATTGTGAATCGAGTTATACAGAGTCGCAAATGCTTAATGTAACTTCCGCTATATGACTCTCAAATCGGTGTTACCATCATTCGCAATTAATTCAATAACATATTTCAAGAATTAAAATATCAAATTATGGAATATTCACCTGAAAGGTCCGTCTCCTCAACTTAATTAGTTATTTAACTATAGCGCTTTCGGGACTTGTCCCATCATCGGCAGGATTCAAAACTGGTGTTTCGCTGAAGATCTGGTAGAGGGGGTTATATGTATTGGGTTCGTTTTCGTTTATCAGATTGTCGTTGTTGTGAGCTGCTTTCATGATTTACATCTCTTCGAGTACGTTTATCTTCGCTGGATTATTTTCTCTGTGCATTACTGTTAGGGTGTTTTCAATATTTAACATGCGATGTCCTTCATGGATAACGTGTTTTGCATTGCTTGATTTTCCTTCTTATAAAAGTTGATATTTTAAGAAATTACCTTAATTTTGTTAATTTCCGATGGGTACGTAAGATTAAGTCGGTGACACCGATTTGAGAGCCATCTAACGGAAGCTACATCAAGCATTAGAGCAACTCGCGCATGCGCACTGAGATTCTGTAGTAAGTGATCGACCAATAATGGACATTTTTCTTTTTCTCCTTATCCAATCGCACACAAAAATCAACGTGCAAACTTGGATTCCCGTATCGATTGAATACCCTTCTAGGTAATATCTTGCACTATTTTACGATTCTGCAACCATTTCTTACGTCATACATTCGTTTTAATAACCAATTAACTAACTGGCATTATCGAACCCGTAGGTTTAATGGCTGCACGGACATAAGCTCTCCATACATCCCAATCTTGAGTTAATATTTGCAATCATACACTGTGTATAATCTACTCCCCTCAAATCTTGGATAATGTCATTCTCCCATCACATTCTAGGTCTACCAACTGGGCGTTTTCTTTTCTGGTTTTCCTAAAAGAAGCTTCCGTGCCTCTCTTTCGTACCCCATTCGTTCCACGTGTCCTGCCCATCGCAGTCTACGTGACTTAACTTTTCTTATTATATCTGGCTTCGTATAAAGACCATGTAGTTCACTGTTATGAAGTCTTCTCCATTCACCTGTCTGTTCATCTCTATTTGTTCCAAACATTTTCCTAAGAACTTTATTCTCAAATACTCGTAATCTCCTTTCCTCCCTTAAAGTAAGATTCCATGTTTCACAGCCATATAATATAAATGGTAGAATAATAGTTTATATATTTTCAGTTTAACGTTTTTTTGAAAGGAGTTGGGACATCAAGAGTCTCTGCAATGCATAATAGCACGCATTTCCAGAATTGAGCCTATGTTTAATTTCTTTGAGCATCTCATTCCTATTTGTGATTATTGTTCCTAGGTATTTGAATTCAGCCACTTCCTCAAAAGTTCCCTCATTTGATGAAACCTACTAAATAAATGAATAAATAACATTTAAAAGATGAGATCAATCTATTTTATAGAATAGATTTCCAATTTAAGGGTTAATAAACCGCCGGTATAACCTCTGAACACCTGAAAATTAAAACCTCCATTGCTGTGAAGTTGTACAATTTGTATGCAAAGCGACACCTAATGAAGATTTGGTTTCTAAGAAAGCAATATAAATTCATTTAATCCTGGTTGGTCAATCTTCACACAACTCATTTTCAATGGACAAAGACTGTATCAGCAATTCAAAAGAGTTCAACTTGACAAAACAAAATGACAGGAAGACAAAGAAAGAAAGAAACCGGTGGAATGGGGGGTATTGAAAAAAGAAAGAGACAAAACGTCTGTCATCTCTTTTCTACCAGTGATGTCATTTCAAATGGATGTTGTTAAAAAGTAGGGGGTGATGAAAGGGGGGGTGGTGTAAAAACATTCAATCGCTTGCCTTCAGCAATGTAACAGTTGACTCTGAAGGGGTGGGTAAATCAGAGGTGTAAGAGAGGGGCAAATAATGAACAAATGAGAACTTACAGTGTACATCAAAGGTAACCATGCTGCTATCATTGACTTTATCCTGGTTCTGACGTAAAAAGAAATTCGTGCCACAAAGGCTGGTTGCTGTATTTTGTTGCTGTATTTTCATTTTTAAGCTACTTATGCCTATCAGCATCAAAATCTGTCACGGATTTGGTTTTCTGATCTGTTCCGCCTCGGGTCACACCATAGCTCCTCCGGCTTTCCAAGATCTTTCTTTCCATCAGGTCTAGTTTCTAAGCCAGACTGTCACTGAGCATCTATGATAAATATATTTCTAGTGCCCTAACACTATATAATGTCCTAGGATTCCATGTTCGTAGGAACATGTCCCTATGTTTATGTCTCTTTGGATGTGGCTAAAGTCTACCAGTATAAATAAAGCTTACATACAATGCCAATGACAAGCTTTGGAGTGGATTTTACTTGGGAGAGGAAAGAGAGGCCGTTCTAGATTTAAATGGATGGATGTTACAAGAAGAGGTATGAGGGAGCTAGGTCGAGAAGAATTGGAATGAGAAGATAGAGAAGAATGGAGATAGAAGATAAAAATTTAAAAAAGCTTTGGGCACAGGAAGGTGTTTTATTACATTGTAAACCTGTTTATAAATACAAAAATAATAATTTTATTATTATTATTATTATTATTATTATTATTATTATTATTATTATTATTATTCACTTCCTGGTTTAGGCAAGAGTTGCCTGTTCCGTCTTCACTAATAGATCTAAGACCATCTTTTCCGAGGACGTCCGACATCTCTTCTTCCTCATGGAAAATAATGGAAGATTTTATTTGGTAATCTTCTTTCTTCCTTTCTTTCTACATGTTCTTTCCACTGTATCTTGTTGTTAAATATCTTTTCTTTTATGGAGTAGATCTGCAGTTTTTCACGGATATCCTCGTTTCTTATCTGGTCCATTCTAGTGCAGCCTTTTACTCTTCTTAAAAATTTCATCTCGGCTGCTTGGATTTTACTTTCTTGTTTGGTAGTGGTATTCCAAGATTCACTCCCATACAAAAGGACAGGGACAGCCATTGTTTTATAAAATTTTAATTTTGTTTGTTTATTATTATTATTATTATTATTATTATTATTATTATTATTATTTGAACTCGGTGCTTTGGGATATACATTTTTTTACACAGAACGAATAAAACTATAGGCTATTTGAAATTCTGTTACGAACCATTTTATTATATGGGTCCGAATCCTGGACAGTAAGTAGAAAACAAGCTGTTAGGAGTAGAAATGGATTTTTGCAGGCGATCGACAAGAATTTCTAGAAGGGGTAAGGTCAGAAACAGCACAATAAGGGAAATTATACAATTTGAAAAAAAAATAGGCCTATTAGAAAAAATAGAAGAAAAAACTTTTGAAATGGTATGGACACCTCATAACAATGGAAGAAGAGAGAATACCAAAGAAGATCCTTGATTGGAAAACTAATGGAAGAAGTGGAAGAGGCAGACCTAGAGAACGTTGGATAGATGGAGTGAGGAGAAGTATGGAAGGTAGAGATTTGAGGGAAGAAGATGCTATAGACAGGAACCTCTGGCTACAAATCACTTCGGACTGATGGAGAAACACTGTATTGTGGAATATTCCTAGTAAAAACAATATTATTATTATTATTATTATTATTATTATTATTATTATTATTATTATTATTATTATTATTATTATAAATACTAGAAGAATAGTTGAACAATAACAACTGTGTTTGTGTAATGTGCCGTGTCACACGGTCTCCTTCACTTCTTCTGTTCGTGTCGCAAGTGTTGTTGGGCCGGTGATCGCAGAAGAGCCGGACATCTGGGCTTTTAGATTCAATACAAGAATTATTATTCCTCTTTTAAAAATGGCTTATTTAAAATTACACCGTTGGAGTGGTTGGTGGGCGCTTATCAAGCCGGAACGTGTCACTCCAGACCCCCTAATCTCCCTATCGCTCTTTTCGGAGCATCTGCTCTTCTGTAGAGCGAGATCCCCCCCTTCTCTTCTCTATTTCCCTCTTTATTTTGTAGTCAATGTATTTTTTCTATAACAGTAACTTAAGGACGTGCCTGGTGCATTATAACATTTTAAAATTGCCCTTGTTTACTTAATTCTGTCATTTAGACCTATAACAAATAGCTCTTTTGGACTCAAATGGCTTACGCTGCCTAAACATAACAAATAGCTCTTTTGGACTCAAATGGCTTACGCTGCCTAAACATAACAAATAGCTCTTTTGGACTCAAATGGCTTACGCTGCCTAAACATAACAAATAGCTCTTTTGGACTCAAATGGCTTACGCTGCCTAAACATAACAAATAGCTCTTTTGGACTCAAATGGCTTACGCTGCCTAAACATAACAAATAGCTCTTTTGGACTCAAATGGCTTACGCTGCCTAAACATAACAAATAGCTCTTTTGGACTCAAATGGCTTACGCTGCCTAAACATAACAAATAGCTCTTTTGGACTCAAATGGCTTACGCTGCCTAAACATAACAAATAGCTCTTTTGGACTCAAATGGCTTACGCTGCCTAAACCATAACAAATACACAAAAATACACAAAATTAATGTACACAGAATTGAATATCTCAGAAATCTCTAAAAAAATCCACGACAGCATATGTTTATCTCTTACGGATAACTCACAATAACCATTTTTGTCTTTCATTGATGCCAAGAAGATCGGTATTAGTAGATTCCCGGGTAACGCCGGGTAATCAACACGGGATATCTAAACATAATTACGATATCTATCTATAATTACTTTTGCTTTTACTTATTCAACTAAACATAAAACCACATTACTTTTCTTTAATACATAAATGATCTTCTTGGTGATAAAATATTAAAAAAAAATATATATATTTAACATTACTTTTCATTTATTTAGGGGTAGCTGCGCACGCCGTGTATTAGCTAGTATATATATTTGTGAGTGTGTTATCCTTGCCGAAAGGTTCAAAGTGATAAGCCATACGAAGAAAAGTACCTTGGTCGAAAGAGTGACGACCTTTCACCGTAAAAATACAACCGTCAAGAAACGCGGAAATGGTTCCACTGGGGTAAAATTCTTCGGAGGTAAAATAGTCCCTCATTCTGTTCTCCGGATGGGTGCTACTTCAGGGAAACCATGCCAAAGCTCAATCACAAGGACATGTTCCTAGGAATATGGAATGTTAGGAATGAACAAACAGGCGAATGGAGAAATTTAACTAATAGTGAGCTACGCGATCCAGATATAATAAGAACAGTCAAGTCGCGTAGACTGCGGGGCAGGAAATGTGGTACGAATGGGGAATAAAAGACGTGCATGGAAGCTTCTTGTAGGAAAACCAGAGAGAAAACACCCAGATCGTAGACCAAGAATGAGGTGGGAGAATAATATTAACTATGATTTGAGAGGAGTAGGTTGTACATGGAATTATTAGAAAACATCAGCGCAGGATAGGGATGTATGGGAGCTTATGTCCGCGCGGCCATGAGCTTACGGTTCGATAGTGCCAGTGAGTTTGAGTGAAATGGTGTCCTATAGAACAGACATATAATCAGGAAAAATAAATTAGAAATACATAACTCAATAGTGAGAAGTACTGTCACATATGGAGCTGAATTTTGGAAATTCAACAAAAACTTATGTCGATGGGGATGGATTTCTTGAAGAGAGCAGCAAGACGTTCAAAATTAGAAAAAAAAATTAGAATACTATTACCCCCATCATCAGTTACACTCCAACATACATATTGTACATACATATTTTTTTAGGTATAAAAATTTCTGATTCAATTATGATTAAAAATATCTAAATTTTAAGAATTTTAGGGTTAATAAATTCTATCTTCAAGCCACAGTTAGTCCAAAAACATTCAAGAATAAAAGTGTATAAAACACTGGCTCTTCCAACTCTTTTGTATGGTAGCGAAGTATGGACGTTGAAACAGAATGATATACAGAGACTTAGATCTGCTGAAATGAGATACCTTCGGAGGACTGCAGGATACACACTACCAGATCACAAAAAAAAAAATGAAGACATCTTAGAAGAATTACACATGGAACCTTTAGAAAACAAAATTTCTGATTATAAGTCAAGATGGATGCAACATGTTCATCGAATGGAAGATCACAGGATACCCAAACAATTGTTAAGATATCAACCTGCGGGAAGAAGAAGACCAGGACATCCACTTCTGGATGGTGTTTCTCTTGAGGCCGAAACAGGTCAACAAATGGCCTAAATTTGTAAATGTACTATGATGATGATGCATTATGATTATGGTCGATGTTCGACCACGTGGCGAACCCAGTACTTGACATATATATATGCCTTTTATTTGAAATAATAAGCAAAAAACGGTGATTTATACGTTGAGAAGGTAGGAGCGAAATTCATACAAGCTTTGTTTGGAGATAGTAAGAGCCCCCTAGATGCAGTGGGACGGTATATATATTACGGCACAGCTCATCTCCCTACACAAATAGAAAAACTACCCTCTGTTGTGCAAGATCCCACACTTGTAGATACAGAGTCTTGAAAGAGATGCAGGGAGGGATTATGGAATGTGTTGTTCTCTTAAAACGTTTCAAAGGGAAAGTGGTTGGAGGGCTGGTTTTACATTTTCAGAAATATATAGCAGTAATCCTACCCTAGCGAATGCCAATCTGGGCATGTTTGTCTGTACAGAAACACATCTCTGTGACACTATATAGTGGCACAAGGAGCGAATAATCTGGCCTAAGATTAGGTTAGGGGCGGTTAATACCCATTCTATATCGCCACCTTTTCACCCTTAACAGCAGGGTGTCAACGGTAGCTAAGTGGGTAAAGGAGTTCGCGCATGCGTATGAAGCGAACTCAATGCATACTATACGCTATCATGCACCTATAGTGTATTGCTTGTAGCAATTACGTATTATGGACCCTGGATTAGTCCCTCGACAGTTTTTCGTGTTTATAGACGCGTTAACTTTGTCTCTATCATCTAGGGCAATCGGAATGCTCCCGACTGATGAATACTTATTTTCCATTTATTGCTGAGGGGGTGAGTTTTAAGTTCGCCTAAGGGTAGTTCCATTATGATTCTTGGGTTCACAATTCTATAGGATGACACCCAATTATCTCATGTTTTTCTTGCTGTCTTTGTTTGAAAGCAAGCCATTCGCAGAGTTTTTTTTTCCTTGCTGGTTATTGGCGAAGATTTTGTTTAGGTGATAACATTTCTCCCGCGCAATGGCCGAGCGATTTAAGGTAAAGCAGGATTTTAATATTATGATAAATATGAAAGTTAAAGTTAATAATTTTGTATTTTAAAATTCTTTTGATATTTGAATATAACTTAAATAAATAAAAAACATCTAAATAATTGATTATTGGTTATTGTTGAATAAAAATGTCTCGGCAACAATTAAATAAATTGTACAACATAAAGGCCTTTGTAAAGAATGCTTTTAAAAACTGTTTTAAGTCATTGTTGTCAAAATTATAACTGTAATATGAACACCTGCTTAACTTCATATTCTTAAATGAAAGTAAACTATACTCTGATTGGATGTTACAAGAATTAACTTTCTTATTTAACAAATCAAAATTTAAACCTTATATTTAAAGAACTATTAGCCAATAGAATTTAAATATAACATCATGTGATGTAATAATGTTCTTTAAAATTATAAAAGAATTACATTAGTCATTCTGCATACAACTTTCCACAAATATAGAAGCAAGGAGGGATCTCCTGATAAAATGTAATATTTAATACAAGAAGAATAATTGATTCAAGAAAAGAAAATAATTTAATTTCAATTGACGGTGAAGAATAATACCACCTACATTTACTTAATCTGCTGGGAACTTTAAGAAGTGAATAAATGTGAAATTATTTCTACAAGAAACATTTTTTTTAGTAATTTTGAAGTGTTTTCCTATCCAGTGTACCAACTACCGACCCTAGGGAAGAGAATCTGGCTCTACCGAAAATCAAACCCAACCTGAACCAGTAATTCTTTTTGGGACATCAATCCTTCTTCAAAATGTTACAACATCGGGCATGAAAAGAATTACTGCTTCAAAGGCATCATGCGTAGAAATTTCCTGATGGAATTTCGGCCAGTACCAGTGTCCACTCTGCATGGAGAAAAAATCGGGGAACTAAAAGTGAATAGTTGCCCCGAAAAGAGATTTAACCTACAAACTACAAATTGTTGGGAAAATAAAAACAAAAACGTATAATGTTCATCTTGAGGCTATTGCCTTTGTTATATCACATGCATTTAAATCTCTCATCCTATTGGAAACATATACAGACAATTTGAATGCAAAATAAAATGCTAATAACTAAATATTAAACAATTTAATACAGAATTCAGTGGAAAAAACCGATCTATATCTATATAGTGGAAAAAGTATCTAACCCACATTTAATTTAAAATGCTACAATAATAAATATAAAATACATATTCAACACTAAATCAGTCTTCAGTATTTATTTTCCATTTAATGTTACTTGGTTACATGCTTTGTGTATTCCCTATTTTGACTCAAATCTCTAAGATTCTGATTAGAATTCACTGTGATTAGAACTGTGATGGAATGTGCAATAATTGTTTTTTCTGCACTGCTACCCATGACTTGACTAACTGCTTCCATCATTTTGTACATACAGATCACTATTCACTTGAAAGCCAACTTTTAAAAATAAATAAAACAGGTCTGGAAGAGAGTATGGATAGTTTTACATCCACCATACTGTGACCCTCTCCGGATAGATCACTAATCCACTCAAAACTCAATTTTCGATTTTTTTTGGTTAGATCTCTTCGGGGAAACTAGGCCTATTCAATATTAATTAGTGGGAAAAACAGATATAACGACTGAGTATCCGGACATTCTGGTCTCCATTCGATAAACACGTTGCATCCATCTTAGCTTATAATGACAATTTTGTTTTCTAAGGTTCCATGTGTAATTCTTCTAAGATGTCTTAATTTTTTTATGATCTATCTGTGTGTATCTTATTTCAGCAGATCTAAGTCTCTGTATATCCTTCTGTTTCAACGTCCATACTTCGCTATCAAACAAAAAAGTTGGAAGAGCCAGTGTTTTATACATTTTTAATCTTGAACTTTTTTGGAATAGGCCCAACTGTGGCTTGAAGATAGAATTCATCATCATCAAACTTCACGCATTAGATCTTTGCCTGAACCGATCTCACATGTGTTCAGCCCAGCGTGTTCTTGGTCTTCCTACCGATCTTCGTCCTCCAGGATTATACATAGTGCCATCTTTGGTATCTTATCCTCTGTCATTCTTTTCAGATGTTCTATCCAATTGTCCTGTGTGCTTCTATTTGTTGAAGAAGTGGTTGTACTTTTAGTTTCTCTCTAATATTCTCATTTCTAATATGTTCTTCTCTTGTACAACCTTTCACAGACCGTAGGAAACTCATTTCCGCTGCCTGAATTTTACTTTCTTCTTTTTCCTTCAGGACCCAGGCCTCACTTCCATACATCGCCACTGGTAGTGCCATCGTTGAGTAAAATCTTAGCTGCGTATTAAGATAGAATTTATAACTAAGATCCTTAAATTTTGTTTTATTACTTTGTGATAAAAAAGTAGGAAACCCAAAAATTAAAATTTAATTTGTCACAGTTCCGCTTCAGGGCTGAACAGAATAAAACTGAACGATTTAAAAGAGAAGTAACAGCCATTTGTTTGAAACCAACTATTTAATGCATTATTTACCGCTTTATACAGTGTTTAGTATTGACACAAAGTTTTGTGAAATGAAACAAAATGAGATTTCACAGAGAGAACTTCTCTTTGATTATTTGACCGCTTATAACTTTTTATATTTTTACAGAATAAGAACACAACAAAATAAATATTTTCATTTCTAATGGCATCGATGACCACCGCTTTCAACTCAATGTATCGATACATTTCTTGAATGGACCAATTAAATTATAGGATAACAATTAACAATATGTCCGCCGCGCTGGCTAAGGTTCCTGAATGGCGGGCCAAGGTTCGATACTCGGGGGTGAAAATTTAACTATTAAATTAAGTAGATTAATTTATTTTAATTCATCATCATCAGAAGCAGTATCAGTGATTAGACCTTAAGATCTGTCCTGATCTCATGTTAGAATTGGTCTGTCCATCTTTTATTGGGTCTTCCTACATTTCTTCGTCCTAGTGGTTTGTAATGAAGAATCTGTTTTGGAATTCTATTTTAATTAAAATTTTCAATTTTGGAGCCAGGAGGGTTTGTATAATAATAATAATAATAATAATAATAATAATAATAATAATAATGATAATAATGATAATAATGATAATAATGATAATAATGCTTTATTTCAGCTGGAACTCAACCAGCAAATAGTAAACTTATACAAAAATTAACGTACTTATACACAATTTAAAATGTTTAATCTCTATATTATGAGTCGCATTCCTACATTAAGCCTAAACTAATGGAGAATATTACATAACAGTGCTCTACATTATCTTAATGGGAAACCAGATAAAATAAGAACAGTTAAGTCTCGCCGACTCCACGAATTGCTGAGTGAATTTATCTATAGAATTTGGAAATCAAGAGTGGCATTTGTTAGGAGCTGATTAACGAATAAAATTAAGCTGTTTATCGGAAAAAAGGGACCACTCTTCTTTAAATATCGTTAGTTGTTTAAAATATTTATATATTTAATGTAAACGGCGAGGTTTGTAAACAAATGAGAAACGATTGGAAGGCCTACGCTTCATTTGCTTCTTTTGTTCGTCACTGCGCAACCAGATCATATTATTTATTACCAAAGGAACGCAATATTGTAAAAATGCACTCTGGTGGAGAAAAAATGAAACACATCACACTGTATATTAATTCATTTCTGATGTCCTATCATGTAAATATGACAATTATATTTTTCTGGGAAAAAATACATTTAAGAAAGTGCAAACAGTGGTTTCTTTTTCTGGTGGTATAATCAATTGCTACAAATGTTTTTATATTAACTCTCGCATGCGGTATGTGTTGACATTCATGCACTATATATACAATCTGGTAGCCGTATTTCTTAGAGAGTCAGTCACTGCAAAATAATGGTATGACCTATTCAGAATGTTAAAAAGGAGGTGCTTTCTTTATTATGATAAACTTTAGTTGGTAAATTTTAGGCGAAACACGACTGTGATTGGTTGTAAATAAAAAATCATTGAAACGTGATTGGCCATTGACTTCCTTTTAGGGCATGAGTTAAATAGTCATTATTATTATTATTATTATTATTATTATTATTATTATTATTATTATTGTCCCTTCCTATGGTTTGACTGAGAGTAGAACCCGGGATCTCATGAAGAGTAGTCAGAAGCGCTTACTAGTAGCCCATGATGAGGCTGGTCATTGTTTTGATATTTGTAACATATTCTGATCCCCAATGGGACTGGAACCCACGGCTTGTAGAGTACAAACTGCTCTGTGATTGGTAGAAATCTTGATGATTTAGAGAACGCAATGAACACGTGTTTTAGATAATTGAAAAGTAAGAGAAGCCAGTGAACCTGAGAACAACTTCACTTGCATCTGAATGCGCTTCGCTCACACTAGAGTAGCCACAGTCCCATGACCGACTGACACCCACCGGTACATTATTTATACCTCTTTGTTGCAGCCTCTCACCTCGCTGATCATCCTTCTCCCTTCCCAAGTTGTGTAGTTTTCGCTTTTGAAAAAATACTTTGCTTTTTTTCCACCCCACTCCAACCCTCTCACTCGCAGGCAAGACACGTGGAATTATTAACAACAAAGGATATTCACGCATTGATCATGCGCTCTTATTCCTTTGCGAAAGCCACTCTGGTAGCGATGACAAAAAAAATGCTTAGAAAAAATTACTGGCAGAATTTGAAATATTCTGGCTTCTGTACTTAAAATAACCCAGTGAAGGTAGAACCTTTAAATTGATAAAGGTATAGCACTTTATTTCATCTTTTTATCTCACGCCCTTTTCAATTTAATCAATAACCTATAGAACTGCTAAAAGTGCGTTTCAGAATTCATCGACACAATTATTCAAAAGCTTAAAATATACAGAGTCGTCTGTTAACACAGGTAAAATGTAAAGTAACTCGTATATATATATATATATATATATATATGTCCACCGCTGTGGTCTCGAGGTAGCGTGCTGCCTTGCCACGCAACGGGCCCGGGTTCAATTCTCGGTTGGGGTAGTTTTTCTGGGTGAAGTTCTTATCGGGGTTTTTCCTCACCTGTAAGACAAATGTCAGGAAAACTTTAAGGCCCAAACGGTCCCCGAAATCATATGGCCATCATCTTCATCATCATCCTATCATTATCATTATCATCACCATCATCATCCTTCACCGGCGTGGAAAGCAACGGGAAGCTACCACACCTACAATTCCCTAGTAAAGCTGCAAAGCATAGCATGAAAATGCTATGATTGCAGTGGAAGACCGAGTTCCCGCTACGTCTCATGATAATAGAGGATATAATTATATTAGAAACATAAATGTTTGTACTAGATTTGCCTGGTCGCGTAAGTGGTAGCGCACGGCAGTATCAATCCAGAGGTCTGGGTTCCAATCTCGTCCAGGCATTTATTCTTCTTATAATGTCATATATATATATGATTTTAGATTAACTGATATTAACACAATTTAACCTCTCACCTTAGGTTCTTTTAGGCCTTGGTGGACTAGTGGTTATGCTCCTTTCCTATGGTTCTGAGGGTCGCGGGTTCAAACCCGGCCGGGGTCGATGGATACTTTTACTATGGAAAAATCCAAGGAGCAAGTCCTCCGGGAGGGACTTAATCCGTTGGCCCCGAGTCTGAAGATTTTCAAGATCGTAAAAGGTACTTAAGCCTGAACAAAAAGCCCTCTAAGCAAAATTTACCGACCTCATACATCCTAGTATTACCTTAGTTGACTACAAGATGTCTCATTGAGTCGATGTGTTGACCACGTGACACTGTGCCATCTTTGGACAAATAAGGTAACTAAAATGAACTCGGTCTATAAACTGCTGACAAAGAAGAGGCTATGGTTCAACAATGCATTACGTCATTAATCATCAATGTGCCATAGGTCACCAGGGCTTTGCAGTGACACAACCTGTCGGGAGAGGGATTTCAACCCTATGGATCACAACACGTACTTTTTTAACCACACAAGGACATGGAGGGTCTCCCCGAATGAGTGGTCAGCTCAATATCAAGGCCACCTCCGAGACAGCACAACATTAAGACGAAACACACCATTCACACTAAACATGGCGAATATGATGATGATGATCGGGGACCGTTTCGGCCTTACATATTCCTGACATTTGACTTACAGATGAGGAAAAACTCCAAAATCCACCAACTAGTGAACTTGTACCGGCCGGTCATCAAACGCGGGCTCGTTGCGTGACAAGGCTGCACGCTACCTCGAGACCGCAGAGAACCAGTGATAATTATAACTTAACTAAATCACTGGCTCAATCGAACCTATAGGTTCATGGCCGCGCGGACATAAGCTGTTCCCTATCCTGAGCTAATATTTTCCAATCATTCCCTGTAGAATCTACATTCCTCAAATCATGGATGAATTTATTCTCCCATCTCATTTTTGGTCTACCAACTGGACGTTTTCCCTCTGATTTTCCTACAAGAAGCTTCCATGCACGTCTTTCATTCCCTATTCGTGCCACATGCCCTGCCCATCGCAGTCTACGAGAATTAACTGTTATTATTATATATGGCTTCCTATAAAGACCACGTAGTCTTCTCCATTCACCTGTCTGTTCATCTCTCTTTGGTTCAACAATTTTCCTAAGAACTTTATTCTCAAATACTCGTAATCTCCTTTCCTCCCTTAAAGTAAGAGTGCATGTTTCAGATCCACATAATATAAAGTGATAATTATGTTTAACTCTATTTAGACGCAAGAAATGTGTTTAATTGAAGCCAAGCGTGGCTCAGGTAGCAGTGTTTGGACAAGCGTGATAATGACATAAGGTTTGCAGTATACTTCATGTGGGTATAAAACAATAGAATGTGAAGTTGCTCGCAGCGGTGCAAGTTCTAGTAGCTTCGCGATGTGTTTCTTCAGCTGTCTCGAGATGATTGTGTAACCTTCTGTTTTTATCTTCTCATACTTAATTCAGTTAGGATTATCGCTAATCCATATACTTGGACATTATCCTCACTTGTGATTAAGTCATTCTTTTGGACATTTAAAACTATTTACTTCAATACTCACCTGAAAACAGAAATAAAATCTAATAAAGCGTTATTCACCAAGTTTACACCAATAAAAGATAAGTGTAAGAAGTTATTTCTCCAAAGTATCGTCTTATAAGTTATTACAGCCACGGAATATATCATTTAATATTTACTAATTAATACCTGGTGCCCAACAATGTCAAGTATAATATATATATATATATATAATATATTATATATATATATGATATGAAAAGAAAAATGAATGCTTGAGTCGGGATTCGAACTCGGGTCTATATATATATATATATATATATTACGTTTATACAACACTTTGGCTAGACCAGTGGTTATAAACGAAAAATAAGTAAAGGTCCCCAACCACCAGACAACAGTGTGCAAAATATAATATTGTAATCTTGTAAAATGACAACATAAACACATTACATAAAACTACGAGATTCTCAAATAACCATGCAATTCTACACTTTCTTAAAAGTAGGTGTTAAGTTTTCTTTTCTATTAGATATGATAACATAGTATAAAAATGTTTTTGTTCCGGGAAATTCTCGTATAAGACTTGAGAGCATAATAATAGTCCCTTCAATTTAAATATCTTGGATATTATCTCTCTATCTGGGATGAAAAGGATATCCCTGAAAAAAATATTAGTTATAATAAAAGTTTGGGAATTATTAATCAAGTTATGAAACCATCCCTTGTACAAAAATACGCCAGATTACGTTTATATAACACTTTGGCTTGACCTATGGTAGTGAAGAACGGACACTAAAAAGACAACATGAAAGCAGAATAACGGCTTGTGAAATGAGATTCATGCGCAGAACAGCGGGTTACACCAGATGGGATCGGAAAAGGAACACCGATATCTTAAAAGAATTGAAGACTACGCCAATTTTGGAATATATTAAACAGTACCAACTAAATTGGAAACACCATCTTGAAAGAATGAGTTCAAATCGGATCCCCAAAGCTGTTTATAATTATATACCAAGAGGACGAAGATCATCACTGGGCCGTCCTATGAAACGCTGGAGGGAAAATTTTCTATAGGATCGTAACAGGCCTTGGCCTAATATTTGGAAGGAAGAAGAAGAAGGAAATGTATATATATATATCCTACTTACCAGATACGTACAATTATTTATATTTATATATTTATTTATTTATTTTTATCTTGTCATATATATATATATATATATATATATCCAACTTACCAGATACAATTATTTATATTTATATATTTTTCTTTACTTTTATCTTGTCATATATATAGCTGTGTGTATCTGAATCTGGTAGTAGTGACCCGGTAGTCTTCTTATTTTTTGATAACACCTACCTCTGTTAATTTTAATAGGATATACTGAGTTTCGTTGTGAAACATGGAAAAATGTGTCCACCAGAGCGATATTTAAATTTTCACTTCACTTAATGATTTTAGAGGGTACAATTCTAAATCTAAACCCATCAGATGTGCACAAAAAAATTCATCAAAATCGGTCCAGTCGTTTAGACAGTTTTTAATTTCGGATTTCAAGTAAACCTCCACTTCTAATTGTCGGATTTAGATAATATCTGCCTGGGTTTATTTTAATAGGATATGCTGAGGTTTGTTGTGAAACATCGAAAAATGTGACCGCTAGAGCGATTTTCAAATTTTCACTTCAGATGAACTCCTACACATTCTTGTTCAATCTCCAGCTTTTCATCATCTTCCATACTCAAGAAACCTGTGATTTTAACTTTGTAGATTATTATTATTTAAAAATTAATATTTAGGATCTGTTTTAGATAAAAATGAGAAATCATCTACAGAAATTGAAAGAAGAATGGCTAATGGAAGAAGAATCATTGGTATGTTGAACTCAGTGCTTTCGAATAGAAATATAATATACAGAACGAAGAAAACTATATTTCAAGTAATGTTACAAAGCATTTTATTATATGGGTCCGAAACCTGGACAGTAAGTAGAAAACAAGCCAACAAGCTGTTAGCAGTAGAAATGGATTTGGAGGCGATCGACAAGATTTTAAGAAGGGATAAAGTCAGAAACAGCACAATAAGGGAAATTATGCAAGTTTAGAAAAAAATAGAAGAAAGACGTTTGAAATGGTAGGACCCCACATAAGAATGGAATATGTAATACCAAAGAATATCCTTGTTTGGAAAGTTAATGGAAGAAGTGGAAGAGATAGACCTAGAATACTTTCGATAGATGGAGTGAGGAGAAGTATGAAAGCTAGAGATTTGAGGAAGAACATGCATTATACAGGAATCTCTGGCGACAAATCACTTTGGGGTTGAAGGAGAAACATTGCATTCTGGAATATTCCCAACAACATTTTTTATTATCATTATTATTATTATTCTTATTGTTATTATTATTATTATTGTTATCATTATTATTATATTTTTATATTTTCATTATTATTATTAGTATTATTATTGTTATCATTATCATATTAATATTGTTATTATTATTGATGCTATTGTTGTTATTATTATTATTCTTATTGTTATTGTTATTATTATTATTATTATTATTATTATTATTATTATTAATTGTGGAATAAGGTGTGAGTATATAATATTGATCTGGTGACGCGAGCGCTATAATAAAGTGGGCGGTGTTTGGTTGAACCACACCTCGTCAGAACGTGTGTCATTTAATACTTTCCATTTACTTGTAGCAACTAATTGACGATCACATAAATGGACTCAACAATTAATCCCTCCCGTCCCCTCTCTTACCCGCTCCCAAGTACATTTGTCTTCGCTGCCCACTACTTTTTTGCAACAAGATTATCATTACTGCTTTTATTGTCGAAACAACAACTACATATGAATGGCACATCTACACCTACTCATTCAAAAATAGGGAAGGTCAGCAAAAAAAAAAAAAAAGCGAAACACGCAATTACACTCGCATCACTCAGTACTCGCGACAAGATGACTCGAAACTTATAACACACACACACACACACACGCACACACATATAATAATAATAATAATAATAATAATAATAATAATAATAATAATAATAATAGCTTTATTTTACCTGGCAGAGTTAAGGCCTTGTCTACCACTCAACCAGGTTTTTAAAAAAATACAAAAAATAGTCTTACATCTAAATTAATGGTATGGTAAGAAAAATAAATGCCTGGACGGGATTCGAACCCGGATCTCTGAGTCTGTACCTCAGCGTAATATCCATTACACTACCAGGCGAATACAATTCAAACACTTACTTATTTTAAGGTACAGACTCAGAGATCCGAGTTCGAATCCCGTCCAGGCATTTATTTTTCTTATCATACCATATTAAGCTTGCATTGCTGAATGTTAAATATTTAATTATAACATGTATATATATATATATATATATATATATATAAACTATTACAAGTTATGAATACAATACAATTAATATTATATGATATGATATGAAAAGAAAAAATAATGCTTACCTGTTATGGTGGCCACTGGATGTCAGAGGGAACGACTTCCCGCTATCTCTTGTGTGAATTGAGAATACTACATATATAAGAAAAATGTATGTTTCTGTTTGAATACTTGGGTAGCTCAGTTGGTTAGAGCGCTAAACGTACAAAGTTTAGGGTCGTGGGTTATATAACTGGTAGAATAATAGTTTTATATATTTTCAGTTTAACGTTTTTTTTAAAGGAGTTGGGGCAACAAGAGTCCCTGTAATACATAATAGCACGCATTTCTAAAATTAACCTATGTTTAATTTCTTTGTGCATCTCATTCCTGTTTGTGATTATTGTTCCTAGGTATTTGAATTCAGCCACTTCCTCAAAATTTCCCTCATTTGTCATTAGCTGTCCATTTCCATAATATAATTTATTTCTATGTGTGATGTATTTTTTTAAACTCATGTTAATTATGAAGAATGATCGAAGGAAACCTCAGTGATGAGGAAAATTAACAATGAATAAAAAATAACTCTAGTTGAGGACGACGGCACCGGCCAAGTTTTTTAAAATGTGCATCTGATATTAGAGCTTGTTGAGGGTTGCAATGAAATGCGTATATGTCCGTTTCTTTTGCCGAACGAAGAGCCGTTACTCCGAGAATCGAACACATGGCTATCAGACAGCAGTGAAAGGCACACAATGAGAATGTTTCTGGATTTTTAATTTCAGACGACAGCAATTCCTGAGAGAAAAACACAATTACACGAATATTTTTGCAATTTTTAGGCGCAGTACGCACGAGTGATCTCCTTTGTTGTTACTTTGTCACCTCAGTTGTACGCCTACACGCCTATCCAACAACCCTTTTCCCTTTGATCGCCTGTCATTAGAGAAGAGTTGTGTTTGTCCCTTTTATTTTTCCTTTTCCCCTTTTCCAACCCTAACTTCACCACCTAATTGCGATCCATGCTCACCCATCTACGAAACCCTGGCTTTCCTCTCTCGCACCGTCTCTATTTTCCCGTTTACCATTTCTCTTATTTCCTTCTCTCGCTGTTTTGTGCCCGCATTGATTGTGTGTGTGGCCTAACCGCCAGGGGGAAGCAACAAGTGGTGTGGGTTGGCCCAAATCTAACCGCAGTGCTAGAGGAAGGGAAGCAGAGATAGCAAATGGTCAAGCCTGTTAGATTGGGAGAGAGAAAAATTTATCGTCTTTGGAGACACGGCTAGTAGATAGCACGGACTTGGGAAAGTGGCAAATATATCAATGTTAAGGGAAGAAGAGAAAATTGGTTTGTCTGTTATTGGATCTCGTAAGGTCAAAAAACAGTCTATGTTTCTCTGTCATCCCCAGCAACCGACCTGACCTTACCCAAATTGAGCAGCGAGGAAAAACCAATTTATATCTCAACTAGGCAGATCCGGAGAAGGCGCCGCATACAACATTTTTTTCTCTCTCCGTTACGAACGAGATATAAAAAAAACTGTTAACTTCAACCTTCTGAATTCAATCCTGCGAGTTAATGAACTTTTCAACTGCGTTTCCATTTCTCAGAACAAATGAACAACAAGCTGCGATTCCGTAAGTCATTTGAAAGCTACAATTAACCTTTTGGAAATGAAATGAGAGAGAAAATCAACATTTCTTCTCCGAGTTTCACCAAATACTGTTAACTTGGATTTAACGGCTGATTAAAACTTTTATTCAACTGCCTCTCTACAAACTGATGTACTTTTATTAATTTTGGTATAAGTGATTGATTATTTAATTAGGACTGGAACTAAATAGGCCTATCAATAAAACTAAATATATGGTCACACGTAAAAATAAATTATATTATGGAAATGGACAGCTAATGACAAATGAGGGAAATTTTGAGGAAGTGGCTGAATTCAAATACCTAGGAACAATAATTACAAACAGGAATGAGATGCACAAAGAAATTAAACATAGGCTCAATTCTGGAAATGCGTGCTATTATGTATTACAGGGACTATTGATGTCCCAACTCCTTTCAAAAAACATAAAAATGAAAATATATAAACCTATTATTCTACCAGTTATATTATATGGATGTGAAACATGGACTCTTACTTTAAGGGAGGATAGGAAATTAGGAATATTTGAGAATAAAGTTCTTAGGAAATTTTTTTGGACCAAAGAGAGATGAACAGACAGGTGAATGGAGAAGACTGCATAAGAATGAACTACATGGTCTTTATAGGAAGCCAGATATAATAAGAACAGTTAAGTCTCGTAGACTGCGATGGGCAGGACATGTTGCACGTATGGGGAATGAAAGGCTTGCATGGAAGCTTCTTATAGGAAAGCCAGAGGAAAAACGCCCTGTTGGTAGATCAACAATGAGGTGGAAGAATAATGTTAACTATGATTTGAGGGATTTAGATTATACAGGGAATGATTGGAAAGCATTGGCTCAGGATAGGGATATATGGAGAGCTTATGTCCGAGCGGCCATGAACCTACGGGTTCGATAGTGCCAGTGAATAAGTAAGTAAGATAGATAGATCATCGGTTGATTAATGTCTTTGACATCGTCCGATCGCTAATGGCCAATTTTGTCGGTCCATCCAATCTCCTCGTTGTAGATGTTTCTCCTTCATGTATAAATATATTCCCTAATTCCAGGAGGTTTTAGGTCTTCCTTTGCCCTGTCTTCCCTCAAGTTTCCATTCCAAAACACATTTTGGTAGTCGATCCTCTTCCATTCGCTGGACATGTCCGTACCACCTTAATTGCTGAGTTTTAATATAATCTAAAATAGTGTCTTCAATCTTCATTTTCTCCCTTATAACTGAGTTTCTAATTTTTCTCTTCTTGAAATTCTTGCGGCCGTTCGTATAAAATCCATTTCCGATTAACAATAATGTATTTATTTACCAGCTAATACCCGACGTGCGCTGCTACGCACGAATAAATGAAATATGTTTTTATGTTTGGTTGAATAAGTAAAATGAAAAATAATTATAAATTTATATCGTAATTATTTGTACGTACCCCGTCCTGATGACCCGGCGTTGCCCGGGAACCTAATCATCCCGATCTTCTTGGCATCAATGAACTGAAAGAAAAATTGGTTATTATGAGTTATCCGTGAAAGATAGACATATGTTGTGGCGGACTTTTTTTGTAGATTTGTTTGAGGTATTCAATTATGTGTAAATTAATTTGATGTAGTTTATATGTTATAGTTTGAGCAGCGTAGGCCATTTAACCGTCCAAAAGTTCCGAAAACACGTTTTTCTCACACACACACACACACACACACACACACACACACACATATATATATATATATATATTATATATATATATATATAAACATGTAATCGTTTATGTTTGTTGTAATTTAGATGTAAGACTATTTTTGTACTTTTTAAAACCTGGTTGAGTGGCAGACAAGGCCTTAAGACCTTAAATCTGCCAGGTAAAATAAAGCTATTATTATTATTATTAATATCATGGATGAATGTAGTATTATGGAACAGGCATATAACCAGGAAAAATAAGTTACAAATATATAATTCAATAGTGAGAAGTACTGTCACATATGGAGCTGAAGTTTGGAAATTAAAAAAAAACTTATGTCGATGGGAATGGATTTCTTGAGGAGAGCAGCAAGATGTTCAAAATTAGACAAAATAAGAAATGCTGTCATAAGAGAAAAAAATGAATATTGGTTATTCAATAGTAGATTGTGAACGGTATAAGCAATTAAATTGGTATGGGCACGTACGACGAATGCAAGAAGAAAGATTACCCAGGAAACATTGGAATGGTGTCCACCTGGAAGAAGGAGGAGAGGAAGACCTCGAAACCCGTGGATGCAGGAAATAAGAACTGGAATGAGAGCAAGAGGACTGGAGGACATGGATTGGATGGAGAGAGACGAGTGGAGAAGAAAAATAAAACTTTAGGCACAGAAAGATGTGTAAACATTAAAATTCTGTATATAAATAAAATTATTATTATTAAAAACCGAATAATAGCGAGGTTTTTAATACTTTCATCGCTTCTGTAACAACCACTTCCCAACCTTGCATTGCAATAAACTATTTCGAAATGTGTATTGAAAGTGAAATGAATGCACGATATATAAATTGGTGTTAGATTTGTTAATCGCTATTAAAGTTATTTTAGTTGGAATTTAAAATGCTTGGGTCGAGTGGCGACATGAAGTTAAACACAGAATTTAACTGGACTTGGAGAAGCTGAAAGGATCATCAAATAGAGTTTCTCTTCCTAATTTGTAATTTCAGTTCCAGAACGACAAATCCTAACATAACATTGCAACTTTTAATGGGAAATTCAAGTTGATTTGAATGTGAACAGCCCCCCCCCTCCCGCACCCTACCTCTCAGCCGTTTTAACACTCCGAGTCATTTTAAGAACACAAGTACTAAGTTCGTTACGTTCAAATGACAGTTCCACTGCGCATTTTTGACGTTTAATCTTTTTTCCGTGTCGTTTCGTCTCCCTGAATGTTGGTATAAGAGAGAAAAAATCCCCACCAAATGAACATGCATTGGTAATTGTCGCTTTTTGCTGCGATTTGAATTTCCTTCAGTTTCAAATGTTGACAAGTGATAAATTGAATTTTATCTGGAATTAAGATTGAGTTGAAACGAATTTAAAAAGTTTTTTCTTTCCTCCAGTTTGAGTGTTCTTAGGGTGACGTCAAATAATTTTGTAAATTTCGTTCTCATAGTAAGGTAAATTTTTTTATTCTTGTTCTGGAACAGAATCACAATTTTCATGAAATGAAATGTCAAAATTAATTAGAAATAAAAATGTTAAATTAAAGACAAATTCTTTACGCAGAACTGTCCAAAGTAAACGAATTCGTTACAAAGTCAAAATTATTGTCCCATTTAGGTGGTTTATAGAATTTACGTTTGAAATGCAGATGGAAGACACTATTTTAGATTATATTGAAACTCAGCAATTAAGATAGTATGTATTTGTCCAGCGAATGGAAGAGGATCGACTACCAAAATCTGTTTTGGAATGGAAACCTGAGGGAAGACGAGGCAGAGGAAGACCTAAAACCTCCTGGAGTCAGGGAATATGTTTATACATGAAAGAGAATCATCTACAACCAGGAGATTGGATGGACCACAAAATTGGCTATTAGGAATCGGACGATGTCAAAGATATTAATCAACCGATGATATATCTATCTATCTAACATCCAAGACTAAAACTTGTATAAAACACTGGCTCTTCCAACTGTTTTGTATGTTAGCGAAGTATGGACGTTGAAACAGAAGGATACACAGAGACCTAGATCTGCTGAAATGAGATTCACATAGCCCATCCGGCTGCAAGATTACTACATTCATCGAGTGTATGAACAAAATCAATTTTTTTCATTAAATTGTGAATGACTGAATACATTTTTGCCGAGTTGCCTATTAACATTCGGCCGCCAGTTTGTTTATATAAAATATAAGTAACTTATTTATTCGAAATAATTTGATTCACTTGTTACTAAAATAAATTATAATCCAGTTCGCAGAAGTCGATGTATAGAGCTTGAAAAGTTTTGGTTGCCATTGCACCCTTGGCCGTAAACTCCTCGCAGCTACAGCAGGCTGTGACACTTATCAGTAATAAAATGGCGATAAGTACGTATTTATTGTTTATATATATACATAAAACATACATAAATAAACAAGCGTTACTGCTATAAAGTAAATATTCTCTTTAATAATTTGCTTACCTGTTATGGTGGCCGCTAGATGTCAGTTGGAATGACTTCCCGCTACCTCTTGTGTGAATTGAGAATAATACATATATAAGAAAAATGTATGTTTGCGTTAGGATACTTGAGTAGTTCAGATGGTTAGAGCGCTAAAGGTACACAGTTTAGAGAAAATTTTCTGTAGCTTACAACAGCTATACAAAAGAAAAAAACTAACAAAATTATTCAAAGTGACCTCTATTGTTGTTTAAGTAGTTATGGCATCGTTTTAACACTGATTATATTGCGAAGGTACCGTATTCAAACCCCAGTTTCAACCAATCTGATATTTTCCCCCGTGCAACCATGTAGAAGAGAAGGCCACATGGCCTTAACTGCACCAGGTTAAATAAATCCATTCTGTTCTACAGTTGTTAACGACTTACTTCGCACCCTGTATATAAAGAAATTGGCCATGATTATTTTCAGTGTCTACTAGATAGGATCGGTGAGGATTTGTAGAAAAATATAAAAAGAAAAATTCCATTACAACAACGTCAATAACTTGCTTATTTCGGAATTTACCAGTTAGTGAGCGAAATAATCTCAACTCAGAACTGAAGGCAGCTTGTATATCTTATATTAACTTACACAGAACTGTGAAATTTTTCTCATAACTTATTTTTTCCTGGACATTAGCTGGCAGATGTTGCTAGCCTTCACCTGTCTTCATTTTCGTAAAACTGAATATTGTCGATGGAGGTTGAATATGGTGTCAGGTACCTTAGGCTCTAAATAACACGTCTTGTGTCCATTGTTTTACATTAACTTCATCAATCTCTACGCATCCTGTACGATACTTAATTCTTCACCTACTTTATAAACACCTGAAGGTACACTGATAAAATGCGTTCGAATTTCAATATTTTGATTATAAAAATGACCTTTATTCCAACTGTATCATGTAGTAATAATAATAATAATAATAATAATAATAATAATAATAATAATAATAATAATAATTCCTCTACGCATGAAAGCTGGCAGCTTGTTCTATGTTCATTCACTACAGGTCCGGGGTATGGTGACGTCCTTCCATCGTAGTTGTGGTCTTCCTAAAGGCCTTTTCTGCTGAGGTGTCCAGTCACGTACTTTCTTCACTAATCTACTGTTCTCCATTCTATCTATGTGACCGTTCCAATTTAGTCTTCTATCATTTATCCAGAGGTTTATAGCTTCAATTTCACATTCTTCTCTAATAACAGTGCTGCAAATTTTCTCTCTCAGTGATTTTCCTTAAAACTTTCATTTCGGTTGTTTCATTGATTTGTTTTGTTTTTTGAGTTTCTGTTCGGCATTCACAACCATATGTTAGAACTGGTGTTATGACAGATTTGTAAATTCTTACTTTTGTATCTATTCTTAAATTTTTATTTTTCCAAACAGTATTGTTTAAACATCCCGATATTTTGTTTGCATTATTTGCTTGATGGAGGATTTCATGTTATTCTGTTGTTGCTATAATTTCTACTCCTAAATATTTGAATTTCATGACCTGTTCTATACTTTTCCCTTCTATTTCTAATTTAACAGGTCGTGGGTCCTTGGATATTGCCATTGATTTGGTTTTATTTGTCGAGATTTTCATGTTATATTTTGCTGCAGTGATTCTAAATTTGTGCAATAGCATTTGTAAATCATCCTTCACTTTGTGCAATTAGAACTGTGTCATCAGCAGAGTTTATTATCTTCAGCTCTTTGCTACCTGTTTTGATTCATTTTCTAACTTCAACTGTTAGTTGCTTGATGATTTCATCCATTGTTAATGTGAACAATATCGGACGTTTGTCGTATTCCTTGCTGGACTAAAATTTCTTTACTATTTCCATATTTAATAGTTGTACTGTTTTCTGAATAAATTTGTCTGATGATTGCAATGAGGTTTTTAGATACATTCTTATAATAATTATAATTTTGTTTGATCGCGAATGAGCCCATGTAGGACTACGAAAAGTTTCCTTTTACTCCATATGTTCCTAATTATTTTACTATGGGCTTTCTTTATCCCTTCTGTCCATGATGTTCCAATTTTTCTTGGGTTTCTTCTCTTGGTCAACTTGCCACTTGTGCACCTTAATTCTAAAGATACCTCTGTTTGATATCTTCTTGAGTAACTCCTGTCAATTATACTTCACCAGTCCATTTTATAGAATCCACTTACGCTTTACTTCTATTTTCGTACAATTCCAATATTTGTTTTGAAAGTCTATTTGAGTCCATTCGTTTAATATGTCCAAAAATGTTAACCTTCGTTTTCTAATATCACTATGAATGTCTGTATATAATTTTATTTTATTTTTACTTTTGGGTCTATGCTTCACCTGTGACTTGAGGACCTAGCATTTTACTTATAATTTTACATTCCCCCCCCCTATATTTTCCATATATATATATATATATATATTTTTTTTTTCTGTTCAAAATTAATGTTTCTGCTCCATGGAGACACACTGGTTTAATTACTATTATTATTATTATTATTATTATTATTATTATTATTATTATTATTATTATTATTATTATTATTATTACTATTATTATTATTATTATTATTATTATTATTATTATTATTATTATTATTATTATTATATTATTATTAATTTATAGTAGCATTTCTTACATCTCGACACAAAATGACGTATAGTTTTAATTGGGCTGTTGAAATAGCGCCCAGCTGAATACAAATTAAAGTTAGAACCTGCAGGAGAGGGAATATTATTGTATGTATGACGAGAATATAAAGTCATTCGTAGAGTATTTATTGGTCGGCCCTCACTCCACTTCATCCGGGGCAATTCTCCGGATCAAATTGCTTGCTGCTCTTCTTTTCTTTTTCCGCTTCTTCGCGACACTCCCCGGAGAAAACAGAAGGGAGAAACAAGTAGCAGACTAGAGGGTGACTCCTAATAAACGAGATGGAAAAATAATACAGCAATTTGAAGAAAAAATTACTATCTTTTTATTGCTGATGGGATGTAGTCAGTTCCTAACACAAACCATTATTTGTTGAATAACTGTTTCAAAGCCGTGTTCCAGCTACCGGAGTCGTCTGGATTTCTTGCAGAACAGACCATTTTGCGAAATCAACAGGTTTTGTGTTACAATTGTTATGACAGTATCAGGACCAGAATATGCTTTCTTGCCAACCGTACGAATAATACTATTTTGTGACATAGCCCATAATTACCCGGTCTCTTTGTCTTGTGGTTAACTTCCTACTTTATAGAGAAAAAGACACGGGTTCGATTCGTGGTCTTAGTGCAGATTTTGTCTTAATTTCCTGCATCCATAGGTAACATATTATAAGTTTGATGTTTATTTTTTTTATCGCTTCTGGAATAATTCCAGACATAATTCGAATATATAAGGACTTTATTAGACTAAAAGTAAGATACATACAATGTTATTTACAAATATGGGTCGCACGGGCAGTAAGCCGTACGTGCTGTTGACAGTCCGTTACAATAAGTTGATGTTTGGTAATAATATACTTAAAACACACAAAAGAAAACACAATAATATTACAATTAGATATCAATACAATTACATTATACATTAAGTTAGTTATGTAGAATTATTAAGAATTAATGGTATTGCAATTTGCTAACATATTTATTTATTCCTGAATGAGTGTTGTTCTTATTTTCCGCGTTTTGTCCAGAAATTTACCAAAGTTTATCAAATTTTCTGGGCTTACCAATAACTCGTAGCATGCCAATCTTTCACGATTTGAATTTAGAAATCTTTCCGGTAATAACTGACGCATCCAATATTCTAAATCGTTACATTTTCCTAATATATGTATCTCGTCTTCAAAGCTCCCGCACATTGGACATATTCGCATATCGTGATCGTCGCTAATTTTTAGAAATTTCCCATGCCCCTAGCCTAAACCAAACAAGCCCTGATCTCTCTTTAAATCCTAGATTAAGTATATAAGATTCTTTTCCCCAAACTTGTTTTAGGTCTCTTTGTAAAAACAGTGATTCAGTCATATGGCGGGTAAAACTAGCACCACGGTTCCCCGAAAAGAGTAATATCTAATGCAAGTTTGTTTAGAACTGGAACTTCGCTCACAATTTATGTAGCCCGATGTTCCGATCGATTTACAGCGTAATCAGGTTCCTGAAACTCATTTTATAGGAGGCTCAGATCAGTTTGGGGGGGCAATCTGAATGAAGAAACTCTTCAGCTTTCCAAGATCGTTATTTATGTCATCTTCAAAGCTTCAAGCTGTTTTATTTTTATTTTCACTGCAACCTTCGAATGGCAGCGTGATTTAAAAGAAAAAAAAAACTTGTTTGAGAGCAATGGTATTATATATGATACCTTACACGAAACCTCCCCTAATCGTTGTTTCTTGAAAACTTATTTTGCCCCTGTGAACCTATTAAACCTATAAATTGAAGAAGTAATTATTTTCCCATGTTATGGCGATGTTTTGAAGCAGCTAACTCTCTTCATGCCAGATGTTGTAGTAACATTTTGAAGGATTGGTGTTCGAAAAATAATTACTGGTTCAGATTGGGTTTAATTTTCGGTAGAGCTGGAATCTCTTCTCAAGGTCGGAAGTTGGTACATTGGATAGGAAAACACTTTACAATCATAAAAAATGTTTCTTGTAGAAATAGTTGTAAATTTATTCACTTTGTAGATTCCCAGCAGATTAACTAAATGTAGCTGGTACTATTCTTCACCATTAATTAAAATGAAATTCTTTTCTTTTCTTGAATCAACTATTCTTCTGGTATTAAATATCACATTTTATCAGGAGAGCTGTTATTGCTTCTATCCTTGATGAAAGTTGTATGCTGACTGACTGGGTAATTATTTTATAATTTTAAAGAACATTATTATTACATCACGTGATGTTAAGTTTAAATTCTATTGGTTAATATAATATTTAAATTTGATTTGTTAATCAAAAAGTTAATTGTTTTAACATCCAATCAGAATTTAGTATACTTTTATTTAAAAATGTGAAGTTTAGCAGGTGTTCTTATTACAGTTATAACAGAAAGCTTTATAATTCTGACAACAATGACTTAAAACAATTTTAAAAACATTCTTTAGAAAGACTGTTATGTAATACAATTTCTTTAATTGTTACTGAGATATTTTTATTCAACAATGAACAACAATGAATTATTTAGATGTTTATATTTATTTAAGTTATATTTAAATATTAAAATAATTTTAAAATACGAGATTATTAACTTTAACTTCCGTACTTATTATGATATTAAAATCCTGCTATAAAATGAAATATAATTGACAAAATCTCAATTCAGGACCCCGTAAGTACAACTATTGGTACTCATGAGACAAAAATCATGTTGACCAGTGTTATTTGAATACAATATCTGAATTTGCATACAAATGGCTTCGGACTTCTGCAACGCAGTTGGACCACTGAGTTGTAACAGTTGTGCGTAACCTTGAACTTGCTAATTGTTTTGCGTGTAATCTTCTTATCGTGTGGGACAACATAATATTTGCAATGCAAGTTTTAAGAACGTCTGCGCACAAAGTAAAACATTGTAAAATATGTCATAAAACACACGAAAACGCATCTCAACAAATTTGATGAGAAGCAAAACAGAGTGTTTTACAACTCTGTCTAGACTTGTATCAAATGTAAGCCTTTTATTATAATAATGTTACAGTTTTAGAGGAGGGTGTTGCAACCAAGTGTCTTTGTATTTTGTATATTTATAGCAGTATACAAATATTGTGATACAAAATCTCTCTTATTAAATTAGCATTTGGATTACTGCAAAACTTTGTTTTCTATGTGCCCTTGTAAATGAGATATTAATCTAGAAGACACTTAGCGGGAATTCACCTTAGATTCAACTCTGCTGTAGTTAAAAATAAGCTAAGAAGAACTAAGCAAAATTTTGGAGATGGACAAGCGAATGGAGAAGACTATATACGACAATGAAGAATGATTTTTATAGGAAACCAGATGTTAAGTCCCGTAGACTGGATGGGCAGGACATGTGGCACATCCTAGAAGAGACGTAATTGAAAATAAAGTTAAAGTATACAAAGATTAAGTTTTCTTGGCAGAAGTGTCAAGAAGTCAAAATTAGAGCATGTCACAAATATGGAAATTAGAAACATAATGGAAGCAGAAGAAAGCATATTCAGAGAATTGAGGAGAGGCAATTAAAATGGTTAGGACGTATTTTAAGAATGGAAGATGAGCGATGGCGAAAACTACTATATCAATGGCAATGGGCCAGAAAGAAGAAAATAGGGAGACCAAAGTTAACATGGAAGGAAAGCATGAGGATAGCAATGCAAGCAAGAGGACTTAGCATTGAAGAAGCACAAGATCGTAGGCTTTGGAAGTTTGGCGCGGGTAGACGGCAGCAGCTGTAAAAACCAGAAGATGGATAGATAGAAGTCTATATAGGACAAACTGGTAGACCTTTTATCTCTCGGATAAAGGAACACATGAGAGCATATAACAGAAATTTAGAATATTCAAAATATGCTAACCACCTATTCCAATTTAATCATTGTTTCGATCAAAATTTTAAAATTTTACATGTTTGTGATAAGTGTAAGAAGTTGGACCTTTTGGAGGCTGTAGAAATAAATAAATTGAAAAGTAGTAATAAACTGTTAAATTCTTAACTTGATTTGAATGAATCGCCTTTGTTAAATTTAAAAAATTTAAATAAATTATTGTTGTATTGTTGCTTAGATCAGTTGGAACACAATTCATAATTTGTTAACATGTCTGAAGAAGGTACAGTGTACCGAAACAGCTGTCACTGAATTATATCTTAATAAATATGAAAATCAAATAAAACTAATATATTTGAAGAGAAAAATTATACGCTCAGACCGGGACTTGAACCCGGGACCCTTGGTTCTCTAGACCAAGTGCTCTACCAACTGAGCTACCTGAGCAAGTACCGATCTAAACGCAAATCTTTCTCTATATACATTGTAATTCCCGTCCACCAAATGCTATGAAGCCATGCTTCTATCTTGCAAATGGCGGCTCCTTTATTAAGAAGACATATTTTGGAATTATACATTACAGCCAGTACGGCTTTTTCCGGGTTCAAGTCCCGGTCTGAGCGTATAATTTTTCTCTTCAAATATGATTTATCCATCATTGAGATGTACGAAATCAATAATAAAAATAAAACTAAGTTTTATTTTTTATTTAATTAATAATTTATATATAATTTATTTATTTATTTAAATATATATATAATTTATATATATATATAATTTATTTATTTATAATTAATATTTAATTAATAATTTACTGATCGGCAAAAAAATAGAACCTACATAGAACACCAGAGATAAGAAAATAAGAGAAACATTTTCTTTAATCAATTTTTCTTATATTTCGTTGAATATTTTAAAATTAAGTAGCTAAAGTAATAAGTGTTGTTAAGACAGAATATTCCTCCTGCTTATGTTTATTTTCCATCGTTTTCAAGAAATTATTTTCAGTGCAGATCTCACAGGAAAGGGTAGGAGATGTTTGTCTAAAGGAAAGGAATGAAAAGCAGAGTAGGAGTGGCCTTAATCCCATTACATGAGTAAGATATCCCCCTCCCCTGCTTCTTGAGATCTACCCCCTCCCCCACACCTCGCCGGATTATTGAACCCCGGAGATATGATTAATTAAGATAGTAAAAAAAGTGGAGGGAAGAAAAATAATAAAAAAGCGAATACATCTTACTCCATTTTGTGCTTAAGTTTATTTTCGAATATAGAGTTTCATTTAGCGGGTTTCCAGGAGGAAACTGGAATTATATATATTGTTGTACATCCGCTTCATTAGGGGGTTGCTAAGGGGTTGCAGTGTAACAACACAACTTGCTAACAGCTCCCGCACCGAACTCAGGAGTCTGTATCAGTTTAATGGGCCATTTCCATAGTTTCTTTATTTTATTGGTTCAGTAAAGTGATTTGTTTTACCTAAGTCAATGGCACTATCAGAGAAGTAGGGGCATTGACCCACAAACACAGCCCTAAGGGCTACATACATTCCTATCATCCCTCCCTCAAATTATGTTTAATGTTAACTAGATAGTATAACTGCCACAGGATTGATGATCCGGGCAAGAGGTACTATACCAGGATTCTTAGCCAAATTTTGGAATTCCTTAGATTTGGACAGATTGTATCTTTCTAAAATTGCCATCGCTGCCATTAGAGGATCAATTTCAATTTTAAGAAACCATATTTACAAAATTAATACTTTATGGAATGTATACTTCAATCAGGCCTACAAGTTGATTTTTTTAATGTATTTACAAAATGTATTTCATCAATTCCAAAAATTGTCTGTATCACTTTGTCCTTGAGGCGTCCTCTAATGAGGAAAGTTGTATATAATCATATATATATATATATATATATTTATATAACTCAATGGCACTATCGAACCCGTAGGTTCATGGCCGCGCGGACATAAGTTATCCATACATTCCTATCCTGAGCTGTTTTCCAATCATTCCCTGTATAATCTACTTCCTTCAAATCATAGTTAATGTTATTCTCCCACCTCATTCTTGGTCTACCAACTGGGCGTTTTCTCTCTGGTTTTCCTACAAGAAGCTTCCATGCACGTCTTTCATTCCCCATTCGTGTGCCACACACACACACACACACATATATATATATATGGTATGATAAGAAAAATAAATGCCTGGACGGGATTCGAACCCGGATCTCTGAGTCTGTACCTCAGCGTGATATCCATTACACTACCAGGCGAATCCAATTCAAACACTTATTTTTCTTATATATGTATTATATTCAAAGATCCGGGTTCGAATACCGTCCAGGCATTTATTTTTCTTATCATACCATATTAAGCTTGCATTGCATAATGTTAAACATTTAATTATAATATATATATATATATATATGTAATAACTTATTGTACTTGCGCAAAATTTTCGATTTTTTAAGCCATTTTTCGAAAACTTTGTACATTTTTTCGAATTTTCGAGTGCATCAAAAATCATCCGCATTAAACTTAAAACAATCTATTGGGTCGTGGGATGAGATGAGATGAAGCCTCTATATTTATAAAGGTCTGTGAACTACAATGGTGCCGGTCGACCATCCCTGACGCACCGTCACAGGGCCGGATGAATGAAATGCATGAGATGAGTGTGGAGAAATGGTGGAATGGAATTTGTTCATGGTAAAACGGAAAATACCACGAGAAAAACCTGCCCAAACTCCATTTCGTTCACCAAGAAAAACCCACATAGAGCGCCAGTGACTCGATCTCGATACTCGATGAGAGGCGAGCGTCTAACCGCTTGTGCCACGGAGCCGCCCCTAAATAAATAAATAAATAAACAGAAACATAAATTTCTGGAAAACAAAGAAATGTGACTTATGCCACTATAGCTTTAACTGGCCCATATGAATCCAATAATGTTGCGCTAGAAATCGCTGATAGGGAGGTGTTGTGAATGTTTCAGTGAAATAAACGTTTGAAGTTTTGATACTGGGGGGTGGGGGGTGGGAAAGGGGTGGAAATCCTAGTTTATGAGTGCGGAGTGCAAATGTACTTTTCATTGATTAAATTGTCAAAATGTAACGTATGCAAGATTACAATTGATAGAGTGACCTTTACAACGGCCCGTTCTATTGGTTACTTTGTGACTGATGCTCTTTATTTGCCCTTCGAGAAAAAAATTAATGGCTGTTATCAGAGTATAATTTGTGCCGCGCTGACATTTGCAGACTCGATGTAATACAACAATTAATTAGATACATGGGTCACCGCCTTCTAAATTAACACACACACTTTTGGACAGAACTAACTTACTTATTACTAAGGCAAGGATTTTAATGCACTAAACTTTAAGTTTGTAATATAGCATAATTAGAAGTAAGACTTCTGTCTGTCTTTTTCTTAGTTTCACACACAAACAGTTGAATAATATAATGATAAGTTAAATTTCTGTCTTTTGTTTTGGTTTCACACACAAACAGTTTAATTAGTATAATAAGAAGTTAGACTTCTGACTGTATTTTGTCTTGATTTAACTCACAAACAGTTGAATAGTATAATGAAAAGTTAGACTTCTGACTCTCTTTTGTTTTGGTTTGACATACAAACAGTTGAATAATATAATGAGAAGTTAGATTTCTGTCTTTATTTTATTTATTTTTTTTTTTTGGTTCCACACACATACAGTTGAATGTATAGTGAGAAGTTAAACTTCAGATTGTTTTTTGTCTTGGTTTCACACACAAACAGTTGAATAATATTATGAGAAGTTAGACTTCTGATTGTCTTTTGTCTTGATTTCACACACAAACAGTTGAATTGTATAATGAAAAATTAGACATCTGACTGTCTTTTGTTTTGGTCTGACATACAAACAGTTGACTAATACAATGAGAAGTTAAGACTTCTGTCTTTTTTTTGGCTTCACACAGAAACAGTTGAATAGTATAATAAAAAGTTAGACTTCTGAATGTCTTTTGTTTTGGTTTGACATACAAACAGTTGAATAATTTGATGAGAAGTTAGACTTCTGACTGTCTTTTGTCTTGGTTTCACACAGAATCAGTTGATATAGCATCCACCTGGAAGAAGAAAGAAAGGTTGACCTCGAAAGTCGTGGGTATAAGAAATAAGAAGTGGAATGGGAACAAGAGGGCCGGAGGAGATTAAGTGGATGGATAGGGACGAGCGGAGAAGTAAATTAGAACTTTAGGCAGAAAAGATGTGTAAACATTGAAAATGTGTATATAAATAAATTATTATTATCATTATTATTTAAGAGATTAAATTGCCTCCATTTTTTTAGAAGGTCTGTTAGTGGTTTGTTGACTGCATAAGGAGTTACATTATAATTGTTGTTCCCTTTGTTTTCAGGTACGCATCTGATAAAGTTGGTAGAACTGACATGTATCAAGAGAACCGGATATACGTCCCGGCTGAATCGATATTCAGTTCTGCCAACTACTACCTAGAGAATAGTTGGCGAAGGGAAATATACCAGTGAGTATTTTTTTCATTACAAATCTCGTGTCATTCTAAGCAAAATGTTTCTGTGCAACAAACAACTGACACTCTGATACGCTCTGGAACAACGTTTGCTTTGCAATTTTTTCTCCAATCTTCACAATAACGTTATTATATGTATTAGGCCTCCACATGTATGTCCCATAGATGCAGTGTGACCAACCATACCCCTAGGCACTGGGTGCTCACTTTCATCATCTTCTACGACATGCAGTGGGATTATTCTCTATTCTTGGCCACAAGAAGATCAGATACTCAGATTATGTTTGTAGGGGCATGGTAATCATGCAGCTGGAAATATTGGTCATTTTTATAATCAAAATATTCGTACCTGTTGTATAGAGTCGTCCTCAAGAAAAACAAACTTCTGTATATAAAACATAGTCAATCATTAAAAACAGAGACCTTTTGAAGACAGTTTTTCATCATTAGCTTCTACAATGGTGAAAGTATTGATTGTTATAAACATCATCTTCGGTACTACAGCTGTTAGAGTTTAGCCTTGATCTTCCGAACAACAGCTCGCCATTCTGTTCTTTACTTTCTCTCTCCAATTAGTGTTTCCAGTTTCTAAATCACTCCCTACGTCGTCCATCTGTGTAACTCTGGGTCCATCACATCTTCTATTACAGTCAAGTACTAAGACCTACCTTGGAGGTTCGGTTTGTATCTAAACTATACACATGTCCCAACCTCTCGACTCTTCTAGATTTAATATCTACTATTATATGTATCTCTTTGTGCGAAGCTTGTAGTTCTAATTCCCCAACTCCATTATCTCTAGTTGGGACATATATCTTTATCAATACTGCTGGACATATGTAATACTACAGTATTTAACATTTTTATACTGCCCTGTGCATTTTTACAGTTTATTTCAGGCATACAAAACGTTCTGGCTATTCTATTCACCGCACCACTTGTCAATATACGATCGGAGAATAAGTGACTGCTAGCATCATGTTGACCAAACTTATAACACACGTTTCATAGAGCCAATTGCCAACATGTTTAATCACATATAATTGGATTCTATTCCAGGAGTTCACCTACATTAGTGTGCAAGTTAGAGTTAGAAAATTGGCAATAAATGTTAGATTGAGCAAGGTAGAATTGGACAATTGGCATATCAGTGTTCGTTCAGGCAAATTAGAGTTAGAAAATTGGCAATTTAGTGTTAGTTTGGGCAAATTAGAGTTAGAAAATTGGCAATTTAGTGTTAGTTTGGGCAAGTTAGAGTTAGAAAATTGGCAATAAATGTTAGATTGAGCAAGGTAGAATTGGACAATTGGCATATCAGTGTTCGTTCAGGCAAGTTAGAGTTAGAAAATTGGCAATTTAGTGTTAGTTTGGGCAAATTAGAGTTAGAAAATTGGCAATTTAGTGTTAGTTTGGGCAAGTTAGAGTTAGAAAATTGGCAATAAATGTTAGATTGAGCAAGGTAGAGTTGGACAATTGACATATCAGTGTTCGTTCAGGCAAATTAGAGTTAGAAAATTGGCAATTTAGTGTTAGTTTGGGCAAGTTAGAGTTAGAAAATTGGCAATAAATGTTAGATTGAGCAAGGTAGAGTTAGACAATTGACATATCAGTGTTCGTTCAGGCAAATTAGAGTTAGAAAATTGGCAATTTAGTGTTAGTTTGGGCAAGTTAGAGTTAGAAAATTGGCAATAAATGTCAGATTGAGCAAGGTAGAGTTGGACATATCAGTGTTCGTTCAGGCAAATTAGAGTTAGAAAATTGGCAAGTTAGTGTTAGTTCAGGCAAGTTAGAGTTAGAAAATTGGCAAGTTAGTGTTAGTTTGAGCAAGTTAGAGTTAGAAAATTGGCAAGTTACTTTCAGTTTGTACAACTTAGGGTGAGAAAATGGGCGAGTTAGTACACAACAGTTTAGGTCACTATTCACTTGTTAGCGGATTTTTGTGATAAGTTGGCTACACTCTCTGAACAATTAATAATATATATTTTACATTTTAAATATGGTGATTTTAGATTACTTTGAGCTGAACTTGCCACTTAATTTTAGGGCATTCCTCACTTTTTTTTTAAATAATCAAGATATTTTTCTCAGGCCTCCACCTTCCAGGCGCCCCAACTTTACCAACTTCAGAAGTGAGTTACAATTACGCCAATGCCAGGAGAGAACACCAGAAATGTCGAAATGACAACCTGGGACATTGAATAAAAAAATCTCAGCCAATTATTCACATTCTGCAACAATGAATTGTGTGCTTTTTGCATATTTTATTTGAGTTGATGTACATAGATGGCTTAGCGGTATAGATAATCTAATCTATAGAAAGTTAATAAAATATGAGTATTTTAAAAATTGAGTACAGGTCAAATAAAGAAGGCCTTGACAGTAAGAGAGAAGGAAATTGGATAAGAAACTTAGGAAAGCCATGAGAGTGACAGTGAAGTCTTGCACAGAAATAGTTTGTGAAGAGACACGCAAGAAATTGTTGCTTTAAGAAGCGCCATATTGATCTTGTTGCACAAGACATCTGCACCTTCCACTTACTCTATAATTTGAATAGATTTCAAGTAAAGTTTTGCATCCACATTCTGATGCAATCGTCGTTACTAAGTTGGGTTGGAGCAATTACAGCGTTTAAATGACTTGGGATTCGGGCGTTGGCTTTTGGAAGCCGTTCTGAGGCACTTAATGATAATGTGTACAACTCTTTTATCAGTGGCGGATTCATAGCATTCTATCAATATCGATTGTTAAATCGATCTGTGTACATCCCCACGTGGTGCAAGAGTATCCTGAATTTCTTGTTCTGTTCATTCTTCCACTATATTTGTTTTTCATAAGTAATGTGTCGAGTGATTTCCAAATCATCGATAAATTCACGAAGTGAGGAGTGAATTTTTCTAGAGAATTTGGAAATCAAGAGTGGCATTTGTTAGGACTATTTAACGAATAAAATTAAGCTGTTTACTCACAAATCATTATTTAACTATAGTTATTTTAAAATATTTATATATTTAATGTAAACTGCGATGTTTGAAAATAAATCAGAATTGCGTGATTATAATTCATTTGTTTATCCAGTGCAACTTCAGCATGTAAATATTATTTATTGCCATCTGGCCTGGGAAACTTCAAATAGGATCGCAATATTGTAAGAATGCATCCTAGTGGAGAAATAATGAAACACATCAAACTACATATTGTAACCAACATTATAGGTTATTAATTTATTTTTTAGTAAACAACTCAGTAAAATCATTAATTAAAAACACAATTATTGAACATATGTTTATCAAATGTGCAATTCGAAGGAATCTGTTCATTATTTTCTATATTCAACGCATTTGTTGGAGAGTCAGTCACTGCAAAATAATGCTCTGACCTGTTCAAAATATTTAAAAAACTAGCTTTTTTATCACAAAAGAAGGAGGCGGTTAAGACAATTCGGTAAAGATCGAGGTGAAACACGACTGTGATTGGTTATAAATAAAAATTCATTGAATCGTGATTGATCATTGATTCCCATTTGGGGCATGAGTTAAATAGTCTTCCTAAGACGATTCAATTGTGAAAATGAATAGGACTCTACGAGTAATAGTATATTACGATGCGAGGTTGGGAAGTGGTTTTTACAGAATTGAGGAAAATGTTTGAAAACCGAGCGATAGCGAGGTTATTAATTTCCGAGATTCTGTAAAACACTTCACAAACGTGCGTTGTACATTATTTTTTGCGCGATGGTGTTTTGAAAATAATAAATAATAGCAAAATAATAACACCTTTGTTGCATATATTTGCATTCATTATAAACAATTGACTAACGTTAACAGTGTGGGCAATGTTTATTAGTTGAAACAACAGGAGGCCTTGAGAACAATTATTGATAACATGGCCGTAAGTACGTATTTATTGTTTTATATTGTTTCAAATAAAGTTCAGTTCATTTAAAATGCAGTGATTTGTTTCGTATAATGTATATTAACACTACCTTTTGGATATTTTTGTATATACATTGTACGTAGTATACATACAAGGCAGTGGTTTTTACTTCCCGCACGTAGGTGTAAATGTAATATTACACTATAGTTATTTAGCTTGGCAACACGGACATAAGCTTTCCATCTATCCCTATCCTGAGCCAATGTTTTCCAAACATCCCCTGTATAATCTACTTCCCTCAAATCACAGTTAATGTTATTCTCCCACCTCATTCTTGGTCTACCAACTGGGCGTTTTCCCTCTGGTTTTCCTACAAGTAGGTTCTATGCGTCCCGCGCCGTAGCCGAGCGGTTAAGTTAGGAAGCCTTGGCGCAGAGCTACGGGACTTGCGCTGGTTCGAATCTCCATGGGGGAAGAAATTTTCTCATGGTATTTCGGCCAGTATGGGACCGGTGCCCACCCAGCATCGTGAGGCAATTGGGTAGCTACAATAAGTAGCGGCTCCAGGTTGAGGAACCAGCTATAACGGCTGGGGGACACGACATGCTAACCACATGTCACCCCTACACTGGCTGTTGATCATCTACCTCTGTGAATGACACATGTGGATGTAAAGGGCCAGCAGCCGGCTGGTAAAAGGGCAACCGCTGAAAAAGTGGAAAGACCCTCAATCGGAGGTTCTATGCATGTCTTTCATTCCCCGTTCATGCCACATGTCCTGCCCATCGCAGTCTACGAGACTTAACTGTTTCTCATTGTATCTTGGCTTCCTATAAAGACCATGTAATTCACTGTTATGCAGTCTTCTCCATTCACCTGTCTGTTCATCTCTCTTTGGTCCAAAAATTTTCCTAACAACTTTATTCTCAAATACTCGTAATCTTCTTTCCTCCCTTAAAGTAAGAGTCCAAGTTTCACATCCATATAATATAACTGGTAGAATCATAGTTTTATATATTTTCAGTTTAATGTTTTTTTAAAGAAGTTGGGACGACAAGAGTCTCTGTAATGCTATCACATAAATTAATGTTGTGGTGTAGCCACGTATTTCCATGATGTTCCATAACTTATATCTATCAACAGGATAGAACGCCTTCTCAAAATCAATAAAAGCAACATGCGTCTGTAGGGACCACAAGCCAAGAAGTTCAAGGGATGTAGGAAGATCAGTGAAAAGATGGACAGAACAACTGTGAGGCGGAACATGCCGTGAAGTGAAGAAGAAGAAGAAGATAATGCAAATAAAAAAGACTAGATAGTAATATGAAATACAATGTTACTTCCATATCTCAATAGATTCGCTTTTCGGACCCCAAGTTCCCTATCTCAAGTTCTTGAGTTGATTATCGTCCATTGTTTAATTTTTACACGCCACTACAGATACGTTCTGTATTGAGGTCAGCATGTACCAGCCGCCACTGAGTAATTGTATACGATATAAGTAGACATGGGGAAATTTAATGCATTGATTAGTTTCTCCTGTATTATAGAGCGCTGTGAAAGGGAGCCTGGCAGTAAGATGGCAGTCAGTATAAAGAGATGTCTGCCCTCGCTCTTTCTTCGCTTTCACATTTCATTAAGACTTCATTAAATGCTGATAAATTAATTATTACTTTTGATTGAGTTCAACCGCAGACCTAAGCGCATTTCCTCTCAATGTTTTGTTACAAAGGCAGGCGGGTGGCGCCCACTCTCTAATGTTGTTTCACGCGGATATTTTAAAAGGTTGGGGAATTATGGTACAAGGTGTTTCACTTCTTCTTCTTCTTCCTTTCATGTGATAGACCTAGTGGTCTGTTACGGTCTCAATCCAACGTTTGAAGGGTCTGCCCAAGGATCTCTTGCCTGGTGGCTGGTAATTTAAGATTTGACGTGGTATTCTTGTTCTGCTCATTCTTCTTACGTGAGATTTCCAGTTGTTTTCTGTATTTTTGTACATATTCCATGACTGATTCTGTTTGTAATTCTTTGAGAATTTCAGAATTCCTTCTGTGGTCTGTTCTTGAGTAACCTGCAGTACGTCTCATAATTTCATTCTTCATTTCTGCCGCAGTTATTCTTCGTTCATCTACACTGCGAATTGTCCAGGCCTCACTGCCGTAACATAATATGGGTCTGGACAGTGTTTTATAAATTCTAGTTCGTGTGTGTTGCTGTACTGTGTTTGGCTTGAAAATATTATTTATAATTCCTGTTACTCTGTTAAATTTATAATATTTTTTGACTAAAATCTTTTTCCTCTTCGTCTGTAACTTGGTATCCGAGGTAGTTAAATGTGTTTGGTTTGTTCTAATATTTTATTATTAATAACAATTTTACTGCGAACTGGGTCTTTTCCTAGGAAAGCCATTACTTTGTATTTTTGCTGTTGAGATTTCCATGTTGTAGTTTATTGCAATTTGGTGAAAAGAGTGGACTGAACGTTGTAGGTCATCTTCTGAATTTGCTATAAACACAATGTCATCTGCAAATAATAGGGTTATTGTGCAGCGGGTCAATAGGCTTATATATTGAAGAATATGATGATTTAGGCAAGTGGTTTTCCTGACGGTTCAGGAGAGGTATTAGTCATGGCAAACAGTAAGATGTATCGGGGTTTTCTCTGGATTATCCCGTTTCCTGAATTCCATCCCATCAACTCCTCATCATGTAATTTAATGGATCACCTCATCTCATGTGAGGTAAAAAATGTGTGGAAACCAGATGCAATAATAACGGTTAAGTCTCGTAGATTGCGATGGACAGGACACAAGGCTCGAATGGGGAACTGAAAAGGGGCATTGAAGCTTCTTGTAGGAAATCCTAGAAGGAAAACTCCCAGTTGGTAGACCAGGAATGAGATGGGAGAATAATATTAACCAATTTTTGAGGGAAGTACATTGTACAAGGGATGATTGGAAAACATTCTCTCGGGATAGTAATATATCCATCCATAGTAATTCTGCCCGAAGGCAGGTCCTTCACTGCAATCATAGCATTTTCATGCTATGCTTGCAGCTTTATTAGGGAATTGTAGGTGTGGTAGTAATATATGGAGAACTTATATCCGTGAGGTCATGACCCTACGGGTCCCATAATGCTATTGAGATAATTATTACAGATGCCTCTACTGTATAAATGGTACTTGCAAGGAAGGACAAGTGTAGAAATATAATATTAAAAATATAAAATTAATACCTGATAAATCAAACCTCCTCAATTAATATAAAGTTTCTTTTCAACACAACTTGATTTTAGTTGAGGACTGACTTATCAGGTACTAATTTCATATTCTTAATAATTCTTCTTCTTGTAAGCCCATGTTTTCCCTTAACAGAGATTTAGGCGATCTCCCCCTATACGGAAGAATTTGAACCATACTAATTTAGTTACACTTGTTTTCGTATAGATGTCATTTGAGTGGTCCGTGGTCAGCGTTCCGCCTCATACTGACATCTTGGAAACCAAGGTAGTACTAGGACGGGAAAATTCGGTAAATTTTGCTTAGAGGCCTTTTCATTCAGGCTTAAGGATCTTTTACGAGCCTGAAAATCTTCAGACTCGGGACCCACGGCTAAAGTCCCTCCCGGAGGACTTGCTCCTTGGATTTTTTCCATCCTAAAAAAATCCATCGACCCCGGCCGGGTTTGAACCCGCGACCCTCGGGACCAGAGGCAAAGAGCAGAAGCACTAGTCCAATTTATTACACAACCTCATCGATAGCTTAAAATGAATTTTGGGAAGTATTAAGTGCGGAAATGTAGACAAAGTTGTGGAACATGGTGTGGAAGGAAAAAGAAAATGCAATGGGAAATTAGAATGGATTATTTCTGAGTGCTATTAGTCAAGTTTAAATAGCGAGGAGCAGGAGAGACTTGTTTTACATCAAAGTGGAGCAGACAAAGAGAGAAATGATAAAAGAGGGAACTCCTGTATATAAAATGTCAGTCGGCAAGAGAGAGGGTGGTTTCGAAATTTGATGAAATCACTAATGATTTTGTAGGGAGAGCCTCTGTGCCTAACATACACAGTTAAACAGGAAATGGCAATTACGTTACAGAGCACCAGAACAAGGTATCTGATTCTGTTAAACTTACCCAATCTTAAACGTGCTCCTGGGTTACACAACTTTACTGCTAAAAACTTGCTGCATTGTATAACGAAAAGTTAGACTTCTGACTGACTTTTGTTTTTGATTCACACACAAACAGTTGAATAGTATAATGAGAAGTTAGGCTTCTGACTGTCTTTTGTTTTTTGTTTCACACACAAACAGTTGAATAATATAGTAAGAAGTTAGACTTCTGACCGTTTTGTTTTTGTTTCACACTCAAACAGTTGAATAATATAGTAAGAAGTTAGACTTCTGACTGTCTTTTATTTTGGTTTCACACACAAAAAGTTGAATAGTATAATGAGGAATTAGACTTCTGACTGTCTTTTGATTTTGTTTCACGCACAAACAGTTGAATAGTATAATAAGAAGTTATACTTCTGACTGTCTTTTGTTTTGGTTTCACACACAAACAGTTGAATAGTATAATGAGCTGACTGTCTTTTATTTTGGTTTCACACACAAACAGTTGAATAGTATAATGAGAAGTTAGACTTCTGACTGTCTTTTGTTTTGGTTTTACAAACAAACAGTTTAATAATATCATAGTATCTGCATTACAATCTTTTATTACATAAAATCCCAGCCCCATTTATACCACTAATAACTATCTCAGTGATACTATTTAACTCCTAGGTTCATGACAGCGCGAACATAAACTTTCTATAAATCCCTATCCTGAGCTAATGCTTTCCAATTATTTCCTATTTAATCTATTTCCCTCAAATTATGGTTGTTATTCTCCAATCTCATTCTTGACAAGATTATGAGGTGTCTTCCCTCTATTTTCCTACAAGAAGTTTCCATGCCCTTCTTGCATTCACCATTCGTGCCACATATCTTGCCTATCGGAGGTAACGAGACTTAACTGTTCTTATTTTATCTGGCTGCCTATAAAGATCATGCAGTTCACTGCTACGTAGTCTTCTGCATTCGCCTGTTTATTTACCTCTTTTTGATCTAAAAACTTTCCTAAGAACTTTATTCTCAAATACTAGTAATCTCCTTTCGTCCGTTAAAGTAAGAGTAAATGTTTCGCTTCCATATAATATAACTGGGAGAATAACAGTTTTATGCCAGTTTAATGATTTTTTAAAAGAAGTTGGAAGGGCAAAGAGTCCCTGAAATCCATACAATAAATGAAACGTAAATAGAAGTTTTTTTAAATAAATATATGGAATAAAATAGAAGTTAATGCAATTGCGTTTACATGATCCGAATACAAAATAATTTTCTCTAATTTTCTGGTTCCGAATTTTCTCCGTTCTTGACTTTCTTGATGCCCTTCGTCGAAAATCCATTTCTGTTTTCAATAATTTTTTTGCTTGCTGTCTACCTAAAGTCTAGTTGATGGGATAAAATTGGATGTCTCGAAAGTTGGAATTAAAGAAAGGAAGAATACAACATAACACTTTGTATTAATTATGTAATATCAGTGTCATCATCATCATCATCATCCAGGAATTAAGCCTGTTGGCTCGTTCCGGTTTCATGAAAGCTAGAATTGTTAAAATTGTTCAGACCATCTTCTGTGTGGGCGTCCAACATTTCTCCTTCCGTGCGGTTTATAAATTAGGAATAAATTTGGAAATCTTCCTTCTGGCATTCTATCAATATGTTCTTTCCAGTCGTTCCTATATTTAATTATCCGGTCTGTAAGTTTGAAAATATTTAGTTCCTTTCTTATATCTTCATTTCTTTTCTTATCCAGCAGAGTATATCCTGCTATATTTCTTAAAAATCTCATCTCAGCTGCTTCCAATCTTTGTTCTTGTCTTTTAGTGATCGTCCAACATTCTGATCCATACATCAATACAGGAACAGCCATTACTTTATAAAATTTCTTGGTTTTATTTGTAGTATTTTTACCCCAAACCACTGAATTTAACACGATGATGATGATGATGATGATGATATTTAAAAAATAGAATTCGTCTGCGGCCTATTTTATAAGATGACTGAGATTTTTTAGAGATATTCTGGCTTTGTTGGTACAACTTTTAATAAACTAGGATTTGAACTGGAAGCTTTGAACATTTTTATGCCAATTCCAAATATCCATTTTTTAATGCCACAAAGAATATCTGTGAGGAAGATTTCATTAAAACCGGATGAAAATTAGAGCAATCATTCGGATCCGAGGGAAATGATAGACGAATAAACTACAAAGGAAGGGGGGGGATCTTGCTTAATCTGAAACTCAGGGGGTTGAGCTCGTCTCATTTTTACAAATATCATCTTGTTTTGATTTATAGAAGCGCAGCGCGATGTTTACAATGTTTGCGATGAAAAGAGGAAGTATCGGGAGGGGATCCAAATATCTTCCTTTTTTTTCTCTCGTGAAAAGCAATGAGAAGTGTTGGAAGAAGGATGAGATATTTGAAGATGCGATTTAGCGAGTAATTGGGAGCCAAACCTCCTGCAGTATCTTCACCCACACAGTTAATTAAAATAGGAAAACGCTGCCGCGACTCTAGTCCCCTCTTTGCAAAAGTGCATCAAGTCCAAGCAAGTTTGAGTTTCTTTTATAAGAAAATAAGTTATTTACTGATTTATAAGGATCATACTTTATGGCAGGAGATAGAATAGGTCTATTGTTGGCTTAGAGTGCGTGGATTTCTAGTAAGCGAAATCTAATTGCATATAAAAACCTGTCAGCGATCTTCTCTGACTTGTGTCAGCACGTCAAACGTATCCAAGTACAAGTTTTGAACAACTAATCTGTATCTTCGAAAATATTTTGGTAACCATTTCTAAATAAACCACATATTATAAGTGGGAAATTTTGAAGAATTTGCTGAAAGAGCTGGGAACAATAATTACAAACAGGAATAATAATAATAATAATAATAATAATAATAATAATAATAATAATAATGATTACTGGAAGTAAATATCAATAAAACTAAATATATGGTCACACTTAGAAATACATTATATAATAGAAATGGACAGCTAATGACAAATGAGGGAAATTTTGAGGAAGTGGCTGAATTCAAATACCTAGGAACAATAATCACAAATAGGAATGAGATGCACAAAGAAATTAAACATAGGCTCAATTCTGGAAATGCGTGCTATTATGCATTGCACAGACTCTTGATGTCCCAACTCCTTTCAAAAAACGTTAAACTGAAAATATATAAAACTGTTATTGTACCAGTTATATTATAAGGATGCGAAACATGGACTCTTACTTTAAGGGAGGAAAGGAGATTACGAGTATTTGAGAATAAAGTTCTTAGGAATTTTTTTAGACCAAAGAGAGATGAACAGACAGGTGAATGGAGAAGACTGCATAACAGTGAACTGCATGGTTTTTATAGGAAGCCAGATATAATAAGAAAAGTTAAATCTCGTAGACTGCGATGGGCAGGACATGTGGCGCGAACAGGGAATGAAAGAGGAGCATGGAAGCTTCTCGTAAAAAACCAGAGGGAAAGCTCCCAGTTGGTAGATCAAGAATGAGGTGAGAGAATAACATTAACTATGATTTGACGGAAATATAATGTACTGGAGATGATTGGAAAAACATTAGCTCATGATAGGGATATATGGAGAGGTTATGTCCGCGCGGTCATAAACTTAGGGTTCGATAGTGCCAGTAAATTAGGTAATTAGGAATTTGAATTCAGCCACCTGTTCAAAATTCCCTCATTTGTCATTAATTGTCGATTTTGTGTTATGTAAATGAACAGTCATACAATTTCAGTAGATTTGTTTTATTCTCGAGTGATAATTTATAATTCGCTTTTCCGCTGAGTGTTGGAATTGCAGCAGCTTCCGTCTTAAGGTTGAGTTTAACAAAACGAGTCGCGATTCATTCAAGTGTGTCTTAAAGTGTGAATAATTTGAATTTAGACGATTCACTGGCTTCATTTGAAATGTACACTAAAAGCCGCCGCCGCTGTCTTGACTCGGGAACAAAACAAATAGAGAGAAAATGTGAAGAAATGAGGCAAACCAGGTTCATCTTCAAGTGCAGACTTGCAGAAAAGTTGAAGACAATGAAGAAAAATACATCACACAATCTCCAAGAGATTGGGGACCGATAATTGAATTTAATTTGTCATTTCCTTTAGGTATTTAATTCATTTATAATGTTCTTTCTACTGGATTTTCAAAGCCATTTCAATCTTGTTAACTTAAACATATTTAAGTTATAAGAAATCAGTAAAGCGAACAAATGCTGTTCAATAACACTGGCCAACATGATTTTTGTCTCATGAGTACCAATAGTTGTACTTAATGCAGTTTTTTATCGTGTTTTCAAATATGTATTTCTCCATCACCCACAGTTTTTTTTATTTCAATTAAAGGATTTAAATAATTATTTTTTAATAAACGTTTTTTCGACCATTTGTCCGCTTTCATCAGGAGATTTCAGCTATAGAAAAGAGATATAAAGGCAAATGGAATCCTAATATGCTGGCCGATTATTGTTGGACCATCAAGAGGGATGCTCCACAGGCGAAATATAGCAGAAAATCGTCATTTCTTACTTTCTAGGTGAGTCTGAATGTTCGAATATTGTGTAGTTACGAATGTAGAAAATATTAAATGCGTTTGAAATTATAAATGTCTGTCTCTCGGAAACCTTGCGTGATGGAGAAAACCCGATATCATATTTTAATTCAGGAGAAAAAATACTATCAGAATCGCATATTTTTCTTTCTGAGACTACAAAAAAAGTTTATTTTTTGTTCTATCTATCTATCTTCGGGGTTTTTACAGCTGCTGCCGTCTTCCCGTGCCAAACCTCCAAAGCCTACGGTCTTGGGCATCTTCGATGCTTAGCCCTCTAGCTTGCATTACTGTCTTCATGTTTTCCTTCCATGTTAACCTTGGTCTTCCTCTTTTCTTCTTTCTGTTAGGATGCCATTCATATAGTTGCTTCGGCCATCGCTCATCTTCCATTCTTAAAACATGTCCTAACCACTTTAATTCCTTCTCCTCAATTCTTTCAATTATGCTTTCTTCTGCTTCCATTTTGTTTCTAATTTCCTTATTTGTGACACGTTCTAATTTAGACTTTCTGGCACTTCTTCGTAAATAATCCATTTCTAGAGCTATTAGTCTATTCTTGTAGTACTTATTGATTGTCCATACCTCACTTCCGTACATTGCAACAGATTCCACCAATGTTTTACCAATATATTTTTTGTGTCTTTCCAAATATGCTTATCCCACCATATGGAATTTAATGCTCAGTGTTATTAGAAATATAATATCATCAGGTGCTGGGTTTGAACCCATTTCGACCTTAAAGTTGTCTCTATATCGTTTACTCGTTCTTTGCTATGTTTGTTGTTCCTCTGGCATTTTTTTGGAAAATTTTCTGGTGTCTTTTTTAAGAAGTTGGAAACAAAACTTCTTTATTTCACACATTCGTAGTGTTTTAGCGAATTACGAAGGAATGAAGCAAATGAGGTTGTTCTGATAAAACTGTTAACAAAATATAGAGTATTGCACCAATCGTGTCTGTCGACACCGAAAATAAGATCACAAAATGTGTACACACAGGCCTATATACATTTTTTCCATTGCGCGACCCCTAGAAGTCCCTTAGCCTACCAGCCGGCTGCTGGACTCACATCCAATGTAATAATCATAGTAGATGATCATGCAGCCAGTGTAGGGGTGACATGTGGTCAGTATGTCGGGAGCCCCAGCCGTTATAGCTGGTCTTCTCAACCTTGAGTCAGTACTTATTGTAGCTACCCAAATGCCTCACGATTCTGGGTGGGCACCGGTAGCATACTGGCTGGAATTCCATGAGAAAATGTCTTCCCCCGTGGACCTTTGGCAAAAGAATTACAGAAGAGGCTAGTGAAGTGCTTTGTGTAGAGTGTAGCATTATATGGTGCAGAGACTTGGACATTGCGACGGAATGAGGAAAAGCGACTGGAAGCTTTTGAAATGTGGTTATGGAGAAGAATGGAACGTATAAATGGACAGACAAAGTAAGAAATGAAGATGTGCTAGACAGAGTGGGTGAAAGAAGAACAAAGCTGGAAATCATAAAAAAGAGGAAAATACATTGGATTGGCCACTGGTTAAGAAGAAATTGCCTGCTGAGGATGCCCTAGAAGGAATGGTCAATGGAAAGAAAGTTAGAGGCAGAAAAATACATCAGATAATAGACGATGTTAAAATAAATGGTTTGTATGCGGATACAAAAATGAAGGCTGAGTTAAGGAAAGAGTGGAGAATGCTGATTTTGCAGTGAAAGACTTGTTCTTCGGCATAACACTATGAATAAAAAATGGAGACTCGAACTAGCCCAAGTTTCGTAGCTCTGAGCGAAGGCTTATTGCTTTAACCACTCGGCTATAAGCCAATATACACTTACATATATATGGGCCTATATACATATGACATGAAAGAAAAATAAATACCTGTGCCGGGATTTTATTTATTGTTAAGTTGCCAAGACTCAAAGTAAGATTGAATCTTCTCTAAATTTTGTGTGATAAAATATTCACAAAATATTAATTATTTTTTAGAAATTGTAATTGAAACGAAACTTATGAAGCCACTGTGCATAATGTATTGAGATGCTTTTGTTGGCACGCGTCATCTGGGAAGCTGATTTTACAACAGACAGGAAACGCATGATTTTTCTGTAACAGAAAACCCTCTTTTGTTATCGAGGAGATGAGAAAGATCGGAGTGGAGATGGTGGTGCCCTCATTGAAAAACAATAGAAGCCACGTGATTGAAGAATGTACTTGCAAACTGCTATCATCCCTAGCATCTATATCAAAATTCTTTTCTTGCAAAGGGATAATTGTTTTAAGGCCTCTACAACACGCATCCTGCGGGTACTTGATCACATTAAAACATAATCAACTGCGACCGCAGCGCCGCCGCCGTGTGAATCCTCAACTAACCTCACCACGTACTCCCTCAAGAGCCACTTGGGTTCTTTTTCCTGATATTTACTGTTCTATTTTCAATTTAACCCCGAATTTGTAAGCATCATTATACTAATTCTGAGCCAAGTGCCATTTGTACTGTAATATTATTGTACGATGTGAGGTTAGGAACTGGTTTTCACAGAGGCGAGGAAATGTTTAAAAACCGAGTGAGGTTTTTAATTTCCGAGATTCTGTAAAACACTTCACAAACGTACGTTGGATATTATTTTTTTGCGCGATGGTGTTTTCAAAATAATAGTAAATTAATAACATTTTCATCGGAAATAATTGCGTTCATTATAAACAACTGACTAACGTTAACAGTCTGTCCAATGTTTACTAGCTGAATATACAGCAGGCTGTGACACGAATCAGTAATAAAAAAGGCTTTAAGTACGTGTTTATTATTTTATATTGTTTCAAATAAAGTTCAGTTCATTTAAAATGCAGTGATTTGTTTGGTATAATGTATATTAACACTACCTTTTGGATATATTTTTGTATATGCATTGTACGTAGTATACTTAAAGGGCAGTGGTTTTACTTCCCGCTGCGAGGGAACAATATAAAACAATAAATACGTACTTACCGCCGTTTTACTACTGATTGGTGTCACAGCCTGCTGTAGCTGCGAGGAGGTTTACAGCCAAGTGTGCAATGGCAACCAAAACTTTTCACGCTCTATACATCGATTTCTGCGAACTGGATTATAATTTATTTTAATAACAAGTGAATCAAATTATTTTGAATAAATACATTAATTCTATTTTAATTAAACATATTGGCGGCCGAATTTTAATAGACAACTCGGTAAAAATGTATTCAGTGATTCACAATTTTATGAAAAAAAAAATAATTTTGTTCATACACTCGATGAACATAGAAATCTTGCAGCCGGATCTTGGGCTATTATTATTGAAATGTTCAGGATATTTAGAATTTTGAAACAACAATGATTATTGCTATGCTTGTCCGGTACTGGCGGCAGGAATACTGTTTAGAATTAATCACAAATTTAATACAGTGTGACGCGAAATTCCAGTGTAATTTATTTTTACAATAATGTATTCTTTAATATACTATAGGTATCTCCAGAGCATGGTAAAGTATTCTATTTTCCCTTTGGAAAGAAATTCTGTCTTAAAATCGTTCCCAATTCTAAACAATTACCTTTATTAGACACTTGCACGCAGCTATGAAGAATAATTTAGAAACATTTACTTGTTAGAAATACTAAGTTGAAATTTGAAATTGTATCATTTCTATGTAATTAGGGGTCGTTAAGGTAAGATGTAGTCTTAATATCTGGGGGGAAAGATGGGAGAGAAACATTCTTGAAGGGGGTTTATTTAAGCCACAAGAACGAAACCTCTTTATCCTTACTTTGCTAACTTGAATGTCATAGTTTTAATGTATTACTGTGCAAAGCAAACTCATGCAGCGAAAAGGAAATTACAATGTATAAATTTACCTAAGTCGACGTTAATGAAATTTCTCTGTTTCGTTCTCTCAAGACCTGCTTCTCCTTTTACCAGAAGAAACATGGCTTTTATGCAGCATTTAAATAATGCTATCGTTGTGAATCTTATTTTATTGCCGTCAAGTTGGCAGACGTGGCAATGTAAGGAATCCCTTGTTCCCCCCCTCCCTCCTCGCCCTACAAAAATACAGCTAGAATTTTAGATATGCATTAATTCCAGTCTTACAACTTAATTCTTTTTCTCTTGGTAATTACGTTTGGGGGGTTGGCTATCCTGAGAAATAAAAATGAAAGAATGAGATTAGTTTTGAAACTGGTTGGAGAAGAAGGAAGGAAAAATCTGCACAATTAAGGGTTGTAAGAGAAGGGTAAAAAAAAGGTCTGTCTGTCTTGGCTAATTCCGAACTTCCCTAGTTCTTATTCCGGGAGGTTCAGGTGGTATTTCACCCCTGGATGTTATAGGCTGCTTGCTGTGTGTTTTATGCAACCCCTATGTTAAATTACTTACCATATTGTTCCTAATTAATGGCAGAATCTAAGCCTCCACATCGCAGTGTTTAATGAACGTTTCACAACCAAACTTTCTTGATATTGCTTAGTGTTTCAACAACACTAGATGTTAAATTAAGATTTGTGATTTCACTTAAACGCAATCACGAGTTTCATCTCATTTTATTGGATTAATTTTCTTAACCGCTGTGGCCGTGGCCTCGAGGTAGCGTGCTGCCTTGTCACGCGGGCGGGCCCGGATTCGATTCCCGGTCGGGACTGGCTTCTGGGTGTTTTTCCTCACCTGTAAGACAAATGTCAGGAAGCTTAGGGCCAAACCGGCCGTCATCATCATCCATCGCCGGTGTGGAAAGCAAAGGGAAGCAACCACACCTATAATTCGTTAGTAAAAGCTGCAAATCATACCATGAAAATGCTATGACTGCAGTGAAAGACCTGCAGAATTACTATAGAATAGAATTGGTATATTTTAAATGGAAACATAACTTTCATTTGTTCAAATTCATGTAACAAATCGTTTTTTATATGGAGCTTGTATTTATATATTTTTAGTAATTACAATGTATCTCACTTACTTATGCTGCTATATATTACAGAGACTCTTGCTGTCCAAACTTCACTCTAAAAAAATGTTAAATTAAAAATATATAAAACTATTATTCTACCAGTTACATTATGTGGATGTGAAACATGGACTCTTACTTTAAGGGAGGAGAAAAGATTACGAGTATTTGAGAATAAAGTTCTTAGGAAAAATTTTGGACAAAAGAGAAAGGAACAGACAGGTAAATGGAGACAACTATATAACAGTGAACTACATGGTCTCTATAGGAAGCCAGATATAATAACAGTTAAGTCTCGTAGACTGCGATGGGCAGGACATGTAGTACGAATGGGGAATGAAAGAGGCGAGGTCAGGATTTTTATACTGGGACAAATATTCTGGCGACACCTCGGTTATGGGTTCGACTCAGCCTCTAACGGAAATGAGTACCAGACGTTTGTTCATTTTACAAAATTTTAATTTTTTTTGTCAACATTTTCATCTTTTTCTAAAAAATTTAAAAATTTTCTCAAAATTTTAATATATTTTAATTTTTCAAATTCTTTTCCAAAATGTTAATTTTTTTGTCAAAATTTGTAATTTTTTTTCAATTTTTTTCTCTAAGAAATTTTAATTTTTTCTCAATTTTTTTCTAAGAAATTTTTAATTTTTAATAAAATTTAATTTTTTTTCTAGAGATTTTCAATTATTTTTCCTCAACAATTTTAAGTTTTTTATCTCAAAACTTTTTTCTTCTTCTTCTTCTTCTTCCTTTCATGTGATAGACCTAGTGGTCTGTTATGGTCTCAACCCAACGTTTGAAGGGTCTGCCCAAAGATTCTCAAAACTTTTATAACTTTTAATTCTCAATATATATATATATATATATATATATATATTTCAAAATATGAACTTTTAGGGGTAAAGTTAGCCGTCACGCAGGGTTAATAACTCGACTGACATCTGGTGTAGAAATACATGAGACATAAAGAGCTTCCTGAGGTCTCTAGTGGGATCACTGTATATTTTAAAATTCTTCTTGATTCGTTTCCAAATTCAAACACTAGTCGAGAATAAGGTACAAATGCTAAATGTGTGATGGCATAAGTGGCATTAGAGAGATATTACGTGCGTATAAAGAAGGTGTTATGGGACAACCACGTGACATGATATTCTGACTATTTTATACAGCGGAGTTAATTGTGTTGTTGTCCGTCCCCAGAGGAGAGACAGTTACACATTTGCACAAACTTTGTACATTTGCTTCACCCCTGTCTACAGGGGCAGTCGTACTTTGTTTTTATTTGGAATTATTCCACACTTGGGAACTAACAATTCTCGGAATACACCTGCAGAAAGTACATTATTTACCACGTGCTCAGAATTAACAGAAAACAACTAAACACATTCGTGTTTCATTAAAAGTAACAAAGCACTAAAATAACCACATCTTGCACGTAGGTCCTTCTTTCATATTTACGATGTTACTATTTTACAACTTCCAATCATCTTCGGGTTCCATATTGTGAGTGAGTTAGTTAGTTATAATTTTTAGTGATTAAAAAATAAAACTGTTAAAGTTTTATATGATTTTCATATTTATTTTAATACAAATTCGTTACAGAAGTTTCAGTACTTTGTACCTTCTTCACACACTTAGTTAATGTTATTCTCCCACCTCATTCTTGGTCTACCCACTGCGCGTTTTCCCTCTGGTTTTCCTACAAGAATCTTCCATGTACGTCATTCATTCCCAATTCGTGCCACATGTCTTGCCCATCGCAGTCTACGAATAAAATTAAGCTGTTTACTCACAAATAATTATTTAAATATAGTTATTTTGAAATATTTATATATTTAATGTAAACGGCGATGTTTCAAAACAAATAAAAAACGTTTGTTATGCCTCATTTGTTCATCACTGCAACAAGATCATATTATTTATTGCCAAAGGATCGCAATATTGTATGAATGCACCCTAGTGGAGAAAAAATTAAACACATCAAACTGTTTATAACCAACAATACAGGTTATTAATTAATTTCTGATGTCCTATGACGTAAATTATATTTTTCTGGAACGTAAATTCCTGGGAAATAATAGGTTTAAGAAAGTGCAAACAGTGGTTTCCTTTTATTGTGGCGTAATCAATTGCTACGAATGTTTATCTATTACATACTTCAAGCAGTATCTGTTTTCATTTGTGCACTATATATCGTATACAATCTGGTAGCCGTATTGCTTAGAGAATCAGTCACTACAAAATAATGCTCTGGCCTATTCAGAATGTTAAAAATGGAAGAGATTTCTTCATCATCATCATAGTACATTCACGAATTTAGGCCATTCGTTGATCTGTTTCGGCCTCGAGAAACACCACCCAAAAGTCTTTTGAGTGGACGTCCTGGTCTTCTTATTCCTGCAGGTTGATATCTTAACATTTGTTTGGGTATTCTGTGATCTTCCATTCGATGAACATGTTGCATCCATCTTGACTTATAATCAGAAATTTTGTTTTCTAAAGATTCCATGTGTAATTCTTCTAAGATGGCTTCATTTTTTTGTGATCTAGTAGTGTGTATCCTGCAGTCCTTCGAAGATACCTCATAAGAGATTTCTTTAATATGACTATTTAACTCATGCCCCAAATGGGAGTCAATGACCAATCACGTTTCAATGATTCCTGTTTTACAACCAATCAGAGTCGTGTTTCACGAAATATTTATCAGTGTTAGGATTATCATATATTAAACAAAGCTCCTCCTTTTTAATATTCTGAACAGGTCTGACCGTTATTTTGCAGTGACTGAGCCTATAACAAATACGGCTACCAGATTGTATATAATAGTGCTTACATGTCAACATTTGTAGCAATTGATTATACCACCAAAAAAAGAAACTACTGTTTGCACTTTCTTAAATGTATTTTTTCCCAGGTAATAATCGAGAAAAATATAATTGTCATATTTACATCATACGACATCAAAAATGAATTAATATACAGATTGATGTGTTTCATTTTTCTCCACTAGAGAGCATTCTTACAATATTGCGTTCCTTTGGCAATAAATAGTATGATCTGGTTGCAGTGATAAACAAAAGAAGCAGTAGAAGCGTACCTATCGTTTCTCATTTGTTTTCAAACATCGCCGTTTACATTAAATATATAAATATTTTAAAATAACTATAGTTAAATAATGATTTGTGAGTAAACAGCTTAATTTTATTCGTTAAATAGTCCTAACAAATGCCACTCTTGATTTCCAAATTCTCTAGATAAATTCACTCCTCACTTCGTGAGTCGTGAATTTATCGATAATTTGGAAATCACTCGTGGCATTACTTATGATAAACTGATTTGATAAATTCCAGGTGAAACACGTCTGTCATTCGTTGAAGATCAAAATTAATTGAAACGCGATTGGTCATTTACTCCCATTTTGGGCATGAGTTAAATAATTTTTCAGTTGTCATCAAGAGACTGAAGAACGATTTCCAAAATCAAAGAAAATGTAATTTTCTTTTGGAATTGAAGTAAAAATACCACTCACTAACAAATGATTGTAATGCCAGCTTACGAAAACTCTCAGAAAGCAGATGCAAGAAAATGCGTTGAAAATGTTTTGATGTTAAGTGCAAATCGTCTTTTGTTGTGTTCGTGGATCCTAAGTGGCTGCCTCGACTGTAATTTTGGTGTTTGGTTTTTTCACGGTTGTCGGTTTAGAGTTTTGTAAAGCTATCACTCGGGACGAGGTTATAAACCCGACCTTTTAACGCCTCGTCGCCCCCAAGGTGCGACAATATTGCATCTTAGATCTTTTTGAAAAGAGAACTTACAACAGTTTATCGTGTTTTTCTGCCTCTCAAGGTCACATATTCTCGTATTGGATGTCCTTATATCTGCGCTGCTATTTGTAATTTCTCCAGTGAAAAGAATTGCAATGATTTGATGCCTGGGCGAACTTGGTGATGCTATCTCTCGGATGCTTTAAGTGCGTCTTCTGAATCCTGCGCACACAATACTGTAGGGGACGCGATCACCTGTTCACACTCCACGTCTCAACGAGATTTTGAAAAAGTGTTCTTCACAATATCTTCAATTATTTTACTTCGCCGCTTTCCTTACTTTCCTTATAACTGGCATTATCGGAATCGTAGGTTCATGACCGCGTGGATATAAGCTCTTCATGCATCCCTATCCTCGTATATCAAGGACTGTCCGGCTAAAAAACTCACTACATATTTCATTAGACAATATTATGTATAACCGTGTTCCATGTATGCTTTTATTATTCCTTCTTCTTCTTCCTTCCAAGTATCAGGCCAAGGCCTATTACGATCCTATAGAAAATTTTCCCTCCAGTTTATTATTCCTTTATATTTTAAACTTTCTTCGCCAATCCATTTACTTAATCTAATTATACGTTCTTCTTCTTCTCCTTCTTCTTCTTCTTATTATTATTAACTAACTAACCAAATGAAAGATGGCCAACAAATATATGTCAATGGTCACCCCCTGGAAGAAATAAACGTGGCAAACCAAGATGGAAATGGAAAACCTACGTCAGAACTATAATGGGTTGATAGGAATTTGGAAGAGGGAGATTGGAATGGTAGAGATAAATGGAAACTGAAGACGACAAACCTATAAATGGGGGAAAGCCGAAGAAAAATAAGAACTAACTAACCCATAGGTTCATGGCCGCGAGGATATAAGCTCTCCATATATCCATATCCTGAGCTGATGTTTTCCTATCATTTCCTGTATAATCTACTTCTCTGAAATCGTGGTTAATGATATTCTCCCACCTCATTCTTGGTCTACCAACTGGGAGTTTCCCTTTTGGTTTTCATACAAGAAACGTCTTTCATTTCCCGTTCCAGCTACATGTCCTGCCCATCAAAGTCTACGAGACTTAACTGTTCTTATTATATCTGGCTTCCTATAAAGACCATGTAGTTCACTGTTATGTAATATTCTCCGTTCATCTGTCTGTTCATCTCTCTTTGGTCCAAACATTTTTCCTAAGAACTTTATTCTCAAATACTTGTATTCTCCTTTCCTCCCTTAAAGTAAGAGTCCATGTTTCGCACCCATATAATATAACTGGTAGAATAACAGTTTTATATATAGTCAGTTTAACGTTTTTTGAAAGGAGTTGGGATGTCAAGAGTCTCTGCAATGCATAATAGCACGCATTTGCAGAATTGAGCCTATGTTTAATTTCTTTGTGCATCTCATTCCTATTTGTGATTAGGCCTATTGTTCCTAGGTATTTGAATAAAGCCACCTCCTGAAATTTAATACATATGTTGTAATATTATTCATTCAATTCTTGTTATTAGGATGTAAAATTGTCTGTAAAAAAGCCTAGTCTTGCCTTTATACTTTATATTATGAATATCTAGGGCCATAAAGTCTACTTTGGTTTTGCTGAAAGCCGGAAAACCTGTGTAAATGATTTAATGTGTTTAAAAAACATCTTTTGACTTAAATGTCGAGTTTATCAACAACTTTATCCATTTAGAAGAATCTATTGAAGTTGTTATAATTGGCAGCACTGCTTGGAGAAATAAAATATCGATGTGTGTTTGTTATCTTGGTGTAGAATCAGTGGGACTTAAACCCAACACAAAGAAGCAATAAATCAGTTTTGCCTTCAATACAAGTCGATGCAAAAGAACCTCCTTTACTTTCAAAACTTTTAATATTCAAATATATACAAAGATAGCGTTAGGTTTGAGAAATGCTTTGCTTACACAGTGTTGACAATCAATTACAACACGATCCGCTTACAACCATTGTATAAAAATACTATTTATCACTTCTTCTTCTATTATTACAAGGGGTGTGCAAAAGTTTACATTTTTTAAGTAATTATGTATTGTTTAATTATTTGGAGAAACACAACGAAAGGAGACGATTTTTAACTCTGGATCGCACAAACACAACGACAAAGAGGGCTCCTTGGATGAGTGATCAGCTCCATATCAGGGCCACTTCTGAGAAAACACGAATGTATTATGTTTGTGAAGTGAGATGGTTTTCGGACACCACTTACAGTATCAATACTAGTAAAATTCATATCAAATTCCGTTGAGGTGAAACAGGAAACAAATTAAACAACATAATATACAATGACATAGAAGAACACAACAAATTCAACAACAAGGGAGTCTACAAACTAACATGTAAAGATTGTAATACATTTTATATTGGCAGGACGATCAGAAATTTCAATACAAGATATAAAGAACACCTAAAAGATTTCATACACGCGGGTGATAAATCAAGCTATGCTAAACATCTCATTAACACAGGTCATCGAATGAACACAATTGAAAAACACTCTCAGAATAATCCACCGAGAAAACATTCCAGCTAGGATAAATATATTTGAAGACCTCGAAATTATAAAGGAAACAAACAACACCTCACTTCTTAATGAGAACGCACCCCAGTCAAACCCATTACACGAGATCGTCAAAAACAAGTGAGTTGCTGCTACAAACAGTTGGAGTATACATCACCGTACACAACAACGAGTAGCGGAAACTCAACCTGCAGAAGATGGAAGATAACTTCCGAAAGCGCTCCAGTTAATTTTATATACAATATTTTAACAAAGTTGAGGACGACGGCACCTACCAACAGGTACAATTTAATTTTTAATTTTCACCACTTACAGTATGTTTGAAGGATACAGGGGAAGAACTAGGTAAGTGATTTTTTTTGTCGTAATGGAATTGGAGGTGTCATTAAATTCTCAGCAGAAAGCACTATCATTGAGAAGTACGAAACAGTAAAAGACACAATTTACTCGTGGGTTTTATTTACCTGCTAATTTTGTCATTCAGGTAAAGAAATAGGCTTAGGTATGTTGTAGGACCAACAAGTAAAAATACTTTTTCCAGGTTTCTAGGAAAGGGTAACATACCTAGTTCTTTCCATGTTACTCTTCATTTGTCTTACAGGGAAGGAAAAGTTTCGAAAAAATATCATTCAGGAAATTCATCCTGACCGTGAATCGAACCCGAGACCTCTGCTTTCGAGGTCAACGATGCTAACCCGAAACGACAGCGATGAACTCATAATAATAGTAATAATAATAATAAAATTATTGCAACTGAATTTCTTTCGCTTATAGCTTAAGGGTTCTTGGTTCTGCAAAACGAAAATATATATATATAGGCCTATATATATATTCAACTATCTAATACCCGGCGTGCGTTGCTGCGCTTAAATAAATGAAATATTAAAGGTCAATTAAATGGTATGGTATACGCTGAGATGAACCAAACATGGCGGATTCTAATCAGTTCATAATTTCGGATTTCAGATAAATCTCCACTTCTAATTGTCGGATTTTGCTCATTTTTTGATAATACCTACCTCGGTTTATTTCAATAGGATATACTGAGTTTCGTTGTGAAACATCGAAAATTGTGATCGCTAGAGCGATTTTTAAATTTTCACTTCCCGGTGATCTCTTACACCTAATGGTTTTAGAGGGTCGAATTGTGAATCTAAATCGATCAAAGAAACACGACAAATTTAATCAAATTCGGTATAGGGCCTAATCGTTTAGGCAGTTTTTAATTTCGGATTTCAAGTAAACCTCCACTTCTAATTGTCGCATTTTACTCATTTTTGGACAATACCTACCTCGGTTAATTTTAATGGGATATACTTAGTTTCGTTGTGAAACATCAAAAAATGTAACATTTAGAACGATTTTTAAATTTTTACTTCAGGTGAACTCCTACACCTAATGGTTTTAGAGGGTCCAATTGTGAATTTAAACCATCCAGGGACCCACTCAAACACACACAAACATTTTAAACAAAATTGGTCAAACCATATCCTAGTTTTTGCGAGACTAATGCACGGCAATTAGGCCTACTTATATATATCCATCCATAGTAATTCTGCTCCAGGGCAGGTCTTTCACTGCAATCATAGCATTTTCATGCTATACTTTGCAGCTTTACTAGGGAATTGTAGGTGTGGTAGATTCCTGTTGCTTTCCACATCGGTGAAGGATGATGATAACGATGATAATTAGAAGGATGATGATGATGATGGCCATATGATTTCGGGGACCGTTTGGGCCTTAAAGTTTTCCTGACATTTGTCTTACAGGTGAGGTAAAACCCCGATAAAAACCTCACGCAGAAAAACTGACCCGACCGGGGATCGAAGCCGGGCCCACTGCGTGACAAGGCAGCACGCTACCTCGAGACCACAGCGGTGGACACACACACACACACACACACACACACACACACATATATATATATATATATATATATATATATATATATATATATAAACTATATATGGGCCTATATAATATTTAAGGAGGCGAGTAAGAATAGTTTTGATGAAGCCTGTAGGTTCGCGTTTGACAGGTTGTGAAACACAGATATGGAATAATAAGAACGGATTATAGACAGGGCGAGTGCATGTTTATTGAATACTGGAGTTGTGAGAACACAGACACCTGTACTGTTGAAGAGGTAGGCTTCACCCGTGAGAGCGACGAAGATGGATAAAGTGTTAAATTGGTTTCCAAGCTGCTGACATCATTCTGGAAACAATTTGTTATTAAGTTTTCTGTCTGTCTTTTTACTATTGTCAACAAGAAGGGAAATTCAATTGAATTCTGAGCTGCGTTATGAATCAAGCCCGTATCAGCTGAGCTGACATCATAATAACACGTGTTATAACACCTGCAATTAAAGTCGCACTATTTATTGCTGTTTTATTGTTTGTGTGAGGCGAAACCATTATCCAGTCTTTATTGGAAAACCTACTCCTTCTCTAATATCCACGATAACATCTCATATATACATATTATGAACATTTAGCTAAACTCTACAATATGTGACGAGATTTTTTAATTCCTTCAAAAACTCCTGTCGAATTTTATTCTTAGGGAAAATAAAAAAAAAGTGAATTTTTTAAAATATTTTGGGTCAATAATTACAAGTTTAGGTACCTGTGAGAGAGATGTACAGACTAAAATTGCAATGGCAAAAAATGCAACAAAGACATTACATGGAGTAATTTGGTACAAAAATATTACAAAGGAAAATAAAATGAAAATTTATAAGAGCATAATACAGAATATTTTGTCATATGGAAGTGAAACTTGGTCTTTGACGGAATTACAAAAAAAATAAAATTAGAACAGTTGAATTTATTTTAGAAGAAGCCTCCAAAAAACAAGACAGGATAAAATAAGAAATTAATTCCTTTGGAGAGAAATGAATGTAACCACATCTGTTGTTAAGAGGATTGAAAATCAAACGCTTAAATGTACAAAGGATGGAAAATGAAAGATGACCAAAAAATATATACCAATGGTCACCCCCTGGAAGAAATAAACGTGGCAGACCAAGATGGAAATGGAAAACCTACGTCAGAACTATAATGGATGATAGGAATTTGGAAGTAGGAGATTGGAATGATAGAGATAAAAAGGAAACTGAAGACGACAAACCTATAAATGGGGGAAAGGCGAAGAAGAAGAATTTAGCTACCCAAATTCCTCACCGATCCCATACTGGCAGCCGTTACACGAAAAAGAAGAAGAAGAAGAAGGGTTTCTTGTTCAACATCAAGACTTAGGCCCTCTGGCCCGTTCCGACTTCATGAGATTTGATCTCTCCATCTAGCAAATGGTCTTCCTTGACTTCCAGATCCTGTGGGTCTGTAGTTTAAAGTCATTTTACAAGGTCTACCGTAAAACGGGGCTACTTTGATATATTTTTGAAGGTTTTTAAGGTCTAACTCGTATGATTTATGCCGAAAAAATTGATTGTATGATTTATTGTACCAATTGAACCTTAGACTACAAATCCCATTTGGTACTGTTCTCCTCAAATAAAAACTTAGTAGGACAACAATGAGTTTTGTTTAGGTCTGTTTTGCCCATGTGCTGGGGCTACTTTGACATCACATTTGTTTTCACTATAATTCAAAGTAGACCCACTGTAGGTACTACTTTGACACCAATTTATCTTTTTATAAATATTTTTATTGTAAACAACCTCACTACAAATGTTTTTATAACTGTAATTTGACAAAATAAACTTAAACTTCTTTATCAATTCTGACACGCAACAGAACACAAAAATTATATAATTATTGTAGTTAGACAATCAGGAATTAATTAGAAAACATGAATTTTTGAAACAACAGTAGAAAATAAAAAAAACAGATTTTCACATCTCATCTTCACATAGTTCACATTCATATTGAGAATTGTTCGATCCTCTGTTACACACACCACAGACCCAGAGCTTGCATCTTACACAACAAATCCAGTCCTTACCCCTGTAAAACCGAAAATCACAATTTTATCCTTGCTGGGAATTCATTGTTGTTGAAAGTGACACAGATGTGTCTCCAACAATTAACATCCTCTTTTAAAACAACTTAATTATTCGTGCGTCTTCAAGGAAATGTCTACACCATTGAATTGTTGTCAAAATAGCCCAAAACACGCAAGAAATTTAAAATGTCAAAGAAGCCCCAATTCTGTCAAAGTTGCCCCTCGAGTCAAAGTAACCCCGTTTTACGGTATTATCCGGCATTCTTAGTAGATGTTCGTACCAATATTGTCTTTGTTTGTCAATTTTATCCGTCAATTTGGAAATATTTAATTGGTCTCTTATCTCAGAACTTCTTTTCTGGTCCATAAGAGTGTAGCCCGCCGTTGGCCTTAAAAAACTCATCTCCGCTGTCTCTCTTCTTCTCATATCTGTACGAGTCGAAGTCCAATTTCCACTGCCATACATAATAGTAGGAACGGCCATGACTTTATAAAATTTCATTTGAGTATCCTGAGTTGTTTTATTCTTTAGAGTTATTCTTATCGTTCCACACATTTTATGAAGTTTCTGTATGTTTTTATATTTATATCATCTTTTTGGCAGTTTGATACATTAAACCCAGGTAATTGTAGGACTTCACTTGTTCAATGATATTATTATTTATCACAATTTTGCATCTGAGATGATTTTTTCCTCGAAATTTTGTTTTTGTACGTCAAATTTTTAAATTGTATTCCTTGCCTACTTTTTCTAATTGGTTTGCAGCTCTCTGGAGATTATCTTCTGATGAACTAAAAATAGCCTGGTCATCTGCGAATAAATTCGTGTTAAAAAATGTGTCATTTATTTTAAAATTTTCAGTTAGGTCATCTTACCAAAATGTAATAGCATGTTCAACATATATACTAAACAAAAAACTTAGGATTTCATTTTTATATTATTTCCCACCATTTACAATGATTTTTACATTATTTCTAACGATTATTTCAATATTTTTTGAAAATATTTAACTACATACGATATTGATTTTAAGGAATATTCTATGCAACAACAAAGATGTGTTCCAGTGCAGCCAACATAGAGTGTGTACTAATTAACTGTACACATAACTAACTAACTAACTTACTTGCTCTATCGAACCCGTAGGTTCATGACCTCGCGGACATAAGCTCTCCATACATCCCTATCCTGAGCTAACGTTTTCCAATCATCCCCTACATAATCTACTTCCCTCAAATCATACTTAATGTTATTCTCCACCTCATTCTTGGTCTATCAACTGGGCATTTTCCTTCTGGTTTTCCTACAAGAAGCTTCCGTACACCTCTTTGATTCTCCATTCGTGCCACACGTCCTACCCATCGCAGTCTACGAGACTTGAGTGTTTTTATTATATCTGGCTTCCTATAAAGATCATCTAGCTCACTGTTATGTAGTTTTCTCCATTCACCTGCCTGTTTATCTCATTTTGATCCAAACATTTTTCTAAGAACTTTATTCTCAAATACTCGTAATCTCCTTTCCTCCCTTAAAGTAAGAGTCCATGTTTCGCATCCATATAATATAACTGGTAGAATAACTGTTATATATATATATATATATATATATATTGTAAGCTCGAGTGGCACTAGTAAAAGATACCACCAACAGTCGGGCGCAATATATATATATATATATATATATATATATAATATATATATATATTCAGTTTTACGTTTTTTAAAAGGAGTTGGGGCAACAAGAGTCCATGTAATGCATAACAACAATTTTTTTGTACCAAAGAGAGATTGACAGGTGAATGAAGAAGACTACATAACAATGAACTACATGATCGTAATAAGAAACCAGATATAATAAGAACAGTTAAGTCTCGTAAACTACGATGGATAGCACAAATTGAACGAATGAGAAATGAAAAAGGGGCATGGCAAAATCTTGTAGGAAAATCAGAGGGAAATTGACCATGATTTGAGGGAAGTAGATTAGCGATGATCGGAAAATATTAGCTCAGGATACAGGATAGGGAAGTATAGAGAGCTTATGTCCGCGCGGCCATGAACCTATGGGTTCGATAGTGCTAGTGAGTTAGTTATTGCAGGACCAAGCCAGTGTTTTTCCAGTTGTGTTCATCATAATTATATGTACTAATTCCCTTGTGGAATTCCCAGCAACTCTGTGTAAATAACATAGATTGCGAGTTTCCATGACTGAGAACACCCTCGACTGTGTGTGGCTGTTCATTTGGAAGCTACACCCCCGTATTATTAGAATTAACACCCATTGTTTTAAAAGGGAAGAAGGGAGAGAGTACCTACCAGTGTCTCATTAGCAAGCAGTTCAGCTGTACATTTCAAATTGATGGCTTTCCAAAACATGAAGAAATAATTGAACCTAAGATAATAATAAATTCGTGGTCACGTACATACAGATCCTTTGCCTGTACATCAGGCGTGGCTTTGTACCAATTGTTATTCAAGTCTCTCTTCCCCCCACCACTCACTTCTTGCAGAGTTTCTGGTTTTTCTTGTGTTCGGGAAAGAGTGAAACATCAAACCTATCCCATACAAATTACGCACACCTGATTGCCAATCTTCCAAAATAAAATAATAATATATTAAAATGCAAGGTTGGGGAGTGGTTTTTACAGAGGGGAGGAAATGATTTTCTGTAAAACACTTCACAAACGTATGTTGTACATTATTTTTTGCACGATGCTGTTTTCAAAATAATAAATAATAGTAAAGGCTCTTACTTTAAGGGAGGAAAGGAGATTACAAGTTTTTGAGAATAAAGTTCTTAAGAAAATTTTTGGACCAAAGAGAGATGAACGGACAGGTGAATGGAGAAGACTACATAACACTGAACTACATGGTCTTTATAGAAAGCCAGATATAATAAGAACAGTTAAGTCTCGTAGAGTGCGATGGGCAGGACATGTGGCACGAATGGTAGCTTCTTGTAGGAAAGCCAGAGGAAAAACGCCCAGTTGGTAGACCGATAATGAGGTGGGAGAATAACATTGATTATGATTTGAGGGAAGTAGATTATACAGGGAATGATTGGAAAGCAATAGTTCAGGTTAGGGATGTATAGAGAGTTTATGTCCGCGCGGCCATGAACCTCCGGTTCGATAGTGCCAGTGACTTAAGTAAGTAAAATAATAACATCTTTGTTGGAAATATTTGCGTTTATTATAAACAACTGACTAACGTTAACAGTGTGGCCAGTGTTTATACGGTAAATGCCGAAAATAATTTCAGTTGAGAGTACAGGCCATGACACCAATCAGTCATAAAATCGCGGCAGTACGAATTTACTCTTTTATATTGTTTCAAATAAAGTTCATTTCATATAAAATGCAGTGATTCAAGGAAATTAGATTAAAAGGAAGTAATTCGAAAAGATTAGCTTAGGACAGGGATGCATGGAAGACTTATATCCGCGCGGCCATGAACCTACGGGTGCGATGGTGCTACTAAGTTAGTTAGGTTTTAAATAATTACTCACAATTTGATAAAATCTGCAAAAACAAACTCTTGTAAATATGGTTGAAATCCTTATTTGTTGGATTTGATTAGGCTTCAGAATTGAGCTGATCACTCATCCAGGAGGTCTTCCATGTCATTGTTATATTAAGGTAAAGTTCTTCTTCTTCTTCTTAGTCATCATCCAAGGATTAAGCCTGTTGGCTCGTTCCTGTTTCATGAAAGCTGGAATTGTTAAAATTGTTCAGACCAACTTCTGTGTGGGCGACCAACATTTCTCCTTCCGCACGGTTTATAATTTAGCAATAATTTTAGAAATCTTCCTTCTGGCATTCTATCAATATGATCTTACCAGTCGTTCCTATATTTAATTATTCGATCTATAAGTTTGAAAATGTTTAGTTCCTTTCTTATATCTTCATTTCTTTTCTTATCCATCAGAGTATATCCTGCTATATTTCTTAAAAAATCTCATCTCAGCTGCTTCCAATCTTTGTTCTCGTGTTTTAGTGCATTTATTCTGTTTAATTAACTTAAATGGCGATGTGCAAAACTTATTTCAAACCAGTTGTAACACGTGCAGCTGACACTTGCACATATACAAAGAGAATCCAAGCTACAAAAATTAAATTCTTACCTGGAATGGTACATAAAACAGGGAGAGATAGAATAAGGAATGACCAAAATCAGAGAGAGATTAAGTGTAAAAAAATTAACAACAGACATAGAAAAAATTACGATAAAATTCTTTGGACATTTAAAAAGAATAGAAGAGGAAAGACTACCACAAATACTGTTAAATTTCAAGATACAAGGAAAACGACCACGAGAAAGAGGGATTAACCAAGTCTACAAGAGAGAGGATACGACTGGGAAGAACTAAAAAAGAAGCAAAGCATGGGAAGATAGAGATGGTTGGAGACGTATTTGGAATCGAGCTTCTGAAAGGAGGACACGGTAAGAGGATGATGATGCTGATAAAATACCAGAGTAGAGAATGATTATTATTATTATTATTATTATTATTATTAATTAATTTAAATCTTGTTTGATATATTAGTTTGCGTTTGTTTCTCGGGGTCATGATGTGCTTATTATGGAAATGGAAAGGATTAAGGAATTTGGAGCAGCTCGGGTTTAGTGAATGGCTCCATGTGCCGGTAATGCAGGATTTTCCCGCACGACATCCTTACGTCACGCGATACTTGAGCTGGACTCCATCTATGATTTACTGGTGCTATTTCCTTACACATTCCACAAACATGGAAGTTTTCATTCTGAGCCTATTGAAACATAATATTTTATTCCAACATCCATGTTCTTTGGTGGCTCAACTGTTTGTTAACTCGGTCCTCCGTGTCTGTGACCGGATTTCACGTGATTTGAAGCATGATTGGTAGATATTAGCTAAGGATAGGGATGTAGCTTATGACAGGGCGGCCATGAACCTACAGGCTCGATATTGCCAGTGATTTAGTTAGTTAGTTACGAAGATACGATCCATGTACGAAAACTATTCTGCTCTGTGGCGTGTTAGGTACTTGGCCTATTAGCTAGCTCCTGTCCTCACATCCACACGTGTTAATAACCGAGGTGGAGGATTATCCACCCAATGTAGTGGTGACTTTTGACAGCAAGTTATGCCCCAGGTTTTCTTAACCTGCTGCTGTATATAGCCTATAACTTAGGCCTAGTGGTACTATCGAACCCGTAGGTTCATGGCTGCGCGGACATAAGCTCTCCATGCATGAGTATCCTGAGCTAAGTATCCCTTCTATAATGTACTTCCCTCAAATTATTGTTAATTTATTCTCCCACCTCATTCTGGGCCTGGCTACAGAGCGCTTTCTTACAGGGAGTTTCCATGCTCCTGTTGCATTACCCTCTGTGCCATATGTCCTGTCCATCGCAGTCTACGAGACTTAAGTGTTCTCATTATATCTGGTTTACTATAAACACCAAGTAGCTTCTCCATTCACTTGTCTATTCATCTCTCTTTGGTACAAATATTTTCCTAAGAACTTTATTCTCAAATACTTGTAATCTCCTTTCCTCCCTTAAAGTAAGAGTCCATATTTCACATCCATATAATATAACTGGTAGAATAACAGTTTTATATATTTTCAGTTTAATGTTTTTTGAAAGGAGTTGGGACGACAAGAGTCTCTGCAATGCATAATAGCATACATTTCCAGAATTGAGCCATGTTTAATTTCTTTGTGCATCTCATTCCTATTTGTGATTATTGTTCCTAGGTATTTGAATTCAGCCACTTCTTCAAAATTTCCCTCATTTGTCATAAACTGTCCTTTTCAATTCTATCTATACATGTAGGCCTATCTATAATTACGTAGCGCATTGTTGAGCCACAGCCTCTCCTTTGTAAGTAGTGGTAGGTCGTGGGACCACAAGTTAATTTTTAGTTACCTTATTGGGCTCCTAGATTTCTCACGGATGGCATGCGGCCTACAACAATACCAAAACACCGACCTAATGAGACAATGACTAACAACAACTAAGGTATTGCTAGGACGGTTGATGTCGGTAAATTTTGCTTTAGTGTTACTCTTTATTCAAATTCAGGCGTAAGGATCTTTAACTATCCTGAAAATCATCCGACTCGGTAACCACGGGGGCTTAAAGGTCCTCTTCCGGAGGACTTTCTGCCTGGAATTTTTTTTTTCGTACTCCAAAAATCCATCGACCAGAACACCCGACCATTTCCATTTTATAATGTATTTTTTAGTAGTGTGAATATATATTTAGTTTGATTGATGTTTACTGAATACCAAAGAAGATCCTTAATTGGAAAGCTAATGGAAGAAGTGGAAGAGGCAGGCTTAGAGAACGATGGATGGATGGAGTGAGGAGAAGTATGGAAGCTAGAGATTTGAAGTAAGAAGATGCTTTAAACAGGAACCTCTGGCGACAAATCACTTTGGGTTGAAGGAGAAACACAGTATTGTGGAATATTCCTAAAATAATAATATTGATGTGTGCTTCCAGCCCCTATTTCTCAATAGAGTGTGCATGTTGTCCCTTAGTATATATGGCATTGAGATGTGATAATGCACTGCTTTGTTGAATTGGTTGAAATTTCATTAAACATCGGGCTGCACGGTACCCAAGTTCAATATTTTATGCAAGTAATGCTCGACTGTGGCAGCCTGGGCTTGATATCAGGGCAACTTGAATGAACGTGTTTAGTAGCGGTGATCGATAAGTTTTTATCGCGTTGTAGCCTTCAACTGGTGAATGGCCAAATTACCACTTCCTCCCGCTACATGTGCCTGACCACATCAACCTGAAGAATTCGAGTACACGCCATCCCGCCCACGCGCCCTCTATGCAAATTACCTCACTACTGCATTTGCTTTGTTTACATAAATTGTTTTCAATTTGATAACAATAATTACACACTGCCTCCCGATGACCTGTGTCCGAGGCACGAATAGTAGCTTTCTCTGCAGAAGTAAGACTTTCAGATAAGCGGTTTTATTTTTCAATCCATTAACTACGTTTTAATAATATGCTGTATCTTTCTTAACTACAAGTGACTCTTGTTGTAAGATCTATTGTTCCTGAAACCTTATTGGTTAGTTCTGTAACACTATATACAGGCCTATTTAACTAGCGAATAGCTTGAGTCAGATGCTATGCCTTCTTCTTCCTTTCAAGTGATAGACCCACGTAGTGGTCAGTTACGGTCTCAATCCAACGTTTGAAGGGTCTGCCCAAAGATCTCTTGCCTGGTAATTTAAGATCTGACGTGGTATTCTTGTTCTGCTCATTCTTCTTACTGAGATTTCCAGTTGTTTCTGTATTTTTGTACATATTCCATGACTGATTCTGTTTGTAATTCTCTGAGAATTCGTTTTATGGTCTGTTCTTGAATAATCTGCAGTACGTCTCATCAATTTTATTTCTGCCGCAGTTAGTCTTTGTTCATCTACACTGCGAATTGTCCAGGCCTCACTGCCGTAACATAATATGGGTCTGGCCAGCGTTTTATAAATTCTAGTTCGTGTGTTTGGCTTGAAAATCTTATTTATAATTCCTGTTACTCTGTTTAAATTTTATAATTTTTTGACTAAAATCTTTTTCCTCTTCGTATGTAACTTGGTGTCTAAGATAGTTAAATGTGTTAGTTTGTTCTAATATTTTATTATTAATAACAATTTTACTGCGGGCTGGGTCTTTTCCTATGCCTAAATAAATTAAATACATAAATAAGGCATTTTTTTCATCTTACTTCATAGAAATTGACTTCTTTTAGGACATGTTTCAGTCATGATGATGGCAAAAAGTCAGAAATATACCAGATAAAGAGTGCTGATTGTGGTAAGATATACATAGGGAAAACAAAGATAATTTAACTATTAGAAGTAAGGAACACATAAGAAATTTAAAAAAAAGGAGAAGTACAATAATCTGCAGTAGCTGCTCACGTTTGGCGAGAAAAAAAAACACTATCTATGTGTACACCAAATTATACTGAGCAACAAAAAATAAACTTTTTTTTGTTTCAGAAAGAAAATATGTCATTCTAATAGTATTTTTTCTCCTGAATTCAAATATGATATCGGTTTTTCCCCATCACGCAAGGTTTCCGATAGACAGGTATTTATAATTACAAACACTTTAATATTTTCTACATTCGTAACTACACAATATTCGAACTCGCATAGAAAGTAAGAAATGAATATTTTCTGCTATATTTCGTCTGTGGAGCATCCCTCTTGATGGTCCAACAATAATCGGCCAGCATATTAGGATTCCATTTACCTTGATATCTCTTTTCCACAGCTGAAATCTCCTGATGAAAGTGTTCCCCGTTTCATTTTACAATGGACAAATGGACGAAAAAACGTTTATTAAAAAAATATTTATTTAATCCATTAATTTAAATTGAAATAAAACAACTGCGGGTGGTGGAGAAATTCCGAATACATATTTGAATACACGATTAAAAACAGCATAAGTACAACTGTTGGTGCTCATGTTGACCAGAGTTATCGATAAATTCACGACTCATGAAGCGAAGAGTGATTCATCTAGAGAATTTGGAAATGAAGAGTGTCATTTGTTAGGACTATTTAACGAATAAAATTAACCTGTTTACTCAAAAAACATTATTTAAATATAGTTATTATAAAATATTTATATATTTAATGTAAACGCGGTGTTTAAAAAAACAGAAATGTTTGGTTATGTCTAAGTAGGTGCTAGAACTATTTTTGTGAAAGCATCGACTTTTTTCAAGAAAACAATTTATGAATTATTTATTTCTTATTGTTAATACAGGCCGTGACGAAGAATATTGTAGACTTTTTTAATAGTAGAGTTTAAAAATGAAAATTGTTTGTTATTTTTTCATAACAGGATTTATTATAATTTGATTATCCTGTGGTAGAGGTATAGGAAAGTAAACACACCTTGTTGATACATGGACTGTAAAAACGTCTGCACATTCCTAGAATATGTTTGCAAGCACACATTACATGCATAATAAATAAGGCAGATTATCTGACGTAGCAGAAGACAGGTGGTTTCTAAATTCTAATAAAATACAATCTTTTATCTGAGTTCATGATGCTTTTACCTAGTTTCTTGATTAAAAGAATTAACTAACAATTGCATCCTTTGTTTGCATTGTTGTTTACAGGCATGAGTATCAATATTGTGTAATTTACTCAATTCTTACGTATGTTAGTGATGTTATACAAATGAACTCTGTCTTGCGCATTTCAGTCTGTTATATATTTATTTTACCTGATGGAGTTAAGACAGTAAGGTGTTGTCTTCCACTTCACCAGGTTAAATTATACATATAATAACAATTATGAATTATCTACATGTTGATTAGTCTGTTCATCTCTCTTTGGTCCAAAATTGTTCCTAAGTACTTTATTCTCAAATACTCGTAATCTTCTTTCCTCCCTTAAAGTAAGAGTCTATGTTTCGCACCCATATAATATAACTGGTAGAATAATAGTTTTATATATTTTCAGCTTAACGTTTTTTGAAAGGAGTTGGGAAGTCAAGAGTCTCTGTAATACATAATAGCACGCATTTCCAGAATTGAGCCTATGTTTAATTTCTTTGTGCATCTCATTCCTATTTGTGATTATTGTTCCTAGGTATTTGAATTCAGCCACTTCCTCAAAATTTCCCTCATTTGTCATTAGCTGTCCATTTCCATTATATAATGTATTTCTATATGTCCCCTTATATTTAGTTTTATTATATTTACTTCCAGTCCCAGTTTCTTGGTGTTACACAGTAGTGTGTGCGTGTTGGCCTTTAATATCTCCTCGCTATCACCCATTTAGTATCTAATATTAGAGTTAATTGTGATTGTTATATTCTGATGTAACATATGTTTGTCCTGGTGAGTGGAAGAGAAGGCCACATGGCCTTAACTCCACCAGGACTAAATAAATAAATAAACGTAAAATATAGTCAAACCAGCGCAAGTCCCGTAGCTCTGTGCCAAGGCATCTTGCCTTAACCACTCGGCCACGGCGCGCGACTAAAACATTGTTTCTTATTGTTTTATTTATTATAATTTAATTTGAACGTGACATTGTTCCATTTAGCCTGTCTATAAAACACCAGGAACACCAGTGTGTGTTTCTTCGTAATATTTTGTTACAATGTCTCTTGAGGGAGAGAAAGATAGCGTTTGTTTTGTCTTCCCGTGGGTGCGCGTAAGTAATCCGTTTTATTACGTTTGTTCCTGGATTTGTGTGCACTGCGATCTTCCTGCAATAAAATCTCAGACATTTCCAAGCAAAGCGTCTCCTGTACCTGCTATAGACAACAGTATTCCCATTGTAGCCTGTTGCGCAAGGTGGCGCCGGTGGCACTTGTTTCAAACAGAATTAACAATGACAAGACACTTGTCTAACATCGACTCCCTCTAACACTTTACACTTGTTTCTGCCAACCACTTTTTTTAAACAAGAATTTCTAGGAATCGAGCGATTGGAAGTTAGTTTAGTTTAGCGGAAAATTGTGGCAAATAAATTAACTACCTGTAAGGAAACATGGAATTTCTTACTGAATAAAATGCGTCTCACATGATCTTGGTAAACTTACTAACTTACTCACTGGCACTATCGAACCCATAGGTTCATGGCCTCGCGGATATAAGCTCTCCATACATCCCTCTCCTGAGGTAATACCTTCCAATCATGCCCTGTATAATCTACTTCCCTCAAATTATAGTTAATGTTGTTCTCTCACCTCATTTTTGGTCTACCAACTGGGCGTTTTCCCTCTGGCTTTCCTACAAGAAGCTTCCATGCACGTCTTTCATTCCCCATACGTGCAACATGTCCTGCCCAACGCATTCTACGATATTTAACTGTTCTTATTATATCTGGCTTCCTATAAAGACCATGTAGTTCATTGTTATGTAGTCTTCTCCATTCACCTGTCTGTTCATCTCTCTTTGGTCCAAAAATTTTCCTAAGAACTTTATTCTCAAATACTCGTAATCTCCTTTCCTCCCTTAAAGTAAGAGTCCATGTTTCACATCCATATAATATAACTGGTAGAATAACAGTTTTATATATTTTGAGTTTAACACTGTCCCTTCCAACTGTTTTGTATGGTAGCGAAGCATGGACGTTGAAACAGAATGATATACAAATGCATAGATCTGCTGAAATGAGATACCTTCGGAGGACTGCAGGATACACACTACTAGATCACAAAAAAAAAAAAAATGAAGACATCTTAGAAGAATTACACATGGAACCTTTAGAAAACAAAATTTCTGATTATAAGTCAAGATGGATGCAACATGTTCATCGAATGGAAGATCACAGGATACCCAAACACATGTTAAGATATCAACCTGCAGGAAGAAGAAGACCAGGACGTCCACTCAAAAGACTTCTGGATGGTGTTTCTCTTGAGGCCGAAACAAATCTACAAATGGCCTAAATTCGTGAATGTACTATGATGATGATGATGATGGTGATGATGTTTAACGTTTATATAACTTCTAAGGAGAAAAATAAAGTTAGATTTTGTGTTGTGAGTTGTGATTGACAGAGCACATAAATACTTGTCTCTGATCATGTTTTTATTCTTAAATAGTTTACAGAAGATGGTGGTCTGTCTGTCAGACAGTAATAATACAGAGGAATCTGCTCTTTTCAAGGGTTTAGTTTCTGTTTAGTGTATGTCTCGCTTCCCAGACTTCATTTGTCCAAATGTTCACCTTCCTGCACTGATAACACTTCTTCCAGACTTTCCTCTCCTGCATCAAAACATTGATAAACCACCGGTATCTGTCTATGCTGCGACACATGTACAGGGTCCTTGATCTACCAGCCGGCTGCTGGCTTCACTTCCACAAGTACCATTTACAGACCCGATTGCTAATGAAACTTGGGTCCTAAAAGAAACAATAAAACAAATCATCAATTTTTGAAAGGTATGTTCAAATCTAGACAAAATAAGAAATACTGTCATAAGAGAAAAAATTAATATTGGTTATTCAATAGTAGATTATATACGGTATAAGCAATTAAATTGGTATGGGCACGTACGACGAATGCAAGAAGAAAGATTTCCCAGGAAAACATTGGAATGGTGTCCACCTGGAAGAAGGAGGAGAGGAAGACCTCGAAACTCGTGGATGCAGGAAATAAGAACTGGAATGAGAGCAAGAGGACTGGAAAACATGGATTGGATGGAGAGAGACGAGTGGAGAACAAAAATAAAACTAAAGGCACAGAAAGATGTGTAAACATTAAAATTCTGCATATAAATAAATAAAACTCTATGAAGAATATTTGGACCAAATAGAGGAACTGATAACTGTTGGAGAATCAAAACAACGTACTAAACAAATTAATTAAAAATCAGAACATAGTAAACCATATAAGATCTCTCAGAATTGGTTGGCTTGGACATTTGATAAGAATGCATGATCAGAGACTGGTCAAGAAGCTCTATAAATGGAAACCTATAGGAGGCAGAGGTGTTGGAAGACCGAAGATCAGATGGGAGGATGACACAATGAACAATCTAAAGAAAATGAAAGTGACTAACTTGAATATGGCAAGAGACAGATTGGCATGGAGGAGGATTGTTGAGAAGGCCAAAACTTTCACCTTTTGAAGTTGTCGCGCTTTAGGGTGGTGATGATTGGTTGCCAACCAGTATATGAGGTAAAATGGAGTCAGAATGAGAGACCCCCAGCCGTTATAGATTGTTTTTCAACCTTCTATATGAATTTAACCTATTTAAAATTTTGTTTGTGCTATGGCAGTAGATAAGTAATGTCAAAAAGGCTGTAACACCATAAATAATTGATTTAGATAACTTTTGACAGTATGAAGTTCATTTATAGTCTCCTTTCAAGTGAACTATACGTTGCTAATCACTTTCATAACGCCTCACTCCATCTGCAGCACCATTTCTAGATATGTGGTTCACTAATTGATCTAGAGCTGTCTGGATATCAACGCTTGATTGAAATGTAATGTTTTGTAGAGGTTATTTGGTCTTTGAGAATAAGTTATAGTCACAAGGGCTCATGTCTGGTGAATTTGGTGGATGTTCGAGTACTTCCCAATTCCACCTTCTAAACAAATTCTACTGAACATCTTTTTAGGGAGGTGCTACTTACTAAATGTGAGAAACAGTGAATGTATTCACAAAATATTGCTATTTCGAGATAGTGTACTTTCAATATTACAGATTTATACAACAACATACTGCAAGATTACAATGGTCACCGCTAGGATCGCACAGTGTTGTGATTACATATCGAATGCTCTAGTTTTATTGAAATACGTAATTTTGAGTTAAAAATATCCATCGTGCAGGAAATGCGAAAACTAAGCGCAATAGGCGAATTCCACAAGCAATCATTGAAAAACTTTAGCTCAGAATAGGGATGTATGGCGAGATTAGATGGAACCTCCGGGTTCCACAGTGCAAATAATCGGTTAGTTATCACGTGTGGCACTATTCTTGAGTATGGTAATGTGGACTCTATGGGCTAATATATACACATATAGACTTCAAATTAAAGAAATTTCCATATTCATGTTATAATTTGTTTAAAATCATATGATTAACTATCTAACTAACTAACTCATAGCAACTATGGATCCCATATGTTCATGGCCGCGTGCACATAACCTCAACTAATGTTTTACAATAATAATAATAATAATAATAATAATAATAATAATAATAATAATAATAATAATAATAATAATGATAATGATGATCATGATAATGACATAATGATAATATACTAAAATATAATAATATAATGAATAATGATCATGATAATGATCCTCACTAATAATGCATATGCATAATGATCATGCTACTGCTAATGCTCTGTACTCCTACTAATAATGCATCATGCTCCATGCTACTGCTCCTGCTCATGCTCCTGCTACTGATCATGATACTGCCCTGCTCCTCCTCATCCTGCTCCTGCTCCCGCTCCTGCTCCTGCTCCTGCTGCTCCTCCTCCTCCTGCTCCTCCTCCTGCTCCTCCTCCTCCTGCTGCTCCTCCTCCTCCTGCTGCTCCTCCTCCTCCTGCTCCTCCTCCTCCTGCTCCTCCTCCTCCTGCTCCTCCTCCCTGCTCCTCCTCCTCCTGCTCCTCCTCCTCTCCTCCTCCTGCTCCTGCTCCTGCTCTCCTGCTCCTGCTCCCTGCTCCTCTCCTCCTCCTCCTCCTCCTGCTCCTCCTCCTGCTGCTCCTCCTCCTCCTGCTCCTCCTCCTCCTCCTGCTCCTGCTCCTGCCTCCTCCCTGCTCCTGCTCCCCTCCTCCTGCTCTCCTCCTGCTCCTCCTCCTCCTCCTGCTACTCCTCATCATGCTTCTCTTTTAGCTGGCCGAGTTCACCGGCCATAAGGCCTTCTCCTCCACACAACCAGCGAATAGTAGAATTATAACAAAAATTACCGTACATATTACAATTTTAAGATATTCAGTAAACCTACAGACTAAACAAAATACAATGATGATGTGATCTAATACTAACCAAAACACATAATATAATAAGCATTAAAATGATTATAAAAATAAAGTAAGTAGCTTCCTAGATGATTATTAATGGAATGCTCTATATAGTTGTTATGCAGTTAATGTTTTCATTCTGTCGAACTTAAGATATCAGTTAATTTGTATTTAAATAATGATAGCGATTGACAGTCCCTGACATGACTGGGAAGTGAGTTCCATGCTCTAGCCATAGATATTGTGTAAGATTGCGAGTATAGACATGTCCTGTGCTGTGGTATCAAAAGTAAAGAACAGTCTTGTGATCTTGTTCCTAAATTGTGATGAACCGATACATTTTGAAAACGTGTTGTTAAATAACTTGGTAAATATGTGCGCAGAATTTGGAATAGTAAGGTATGTGAATGTAAAGTTCTTCTGTCATTTAGGCGTAGCCATGATAAGGCCTGAAATGAAGGTGACACGTGGTCATAACGACGGAGATAGAATGCACGCTGTAGTCTGTCAGATAGATCAGTTGTAAGATTAGTCAGTAATATGTCGCAGTAGTCGAAGTGTGGCATTATAAGAGTCTGTACAAGTATTTGTTTTAATTTGATAAGAATATCAGAAAATAGAAAATTAAACACCATATTGTTTGCAGATGACCAAATAATAATACCAAATTCCGAAGATAATCTATAGAAAGGTCTGTATGAACTTAACAAAATTACAGAAGAATATGGATTAAAGATATCTACAGAAAAAACAAAAATTATGGCATTTCAAGGTGTAGATCCTGTCAGAAGTAAAATTGTACTGGACAATAACATTTTGGAGCAGGTGAATAATTTTACATATCTAGGATGCAATATCTCATATGAAGAAAGAAAAGGATGTAAATGCAAAAATATCTAAATTTTTAAGAATTTTAGGGTTAATAAATTCTATCTATCAAACCACAGTTAGTCCAAAAGCATTCAAGACTGAAAGTGTATAAAACACTGGCTCTTCCAACTCTTTTGTATGGTAGCGAAGTATGGACGTTGAAACAGAAGGATATACAGAGACTTAGATCTGCTGAAATGAGCTATCTTCGGAGGACTGCAGGATACACACTACTAGATCACAAAAAAAATGAAGACATCTTAGAAGAATTACACATGGAATCTTTAGAAAACAAAATTTCTGATTATAAGTCAAGATGGATGCAACATGTTCATCGAAAGGAAGATCGCAGAATACCCAAACAAATGTTAAGATATCAACCTGCAGGAAGAAGACCAGGACATCCACTCAAAAGACTTCTGGATGGTGTTTCTCTTGAAGCCGAAACAGGTCAAAATGGCCTAAATTCGTGAATGTACTATGATGATGATGATGTTTTCCAATCATTCCCTGTATAATCTGTTTCCCTCAAATCATAATTAATGTTATTCTCTCACTTTCCAGACGCTCCAACTTAAGAATTGGGTTATAATTCCACCATTTTAGTAGAAAATTCCAGAAATGCCATAAAGACAACCTGGTGGCCTTAGAAACACACATCACCAAGAAAAAATATTAGTTGCGTCTCTAGTTTTAGACAAATATTTAAATTATTCTTTAAAAAAAACGAATAATATAAACAAAATAAATATGATTTCCGTAGTTTAGTTTACAAAAAGAATCTGTTATCTGTTTACTTGAATATACAACAAAAATGTCTACTCAATTCTAATTTAGTATCCATGAAGTTGATTCATTCTGATTGTTTATAAATTCTTTCTTCGCGTACTTCGGAAAAAGTAAATTTCCTTCTCCAAACTCTTTATTTTAATTTCTGTAGTTCAGAGTTTAGTTTACTATTCGTGGTGCCATTGATCAATTCTTAAGTGAACAAGAATTTATTTGTTCATAAGTTGAATGTATATTCCATTTCTGTTTTAAAAATAAATGCTTAAAAATGTGCATTAAAAATACAGTCGTGTCTATCGTCGTATTTCATCTTCCCTCTTAAATAAACAGGCAAAAGTGTCAGACAGTTAAAGATAGAAGTTTCCATCTGTATTGCGAACTGCTGGGCCATCTGGTATCTCTTCTGTAGATAGCGCAGGAAGACAGGTTCCCAGCCAAAAAAATGTGGTTGTGATACTTGAGTGATATTTTAACATTCGTCCAGATGGAGAGGTTAAATCGCTATTAGGAAGGTAAAAGTGTTCTGCGAGCCATTTGTTTTCCATCCCCCTTAAAAGACCATCCCTATCGCCCTTAATGCTTCAAGATATTGTTCAAGCAGTTTATTTATATAATTTGTGGCTTTTTGTTAAACATCCACCAGTTATATTATATGGATGCGAAACATGGACTCTTTCTTTAAGGGAGGAAAGGAGATTACGAGTATTTGAGAATAAAGTTCTTAGGAAAAATTTTGGACCAAAGAGAGATGAACAGACGGGTCAATGCAGAAGACTACATAACAATGAACTACATGGTCTTTATAGGAAGCCAGATATAACTTCTTGTTCTTTTTCCTTCCAAGTATTAGGCCAAGGCCTGTTACGATCCTATAGAAAATTTTCCCTCCAGCGTTTCATAGGACGGCCCAGAGATCTTCGTCCTGTTGGTATATAATTATAAACAGCTTTGGGGATCCGATTTGAACTCATTCTTTCAAGATGGTGTTTCCAATTTAGTTGGTACTGTTTAATATATTCCAAAATTGGCGTAGTCTTCAATTCTTTTAAGATGTCGGTGTTCCTTTTCCGATCCCATCTGGTGTAACACGCTGTTCTGCGCATGAATCTCATTTCACAAGCCGTTATTCTGCTTTCATGTTGTCTTTTTAGCGTCCATGCTTCACTATCATAGGTCAACACTGGTCTAGCCAAAGGTTATATAAACGTAATCTGGTGTTTTTTGTACAAGGGATGGTTTCATAACTAAATCGCCAGATATAACAAGAACAGTTAAGTCTCGTAGACTGCGATGGACAGGGCATGTGGCACGAATGGGGAATGAAAGACGTGCATGGATGCTTCTTGTAGGAAAATCAGTGGGGAAAACGCCCAGTTGGTAGACGAAGAATGAGGTAGGAGAATAACATTAACTATGATTTGAGGAAAGTAGATTATATAGGGGATGATTGGAAAACATTAGCTGAGGATAGGGATGTATGGAGAGCTTATGTCCGCGCGGCCATGAGCCTGTGGGTTCGAGAATGCCAGTGAGTTAGTTAGTAGGTTGTGCGATATTTAATATATATCACTTTTCACTCAATGACAATTTGAGGACAAAAATATGTGCCTAAATCGTTGAAATTCCGATTTAGGCACATATTTTTCTCTTGAAACTAAATTAGATTGTGCAATGCCCAACATATCATTAGTGAGAAGGAAGTGGTTGAGAAGTAAATAATAAGTTATATGACGTAGATATTGTTATGCATGCACTGGGTTCACATCTGCCATTTGTCAATCGTCGCATTCATTTGTCCCAGTGGAAACCCGGCTGAGAGGGAATAACCAGACACTGTGTCCCATTTATTTGTTTTATGACACGAAAACGCTACCAGATTGCTTTTATATAAACCAACACAAAATGTTATAAACTGCTCTTCCTTCAAGTGTTGAAATGAAATCTTTCCTTACAACAGAATTCATTTTCTACAACATAATACGTTTTAAGCTGTCGTTTAACACTCTAACGAGTAAACGTCTGGGACATCCCCTGTCACGGCCAACTAGATCCCCCCAAATTCTAATTACAATGTTTTACCAACATAACAGAAATCTAATTTAATTGCAGTAATAAGTGACAATACACTATCACAATGACAGAAAATTCATACAAAAGTGAGACAAGGATGCCCTCTACCACCACATTTATTTATCATAAGTAATGCCACGAGTGATTTCAAAATTATCGATAAATTCACGACTCACGAAGTGAGTGTAGTGTAAACAAATGAGAAGCGATAGATACGCTTCATCTGCTTGTTTTGTTTATCACTGCAACCAGATCTTACTATTTATTGCCAAAGGAACGCAATATTGTAAGAATGCTCTCTAGTGGAGAAAAAATGAAACACATAAAACTGTATATTAATTCATTTCTGATGTCGTACGATGTAAATATGACAATTATATTTTTCTGGATTATTACCTGGGAAAAAATACATTTAAGAAAGTGCAAACAGTGGTTTCTTTTTTTGGTGGTATAATAAATTGCTACAAATGTTTTCATATTAACTCCTGCAAGAGCTATGTGTTGACATATATGCACTATATATACAATCTGGTAGCCGTATTTCTTATAGGCTCAGTCACTGCAAAATAATGGTCAGACCTGTTCACAATATTAAAAAGGAGGAGCTTTCTTTAATATGGTAAATATAACACTGATAAATATTTCGTGAAACACGACTCTGATTAGTTGTAAAACAGAAATCATTGAAACGTGATTGGCCATTGGCTCCCATTTGGGGCATGAGTTAAATAGTCATAAGTAATGCCACTCTTGATTTCAAAATTATCGATAAATTCCAGAGTCACGAAGTGAGGAGTGAATTTATCTAGAGAATTTGGAAATCAAGAGTGGCATTTGTTAGGACTATTTAACGAATAAAATTAAGCTGTTTACTCACAAATCGTTATTTAAATATAGTTATTTTAACATATTTATATATTTAATGTAAACGGCGATGTAAGTTTGATTTTTTAGTAAAAAAAACATAGGAAACAATATGTGGTAACTCGCTAGCATTAACAAACCGATATATTCACGTCCTCGCGGATATAAGCTCTACATATATTCCTATCCTGAGCTAATGTTTTCCAACCATCCCCTATATAATCTACTTCCCTCAGATCATGGTTAATTTTATTCTCCCACTTCATTCTTGATCTATCAACTGGGTGTTTTCTCCTGGAATATAGCTAACTGTTGAAGAAAGTCATATATGAGTCAACAGTTTACTATTACAAAGATAAATACCAACTGGATAGTATAACTGTCACAGGATTGATGATCGGGGCAAGAGGTACTATACCAGGATTCTTAGCTATATTTTGGAATTCCTTAGATTTGGACAGAGTGTATCTTTGTAAAATTGCATCGCTGCCATTAGAGGATCAATTTCAAATTTAAGAAACCATCTTTACAAAATTTCTACTTTATAGAATATACTTCTATTACAATTTGAAATTTTTTAATGTATTTACAAAATGTATTTCATCAATTCATCATCATCATCATCTGTCTTTCAAGTATTAGGCCCAGTGGCCCGTTACGGTCTCCCGCCATCTCCGAAAAGGTATTTCATCAATTTTGAAAATTAATTGTCTGTATTACTTTATCCTTGTGACAATCCTCTAATGAGGAAAGTTTTATGTAGTAATAAAGAGTATTCTTGATTCGCTTGTCTGTTCATCTCTCTTTGGTCCAAACATTTCCCCAAATCCATACTTACTTACTCACTGGCACTATCGAACCCGTAGGTTCATGGCCGCGAGGACATAAGCCCTCCATACATCCATATCCCGAGCCAATGCTTTCCAATCATTCCCTGTATAATCTACTTCCCTCAAATCATAGTTAATGTTGTTCTCCCACCTCATTCTTGGTCTACCAACTGGGCGTTTTCCCTCTGGCTTCCCTACATGAAGCTTCCATGCAAGTCTTTCATTCCCCATACGTGCAACATGCCCTGCCCATCGCAGTCTACAAGACTTAACTGTTCTTATTATATCTGGTTTCCTATAAAGACCATGTAGTTCATTGTTATGTAATCTTCTCCATTCACCTGTTTGTTCATGTCGCTTTGATCCAAAAATGTTCCTAAGTACTTTATTCTCAAATATTTGTAATCTCCTTTCCTCCCTTAAAGTAAGAGTCCATGTTTCGCAAATTTATAAACGTTAACATTTGTTAATTAAAAAATATAGAAAACCCACCGCTGTGGTCTCGGGGTAGCGTGCTGCCTTGTCACGCAGCGGGCCCGGGTTCGATCCCCGGTCGGGACAGTTTTTCTGGGTGAAGTTTTTATCGGGGTTTTCAGGAAAACTTTAAGGCCCAAACGGTCCCCGAAATCATATGGCCATCGCAATCATCATCATTCACATTCATCTTAGGTTAAGTTTAGGATTAGGGACTCTCTTGGCGCACCACTATCATCATCATCACCCATCATATCATCGGGGCAACGTAACCCCGCCTTCCAGGCGCCCCAACCTCGGAAGTGGGTTACAATTACGCCACGCCAGGAGAGAAACCAGGAATGTCGAGTGACAAACCTGGGGCATTTGAAAAAAAAAAGTGGTATTCATAAAACAATTGTAGTCGTTTCAAGAATTTTTATCGGTAATTAGAGGTTAAAAATGCTTGTGATAAGTGACTTGACCTTCCTCAATGTTGTTGATTCCTATGAAAGGTGCTCACTCTGTCTGCGTGACATGTTTTAACAGTTCACTTGGAATTTACAGCGCATCACTCATTAATGTATCATTTTTTGTGAAAAGAAATGCATTTTGAAAGACAGACGAGACTGGCTGCACTTGAAGGAAAACAGAGTAAATTTTCTTCTACAAGTGGCGGTTTCTGTCATCGAGAATCTCGGAAACAAATCCAAGACAAGAAATCGTGGGGTAGTCAAAAGCCCTTTAAGAGTAGAAAAAAGAAACATCTAAAAGAATAAGATAAAAAAACAAGTGGAACAAATAAAATCTGGAATGCCAAAACAATTTGGATCCTGTCACCTCTCATTCCATTTTTCATCTCCCCCCCTAAGGCGCCACTCTTCTGGCGTCATTTCGAGTTTAACCCCCGCTACTGAGGGTTGCATCTCTCCCCTTGAGCACACACACACACACACACACACCCTTCCCACCTCAGTTCATTTCTTACTTTATACTCTTCTGTTTGTCATCTGTTTTGTTTTTGTAATGATTCTTTTGTTTCACTCCGCATTCAACTAGTGGACTGCTGTTAGGAGTAAGGTTACTCAAATAACTTGTTCAAAGGCGACGGTTGTACTTATACAGAGTGATTCTGTAAGAGCGTTCGAAAATTAAACAGGGCATAGGAGATGATCCACTGAACAATTTGGGATAGAAATTTGGGAAGCGAGCTTGGAGATATAGGAGTAAACCTGTCTTTCAGGTTACTATCCAGTTTTCACGCAGGGCTGACAATCCGGCAGACATCTCGTGCCAATTGTATAGGAAGGTGGGGGCCTTTACCTCCACTACCCAAAGAGGCTGCTTTAGGCCTGCAGTGGGATAATTTCTCTTCAAATAATGAAAAAATGATCTCCCCATTTTTTAAATTGTTAGTAATTTTTAATAATTAGATTTTAGAAAATCGGCCGCGGTGGTCTAGTGGTTATGCTTCTTGCCTCTGGTCCCGAGGGTCGCGGGTTCAAACCCGGTCGGGGTTGATGGATTTTTTTAGGACGGAAAAATCCAAGGAGCAAGTCCTCCGGGAGGGACTTTAAGCCATGGGTCCCGAGTCTGAAGATTTTCAGGCTCGTAAAAGTTCCTTATGCCTGAATGAAAAGGCATCTAAGCAAAATTTACCGAATTTTCCGGTCCTGGTACTACCTTGGTTTCCTGGATGTCAGTATGAGGCGGAACGCTGACCACGGACAACTCAAATGACATCTATACGAAAACAAGTGTAACTAAATTAGTATGGTTCAAATGCTTCCCTGTAGGGGGAGAGCGCCTAAATCTCTGTTAAGGGAAACATGGGCTTACAAGACAAGAAGAACATATTAGAAATGAGAATATTAGAGAGGAACTAAAAGTAAAACCACTTCTTCAACAAATAGAAGAACACAGGAACAATTGGATAGAACATCTGCAAAGAATGACAGAGCATAGGATACCAAAGGTAGCACTGATGTATAATCCTGGAGGAAGAAGATCGGTGGGAAGACCAAGAAAGCTCTGGGCTGAACAGATGAGAGATCGGAACAGGCAAAGACCTCATCCGTGAAGTTGATGATGATGATGATGAATTTATTAGTCAGTGTAGCAGGTTCAAATTGCCAGTGATAGTCTGAACGCATCAACTCGACACCTCAGTAGGGAGTTGAATGCTTCTCACTACACAGTGTGGAAAATTCTAGATTTCACTCTACGAAAACGCCCTTATCACATCTGGTTGACTTACGGAATCGTATCACAGAAGCAGCAGGCTTTTTTTACGATTTAAATATTGAGATATAAATTTCGGTTCACTGCTGAAATGTGCAGTATGTGTTTTCGCCTACATAGCGGTTATGTATGAAGGCAGTAGAACATATGTAAAAATTCAAAATAGCATTATTTATAGCCTCACTGTGATGGTTGAGGAGCGGCTCGCTTTGTTTCCCCGTAGCTGTTATATATAATTATATACAAAGATGCCGACTACCGCCACTCTAATAATCCCACATGTTAATCGTTGTCAAGCATTGTCACGTGGCACCCGCTTTTATATAAACGGCCAACCATCATACAGTGAGGCGATAATTACCTGGTCAACATGATTTTTGTCTCATGAGTACCAATAGTTGTACTTAATGCAGTTTTTTATCGTGTTTTCAAATATGTATTCGGAATTTCTCCATCACCCACAGTTTTTATTATTTCAATTTCAATTAATGGATTTAAATAATTATTTTTTAATAAACGTTTTTTCGTCCATTTGTCCATTGTAAAATAAAACCAAATGAGCTAACTCAGGAGATTTCAGCTATACAAAAGATATATCAAGGCAAATGGAAACCTAATATGCTGGCCGATTATTGTTGGACCATCAAGAGGGATGTTCCACAGGCGAAATATAGCAGAAAATCGCCATTTCTTACTTTCTAGGTGAGTCCGAATGTTTGAATATTGTGTAGTTACGAATGTAGAAAATATTAAAGTGTTTGAAATTATAAATTCCTGTCTCTCTGAAACCTTACATGATGCAGAAAAACCGATATCATTTTTTAATTCAAGAGAAAAAATACTATCAAGAATCACATATTTTTCTTTCTGAGACAAAAAAAAAAAAAGTTTCATTTTTGTTGCTCAGTGTAATTTTTCAATCATTGCTTTCCTTGATTGAAATGAATACTGACTTTAGATACACCTTGTATTGACGAAAATCATTACCGTTTGAAGAGGGACCTCCTGAACAGTTGAGTCGTGAAACCAGATACTCACACCGTTGTTCTGCACAGGCTGTACCAAGTGCCAAGTGCAGCCAGCGTCCAGCCAGACTTAGAAAGCGCTTGCTTTTGTTACTTTGATTTCTGACACGCCTGGCGTTATAATTGCTAAGTGTTTATTTTCAGTAGAAAATGAAGTCTATAGGAAATGGAGATATGGGGTTAAATTTTGCTAAGGTGCGTGACCGAATGAAAGTGCGTGTAGGAGACAACCCCCCTTCCTCTACCACACGTGACCACCACCACGTGGTTCTACAGAAGAGTGTAACGCGAGTTCTTTACAGGGGGTTTCACTTGTGTGGGGATATTTTAATCACCCTTATTCCCTCCCTTCAATCAAAATGACTCATAACAAACACGCAAACCCTCTAAAGCTCTTGTATACATCTTGTGTTTGTTCGGGAAAATGCTATCTGTATTCCAGGCATTTCCACTTGCTGACCCTATTTTAGACTTAAGGAGAGAGCAACCAATTGCAATAAAATGCATACATAGTGTTCTGCCCAAGAGCAGGTCTTTCCCTGCAAACTCAGCATTCTCCACTCTTTCCTTAACTCAGCTTTCCTTTTTGTATCCGCATACAAACCATTTATTTTAATATTGTCTATCATCTGATGTCTTTTTCTGGCTCTAACTTTCTTTCCGTTGACCATTCCTTCTAGAGCATCCTTCAGCAGGCAGTTTCTTCTTAGCCAGTGGCCAATCCAATTTCATTCCCTCTACTTTATGAGTTCCAGCATTGTTCTTCCTTCACCCGCTCTGTCTAAAATGCATGTCTTCAGATTATATCTGAATGAGACAAAATTGAAGTCATAGAAAGTTCTGGCTGTTCCTGAGTAGCAATATAGCTCCAGAAATTGGATTTAGACTAAATTTTTTTAAAAATATATTGTAATTAGCATTGGGAAGTAAACCTTTTTTCTTCTTCTTCTTCTTGTTCTTCTTCATTCCGGTTTAGACTTATTTACCTACCTGTCCCGGCTCCAAATTGCTACGTTTCCATCTTTTCATTGGTCTTCCCAAATTTCTTCTTCCTCGTGGTGAATAGCTGTATGCTGCTTTTGGTATTCTATTCTCAGTCATCCTTGCTAAGTGTTCTTTCCAGTTTGTTCTGTATTTCTCTATTGTTGTGTTTAATTCCTCTACTTTTAGTTGTTGTCTTATATCTGTGTTGTGTTCTTTGTCTGTTCTTTGATATCCTGCTATTGGTCAGAGCAATTTCATTTCAGCAGCTTGTATTCTGGCAGATTGTTTCGTTGTTACTGTCCATGTTTCGGATCCATATGTAATAATAGGAACTGCCATTGTCTTATATAATTTTGTTATGGGGAAGTAAACAATATGAGGTAATCATAATTCCAATTGATCGGACATTTTTTTAAACTCAACTCATACATTTCGTGCTTTTCACTGACTGAGGATGGGCGACACTACGCCTGAAACCACGGTTTCGTGAAAAGCACGAACTTTATGAGGTGAGTTTAAAAAAAAATCCGATGAATTTAAAGAAATATATTGACTTAGGCCTTCGCACCAATGTGCCTAATGAATTACACCCTAATCCAAAAAGAAAAATGAAACTCTGTAGAAATGTAAGACATATTTCATATTGAACCTAAAAAAGAAGTAGCTCTTGCAGGAGCTTTTCGGGTTGTTGGCCGTGGTCTTCAAGCTTGTATTTCCCCGACGTTTCGCCAGAGATGTTTCCATGCACCACTTTAATTCCACATGTCCTGCCCATCGCAGTCTACAAGACCTAACTGTTCTTATTACATCTGGCTTCCTATACAAGGTACCACGTAGCTCCACTATTATGTAGTTGATGTTCTACCCTTCTGGGAATCGAACAGCGGCCGCCAGATTGACCACACCTTGGCGTCTGACGAAGGAAACCCCTTTTACTTTCTATCACAACATTTCAGTTTACCTTTTGCAGTCAGCCCTTAACTCCTTGAAGCAATTAACTCTGTACTTTGTTGTACTACTGAAGTGACATCTGGCGATGATGCCTGATTTGAAATGTCAGGCACAGGTACGCTCTACCTATATCGGATACACACTTATTAAGTCAAACAAACTCTATAAAAAATTCCCTTCCCTTTCCTGTCTTAACAGTAAAAAAGTTTTCATTGAAGAAGGGACACAATGGATGTGCCATTACTAGGAGACGTTGGTTCTTGGAAGTGTGTTGTCGACAGGCAATTGTTTCTAATATTATGCGTCATTGTGGCACTAACAACCCATTCTTAACAGCTTCACGGTCAGTCCGATAGGGCGGCGTCTCGGGTCATTAATTACATTTTCATACTATCTCATTCCGAAAATAGAAAGCATTCAACTATATTAATTAGAAACAAAGTGAATTAATTCATCTCCTCCTTTGATAAATCTCAACTCTAAATGGAATTCTATTAACATTTTAACATGTTATTCAATAACTCACATCCCATTAGAATATAAATTTAATAACGGTATCTTAAAAAACGTGTTTCTCAAGTAATTAACATTTTCAATTGTTTGCATTAATACATTTTGTTAATATTGTCACAGGTGGCATTGTTGATGAAAAACAATTTAATTTCTTTAAATTAACTTTCCAGAGATTGAAATACAGATAGTATATATTAAAAAGTTAGTTAGACTTACACGAATGTGTCTAAATGACACAAAGAGTAGGGTGCGTGTAGGCAAACAGTTTCGGACACCTTTGAAATCCAGAATGAGTTGAAGCAAGGAGATGCACTATCTCCTCTACTATTTAATTTTGTACTAGAGCAAGCCATCAAATCTTTAGAGGATGAGGAAGGCCTTACAACTCAATGGTATTAATAAGCTGTTAGTTTATGCTGACTATTTAACTCATGCCCCAAATGGGAGTCAATGACCAATCACGTTTCAATGATTTCTGTTTTACAACCAATCAGAGTCGTGTTTCACCAAATATTTATCAGTGTTATAATTACCATATTAAAGAAAGCTCCTCCTTACAATATTGCGTTCCTTTGGCAATAAATAGTATGATCTGGTTGCAGTGATAAACAAAAGAAGCAGTAGAAGCGTACCTATCGTTTCTCATTTGTTTTCAAACATCGCCGTTTACATTAAATATATAAATATTTTAAAATAACTATAGTTAAATAATGATTTGTGAGTAAACAGCTTAATTTTATTCGTTAAATAGTCCTAACAAATGCCACTCTTGATTTCCAAATTCTCTAGATAAATTCACTCCTCACTTCGTGAGTCGTGAATTTATCGATAATTTGGAAATCACTCGTGGCATTACTTATGATGATGTAGTACTACTGGCCGATACTAAAGGACAACACGCACACACTATTGAGTAACACTAAGAAATTAGGACTGGAAGTAAATATCAATAAAACTAAATATATGGTCACACGTAGAAATGCATTACATAATGGAAATGGACAGCTAATGACAAATGAGGGAAATTTTGAGGAAGTGGCTGAATTCAAATACCTAGGAACAATAATCACAAATAGGAATGAGATGCACAAAGAAATTAAACATAGGCTCAATTCTGGAAATGCGTGCTATTATGTATTGCAGAGACTCTTGATGCCCCAACACCTTTCAAAAAACGTTAAACTGAAAATATATAAAACTATTATTGTGCTACTTATATTATATGGGTGTGAAACATGGACTCTTACTTTAAGGGAGGAAAGGAGATTACGAGTATTTGAGAATAAAGTTCTTAGGAAAATTTTTGGACCAAAGAGAGATGAACAGACAGGTGAATGGAGAAGACTACATAACAATGAACTACATGGTCTTTATAGGAAGCCAGATATAATAAGAACAGTTAAGTCTCGTAGACTGCGATGGGCAGGACATGTTGCACGTATGGGGAATGAAAGACGTGCATGGAAGCTTCTTGTAGGAAAGCCAGAGGGAAAACGCCCAGTGGGTAGACCAAGAATGAGGTGGGAGAATAACATTAACTATGATTTGAGGGAAGTGGATTATAAGGGAATGATTGGAAAGCATTAGCTCAGGATAGGGATGTATGGAGAACTTATGTCCGCGCGGCCATAAACCTACTGGTTCGATAGTGCCAGTGAGTAAGTAAGTATGTATTATTCAACTGTTTGTGTGTGAAAGATAAAAGACAATCAGAAAGTCTTAATTTTCATTGTACTATTTAACTGATTGTGTGTAAAACCAAGACAAAAGACAGTCAGAAGTCTAACTTCTCATTATACTGTTCAACTGTTTGTGTGTAAAACCAAGACAAAAGACAGTCAGAAGTCTAACTTCTCATTATACTATTGAACTGTTTGTGTGTGAAACCAAGACAAAAGACAGTCAGAAGTCTAACTTCTCATTATACTATTCAACTGTTTGTTTGTGAAACCAAGACAAAAGACAGTCAGAAGTCTAACTTCTCATTATACTATTCAACTGTTTGTTTGTGAAACCAAGACAAAAGACAGTCAGAAGTCTAACTTCTCATTATACTATTCAACTGTTTGTTTGTGAAACCAAGACAAAAGACAGTCAGAAGTCTAACTTCTCATTATACTATTCAACTGTTTGTGTGTAAAACCAAAACAAAAGACAGTCAGAAGTCTAACTTCTCATTATACTATTGAACTGTTTGTGTGTGAAACCAAGACAAAAGACAGTCAGAAGTCTAACTTCTCATTATACTATTCAACTGTTTGTTTGTGAAACCAAGACAAAAGACAGTCAGAAGTCTAACTTCTCATTATACTATTGAACTGTTTGCGAGTGAAACCAAAACAAAAGACAATCAGATGTCTTACTTTTCATTGTGTGTGAAACCAAAACAAAAGACAGTCTAACTTCTCATTTGGGAGCGGATTTATAGCTTCTAAAAGTTAAGATTGCAACATAGTATTACTTTAATAAGTCTTCATATTCAATGAACTGAAAAACTTTGTCAATATTTTGTGTGGGATCCAACATTTATATTACACATGTTACGTTTAAATGTAATGGTTGATGCTTGACGCACTTAATGTGTCACAGGGAGGGACACAGGTTAAAAATGTACTGTGTAACGTGTTTGAAGAAGTGGAATTAATATTTTGTTAGCTGACAGAAAGAGCAGAGAGCAACTGGTTAGAGTTAATTTGTAGGGGAACATTAAAGTGCAGTCACGGAACTGAACTCGCATGTCTTGGATGAGAACAATCAAATTTATTAGAAGATTCCAACTTGCAGTCATTTGTGGTGGGAAAAATACCGCCCGCGGGCCTCCTTTTCAACTGAAATCAATCTTGTTCCTCAACTGAATGCAGTGAAAATAAATTAAATCTCAATTCATAATATTCGAGGAAACATCTAGTACGACACTTGGACATTACGACGGAATGAGGAAGCTTTTGAGATGTGGATTCAGAGAAGGATGGAGCGTTAAAAATGGGCAGACAAAATAAAAATGTGTTAGACAGAGTGGGTGAAGGAAGAACAATGCTGGAACTCATAAAGAAGAGGAAAATAAATTGGATTGGCCACTGGCTAAGAAGAAACTGGCTGCTGACGGATGCCCTGGAAGCAATGGTCAAAGGAAAGAAAGTTAGAGGCAGAAAAAGACATCAGATTATAACTTATTCTTCTTCTTCATCACGGTTTGGGCTTATTTACTAGCCTGTTTCGGCTCTAAATTGCTGCTCTTTCCATATTTTCTTTGGTCTTCCCAAACTTCTTCTTCCTCGTGGTGAATAGCTGTATGCTGCTTTTGTTATTCTATTCTCAGTCATCCTTGCCAAGTGTTCTTTCAGTTTGTTCTGTATTTCACTATTTTTGTCTTTAATTCCTCTACTTTTAGTTGTCTTATTTCTGTGTTATGTTTTTTGTCTGTTTTTTGATATCCTGCTATTGGTCTGAGGAATTTCATTTCAGCAGCTTGTATTCTGGCAGATTTATGTGTTGTCACTGTCCATGTTTCGGATCCATAAGTAATAATAGGCACTGCCATCGTCTTGTATTATTTCATTATAGAGTCTTTCCTGGCTTTATTTTTCAAAGGTCTTTTACATGTATAGCACACATCTTCCTTTAAATTAAACAGTAATTAAATGTAATATTGCTGGATTCCACACAAATTATTGAGAAACGTTTTGTAAGTTATATTATAAAGAATCAGTTGATTGAATATGGAGACTTGTTAAATTACATTAACACTATACTATGTTGCAGTCTTAACTTCTAGAACCTAAATGTCCGCTCCCTACTCATGTTGCTGCTATGGAAAGCGGACGTTATTCCAAATGTAAACAAATTCTGATAAAACAGGGTATGGTGGAATCGTCAGAATGTCCTTAAAGCTAAACTTAACAAAATTTGACAATTCGAGGCCATAGAAATAACTTCCTTTAAGAAAAAGTTACTCTAATAATAATAATAACTTTATTTTATAATAATAATAATAATAATAATAATAATAATCATCATCATCCGGTATCATGGCAGCTGCTGCCGTCTTCCGGAAACCAAACGTCATTCCTCTCTATCCATCCATTGATCTTCCTCCAATCCTCTGATATTCATAGCTACTTGTACCCCTTCTATCCAAGTTTTGTTCGGTCTTCCTCTCTTCCTACTTTCCTTTGGGATCCATTCCATAACAATTTCTGGCAATCTTTGCTCTGGCATTCTTTTGATATGGCCATACCACTGTAATCTTTTCTTTTCTAGAATGTCTATGATGTCCGGCTCCTCTTCTACACCCATAATTTCCCTTATTTCTTTATTTCGTATTCTATCCATTCTAGATTTTCCAACTGATCTTCTTAAAACATCCATTTCTGTACCTAAAATTCTTTTCATTTCCCTGGTAGGTATTTGCCAGACTTCAGCACCATATGTTAAAATGCTCTGAATTATGGTTTGATATATTTGTAATTTTCTATTTTTTGTAATTTTTTGCTCCACAAAACAGAGTTTAAAGCATTTACAGCTAATAATAATGATAATAATAATAATAATTTTATTTTACCTGGCAGAGTTAAGGCTCCGGGCTTGGAAACCTAGACCCATCAACTGTGGCCAGATGCTCTGATCGCTAAATATAGCTCCCTTGAATCTTACCTAAAAATCACGGTCTCCTAGATTGTTTATTTTGGAAGAAACAACTGCAGTTGAAAGACACATTGCGAGAGAAACAAAAGACTAGCAATAAATAGGCAGTTTTCTTAGAGCGAAGACACGCGTTCCCGTTAGCTAGAGATTTTCAACAAACAGAAAAGGAAAAAAGTTATAATTAAATATTGGAGTTAGGAAAACCAGTGTTAATTAATTTAATCAACCCCGCGGGTGTTTTAGCAAGGTTCCCACGTTGTTCTGTTGTTTTCCAAGATTTTCTGTTGAAATTTTGAATAAGATCCCCGCCTCGTATTTCCACCTGTTTTTGACGTCAAATTTATTTCCTTAAAATGAAAAAAGATGTCTGCTGGTAGTACGTAGAAACAGTAGAAGATCTTTTATGATGGGTATATATTAAATGCAATTAATTTCTTTCATATTTCCGCGAGACCCATAACCCCGTCTTGTACCTCGAGATAATGTTTTTAATATTTTCAACTCTTCCCCGTTACAACGCTAGGGTTGTAAAGATATTCTACAAAGTGTTATTATTTCTGTGGGAAGTTTTATGTTATGTTGGTAACATGTAACCACAAACTGTCTAGGTAACAGCTGGCTCCTTCAAACCGATACGTATGCCTGTGGGAAGTAAGAAAAATGGATGTTTATTTTCCTATCAACAAGCACAATTATTGTATTTTCTTGAATTTCTTGAAACCGCAGTTCAATTGAAATATGAACAAACAGTAACATTACTTACTTACTGACAGCAAAAGTAATGCCTTCAAGTGACAGTCAAAAAGTAAGTTGACGTACTACTGACAGCAGAAGTTCCTTCCATACTTGCTAATACACCGGGTGCTCTGCTACGCCTAAACAAATGAACATAAATGTATTTCTATGTTGAATAAGAGAAAGGATAAATAATTATAAAATTATATCGTAATTATTTTTAGATACCCCGTGCTGAATCTCCTTTCCTCCCTTAAAGTAAGAGAAACATGGACTCTTATTTTAAGGGAGGAAAGGAGATTACGAGTATTTGAGAATAAAGTACTTAGGAAAAATTTTGGACCAAAGAGAGAAGAACAGATAGGTGAATGGAGAAGACTGCATAACAATGAACTATATGGTCTTTATAGGAAGCCAGATATAATAAGAACAGTTAAGTCTCGTAGACTGCGATGGGCAGGACATGTTGCACGTATGAGGAATGAAAGAGGTGCATGGAAGCTTCTTGTAGGAAAGCCAGAGGGAACACGCCCAGTTGGCAGACCAAGAATGAGGGGGGAGAATAACATTAACTATGATTTGAGGGAAGTAGATCATACAGGGAAGGATTGGAAAACATTAGCTCAGGATAGCGATGTATGGAGAGCTTATGTCCGCGCGGCCATGAACCTACGGGTTCGATAGTGCCAGTGAGTAACACTAAGAAATTAAGACTGGAACTAAATATCAATAAAACTAAATTTATGGTCACACATAGAAATACATTATATAATGAAAATGGACAGCTAATGACAAAAGAAGGAAATTTTAATTAAGGAAGTGGCTGAATTCAAATACCCAGGAACAATAATCACAAACAGGAATGAGATGGACAAAGAAATTAAACATAGGCTCAATTCTGGAAATGCGTGCTATTATGCATTACAGAGATTCTTGACGTCCCAACTCCTTTCAAAAAACGTTAAACTGAAAATATATAAAACTGTTATTCTCCCAGTTATATTATATGGATGCGAAACATGGACTCTTACTTTAAGGGAGGAAAGGAGATTACAAGAATTCGAGAATAAAGTTTTTAGGTAATTTTTTGACCAATGAGAGATGAACAGACAGGTGAATGGAGAAGACAACATAATAGTGAACTACATGGTCTTTATAGGAAGCCAGATATAATAAGAATAGTTAAGTCTCGTAGACTGCGATGGGCAGGACATGTGCCACAAATGGGGAATGAAAGAGGAGCATGGAAGCTTCTTGTAGGAAAACCAGAGGGAAAACGCCCAGTTGGTAGACCAAGTATAAGTGGGAGAATAACATTAACTATGATTTAAAGGAAGTGCATTATACAGGGAATGATTTGAAAGCATTAGCTCTTGATAGGAATGTATGGAAAGCTTATGTCTGCGCGGTCATGAACCTTCGGGTTCGATAGTAACTTATAAAAATGTAGCTTCTCTCCTCTCATAATGTTAAATGTTACGAAGATCTTTGAAACACCCGGTATATCATGATTGTTTTTGTTTGTTATAGTTTATTGTTATTGAGATGAAAACGTGTTCGTCTTTCGTTTACCGGAGGCAACTTTTCAATTTGTAATTTTTGTCTTGTTTCTTAGCATAGGATGGGATTTATGCAAGACTTGGAGGGTATCATGTGAGAACGTGCTCGCAGCTCGTCTCTGAGGGCCAACAAAAGTGCCACCAGATTATCTTGCAGCTTCTCTGCAAACACGATTAACTGTGTAATTCTGTGTGGATTATAAATAATCCTATGTTAACATTACATTCTCTTCGTCTAATTGAGTAATAAACATTTTAAGTTTTGTAACTTCTCAACTTTTTTTTTTAAATTATTATTTAATTAAAAACTTAGTTTTCGGTTTGAAACATGAAACTCTTTGTTCTCCATGCACTCCACACCTCAGTAAAACACACAAGCTACTAGCTAACATCCGGCCCAAATAAATGAAATATTAAATGCTATTTAAATTGTATGGTATACGCTGAGACAAACCGAACATGGTTATTCGTCAGATTTTAATTTTGGGCTTCAGGTAAACCTCTACCTCTAATTGTCGGATTTCGCTCATTTTTGAATGATACCTACCTCTGTTCATTTTAATAGGACATACTGAGTTTTGTTGTGAAACATCGAAAAATGTCACCGCTAGTTATATTTTCACTTCAGGTGAACTCCTACACCTAATGATTTTAGGTGGTCCAATTGTGAATCTAAACCATCGAGGGACCCAATCAAACACACACACACAAATTAATCGAAATCGTTCCACTCGTTAAGGAGTTCAGTAACAAAAACATATAGAAAAGATATAAAAAAAATATATTCTCTTTAATTTGCTTACTTGTTATAGTCAGCTACTAGATGGCAGTGAAGACCGAGTTCTCGCGACATCTAGTAATAATGGAGAATATAATATATATATAAGAAAAATAAGTGTTTGAATTGGATTCGCCTGGTGGTGTAATGGATATCTCGCTGAGGTACAGACTCAGAGATCCGGGTTCGAATCCCGTCCAGGCATTTATTTTTCTTATCATACCATATATATATATATATATATATATATATATATATATGATAACCAAGCGCCGGAAAGGTACCTTAAACCTAAACTTAACCCAAATCCCAAACCGTGTACGACCATTGGAATAATTCCCTATAAGAAACAGATTATGAGATTTGATGGGGATTCCAACCTGGGACCTCATGAACAATGGCCAGAGCCTCTGACCACAAGACCATGATGCTGCCTACTTTACTAAAATTAAATCGACATATTTTATTACTGATGCTATCAAAGCTAACTACCTCACTGGCACTATCGACCCCGTAGGTTCATGGCCGCGCGGACGTAAGCTCTCCATACATCCCTATCCTGAGCTAATGTTTTCCAATCTTTCCCTGTATAATCTGCTTCCCTCAAATCATAGTTTGTTATTCTCTCACCTCATTCTTGGTCTACCAACTGGGCGTTTTCCCTCTGGTTTTCCTACAAGAAGCTTCCATGTACGTCTTTTATTCCCCATTCGTGCCACATGTCCTTCCCATCGCAGTCTACGAGACTTAACTGTTCTTATTATATCTGGCTTCCTATAAAGACCATGTAGTTCACTGTTATGTAGTCTTCTCCATTCACCTGTCTGTTCATCTCTCTTTGGTCCAAACATGTTTCCTAAGAACTTTATTCTCAAATACTCGTAATGTCCGTTCCTGCCTTAGAGTCCATGTTTCACATCCATATAATATAATTGGTAGAATAATAGTTTTATATATTTTTATTTTAACATTTTTTTGAAACACTGATGCTATCGATTCTTTTAAAATTGATTTTAAAGCACTGTTGAGGTTATGTAATAATATATTAAAATATAAAATTAGAACCAGAGGGAAAACGCCCAGTCGGTAGACCAATAATGAGGCGGGAGAATAACATTAACTATGATTTGACGGAAGTAGATTACGCAGGGAATGAATGGAAAACATTAGCTCAGAATAGGGATGTATGGAGAGATTATGTGTACTCGGCTATGAACCTACGGGTTCGATAGTGCCAGTGAGTTAGTTAGTGAAAATAATATATAATTATGGAATATTCACCTGAAAGGTCCGTCTCCTCAACTTAATTAATCATTTAACTGTAGCGCTTTCGGGACTTGTGCCATCATCGGCAGGATTCAAAAATACCTCAACGGAACACATCATGAATATTATAAAAGTTGATTAGTGAAAATAGTAAAAAATAACATTTTAACGACTTGAGGAAGTTTTCTAACAGATCTTTATTTTCGTTGAGGGCATCTAATTCACCAGGTAATAATTTTATATTTTAATATTTTATTTCTGATGCTAATTGAAAAAAAAAGTATTATTGAAATGTCTGTAATTTTGTGTCATTTTCTGTGAATTTGTTGATATGTCTTTTGTCGTGATAACTTCGGGGTTTTTTTAAGTTTCTGTAGCTTCGTTTATTGGTTGACCGATTGTATTGATTAAGTCTTTTGTGGCATTTACAGAGCCATTTCAACTGTGCACGCCCATCTAGAGGCAATTGTTTGTCCGCTTGAGGCAGTTTACCTTCTCCTCTAACAATTAGGAATGCATTGTGGACACTTGATTATATGATACATAGAAATACATTAATAATATTATGATACATTTCATTTCCGTGGTGACCTCCTAATGATGCAACGTTTTACAGAAAATTTATCCTCAACGTCGTTTTGAAAAAGACAGATGGTCTATTATGAGAGAGAATAATCTAAAAAAATACGCCCGAGGCTCAACTGTTGAGAATTACGTTTGGCATCACAACGTCATATGAAGACTGGCTGGCAATAAAATAACAAGTGAATAACAGCGGAGGGAAAATTGAAGAAAAATATCAAACACGTGGGGATAAAATTTCCCCTTTGTGTTAATTTATCTGTTATTTACTACAAGCTTAGCTGTCTACGCAGTTAAAACGTAAAAAAGAGAGACTGGGGAAGGACGTTTGAAATGTTACGGATATTTTCCGGCATTTTTATACCGTGATTCATTAGCGAGGGGGAAAAAAAAGGATTGTTTCTCTATTACGGAAGATTTTTAAAACAATACTTTCAGTTGTCAGGAAAATGGGGGGGGGCTGTCAGTTTGTGAGAATCGAGTTAAAGGTTTATTAAAAATCATCATCATAGTACATTCACGAATTTAGGCCTTTTGTTGACCTGTTTCGGCCTCAAGAGAAACACCATCCAAAAGTCTTTTGAGTGGACGTCCTGGTCTTCTTCTTCCTGCAGGTTAATATCTTAACATTTGTTTGGGTATCCTGTGATTTTTCATTCGATGAACATGTTGCATCCATCTTGACTTATAATCAGAAATGTGTAATGCCACATAATTCAAATACCTAGGAACAATGATCACAAATAGAAATGAGATGCACAAAGAGATTAAACATAGGCTCAATTCTGGAAATGCGTGCTATTATGCATTACAGAGACTCTTGATGTCCCAACTCCTTTCAAAAAACGTTAAACTGAAAATGTATAAAACTATTATTCTACCAGTTATATTATATGGATGCGAAATACGGACTCTTACTTTAAGGGGAGGGAAGAAGACTGCTAGTATTTGAAAATAAAGTTCTCATGAAAACTTTTGGGCCAAAAAAAAGATAAACAGACAGATGATTGGAGAAAACTACATAATAATGAACTACATAAGTATAGGAAGCCAGATATAATAAGAAGATTTAAGTCTCATAGATTATGATGGACAGGACATAGGGGATGAAAGAGGTGCATGGAAGCTTTTTGTCGGAAAACCAAAGAAAAACGCCGAGTTGGTAGACCAAGAATGAGGTGGGAGAACAACATTAACTACGATTTGAGGAAAGTACATTTTACAGGGAATGATTGGAAAGCATTACCTCAGGGATGTATGGAGAGCTACATTTTAAATGGAAAATTGAAAAGTTTCAGTGAAAAATTCCTTATGGAATGTCAAAATGGATTTAGGAAAGGACGATCTTGTATTGATTCAGCATTTTCTGTTAAACTATTGCTTGAAAAAAGAAGAGAATTCAACTTAGAAACACATTTTGCTTTCATAGATTTTGAAAAAGCATTCGACACAGTCAAGAGATCAAAACTCTTAAATATATTGGAAGACAGAAATATACCAAATTTACTTCGGCAGAACATACAAAATATTTACAAAGACAACACCATAAAGATTAAATTAAATAACAGATTTTCTGAAGAAGGAATTATAAATCGTGGTGTGAGACAAGGCTGCCCCCTATCCCCAACACTCTTTGCAATTTATATCAGTGAAGTAATATGTTGCTGGAACAAAACATATAAATTTGGAATAAGAATATCAGAAAATAGAAAATTAAACACCCTATTGTTTGCAGATGACCAAATAATAATAGCAAATTCCGAAGATAATCTACAGAAAGGTCTGTATGAACTTAACAAAATTACAGAAGAATATGGATTAAAGATATCTACAGAAAAAACAAAAATTATGGCATTTCAAGGTGTAGATCCTGTCAGAAGTAAAATTGTACTGGACAATAAAATTTTGGAGCAGGTGAATAATTTTACATATCTAGGATGCAATATCTCATATGAAGAAGAAAAGGATGTAATGCAAAAATATCTAAATTTTTAAGAATTTTAGGGTTAATAAATTCTATGTTCAAGCCACAGTTAGTCCAAAAGCATTCAAGACTGAAAGTGTATAAAACACTGGCTCTTCCAACTCTTTTGTATGGTAGCGAAGTATGGACGTTGAAACAGAAGGATATACAGAGACTTAGATCTGCTGAAATGAGATATCTTCGGAGGACTGCAGGATACACACTACTAGATCACAAAAAAATGAAGACATCTTAGAAGAATTACACATGGAATCTTTAGAAAACAAAATTTCTGATTATAAGTCAAGATGGATACAACATGTTCATCGAATGGAAGATCACAGAATACCCAAACTAATGTTAAGATATCAACCCGCAGGAAGAAGAAGACCAGGACGTCCACTCAAAAGACTTCTGGATGGTGTTTCTCTTGAGGCCGAAACAGGTCAACAAATGGCCTAAATTCGTGAATGTACTATGATGATGATGTATGGAGAGCTTATGTCCGCGCGGCCATGAACTTTCAAGTTCGATAGTGAGAGAGAGAGAGAGAGAGAGAGAGAGAGAGAGAGAGAGAGAGAGAGAGAGAGAGAGAGAGAGAGAGAGAGAGAGAGAGAGAGAGAGATAGTTGGTTGCGCTGTTTCATAGAATCCGCGAATATTTTCTACTCCACTTTGATTTGAAAATCCATTCATATAAATAAAAAAAGAGTTTTGAAGATCTATTATCTTTGTACACAATGTATTTTCAGTACATCAAATAGTTCAACTGTTACGTGGGGGGGGGATGATTTACTCAAAAAATGTTATTGGGTTTCGTATTTTTTGGGGTTGAATGAATTGCATTCTTTTCCCTTTTCTCATGAAATGAGTGGAGCTATATCGTGTTACATCGAGAGTCTGGCGTGTGCCTTCAAATCCCCTTCTCATCCCATCCCCCTGCCATCTGCCGGCTACATCATGCTTTCAGATTAACCCCCTTCTTCACAATCTAAAAAGGAGTACACTATATATAAATAATGGTAACACAGGAGTATAATGCGATCTATTACCCTGGCTGCTGCTGCTGCTGCTGATAACCAAATGGCTTGGGAAAATACACTTTTGTGTTATTCTTATTTGCAAGTATCACATTTCACTACAGCTTGCGTCTTACTTTACAACGATTCATCTGAAAATAATAATAATAATAATAATAATAATAATAATAATAATAATAATAATAATAATAATAATAATAGTAATAATAATGATAATAATAATGATAATAATAATGGTGATAATAATTATATAAAAATAATAATAATAATAATAGTAATAATAATGATAATAATAATGATAATAATAATGGTGATAATAATTATATAAAAATAATAATAATAATAATAATAATAATGATAATAATAATGATAAATATAATGGTGATAATAATGATAATAATAATAATGATGATAATAATAATAATGATGATGATAATGATAATAATCCATCCAAAGTAATTCTGCCCGAAGACAGGTCCTTCACTGCAATCATAGCATTTTCATGCTATGCTTGCAGCTTTACTAGGGAATTGTGTAGGTGTGGTAGCTTCCCGTTGCTTTCCACGCCGGTGAAAGATGATGGTGATGATGATAATGGCCATATGATTTCGGGGACTGTTTGGTCCTTAAAGTTTTCCTGACATTTGTCTTACAGGCGAGGAAAAAGCCCGATAAAAACCTCACCCAGAAAAACTTCCCCGACCGGGGATCGAACCCGGGCCCGCTGAGTGACAAGGCAGCACGCTACCTCGAGACCACAGCGGTGGACTAATGATAATAATAATGATAATGATAATAATGATGATAATAATAATAATAATGATAATGATAATGATAATAATGATGATGATGAGGATGATAATAATAATAATGATAATGATGATAATAATGATGATGATAATAATAATAATAATGATGATAATAATGATGATGATAATAATAATAATAATAATAATAATAATAATAATAATAATAATAATAATAATAATAATAATAATACGTAGTATTAAAATATTTAAATTTTTAGGATCCAACTGTTAAAACTACGAGGTTTTTATAGGAAGTCAGATACCGATATAATGTTTGTTGTAAGCCCATGTTCCCCTTAACAGAGATTTAGGTACTCTCCCCTACAGGGAAGAATTTGAACCATACTAATTTAGTTACACTTGTTTTCGTATGCATGTCATTTGAGTGGTCGTGGTCAGCGTTCCGCCTCATACCAAGGTAGTACTAGGACAGGAAATTTCGGTAAATTTTGCTTAGAGGCCTTTCCTTCAGGCTTAAGGATCTTTTACGAGCCTGAAAATCTTCAGACTCGGGACCCACGGCTTAAAGTCCCTCCCGGAGGACTTGCTCCTTGGATTTTTCCATCCTAAAAAATCCATCGGCTGGGGGACTCGACATGCTAACCACGTGTCACCCCTACACTGGCTGTTGATCATCTACCTCTGTGATTGACACATGTGGATGTGAAGGGCCAGCAGCCGGCTGGTAAAAGGGCAACCGCTGAAAAGTGGAAAGACCCTCAATCGGAAAAATCCATCGACCCCGGCCAGGTTTGAACTCGCGACCCTCGGGACCAGAGGCAAGGAGCATGACCACTAGTCCACCGCGGCTGATACCGATATAATAAGAAAAGTTAAATCTTGTAGACTGCGATGAGCAGGACATGTAGCACGAATGGGGAAGGAGATAGGTGCATGGAAGCTGGTTGAAGGGAATCCGTAGGGAAAGCGTGCAGTAGTGACGCCAAGAATGAAATTAGAGAATAACAGTAACCAGGATTTGAGGGAGTTAAATTATACAGGGGATGATTGGAAAACATTATCTCAGGATAGGGATGTATGGAGTGCTTATGTCCATGCGAATTTGAACATACGAATGCGATAGTGCCAGTGAGTTAGTTAATAATAATAATAATAATAATAATAATAATAATAATAATAATAATAATAATAATAATAATAATAATAAATAGATAGATAGATAGATAGATCATCGGTTGATTAATGTCTTAGACATCGTCCGATTCCTAATAGCCAATTTTGTCGGTCCATCCAATCTCCTGGTTGTAGATGTTTCTCCTTTATGTATAAATATATTCCCTGACTCCAGGAGGTTTTAGGTCTTCCTCTGCCTCGTCTTCCCTCAGGTTTACATTCTAAAACACATTTTGGTAGCCGATCCTCTTCCTTTCGCTGGACATGTCCGTACCATCTTAATTGCTGAGTTTTAATATAATCTAAAATAGTGTCTTCAATCTTCATTTTCTAATTTTTTCTCTTCTTGAAATTCTTGCTGCCCTTCGTATAAAATCCATTTCCGTTGTCAAAAGATACTTATTTGTTTTTGCTATTAATGACTAAAGTTCTGCTCCATAAGTAATGATGCTTTTAAAAATTGTATGATATATATTTATTTTATTTTATTACTTATATTTTTATCCCAAAATTGTTCCTGAGTAAGAAGTATAATTCAGGCCTACCAATTTTTCTGTGATCTAGGTTGGTAGTACATTATCTACAGTAACTTCGCTCTGTAAATCTTAGGTTATTAGCAAATCAAATAAAATGGGTAGAGAATTTTACACAGATGACTATTTTTTTTCAGCCTTGACATCCTTCTACGTGCCATAAATGTACGACCTACGGGACCCACGGCTTCACTTCCATTCCGAAGAAGGTCAAACTAGATTTTTTATCCCCTTAAAAAGCCATTTACCCCTCTCGGATGTGAACCAGAGAACCAAAAGCGAGAATAGTATCCTAACCTCCAGTACACCCATAATCGACATGTCTCAGCTTCTCAAGTTTTTAAATCCCGCAACGTAGCCGAGTGGTTAAAGCAAGAAGCCTTGGCGCAGAGCTACGGGACTTGCGCTGGTTCGAGTACCCACGGGGGAAGAAATTTTCTCATGGAATTTCTGCCAATAAAGGACCGGTGCCCACCCAGCATCGTGATGCATTTGGGCAGCTACAATAAGTAGCGACTCCAGGTTGAGAAAACCAGGTATTACGGCTTTCTTTTTATTTAAGAGCTCCACCACCATCCCCGTGGGTTTCCTCGGGCTTAATGCCCATATCCCCAGGTCTGCTCTTGTCCCTATTTATTATCTAGCGTGATTTTTTTATTTAATTCATTCTACTTTTACACAGTGTTGCTAGACGGCTGCGGGACCTGACATGCTGACATGTCACCCCCGCACTGGTTGGATGATCGTCTACCTCTGTGATTAACACATATGGACGTGATGCCAGCAGCCAGATGGTAGGCCAAGGGCCTTCTAGGCCTGTCGCGCTTGGAGTTCAGTTCAAGTTTTTAAAGCTGGCGTTCTGCAAAAGTAGAGATGACGTCACAAAGCAGTGATCCAAATAAAACACAATGGAATGTTCTGGTTATTTTCATGAAGAGAACATTTTTATTGCGTACAAAATCCCATTTTCCTCTGAATATTATTGGGAATTGCAAAAGCTGCTGGCTTAATTGCTCCATATATAATTTACTGCTCGTCTTGCAGGAGAAAGCTGCAATATGAATTTGTGTTAATTGAATTTTTGTAGCTGGTAAATGAAAAACAAACTTCTCTTATTAAAAAATGGCTGGTGTTAACCTCGCAGAAAGATAAACTCATCCCCAAATCACAACAACGCAAGCATTGGGTTTCATCTGTGTAGGGGTTGAGAAGTTAGGAAAAAAGCGCTGTGAAAGGGGTGAGATAGAGAGAGATATTGTATTATTTCCATCGTATTGAATTAGCGTCAAAATCCCTCCCCCCCCCAAAGCTATTCCAAAGCTATATTCATCTCGCGTCCATCTCCGATACACGGGCTAAATCACTCTTCTGACAACTCTATTTGCACAAGGAAAAAAGAACAAAACAACTTTTTATTCTTTCCAATAGCTTTTGATTTCAATTCGGGTTATAGAAGTCAACAAGTATATCCTAATGGACGCACAAATATAGATCAGAGATTTCACATTTACATAGATTTCGTACCATTCTGAGAAGGAAATTTGACTAAACTTTCCTACCTGTGACGCGATTTTTTTAATTACTTCATAAACTACTGTCAAATTTTATTCTTAGGGTTTTATTTTTCAAATTGTTTCCCACCATTTACAATGATTTTTACATTTTTTTCTAACGGTTACACTGAGCAACAAAAAACATACCTTTTTTTGTCTCAGAAAGAAAAATATGTGATTCTGATAGCATTTTTTCTCCTGAATTCAAATATGATATCGGTTTTTCTCCATCGCCCAAGGTTTCCGAGAGACAGGAATTTATAATTTCAAACACTTTAATATTTTCTACATTCGTAACTACACAACATTCGAACATTCGGACTCACCTAGAAAATAAGAAATGACTATTTTCTGCTATATTTCACCTGTGGAGCGATGGTCCAATAATAATCGGCCAGCATATTAGGATTCCATTTGCCTTGATATCTCTTTTCCATAGCTGAGATCTCCTGAGTAAGCGCATTTGGCTTCATTTTACAATGGACAAATGGACGAAAAAGTTTATTAAAAAAAATATTTACATCCATTAATTGAAATTGAAATAAAAAAATGTGGATGATGGAGAAATTCTCAATACATATTTGAAAACACGATAAGAAAACTACATTAAGTACAACTATTGGTACTCATGAAACAAAAATCATGTTGAACAGTGTAATTTCAATACATTTTTTATCATATTTAACTGAATACATAGCATGAAAGACGTGGCAGCCGTATTGATTTTAACGAATACTGTATGCAAGAACAAAGACGCGTTCCAGTGTAGCCAACATAGAATATATACTAATTAACTGTACACATATACTTCAGAATATGAGAACTTACTATTTATTTTTGGGCGTTGCATTCTGTCACAGGTTAGAGTGCTTAAATAGGATATTGCAAGTTATTTTCCTTGTTTGATAGTTACGCATCAACAATCAAATAAACATTTGGTGCAAAGCTGCTTGATGCAAAATTTAGATTTGCATTTATGAATATCTGGTCTCATAGCCATTTGTTGCAAAACATAAGAATCTCTGATAGAACTGACGGCGTTTATTTTTCTTTAATAATAAGGCTATATTTAAAGATTTGGCGCTAAAAGTGTGCGTACAGTTACTTCATGATCCAGTGCAACAGATGACATCAAAATATCAATTTAAAAAGAAATGGCGCTTAGCCAGTTGATGCATAATATCGCCCAAATGTAATTTTGTATTTTAAGATTCTCCCATATAACTTATATAGACATGTGCAAGACAATATATGTTTTCATTATTTTTACACGCTTTATATTAGCTTGACCTGTATCTATCTATCTATCTATCTATCTATCTATCTATCTATCTATCTATCTATCTATGTAACTGAATCTTTTAATGCGATTTTCACCCACTTAAAATCATTGAATCGACTTGAAACTTTGCATACTTGTAAAGGACCCGTGACAATATAATAATTTCATATTTTGTTTCTAAAATCCTGGCCATAATCATCAGGAAATCAAATAAATAATAGTTTTAAAAAACTAAAACAACACGCTTTATTAGAAAACCGAACTAAAAAAATTAAAAATAATTTTAATTTCCAACACGCTTGGGATAAAATTAAAGTGGTCAACAAAAAAATCATGTCCAACCCACATAGAATAAAACCAGAGTTATCAACAAAAAGAAAATAATTTTACCATCAAAAGCGTGGGGTGCTCTATATCAATTAATATATTTGATAATAAACATATATTGGTAAAAGTAAAGTCTCTAAGAAGAAAATGTAAATATCATAAAAAGCACGCCACGCTTTTCATGGTAAAATTATTTTCTGTTGATAACTCTAGTTTTATTCTAGATGTGTTGGAGATGATTTTTTTGTTGACCACTTTAATTTTATCCCAAGAGTGTTTGAAATTAAAATTATTTTTCATTTTTAGTTCGGTTTTCTAATAAAGCGTGTTTTAGTTCTTTAAAACTATTATTTATTTTTTTATCTACATCGAGTATCAAAGAGCGAACTACATTTTCTTACGCGCTTAAACGTAAAACTATTATTCGACCAATGAAAATGCAGTCATACATGTGTTTTGTTTACAATACAACTGGAACTTACCTCGGAATTAGTAAACTTTAGAACCACAAGTGTTAATGCTAATAAACAAAATTTAAAAAAGAACGTTTTTAGTCCCGCGCCGTAGCCGAGCGGTTAAGGTAGGAAGCCTTGGCGCAGAGCTACGGGACTTGCGCTGGTTCGAGTCTCCATGGGGGAAGAAATTTTCTCATGGTATTTCGGCCAGTATGGGACCGGTGCCCACCCAGCATCGTGAGGCAATTGGGTAGCTACAATAAGTAGCGGCTCCAGGTTGAGGAACCAGCTATAACGGCTGGGGGACTCGACATGCTAACCACATGTCACCCCAACACTGGGTGTTGATCATCTACCTCTGTGATTGACACATGTGGATGTGAAGGGCGAGCAGCCGGCTGGTAAAAGGGCAACCGCTGAAAAGTGGAAAGACCCTCAATCAATCGGAACGTTTTTAACAGAATCGAGTTGTACTGGTATATCGATTCATTCATTCATTTTGACAAATTGTCCTCATCATTGAGGGTTTCCTGCAACCAACCTTAGTAATTAACACGAGTTTTAAAAATACATAAATGACTACGGACTTACTGTACACTGGACAACATGATGTTTGTCTCATGAGTACCAATAGTTGTACTTAATGCAGTTTTTATCGTGTTTTCAAATATCATCATCATCTTCAATGTATGGGCCTGTTGGCCCGTTCCGTCCCCGGTGCACTATATGCTGCAGCTGCAGGTGCAGGTCGTCTTTCCAACGACGTTTTGCTCTTCCTACATTTCTTCGGCCTAGAGGCCTATAATGAAACAGCTGCTTTGATAAACGATTTGCTCAAATATGTATTCGGAAATTCTCCAATTTCAATTAATGGATTTAAATAATTATTTTTTTAATAAAAATTGTCAATTTGTCCATTGTAAAATAAAACCAAATGAGCTAACTCAGGAGATTTCAGCTGTGGAAAAGAGATATCAAGGCAAATGGAAATCTAATATGCTGGCTGATTATTGTTGGACCATCAAGAGGGATGCTCCACAGGCGAAATATAGCAGAAAATAGTCATTTCTTACTTTCTAGGTGAGTAGAATGTTGGAATATTGTGTAGTTACGAATGTAGAAAATATTAAAGTGTTTGAAATTATAAATGCCTGTCTCTCGGAAACCTTGCGTGATGGCAAAAAACCGATATCATATTTGAATTCAGGAGAAAAAATACTATCAGAATCACATATTTTTCTTTCTGAGACAAAAAAAGGTATGTTTTTTGTTGCTCAGTGTTTTCAGTTTGTAACAAACATTCACAAATTTCCCTTAATTAAAGTTCTCCATCGTTCTCTGTTCTCTGTGACTTCATCCGTTTCACCAAATTTCCTCGTTGAATTCTGAATGTTATTCTTCCAGGTTGTACCTGGTCTTCCTTTTCTGCTGCTTAGACAGCGTTTCGTAGTCTTCCATCCTGCATTCTTCTTACTCTCCATACCATTTTAGTTTTTTGTGTTCAATCTCATCCATTTTATTTCTCTGTACATTCATCCATTTTCTAATTTTCTGTATTTCTAATTCTTTCCAGTCCACATTTTGTGAGAGCTGCGCACCAAAAATCAATTTCAACTGTACATATATTCCTTAGAATTAGTATAAAGGAGAATTTGTTAAAAAAGATTAGAACCAAAGTGTGTAGAGCAAGAAAGAAAGGAAGATGTGAATATTGGGTTTGTAGAAAGCTAAAAAGAAAGATGCACGTCTCAAAGGGACTATCGTGCTTGGAAAAATGTAAGAAAATAGCTTTTTTACTGAGTTAATCTAGCATTATTAATCAGATGCTGCTAGCAGAGTCCTCTTGTGAAGGGATATGCAACTACGTTTATTATCGTCCAGGGGATTGCATAACGACGCAGGGGTTAGCGTCGACAGTTATACAAATATTATATGGATTGTTATGTTGGCCATATTGCTGTGCTTTCTTCCCGCCAAATTATATACTTGGCCTATTTATTTAAACTATAAACTTAATAATTGTGTTTTTAAATAATGATTTTATCGACTTGTTTCCTAAAAAAGTAATTAATAACCTCTAACGGTGATTATAATATACCGTTTTTGTGTGTTTCAGTTTTCCTCCACTAGGGTGTATTCTTACAATATTGCTATCTTAGTGGGTTATCGCTGATTGCGATCCTATTTGGCAATATTTAATATGATCAAGTTGCAGTGAATGAACATAACCACATATTCTGATTTGTTTTCAAACATTAAATATATAATATTTTAAAATAGGCTACTTGTAAATATATTTAAATAGCGATTTTTTTGTAAACAGCTTAATTTTAATTGTTAAATAGTCCTAACAAATGTCACTCTAGATTTCGAAATCCTCTAGATAATTTGGAAATCACTCGTGGCATCACTTGTGATAAAGATATTCTCAACAATGCTTCTTAACCCTTAAATTGGCAAAACACAAATTTCTTCTGTTACTTATTTGAATGTGGCGGACCGCAGTGAAAACGAATATTGTATAACTGTTATTATTAGGTATATTGTATAATTAGACCAATATTTAAGTCGTTCCTTTTTGTTTGTTTTCTTCTGATTTATTTAAAATATTAAATTAATTGAACCAACTGATGTATCCAAAAGGATACATTATGAATTTAAGGGTTAAAACCGTTTTTAACTCGTCAAAATTTTAAAATATTTGTGTTTAGCTTTAATAGTAAAATCCAAACAATTTTATACTTACATAAATAAAAGTATACTAAATTGTGATCGGAATTAAAAGCACTTAGGCTATGTTTCTTATGTGACCAATCGGATTTAACCTTATATTAAATAGAATTATTAACCAATATAAATTAAGAATGTCATATGACGTAATAATTAACTTTATATTATAACATGTTACATTTATCGACTTTTATTCTAAGTGGAAACAAAAATAGCTCAAGTAGAAATTCAATAATCTCTCCGATTGTAGGAAAGAGGAAAGTAAAAATGTCTTATTTAAAAGAAAATAATCAGTGATATTTAAAAAGAAGAGTTGATATATATAGTGAATAATATTACCACCAAAATTGACATAGTCTTCTTGTGTGTTATAATTTTGAATAAATTGTAATTATCTTCTTCTTCTTCTACATCATGTAATTAGGCATTTTGACATGTTTTCACATCACGTAGGATTTAATGAATCTTCCCATCTAGTGAATGGGCGTCCAACACTTCTATGTCCTATTGGTTTGTACTTTAATAACAGCTGAGGGATTCTATCTGTAGGCATTCTCTTGACATGTTCATACCAGTTGTTTCTCATGTTGCCAATTCTATTTGTTAAATTAAAAATATTTAAGTCTTTCCTAATATCTTCATTTCTTTTTGTGTCCAAAATTGTCACACCTACTACTGAATGTAAGAACTTAATTTCTGCAGTTTCTATATTTCTTCTGTCTGAACGGTCCAATTCTCACTTGCATATGTTAAGACAGGCACTGCCATAATTTTATAAAATTTTAATTGTGTCTCCTCAAAGTTTTATTTTTCAGGTCGGTTTTATAGCGCCACACATTCTATAAAACTTATTTAGTTTAATATTAACATCTTCCTTCTGGCAGTTTGAATTATCTACAAGTTTTTTTTATGAAGCGTCTCCTATATACTAACCTCTTATCCCTGAGAAGAAAATCAACAGCTCTACCGTAATTTACCCAAATTAATCCTTGATCCAAACCTAAATTCAATACCAGAAATCCTTCATCAAAATGTCACCACAATTTGTAACCTAAATTCCTCCATCATTATTCCATTTCTATGAAATATGATTGTTCGTGTCCATGTAATAAAGAAGAATGTTTGAATTATTCTGAACATTACTGTACACGTAGCTTCTTGATCCTCTAAGCGGGGAAGATCTGTTTAAGAAATGAAATGCTCCCTTGAAGACATTTAAAAGTTAATATTGACATCAGAATGGATTCAAATCTTATTCTTCCTCATTAAAAAAGAAATTTGAAAATATCACGACATTGTATTTGGTTTCCTCCAGGCGATGTTCCATTATTATTATCCAGCGAGTGCTAGCTCCCTCTCTGAGACTCTTCAAAAGTTAAACAGTACAATAATACTGAAACAGTTGAATAGCTTCCATGATGTTTGCAAACTCCACATTTTTATATCGCTCTTTCTTTTTCCATATCATTATTAGAATTTATATTTGGTTGAACCTGAAAATAAATAAAAGGAGAGAGGAGTTGCGTGTTTCTGCAGGGCCTTAAGGGCATTCAGACGAATGATTTAGAAGCAATACTTTATATATTTTTTTCTTCTGTTCGCTTGGTTTAATGTATCATTTCCCCTCGAGCCAAAATAAGTCAGGGGAGAAATCTTTTTTGCATTTTGCTTTCTTTCAGAATTATATCCTCAGGGTTCAAAACATTTCTCGAAATACAATATGGATGTTTGTGTTGGTATTGGAGATGGATTCGTCCATAATTATATATTATTGTTTTTCAACTTTACAATGTTAACAGAAAATTTCTTGGAAATGCGATATGATTATTTGTATTACAGAAAAGATGCTGGAGCTAAAGTAAAAATACAGAATAATTTAACAGAGGAATTCACAGTGAATAAAGGCCTTAAGCAGGGATGCAGTTTGTCACCAATTCTTTTTAACATTTATTTAGACCAGGCTCTTAACTTATGGTATAAAAAATGTTCTGAAATGGGTATTCCTATAGGAGGAAAAGTACTGCATTCATTGTTGTTTGCAGATGATCAAATAATTTTTGCAGGGGATGAAGATGATGTGAAATACATGATAAATAAACTAATGGAAGAATATAAAAATAGGGACTGAATATAAATTTACAGAAAACAGATTATATGTGTTTGGGAAAGGATGTGGATGACCTCATACTTGAAACAGGGAAAATAAAAAAAAAGTTATTTTATTAAATATCTTGGGTCAATAATTACAAGTTTAGGTACCTGTGAGAGAGATGTACAGACTAAAATTGAAATGGCGAAAAATGCAACTAAGACATTACATGGAGTAATTTGGAACAAAAATATCACAAAAGAAACTAAAATGAAAATTTATAAGAGCATAATACAGAATTATTTTTTGTCACATGGAAGTGAAACTTGGTCTTTGACGGAAGTACAAAAGAATAAATTTAGAACAGTTGAATTTGATTATTTTAGAAGACGCCTCCAAAAAACAAGACAGGATAAAATAAGAAATGAATTCCTTCGGAGAGAAATGAATGTCACCGCATCTATTATTAAGGGGATTGAAAATCAAACGCTTAAATGGTATGGCCATGTACAAAGAATGGAAAATGAAAGATGGCCAAAAAATATATGCCAATAGTCACCCCCCTGGAAGAAATAAAAGTGGCAGACCAAGATGGAAATGGAAAACCTACGTCAGAACTATAATGGATGATATGAATTTGGAAGAGGGAGATTGGAATGCCAGAGATAAATGGAAATTGAAGACGGCACACCTATAAGTGGGGGAAAGCCAAAGAAGAAGAAGAAGAAAAGATGACGGAGTGATGGAAGGTATTCAGTTTAAGTTGTTCACAATGGATGTAACATAAGTGCGCAGATTTTAAGCAGAATTTATTAGAGAAAATAAACTGTAAACCTGAACATCATAAAAAAAATCCATCACCAGGAATTGCGCAAACTAATCAAATTACCAAAAAATCGAAATTACGGTCATATTTTGCTTGTTTTTTCTGGATGAGGTTTGTATCCGGGTTTTTCCTCACCTGTAAGACAAATGTCAGGAAAACTTTAAGGCCCAAACGGTCCCCGAAATCATATGGCCATCGCAATCATCATCATTCATATTCATCTTAGATTAAGCTTAGGATTAGGGACTCTCCTGGCGCACCACTATCATCATCATCACCCATCATCATCGGGGCAGAATAACCCCTCCTCCCAAGCGCCTCAACTTGAGAAGTGAGTTACAAGTACGCCAATGCCAGGAGAGAATACCGGAAATGTCGAAACGACAACCTGGGGCATTGGAGGAAAAAAAAAAAAAAAAAAAATATATATATATATATATATATATATATATATATATGTGGCTAAAAAACTAAAATAAGAATATGAAAAATGGAGACTTTATATAAACATTGAGAAAACTAAATACCTGTGTATATGAGAAGAAATGGAAAATATAAATTTCAACAATGGAGAAGAACTAAAACCTAGTATTGAATGCACTTATTTTAGGAACAAAATTAGACAATTCAGGCGATAACACAGTGGAAATTAAAAATAGAATGGCACAAACAAAACAAGCAATAAATGCTTTAAACTCTGTTTGGTGGAGCAAAAATATTACAAAAAATAGAAAATTACAAATATATCAAACCATAATTCAGAGCATTTTAACATATGGTGCTGAAGTCTGGCAAATTCCTACCAGGGAAAATGAAAACAATTTTAAGTACAGAAATTGATGTTTTAAGAAGATCAGCCGGAAAATCTAGAATGAATAGAATACTAAATAAAGAAATAAGGGAAATTATGGGTGTACAAGAGGAGCCGGACATCATAGACATTATAGAAAATAAAAAAGATTACAGTGGTATGGCCATGTCAAAAGAATGCCAGAACAAAGATTGCCATAACATTGTTAAGGAATGGATCCCAAAAGAAAGGAGGAAGAGATGAAGACCGAAGAAAACTTGGATAGAAGGTGTACAAGCAGCTATGAATATCTGAGAATTGGAGGAAGATCAAGGGATGGACAGAGAGGAATGACGTTTGGTTTTCGGAAGACGGCGGCAGCTGCCATGATACCGGATGATGATATATATCCAGTAGTCTATTGCTAGTTAGGGGCTACAATTTTTACTTATGTAACATCTTCACTTCATATACCCGAAATCTGTATGTATTATGCTTATTTATTTAATAAAGATTAGATAGTAGTCAGGGACATAGAGCAGACCCGGGGATAAGGGCATTATGCCCGAGGTAACCCGGGTGGTGGTGTTTGGGCTCTAAATAAAAAAAAATACAATAAATAGTGAAGATTGACTTAAACTTTAAATGTACTTTTCTGGAAACTTATATAATGACGCATAGCCGGTTGATGCATAATGCTGTCCATTTATCCTAACCAACCCACACCTATAATCTGTACAATTAAAAGTCATTGCTTAAGATACCTTTCAAGTCCATGAATCTTGAGTAACGAGCTGAACTGTGCCCCTGACTGTAAAAGAGTGCACGAAGAAGATGTGTTGGAGGAGGGAGACTGTGGGGTGTTTGGAATCTTCATAACGAGACTAAACTCTACAAATTATAACGATATTCTCGGCGCCAGGCTGTTACTTTTACGATACACAAAGTTAGCTTAGGATATATTACCAGATACAGCAGCTGACCACAGATATCCATCCGCCTGTTTAACTACAAATGTTCAATAATATTAATTATTTACAGTATATCTTATGCATAAATGTTTTGCATTTAATATCTTCACTGCTTGAGTGTAAGAAAAGGCCTTACAACCTTAACTCAGAAAGTTTAATAAAATTGTTATAATAATAATAATATTAATAATAATAATAATAATAATAATAATAGTAATGATAATAATAATAATAATAATATAGTAATGATAATAATAATAATAATAATAATAGTAATGATAATAATAATAATAATAATAATAATAATAATAGTAATAATAATAGAAAATCAGGAGGGCTATATTAGAGGATGTGAAGAATTTGAGTATTTTGGGGGTAAAAGTAGGCCCTATATAAAGAAGATATTCAGAAAATGACATTAAGAATAGGATAAATAAAGGTAGGCCATTAACAGCAATGTTAAGTGGTGTACAGGCAAATAACGAGGAAAAAATATAATTCAATAGTGTCACATATGGAGCTGAAGTTTGGAAATTCAACAACAACGTATGTCGATGAAAGTGGATTTCTTGAGGAGAGCAGCAAGATGTTCAAAATTAGGAAAAAATAAATACTTTCATATGAGAAAAAATGAATATTAGATACTCAATAGTAGATTATATAAGACACGAGCAATTAAACTGGCATGTGCATGTACCCAGCAAACATTGGTGTTCACCTGGAAGAAGAAAGAAACACTCTAAACTCATGAATCCAAGAGATACCAGAAATGAGAACAAGAGGATTGGAGGACATGTTGTGGATAGATAGAGACGAGTGGGAAAAAGATAATAAAACTTTAGATGCAGAAATATATGAAAACATTGGAAAAAATTTATAAATTATTATTATTATTATTATCATTATTATTATTATTTCTGTTACAAAGCATTTTATAATATGGGTCCAAAACCTGAAGAGTAAGTAGAAAACAAGCCAACAAGCTGTTAGCAGTAGAAATGGATTTTTGGAGTCGATAGACAAGAATTTAAATAATGGATAAGGTCAGAAACAGCACAATAAGGGAAATTATGCAAGTTGAAAAAAACACATTAGGAAAAATAGAAGAAAACCGCTTGAAATTGTATAAACACCTCATAAGAATGGAAGAAGATAGATTACGAAAGAAGATCCTTAATTGGAAAGCTAATGGAAGAAGTGGAAGAGGCAGACCTAGAGAACGTTGGATAGATGGAGTGAAGAGAATTATGGAAGCTAGAGATTTGAGGGAAGAAGATGCTTCAGACAGGAACCTCTGGCGACAAATCATTTTGGGTTGAAGGACAAACACTGTATTGTGGAATATTACTAATAAAATATTATCGTATTTGACAAATTTGTCGTTTTACAAATGTACCATTTTTGCAGTAAGGGTTGATCTGTTAAGGAACATTAAAATAATGCGATGATTATTGAAATTTTATTAAGAACACAGTTTATTTTTAAAATAGAAATGGAAGTGGTGCGTCTGGTGTAAATCTAGTTTAGCGTCTGTTTGTTTACGTTTCTTTATGAATTACTTTTCTTTTTTTATTGGCCCCGGATGGTGGGGCTAGGCTTGTAATCTACGTAGCAAGGAAACCACTAATGCTGTGAGATGGGGTGTTTACAGCCCGGGAAAGTCTTCAAGAAGGTTTCTAGGACACGTCCGTGTTGTAAAACCACATGCAAATAAAAATAAAACCTTGATAAAACATTCAATTAAACAGGCAGAGGGTGTCCATTATCAACTAGTTTCACTTTGTCTCTGGAGGAATATTGCGGTTTTATTATCTTTTCCTTCTCAGAGAACTCCTTGTTTCATTTGATAAACCTTGGAATTCCTTCCTCCACCTTCAGAGATGGTTAGCAGCTACTGCATTTCAAAATACATTTTAAAAATAATGACCATTTTTTTAGAAATCATATAATATATCGATAATTAATTTAGAAGTTAATTTATTTTTTATGTATAAATATATTTCCTGGCTCCAGAAGGTTTTAGGTCTTCGTCTGCCTCGTCTTCCCTCAGGTTTCCATTCCAAAACACGTATCCTCTTCCATTCGCTGAAAATGTCCGTACCATCTTAATTGCTGAGTTTTAATACAATCTTCATTTTCTCTCTTATAACAGAGTTTCTAACACTGAGAAAAAAAAAAGAAACTTTTTGTCTCAGAAAGAAAAATATGTGATTCTAATAGTAGTTTTTCTCCTGAATTCAAATTATATCGGTTTTTCTCCATCATGCAAGGTTTCTGAGAGGCAGGAATTTATAATTTCAAACAATTTAATATTTTCTACATTCGTAACTACACAATATTCGAACATTCGGACTCACCTAGAAAGTAAGAAATGACGATTTTCTGCTATATTTCGCCTGTGGAGCATCACTCTTGATGGTCCAACAATAATCGGCCAGCATATTAGGATTCCATTTGCCTTGATATCTCTTTTGCATAGCTGAAATCTCCTGATGAAAGTGTTCCCCGTTTTATTTTAGAATTGACAAATGGACGAAAAAACATTTATTAAAAAATAATTATTTAAATCCATTAATTGAAATTTTATAAAATAGTGGACATAAAACTGCATACGCCAAACTCTCATCCGAATTCACACTCTGCTAATGTTCCATATTTCAAATAAATTTCACATCAAGGGAGAGAGGTAGAGAGAGAGAGAGAGAGAGAGAGAGAGAGAGAGAGAGAGAGAGAGAGAGAGAGAGATGGGAAGAGAAACAGTGAGAGAGATGCTACTAGACGTAGGAAAAAATACAAACAGCAATGAGACATGGCGCCCGTCATGTTTTTATGATGTCTCTCAGCTTTCAAACAAACGCTATTGGGTGCTGTGTTAATAAAAATGTGTTGATGGGGGTTGTGTTGTTGATAATAATAATAATAATAATAATAATAACAAGAATAATAATAATAATAATAACAACAATCTTGTATCTTGTAAGCCCATGTTTCCTTAACAGAGATTTAGGCGCTCTCCCCCTACAGGGAAGAATTTGAACCATACTAATTTAGTTACACTTATTTTCGTATCGATGTCACTTGAGTGGTCTGTGGTCAGCGTTCCGCCTCATACTGACATCTAGGAAACCAAGGTAATATTAGGACGGGAAAATTCGGTAAATTTTGCTTAGAGGCCTTTTCATTCAGGCTTAAGGATCTTTTACGAGCCTAAAAATCTTCAGACTCGGGACCCACGGCTTAAAGTCCCTCTCGGAGGAATTGCTCGTGGGATTTTTCCATCCTAAAAAGATCCATCGACCTCGGCCGGGTTTGAACCCGCGACCTTTGGGACCAAAAGCAAGGAGCATAACCAGTAGTCCACCGCGGCCGATAATAATAATAATAACAACAACAACAATAATAGACTTAATTGTGCAATTATTAGTGGAAGAAAAGCCACGAGTCCTTTAAATTATAAAAACGATTAGATAAGAGTTTATGAAAGTATAATGATATATATGTTGTATGTTTGTTTATGATGCAGCATGTTGCCAAGTCGTGTTATGGTGTATGTATTATAGATGGGAAATAGTGTTTGGAATTTTTTCAACTTGATTTTTTTCAAATATTGTAAGAAAACAGCTAACTAATACAACTGGGTTGTTTCTTCTAAACATATAATTGGAGATAAAACGCTTGGATTATTAAATCTGGTCTTTACATCGTTGGATAAATATGCAGATGCTTAAAACTTAATGTTGTAACACTAATAGTTTATTTAACGGCAAGAAACATTTATGAATTCCAGGAATATGGAACAAACATAGAGTTGGACACTTGCCAAGCATCTTCCCCCTATTATTCCAAGATCTGGCCAAAATTCCATACGTCAGTGTGCTGCTGCTGGGACTTTATTGTTCCTAGCTGTTAGGGCCCAAATTGTATGATTTTTTTCAGAAACACCTTTGTAATTCAAGAGTGTTGTAACTCTATGTCACTGCCTCTATCGAACCCGTAGGTTCATGGCCGCGCGGATATAAGCTCTCCATACATCCCTATCCTGAGCTAATGTTTTCGAATCATCGCCCGTATAATCTACTTCCCTCAAATCATGGATAATATTATTTTCTCACCTCATTCTTTGTCTACCAACTGGGCGTTTTCCCTCTGATTTTCCTACCACAAATTTCCATGCAGGGGGGGGTAAAATTCTGAAACTAACTCATTGGCACTATCGAACCCGGAGGTTCATGGCCGCGCGGACATAAGCTGTCCATACATCCCTATCCTGAGCTAATGTTTTCCAATCATCCCCTGTATATTCTACTTCCCTCACCCTGTAGTTAATGTTATTCTCCCAATTCATTCTTGGTCTACCAACTGGGCGTTTTCCCTCTGGTTTTCCTACAAGAAGCTTCCATGCACCTATTTCGTTCCCCATTCGAGCCATATGTCCAGGCCATCGCAGTTTTGAGTCTTTGGCATGGGTTCCGTGAAGTATTCCCCGCCCGGAGAACCGAATGGGGGACTATTTGACTTCCGGAAAATTTTACCCCAGTTGAACCCATGTCTGCATTTCTGGACGGTTGTATTTTTTACGGTGAAAGATCGTCACACTTTCGACCAAGGTACTTTTTTCGTGTGGCTTATCACCTTCGACCAGTCCGGCATGGGCAACCCTATCGGCAGCAATGCTACCGCCGGCATAGCTCTCAGGAACACGAAGGTAACTAAATTAGTCTCCACTGGGGTATATATACATACACACATACTTATTTGCTTATATATGTCAACGAGTAAAACAAATGAATTAGCACATCACCTCAATGAGATATATAAATAGTACATCAACTAAGGTGATACTTGAATGGATCAAAGTGGATTGAATTTTGCACAAAGACCTTGTTATTCAGGGTTATGTGTCCCGCGCCATAGCCGAGTGATTAAGGCAAGACGCCTTGGCGCAGAGCTACGGGACTTGGGCTTGATCGAGTCCCCATGGGGGAAGACATTTTCTCACGAGATTTTGGCCAGTATGGGACCGGTGCCCACCCAGCATCGTGAGGCATTTGGGTAGCTACAATAAGTAGCGGCTCCAGGTTGAGAAGACCAGCTATAACGGCTGGGACTCGACATGCTGACCACATGTCACCGCTACACTGGCTAGATGATCATCTACCTCTGTGATTAACACATGTAGATGTGAGGCCAGCAGTCGGATGGTAGGCCAAGGGCCTTCTAGGTCAACCTATAGATGTCAACGACTGACATACGGTTAGCATATTCCCTCAGTGAGACATTTAAATAGGGAAGGTTATATTTGGATGGATGAAAATTGATTACGTTCTACACAAATACTTTGTTATTCAGGCTAATTTGTTAGAAAATGTCTACATTGAAGGATATGTTTATTATCTCAGAAGCATTTTTCTTTATTTCATTTTTCTGATCCGTTTTTCGTAGAAGACTTTCACCAATTATTGCTATTGGACCACCCTGAAATAATTTTACCCTTTTCTTTTACGAGCTTAAAAATGTTCGGATTCGGGGACGCACGGCTTAAACTCATTTCCGGAGAACTTTATCCTTGGATGTTTCCTTCCTAAACATCCATTGACAGCGGTGGGTTTCAAACCTGTACCCTCGGGACTAGAGATCTTGTCTTATCTTGTAAGCCCATGTTTCGCTTTACAGAGATTTAGGCGCTCTCCCCCTACAGGGAAGCATTTGAACCATACTAATTTAGTTACACTTGTTTTCGTATAGATGTCATTTTGAGTGGTCCGTGGTCAGCGTTCCGCCTCATACTGACATCTAGGAAACCAAGGTACTACTAGGACGGGAAAATTCGGTAAATTTTGCTTAGAGGCCTTTTCATTCAGGCTTAAGGATCTTTTACGAGCCTGAAAATCTTCAGACTCGGGACCCACGGTTTAAAGTCCCTCCCGGAGGACTTGCTCCTTGGATTTTTCCATCCTAAAAATATCCATCGACCCCGGCCGGGTTTGAACCCGCGACCCTCGGGACAGAGGCAAGGAGCATAACCACTAGTCCACCGCGGCCGGTTGGGACTAGAGATACTGTGATTAAACATGTGGATATGAGTCCAGTAACCTGTCGCGCCATGCTGTGTTGTTCCAGTTGGAGCATTTCCCCTGTTAACTTGATCGTAACCCCCTTTACAGAATAGTCAATATACTTGTTTATGGGTTTCCCCAGTTTTAGCTGAAATTAAAGATATATATTGTAGGAATCCCTTATGGGATCAGTGTTATTATTTACGACATACTTGAAGGCGTTATGGTCAGGCACAGAAATGAAGACAATCAGATGGGGGATGGAAGATGCATGGGGGGAGGGATTACATCCCCTTCCTACAGCAGTTCCCACAAAATAGTGGCGAACCATTAGTGTCAAATAGAAAGGGCGGTAACTTCCCTACAGGTGATAGTCATTTTTCTCTTCTTCGCCCTGAAAAAGAGAAAAACAATAAATTCTTTCAAAATAATGAACATCGCAATCCTTTTATCTATTGTTTGCAGGGGTAAATACTCTCACCTTTATTTCCTCACGACTCTATAGTTAATATCTTCATTTTTTCGTAACGTTGGCATTACGGTTTTTCAGTTTGTTTGTAATAATATTTATGTATATTTTGGAAATGAAAGACGTGCATGGAAGCTTCTTGTAGGAAAACGAGAGGGAAAACGCCCAGTTGGTAGAACAAGAATGAGGTGGGAGAATAACATTAACTATGATTTGAGGAAAGTAGATTATACAGGAAATGATTGGAAAGCATTAGCTCAGGATAGGGATGTATGGAGAGCATATGTCTGTGCGGCGATGAACCTACGGATTCGATAATGCCAGTGAGTTAGTTAGTTTTAAATGAAATATAAAATAAAGCTTTGGAATGGATTCCACCTGGGAAAGGAAAGAGAGGTCGTTCTACATTTAAATGGATGAATCAGGTAAGAAGAGGTTTGAGGGAGCTAGGCCTGGAAGAATTGGAATGGGAAGACAGAGAAGAATGGAGAGGGAAAATAAAAATTGAAAAAGCTATTGGCACAGGAAGATGTTTTGTTATATTGTAAACCTGTTTATAAATAAATAAATAAATAATAAATACATAATTTTAGGTTTTTTTCTCACTTGTAAGACAAATGTCTGGAAACGTTCAGACCCAAACGATCCCCGAACATCATTTGACCATCACAATCATCATTAACACATTCGCCATGTTAATGTTGTGTTGTCTCGGAGGTAGCACTGGCATTGAGCTGATCACTCAGTCGGGGAGGTCCTGCACGTCCTTGTATGTTCAAATGTTGCGTGTTTGTTCCACAGTTAGAATCCCTCTCCGACAGGTCGTGTCACTGTAAGGCCTGGGTGGCCAATGAGGCCGAGGAAGGAAGTGCAGGAGGGAGAACAGATCATTACTCACTTGAGCTTCAAGTGTTAACAATAATAGCTCAGTGGGTAGCAGCTTACCAATAAATGTTGTAATGCCAGGTTCAAAACTCAACCTTCTACACCGGCGACCCGGGTTCGATTCCCGGCGGGGAAGGAGATTTTAAATCTCTACCTTCGGTATGGGTGTGTGTCCTGTCCTTGTGTCTATATGTGAGATAAAACAAGGTTAACAAGAAAGTAAAACAACAAGGAAAAAGAGTGTAAAATGAAAAAGAGGAAGAAGAAAGTGATAAAGATGTCGAAAAGCTGACGAATTTCTCTACACAACCGCGGACAGACTATAGGTGTAAAATTGTCTCTTACCTCCTGTTAACCATGATATACAGATGGTTTATCTGGAAGTATTAATTTCCACAAGAAGAAGAAGAAGAAATTATCATTGATTCCGAAATCTAGTGTAGCCTTGTAAAGTAGTTGGATCCACTTTGTGCGAATTCTAAAAATATGATGTTTTGTAATTAAGTAGCTGATATGAAGAGGGCAGCACATGTAATTTCTTGTACGTGTAGGAAGGGAGGGGGAGTAGATTGATCATAACCCAAGTTGGTCTGTGGAGAAGACTCCAGTTACGACTTGACGCGTTTAGGATTGAAGCCCGTCTTTATCCCTTTCCTTCAAGGTTGTCCACTACTTGCTATCAAAACAGTCATCGCACAATTCTGGACAGAACTTTTTTCAACAAACCAACTACCTATATGGAATCCATCCCCGGTGAGATGCATGTTTCTCTTTATGATACCATTGTCCCTACATACATATAGGCATCTCTCTCTTTCTCTCCCCCATCTCTCTCTCTATGTTCTCCCTCCCTCCCTCCCTCTCTCTCTCTCTCTCTCTCTTCTCTCTCTCTCTCTCTCTCTCATATCTCCATACATAGTAATTCTGCCCGAAGGCACGTCCTTCACTGCAACCATAGCATTTTCATGCTATGCTTGCAGCTTTACTAGGGAATTGTAGGTGTGGTAGCTTCCCGTTGCTTTCCGCACCCTTCAACGATGATAATGATGATGATGATTATGGCCATATGATTTCGGGGACTGTTTGGACCTTAAAGTTTTCCTGACATTTGTCTTGCAGGTGAGGAAAGACTCAGAAAAAATCTCATACAGGAGCCTGTCTCGACCGGGAATCGAACCCGGGCGCGCTGCGTGACAAGGCAGCTCGCTACCTCGAGACCACAGCAGTGGATTATTTGAATATAATTGCCAGTATTTTAAAATATTTATGTATTTAATGAAAACTGCTATATTTGAGAACACATCAGAAATGTGAGGTTATGTATATTCACTGCAACTTGATCATATTATTTATTGCCAAATAGGATCGTAATATTGTAAGAATGCACCCTAGTGGAGAAATAATGAAACACATCAAACTGGATATTATAATCAACATTATAGGTTATTCATTTATTTTTTTAGTAAACAACTCGGTAAAATCAAGGAATCTGTTCATTATTTGCTATATTCAATGTATTTATAATAATGATTATTATTATTATCATCATTATTATTACCGCATATTATTATCCTTGCGGGAATTACGTTTATATAACACTTTGGCTAGACCAGTGTTGACCTATGGTAGTGAAGCATGGACACTAAAAAGACAACATGAAAGCAGAATAACGGCTTGTGAAATGAGATTCATGCGCAGAACAGCGGGTTACACCAGATGGGATCGGAAAAGGAACACCGATATCTTAAAAGAATTGAAGACTACGCCAATTTTGGAATATATTAAACAGTACCAACTAAATTGGAAACACCATCTTGAAAGAATGAGTTCAAATCGGATCCCCAAAGCTGTTTATAATTATATACCAAGAGGACGAAGATCACTGGGCCGTCCTATGAAACGCTGGAGGAAAAATTTTCTATAGGATCGTAATAGGCCTTGGCCTAATACTTGGTAGGAAGAAGAAGATTATTATTATTATTATTATTATTATTATTATTATTATTATTTGTTGGAGAAAAATAATGCTCTGAGCTGTTCAGAACATTAAAAAGGAGGAGCTTTGTTTACACAAAAAGGAGCTGTTAAAGAGAAATCGATAAAGAGTGAGGTGAAACACGACTGTCATTGGTTGTAAAACAAAAAATTCAGTGAAACGTGATTGGTCGTTGACTAGCATTTGGAGCGCGAGTTAGATAGTCACATTGAATTTGTCTTGAATTGGACAAGATGTGTCTTGAGTTGGCAACATTTAAGGAGTTGGCACCCCTGAGTTAATTTCCCGGGAGGTGGCAGGAGATTGCTTGCAGTAAAGACGATGCACTGGTCACGGTTTTATTTTGTGTCAAGTGTCGCCATCCTCTCCTTTATGGCTCTAATATAAGAAATAGCCACACCGAGTTTATACCATTCATTTCCTCGACCTCTCTGTGTTCTTAAGGGCGGAGATTAACTCCTCCAAACGTGTTATGAATGTATCTCTTATTCAGCCAACATTAACTGCATGTCTTATTATTTACAGTTACTTCTGTCCATGCAACAACATGCTACATCCATATAATATAACTGGCAGAATAACCGTTTTATATATTTTCAGTTTAACGTTTTTTGAAAGACGTTGGGACGACAAGAGTCTCTGTAATGCATAATAGCCTATGTATAATTTCTTTGTGCAACTCATTCCTATTTGTAATTATTGTTCCCAGGTATTTATAGGTAATGAAGACGGCCTATAACTCAATGGTATTATAGACTTTTAGTTTATGCTGATGATGCAGTACTATTGAGCGATAGTGAGGAGATACTAAAGGCCAATATACACACACTATTGAGTAACACCAAGGAATTGGGACTGGAAGTAAATATCAATAAAACTAAATATATATTCATACATAGAAATGTGTTATAGCCTATATTGGAAATGGACACCTTGACAAATGAGGGAAATTTTGAGGAAGTGACTGAATGCAAATACATAGGAACAATAATCACAAATAGGAATGAGATGCACAAGGAAATTAAACATAGGCTCAATTCTGGAAATGCGTGCTATTATGGATTACAGAGACTCTTGACATTCCAACTCCTTTCAAAAACGTTAAACTGAGAATATATAAAACTGTTATTCTACCAGTTATATTATATGGATGCGAAACATGGACTCTTACTTTAAGGGAGGAAAGGAGATTACAAGTAGGCCTATTTGAGAATAAAGTTCTTATATAAAATTTTGGGGCCAAAAAGAGATGATCAGACAGCGTATGATTTTTATAGGAAGCCAGATATAATACCGTAGACGCGATAGACGGGACATGTGGCACTAATGGGGAATGAAATAAATGCATGGAAGCTTCTTGTAGGAAAACCAGAAGAAAACGCAAAGTTGATAGAACAAGAATGAGGTGGGAGAATAACATTAAACATGATTTGAGGGAAGCAGATTATACAGGGAATGATTGGAAAACGTTATCTCAGGATAGGGATGTATGGAGAGCTTATGTCCGCGCGGCCATGAACCTACGCTTTCGATAGTACCATTGAGTTAGTTAGTTAGGTATTTTAAATCAGCTATTTCTTCAAAATTTCCATAAATTGTCATTAACTCTCCATGAGGCCATGCACCTTCGATTTCGATAAAGCCAGTGAGTTAGTTAGATTAACAATACATAGTGTTCTGCCCAACAGCAGGTCTTTCACTGCAAATTCAGCATTCTCCACTCTTTCCTTAACTCAGCCTTCCTTTTTGTATCCTCATACAAACCATTTATTTTAATATTGTTTATCATCTCACGCTTTTTTTTCTGCCTCTAACTTTCTTTCCGTTGACTATTTAACTCACGCCCCAAATGGGAGTCAATGGCCAATCACGTTTCAATGTATTTTGTTTTACAACCAATGAAAGTCATGTTTCACCACGATATTTGTCGAATTCTGTTTACCATAATAAAGAAAGTCCCTCCTTTTTAACATTCTGAACAACTCAAAGCATTATTTTGCAGTGACTGACTCACCAACAAATACGCTGAATATAGCAAATAATGAACAGATTCCTTCGAACTACACATTTGATAATTGTGTGTTCAATAATTGTGTTTTTAAATAATGATTTTACTGAGTTGTTACTAAAAAAATTAATTACCTCTAGTGTTCGTTATTATATACAGTTTGATGTGTTTCATTTTTCCTCCACTAGAGTGCATTCTTACAATATTGCGATCCTATTTGGCAATACATAATACGATCTAGTTGCAGTGGATGATCAAATGAAATATAACCAAACATGTCTCATTTGTTTTCAAACACAGCCGTTTACATTAAATATATAAATATTATAAAAAACTATATTTAAATAATGATTTGTGAGTAAAGAGCTTAATTTTATTCGTTAAATAGTCCTAACAAATGCCACTCTTGATTTACAAATCTTCTAGATACATTGGAAATACTCGTGGCGTTACTTAAGACCATTCTTTCTAGGACATCAGTCAGCAGGTAGTTTCTTCTTAGCCAGTGGCCAATCCAATTTCTTTTTTCTCTTCTTTAAGAGCTAAATAAATGTTTATGCGATTTTACAATTGTGAATGTAAAGACAATGTAATGAGAGGAATTGTGTTGAAGAGCAGAGAGAAGGATGTTGTAGGGGAGAGGCGCCATTAGACCTCACACAGGTCATATGTAATTATATTAGAGTTTTTGTGTGACGCTTTAATCAAGAGCTGAGGAATCCTAGAGTTTGTTTAGATGCAATTTATTCTACACACATATAATTAATCTTTGTCTCGCGTGTAGTTTTAATTACTTCATATGTGTGTGTGTGTGTGTGTGTGTGTGTGTGTTTGTATTGTCTTCTCGTGGCAGCCGCTTTTTTATAATTGCTATTAGATTAATTACCGCTTAAGTTAAGCTTGTTTAAGTGTACCTAGGCAGTTTATCCAAATGACCGAGTTAGTCCCTTGAAAAAATCTCCTCTTGTATTTTTTACCTTAAACATCCTGCCACATTTTCATTCTATTATTAACCCTGGAAGTCATTTTACAGACAAAAAAAAAAGATGAAGTAAGCAAATCAGTACCACATGGTCTTTATATGAAGCCAGATATAATAACAACAGTTAAGTCTCGTTGACTGCGATGGGCAGGACATGTGGCACGTATGGGGGAATGAAAGACGTGCATGGAAGCTTCTTGTAGGAAAGCCAGAGGGAAAACGTCCAGTTGGTAGACCAATATTGAGGTGGGAGAATAACATTAACTATGATTAGAGGGAAGTAGATTATACAGGGAATGATTGGAAAGCATTAGCTCAGGATAGGGATATATGGAGAGCTTATGTCCGCGCGGCCATGAACTTACGGGTTCTATAGTGCCAGTGAGTAAGTAAATAAGTAAGTAAGCAAGCATATCATGCTATACATTATAAATTGTTGTGTGTGTGTGTGTGTGTATATATATATATATATATATATATATATCCACCTCTGTGGTCTCGAGGTAGCGTGCTTCCTTATCACACACTGGGCCCGGTCGGGACAGGCTCCTGGGTGACGTTTTTCGGGGTTTTTCATCACGTGTAAGACAAATGTTAGGAAGCGTTTAGGCCCAAACAGTATCCGAAAATCATCTGGGCATAAAAATCATCTGGGAATAATTATCATCAATAACACATTCATGACGTTTAGGATTAAGGCCTCTCCTGGCGCATCGTTACCATCATCATCACCTGTCACATATCATCGGGGCAGCGTAACTCCGCCTTCCAGGCGCCCTGCCATGAAAGAACACCCGAATGTCGAAAAATGGCAATATGATGGTGTTGAATAATAGCATATATATACATTTAATAAACGAGAAGAAAACGAACAAGTACAAATTACTTAAATGTGCGTCGAAATATGTAATATATCTAATAATATCAGTTGTGCACGATTTCGTTTTCACTGCGGTCCGCCACATTTAAATAATTGTCACGAGAAATTAATGTTTAACCAATTTAAAGAGTTAATATTATTGAGTGTCTCAGGAATGGTTTTCAAACGATATACATGGGGAATCCAGGTTACGATGTAACGGGAGACGTAATTTGGGTGCGTGAAGAATGTGACAAAATAAAAGATGAGAATTCTTGCCTTTGTTATTATGTTACGACAATTAAATATTTCTGTAATTGAATTATGTTTTGAAATGTTGTCTCTGTGTCTCAACTTTCAACTCTATTTAGTTTATTAATACAGATAATACAATATATTGCAGTGTGTTTTTGCTACTTTTTGCTCTTTCATCTGCAGATGATCTTGGACCAGTGTTTGTGTACAATGGGCGATATTTGAAACAGCTATCTAACCCATTCTAAATGCAATATTTATATTAACTCAGCTATTAGGATGCAATTAATAAAACTTTTATGTATGCAATACGTTATTTAAAGATGTAACATTCCATGTTACGGTCATTTCTGAATATGAAGGGTTCAGGGAAAAAAGAGGTTAAGTTAGTTTTGCTTGAAATTCAAGGAAAATTATTTTAATTATGCAACGTATCTAGTTCTTTACCCGAATACGAAACTTTGAAGGAAAATAAATTCATGACTTCTGTTCATTTTACTGTTCCAAACATCTGAAAGATAACCCATTCTATGGAGAATCTAATGGTGTTTCAAAATCCATTTTGACAAAAAAGGTACTTGCCTATTTATTTCCTGGACCCTTCATTTGATATAGCTATAGTAGATATTGTACAAGCTACAATTTGAATTTCATGGGCGATATTTGATCCCTATATCTTATTATGTGATATAGGCCTAATATAATTTTAGAAGCTTATTTTGAAATCGTCTCTTGTCCATATTGTTCAAAAACTAAGTTCGTGTGTTTGCATTCTTCTTACATTAGTTAATTTTCAAATGTGTCCACTGATGTGCTACCTTGTCGCGCAGTGGGCCCGGGTTCGATCGGGACATTTTCCTGGGTGAGGTTTTTATCGGGGTTTTTCCTCACCTGTTAGACAAATGTCAGGAACCTTTTAAGGCCCAAAAGGTCCCCGAACATCATATGGCCATCGCAATCATCAATCATTCACATTCATCTTAGATTAAGCTTAGGATTAGGGATTCTCCTGGCGCACCACTATCATCATCATCACCCATCATATCATCGGGGCAACGTAACCCCGCCTTCCAGGCGCTCCAACCTCAGAAGTGGGATAGAATTAAGCCAATGCTAGGAGAGAATACCAGAAATGTCCAAAAGGACAACCTGGGGCATTAAAAAATATTCAAATGTCACCATTTGACTTCTGAAAAAATGACTATAGTTTTCAGCAAAATGACGATCTTTGATTTTTACCTACAAATTTATGAAAAATGGACAAGAAACCTTTTGAAATAAGCTCCACAAGGCCGGTATTCAAGAAGAGCATGTCATCTCCGTCTTCCGTAAAGTTAGACTCTCACCTTTCAATTGTTCCCTGATTTTTTAAAAATAAATATGTTGTCATCACGTGATGTTGAATAGAGTGAGCCAGTTAGAGTAGGTTCTGCATCACCCACTTAATTAACCACGGAGACACAGGCTCTTCGTGGAAAGCGTGGTTCTTGAACACCGGCCTAAGAATTATTTGTTCCACCATCTAAATGAGTAATAACTGACATGTTTAGTTGACTAACAGATATTCCCCACTGTGTTCGACATAGGACATGTCCAGTGTGGTTCATTTTATGCTCCCATTTGGAATGAAACACCCACATATTTTAACTCTGCACAGTACACATGTACTAACTGGATACATTTCTTTTTTTTTCATTTTCAAAATAAATACTTTAAGAAAGTGCCAAGAATTATTGTTTTGAAAATTCTAAACAATTGTTATCTAAAAATAATTTGTTCATTCATAAAATACAGAGTGGAAGTAATATAAGTATGCAGATTTGAAGAATGAATTCCTTGTGGCAAATAAAAACAGTTTACCACAGTGGAACCCATGTTCGCGTTTCTTGATACTTGTGTTTTTACGATGAAAGAAATATTACGAGCTACCTATAGAGTATGCGACAATTTTGGACAGAAAAAGAAACGAAGATATTAGAAAAGACTTAAATATTTTTAATTTAACAAATAGAATTGACAACATGAGAAACAACTGGTATGAACATGTTAAAAGAATGCCTACAGATAGAATCCCTCAGCTGTTATTAAAGTACAAACCAATAGGACATAGAAGTGTTGGACGCCCATTTACTAGATGGGAAGATTCATTAAATCCCACTTGATGTGAAAACAGGTCAAAAGACCTAATTTCATGGAGAAGAAGAAGAAGAGCTCTGTTAAAAATTAGGGAAATTTTTGTACCAAAGAGAGATGAACATACAGGCTATTGGACAAGACTTCATAAAGTGAACTGCATGTAAGTTGTGGGAGACCCGATGTAATAAGAATAGTTAAGTCTTGTAGACTGCGATGGGCAGGAACTATGATACGAGTGGGGAATGAAAAAGGGACATGGGTACTCGATATAGTAAGTAAAACTAAAAGGAAAGCGCCTTGTAGGTGGACCAAGAATCAGTTGGGAGAAAAACATTAACCATTACTTGATGGAGCTGAATTATAAAACGGAATAATTAGATAACATGAGAACAGGATAGGGATGTATAGAGAGCTTATGTCCTTGCGTCTATGAACTTACGGGTTCGGTAGTGCCAGAGAGTTAGTTAAATATAATCAAAAATGTCCTGTACATTCTTGGTTACAAATGTACAATTTTGTAAAAAAAAATTGTGTACAGAAATTTATCGGTGCATTGCTTCATAATGAAGGCGCATAATGACCCGAGTTTCATCACACAGTACATAGGAGACGTGATATGGGGCAACTATTTTTTTATCGCACAGTCTCTTTAAAGTAGTGCCCCGATAAATGTTTGTACGAAAATATGTTTTTCTGACAAAACTCTACAATTGCGTTGCAATATGTATTACACATGTTTATTATATTTACCACAAGGAATTCATACTTAAATTTTGTGCACTTATATTATATCCACCGTGTATATAAAAAAGATAAAAAGCAAACTAGGTAAATAATAAGATACACAAGTTTTGCAAAATTTTAAATAAAAACATGAAATTTATACTTGTAAGATACCGTATTCCTTAACTGTGGGCCTTTCGGAAACGTTCCATCATCAGCAATTGTTTCCTGTTTGTGATAATTCTTTTCATTTTAAACGAGAACGTATCCAGTAAGAGCAATATTCTCCACATAATTAAAATAAATTCTTAAAATAATTTGTTTTGAACGTTCTTGACGTCACGTTTACTTGGAGTTTCAATAAAATGTTACCTGGACAGACTATGACGTGAATGAACATTCTGCTCTACAGGTGTGGAAACCTTTCTAGCTTCTCCCAGAAGTAACTAACTATAACATAAATTCAGAACTTCGCGATTTTTTATTGTTAAAACATAAATTTTAAAAAATATAAAAGAGGAAAAAAAAACTAAGATTTGAAAAGTACAGAGGAAAAAACATTATGAAAATTTGAGAATAAACTACAGGGTGTCCGCAAAGTTCTGCTAACAAAACAATGTAACTTAGCTCGTAAAGTATTTGGGATAGAAACATGCGGGTTTTTGCAACGTATTCTACATCTCTCAAAGTTTTGTTTACATTTGTTGCAGATTGTGATTTAAACGACAATGACGTCACCACAGGAAAATACCCAATGTGTATGTTGGTGTGTTGAGTCTGGTAAATCACCAGTAACTGTTCAGCGAAATTTCCATCAGCAATATGGAAGAGATCTTGCATCCAAATCATCCATAATTAGATGGGTTGAGAAATTTCTAGCGACTGGTATTGTAATGGACTTGCCACGGAGTGGACGGACCAGGTGTGAGCCAAGAGACTATCGACAATAGACAACTTGCGTTTCAACTCAGACCTCAAATATCGGTTCGTCGTGCTTCACTGGAACTGCATTTACCCAAATCAACCTCTCATAAAGTCCTCCATAAGCGGCTACTTCTTCAGGCCTATGAAGTGCAAATTATGCAAGCGTTGCTGCCAACTGACTTCCTTCTGCGCGCTGAATTTGCTGATTCCACGCTGAACGCAATTGACGAAGACAATGAGCACCTGCAGAGGGAGATGTTCTCTGATGAAGCGACTTTCTTTGTATCTGGACGTGTTAAGCGCCATAACGTTGAGATATGGAGGTACTGATGAATTACCAGACTCAGCATACCACCACACACATTGAGTATTTTCCTGTGGTGACGTCATTGTTGTTTAAATCACAATCTACAACAAATGTAAAAAAATACTTTGATAGATATAGAATGCGTTTCAAAAAACCGCATGCCTCTATCTCAAATAGTTTACGAGCTAAGTTACTTTGTTTTGGTAGCAGGATTTTGTGAACACTCTGTAGTTAGGAAAATGTTAGAATTAAAGAGAGACGTGTAGATAAGTGAACGATTAAAGTGAATAGCAACGAGTCTACATGACCTATAAGAGAAATAGCAGTAGCAATAACAGTCAGCTCCCCAATTGCGATGGCCAGGACATGTTGCACGAATGAGCTCTGAAACAGGAGCATGGATATTTCTTGTAGGAAAACCAGAAGGGAAGCTTCCAGTAGATAGACCAAGAATGAGATGGGAGAACTATGATGATCTTGTAGAAGATTTCCAGGCTGCTGGCCATGGTCTTCACCCTTGTAGTTTCCCGACGTTTCGCCAGAGACTGCGTCCGGCATCCTCAAGGGTTGTCTTGAGACTGGCAATTTTGTCGACTATTGCCCTATTTTTACATTTATCCGCGGCGTGTTCTCTGCGCGGACCACGTCAGTCTCAAGACAACCCTTGAGGATGCCGAACGCAGTCTCTGGCGAAACGTTTGAGAACTACAAGCCTCAAGACCACGGCCAACAGCCCGGAAATCTTCTATAAGATCATCATAGCAACTCCGGCCGTGAAAGCCTAAGTCAAAATATTAACAATGATTTGAGGGAAGTAGATTACAAAGGGGATGATTGGAAAACACCTCAGAATAGGGATGTATGTAGGTTTGTGAACCCACGGGCCCAGTAATGCCAGTGAGTTAGATATTATAGTGTGCAGTGAAGGAGAAGGCAGAATGGTTTTCCACAGTTGTAGAGTGTAATCCCGTTCCTCGGTCCCAGTCCCATCTACTAACGCGCGTTCCTCTAACCACAGTAACTCTCTGCTACTCCGCAGCTCCAGACCCGGTCGACCCCCCAAGAGAGCGACAGTGGGATTGTCAATCGCCGCCACACATCTCGCTCACCACCACCAACTGAAGAAACATCGCCTCGACAACGGCGAGTATCCTGGATACGAGAACGGACATCTGGGCGGTGAGTACCTGTTCACACACTCTCACATCAACAGTGGACTAAGTCATTTCCATCAGTAATACAATTCAACAAATTCAAATCAATTCGAGCTCTATGTTATAAGTTTGGATTTTGATGATACACCTATAGAGGTAGCATTTTATTGGTTCTCGAATTTATTACAGCATATTTTTTACTTTATGGTAATTTCTGGAAAACAATGACTTACACCACTTCTTTAAGTTTAAACCATAAAAATGTTTTTTAAGCTCAATTTTCCAAAATGTGACCTGGCTTTTTAAATACCTTCATAAACTCCTATCAAAATGTATTCTTCCGGTTTGATTTGTAAAGTTATTTACTATTTATTAAGTATATTTTATTATATACAACTTTCCTCATTACAGGATGCCACAAGGACAAAGTGATACAGACAATTTTCGAAATTGATGAAATACATTTTGTAAATACATTAAACATTTTCAGATTGTAATTGAAGTATATTCTATAAAGTAGACATTTTGTAAAGTTGGTTTCTTAAAATTGAAAATTATCATCTAATGGAAGTCAATAAAAGACCCAAATCACCAAATTAAAATTTAAAAGACCCAACTAGTTTCAATAGCGAAACTATAATTTGAGCCATTAATCAGTCTTGAGAATGATAGCTTCGCTACTGAAACTAGTTGGATTTTTAAAATTTTAATTTGGTGATTTGGGTCTTTTATTGACTGCTTATAATATAAATGTATCACTCTGTAGAATAAATTATTTACTACTATTTTAAACGGTTTTGCTTGTTTCCTGACGATGATTTGAATATATTTATTTACAGCAATGAACTAGATGTGGGAGCCATATTGATTTTCACGAATATTCTGTGTTCCAGTGCAGTCAACAAATTCAATATGTACTTTCAAACTTCAACTTCCAAACTAGACTTTATAAATTACTTGTATTATTAACTATTTACACTAAACGCACTATTAGACTAAAACAAAAACAATAACTAATTAAACTACAGGTAAAACTCCTCAAATGTCTTCCATTATTTCTTGGAAAGAGTCTGTTGATCTATTTTTGGTAAATATTACGAAACTCGTACGTAAATAATTCTAGTAAGAGCGTTCACTAAACTCTCTGATGGACGTAAATTAGATGCCCGATCCCTTGAGCACAGTGTCCTTTATATCCTTCCTCATCACACTACCTATTATTCGAAATATTTTACACTTTCTCTTGCTAGAACATGGAATTCCCTTCCACCCTATGTCAGAGACTGCCAAACTTTACCATCTTTCAGAAACAAATTGAAAATAAAAGTATTAACTGAAACAACTCACTAATATTTTTTTTAAAATTAATATTTTTTTTATTATTTAATAAAAATAGTTTTAAGATTTGTTAATATATTTACCTAATGCCTTGTATAATAAGCGATAGATTAATTCATTATAGTTTATTACTTTCTTTGTATTTTTTTCTTCCGATTGAGTGTCTTTCCACTTTTCAGCGGTTGCCCTTTTACCAGCCGGCTCCTGGCCCTTCACATCCACATGTGTCAATCACAGAGGTAGATGATCAAGAGCCAGTGTAGGGGTGACATGTGGTTAGCATGTCGAGTCCCCCAGCCGTTATAGCTGGTTCCTCAACCTGGAGCCGCTACTTATTGTAGCTACCCAATTGCCTCACGATGCTGGGTGGGCACCGGTCCCATACTGGCCGAAATACCATGAGAAAATTTCTTCCCTCATGGAGACTCGAACCAGCGCAAGTCCCGTAGCTCTGCGCCAAGGCTTCCTACCTTATATATTATTATATGTACAGTAGATTCGAGCTGTTATTCCTTTCTGTATTCATTCTATCATTAATTTAATTTTAATTGTATTTAATTTTATTGTATTATTAGACATTATTTTCATTATTATTCAATTTGACAGATAATTAATTGTTTAGTATGTACTATTATTGTATTTTTTTGTATTTAAATGTAACATATGTTTGTCCTGGTGAGTGGAAGAGAAGGCCACATGGTCTTAACTCCACCAGGATAAATAAATCTATCTATTCTAAATATTTAATTTAGGTTAGCTTTTTTAAGTTTTAGACTTCAATATGGGGCTATAACGTTGCACATATATTTGGGATATTTATTCTGTGGTTGGCAACACGCGTTCAAATATCCTGTATATGTATAGTTCTTCGCTTATGATCATACCTGCTGATGATGGAATACATATTCTGAAAGGCCTTCAGGAAAACAAAAGCACACACATATTTTTACAAGTTGTGGACGACGGCACTGACCTAAGAAGGTATATGATTTAATTTTAAAATATTAATTTGTTATGGATTGTGAAGGTAATGTTAGAAGCAGGATGAGCAGGCCTGCTGCAATTAGTTTTAAGGAAGGTTATTAGTCACAGTGTGTTTAAGAAAGGGAGCACACAGTACCGAGTAAATGATTGCAATGACCCCAGGCGTAATGATGCTTTGTCCCTAGCATCTCATTAACGTCCATCCATCTTCTGCAACTCGATTGTCCTCCTTTTTAATTATTATAATGGCTTATAGACATTTCCATCACATTATTCTGTTGTCCGTCACGGTCTGCTATGCGACAACTGTTATTCATAATCACCGCTCTCAGTTAATTATTGCTATTTATTTCTTCTGTTCATTTTTATTTATTTTTATCCTAGTTTTGTATTTATCCCTGTTATTTCATTTTTATTTTTTCACTGTGTGTGTATACAATAATGAAATTAATAATGTAGAAAATAACTTTATTATTACCAGGTAATTTTTAACACTTCGTCGCACACGACTCTTGAAATGTAATTATTTGCTATATAAAGAAAGTGTACCATTTTATGAAATATGCTGCAACATTCTGAGCAATTTCTGATTTGTGTCAATTTTTAAATACAAAACTAATACCTGCCTAAACGTATGTTCACGCATAGAAATACATTATATGATGGAAATGGGAAATACACAGAAAATATATTGGTAATACATTGGTGGAATCTGTTGCAATGTATGAAAGTGAGGTATGGACAATCAATAAGTACTACAAAGAATAGACTAATAGCTCTAGAAATGGATTATTTACGCAGAAGTGCCAGAAAGTCAAAATTAGAACATGTCACAAATACGGAAATTAGAAATACAATGGAAGCAGAAGAAAGCATAATTGAAAGAATTGAGGAGAAGGAATTAAAGTGGTTAGGACATGTTTTAAGAATGGAAGATGAGCGATGGCCAAAGCAACTATATCAATGGCATCCGACCAGAAGGAGGAAGAGAGGGAGACAGAAGTTATCGTGGAAGGACAACATGAAGACATTAATGCAAGCAAGAGGGCAAAGCATTGAAGATGCCCGAGATCGTAGGCTTTGGAGGTTTGGCACGGGAAGACGGCAGCAGCTGTAAAAACTCGAAGATAGATAGATAGATAGAAATGGACAGCTAATAACAAATGAGTTTGAACAAGTGGCTGAATTCAAGTACGTAACTAACAAACTAACTCACTGGCTCTATCGAACTCGCAGGTTGATGGCCGCGCGGACATAAGCTCTCCATACATCAATATTCTGAGCTAATGTTTTCCAATCATTCCCTGTATAATCTACTTCCCTCAAAGCTTAGTTAATGTTATTCTCCCACCTCATTTATGTTCTACCAACTGGGTGTTTTCTCTCCGGTTTTCCTACAAGAAGCTTCCATGCACCATTTTCGTCCTCCATACGTACCACATGTCATTCCCATTGAAGAATTCAAATACCCAGGAACAATAATTACAAACAGGAATGAGAAGCACAAAGAAATTAAACATGGCCTCATTTCTGAAAATGACAGGGACCCTTGTCGTACGAACTTCTCTCTAAAAAACATCCACGATTATTTATTGATCCCAGGATCCTCCTCAGGATTTTCTTATCGACGATTCTGTCTTTCTCCATCTCTCTGCTAAGTGTTCAGCATTCACGGCCATAAATAGCAACTGATCTCAGTATGGTTTTGTAGATTTTTAGTTTTGCATCCAGACTTAGAATGTGTGATTTCAATTGGTTCTTAAGTGTATACTAGCATCTGCATCTGCATCTTGGTTTATAGATAGTATAAAAAAATCTGTCATAAGACCAGTTCTAACATATGGTTGTGAATGCCGAACAGAAACTCAGAAAACAAAACATATCAATGAAACAACCGAAATGAAAGTTTTAAGGAAAATCGTAGGAAAATCGCTGAGAGAGAAAATTCGCAGCTCTGTTATTAGAGAACAATGTAAAATTGGACCTATAAGTCTCTGGATAAATGTTAGAAGACTAAATTGGAACGATCACATAGAATGGAGAACAGTAGAAAGTACGTGACTGGACACCTCAGCAGAAAAGGCCTTTAGGAAGACCACAACTACGATGGAAGGACATCACTATACCCCGGACCTGTAGTGAATGAACACGCAACAAGCTGCCAGCTTTCAAGAAGAAGATAATTGATGGTGGTTGGTTAAATGCGTTTTACAGAACATGGAGCGATACTTGAGAAGAACAATATAGCATCATTTGAGGAATGGTTCCTTTTTGCAGAATTTGCTCCAACTATGGCTGCGTTTATTTAAGGGATGCCCTCACATACAGTTTTTCCTTAAACCCTGAGTGATTCAATTTATGTTTTGTGGAGTAATTTTGCAGAGTTGTGTTAATGTTATTTGGTTTGTGAATAGAATAAGGAAACTACGTGTCAGCTGATGCAATTAGAAACAGTTTATACAAGAGGCTGCTTTTCATAGAGTGAGCCTTGAATTTAAACAGAACAAACATTCTTATTGAATGGAAGGTAGACAATAGTTATTTGCTCGTCAGGCGTTGTGATGTGGTTCTCATCCTCACATCGATTTCTGCGCTACCCCCTCTACCATCACAACCTTAAACATTTCTATATTTAAACTAAATCATCCCATCGTTCAATCTCGATATTTGAACCGCTTCATTTTAAAATCGAACTCATGCGTTCTTGGTCGATTTTTTTTTTGGATTTAGTAGGACAAGTGAATTGTGAAGGTGGTCTAACGGTTATGATCCTTGCCTCTAGTCTCTAAAGTCGCGGGTTCAAACCCGGTCGAGGTCGTTGGATTTTTGAGGATATAAAAATTCAAGGAACAAATTCTGCGGCACGAAATTTAAGCAATGAGTTCAGAGTCTGAAGATTTTCAGGCTCATAAAAGAACCTTATGACTGAAAAAGAGGTCTCCAAGAAAAATGTACCATCATCATCCAAATAATACATTGGTTATTTGTTTTTATTATTCATTTCATAAATCTGAAGGATGGAAGAAACAAACACCGTATAGATGTATGATGAAAACACTGAAAGAAGCCGCACTGGCTTTTTAATGTAACGTAAAAATCCCACATAAATGTCTTCTTAATGAAGATCCTGCCATTTGCAAGATAAAGCAAAGGTTTCATAGCATTTGGTGCGCGGAAATTTACAACGCATGTAAGATATACATTTTCATTTAGATTGGAACTCGCCCAGATGCCTCGTCGGTGGAGTGTTGATCTAGAAATCTAAAGGTATTGGGTTCGAGTCCCAGTCTTAGCGTACAATTTTTCTCTTCAAATATAATACATTGTATTAGTTGTGTACTAGATGTCTAATGTCGTGTGTATGTTGACCGCATACTATTCATGACATATTTAGGGATATAAGTGTAGCTAAATTAGGTTGGTCTAGAACCTTCTGACAAAAGAGAGGATATAACTAGACTCAAAGGGTCTTGAATCAAATAAGTGAGTATGTCAATAATTATGAACCTAAAAAAAGAACAAATGGGATAAAATCACCTCTTTGGGTTAAAGACACTTCATATAAGATTGCATTTATTTTATTCTTTATTTTTATTAAATTTCCAAGATTTGGAGCTGTATTTAATAAAGGTATATTTGGGCTGTAGTTAAAATATAGCCTATACTGTATATATATATATATATATATGAATGATTATATACAACTTTCCTCATTAGAGGTTGCCTCAAGGACAAAGTGATACAGACAATTAATTTTGAAATTGATGAAACACATTTTGTAAATACATAAAAAAAATCAAATTGTAATTGAAGTATATTCTATAAAGTAGAAATGTTGTAAAGATTATTTCATAAAATTGAAATTGATCCTCTAATGGCAGCGATGACAATTTTAGAAAGATACACTCTGTCCAAATCTAAGGAATTCCAAAATTTAGCTAAGAATCCTGGTATAGTACCTCTTGCCCCGATCATCAATCCTGTGACAGTTATACTATCTAGTTGGTATTTATCTTTGTAATAGTCAATTGTTGGCTCATATATGACTTTCTTTTCACAGTCAACTTCCTCAGGTTGGCCACTATCAGTCTCAAAACGAATTGTGGGATCTAATATCATACCAATTTTAGAAGATGGTCTAAATGCAATAATATCTATTCGTCTGTTACTCCCATTAGTGGCCACACCATGAACTTCCTCATAAACTGTGTATCCAAAATCTCGCAAGGCTTCTGCCATCATATTTCGAATAGTGTGGTGCCGAATGTTTCTCAGTGATTCTCCAAACGGACAGGCCCCGAGGGTGAACTATAATGTGATGAAAATGGCATTTACAAGTGTTTTAAAGCTGTGTAACAACATCTCCTTCTTAAAATAACAATTATGTGGTTAATTCAGATGGTTGAGTGGCACCTAATTCTTAACTCTCTATTGGAAATGAAACTATTTCGCAGCCGAGAATAGACCCTGGGACTTGTGGAACGATATCACTGGCAACATGATTTTTGTCTCATGAGTACCAATAGTTGTATTTAATGCAGTTTTTTTATCGTGTTTTCAAATATGTATTCGGTATTTTTATTACAATTTCAATTAATGGATTTAAATAATTACTTTTTTAATAAACGTCTTTTCGTCCATTTGTCCATTGTAAAATTAAACCAAATGAGCTAACCCTGGAAATTTCAGCTATGGAAAAGAGATGTAAAGGCAAATGGAATCCTAATATGCTGGCCGATTATTGTTGGACAATCAAGATTGATGCTCCACCATCGAAATATAGCAGAAAATCGTCATTTCTTACTTTCTAGGTGATCCGAATGTTCGAATATTGTGTAGTTACGAATGTAGAAAATATTAAAGTGTTTGAAATGATAAATGCCTGTCTCTCGGAAACCTTGCGCGATGGAGAAAAACCGATATCATATTTGAATTCAGGAGAAAAAATACTATCAGAATCACATATTTTTCTCTCCGAGACAAAAAAAAAAGTTTCTTTTGTGTTTCTCAGTGTTATCAGGCGAATTAACCGTTATTCCACGGCCTGATAGATGCACAGTTGTTTGCTTACACATTCAACAGCTACGGAACTGCAGTAGGTATCTATTTTTCTTCTCTCCTTTACACAGGCCAAACTGCATAAGGCATAACGAGGATAACTTGCAAATCACTTCAGAAGGTCAAACGCCGCTTTGTTTTATGGGATGTATGTGCTTTTCAGGTTGTTTATTACATACGTTGTTAGGTGTGGGTCTTGCCATTCAGCCAGTTTAAACGCTTCTTAATGGGAAATGCTTTAACATAATACGAACAAATATAAATTATGTAGAAAAGATGCTGGTGTATTAAATGGAATGAAAAAAAGTCCTAACATGACCCAGTTGCAGAGCTGCGGTGGAATCAATATCAACGCATTGTAAACCGGACTTAGAAGGGAGGAAACTGCCCTCTTGTCATCAAGAAACATAACTTACTCTAGTATAAAATGCATGACTTCTATTTCATTCTATGTGGAAGGTTGTTTTGAACTTCATTTGACAACCTATAAACTTGTTCCTAATGCCGCAGGCTGTCTTTATGACATTTTTGTTTTTCTCTCCTGGCACAGCGGAATTGTAACACTCATTTTTTTCTTTTTTGAGAATTTCCCTCATCATTGACGGTTTTCTCCAACCAATCTTAATAATTAACTTGGGTTTTAAAAATACATAAATTACTACGGACTTATAGATTATCAGTTTGTAATACACACTCACAAATTTCCCTATACAAAATCAACTACCGAAATTGTTCAAAATTAGCAAATTACCTCAAGCAGTAGTGTTTGAGATTATAATCTGAAGGTCCCGCATTCAAACGCCAGTTTCAATCAACTGATTCTTTCCCTTGCAACCATGTCCAGTGATTAACTGACTTATGCAGCACCCTGTATACATGTGAGTAGTAATTTTTCATTTTCATTGAGTAGGAGGGTAGGGGTGGAGTAATCAATCATATGTTGGTTATCCTAAAAAAAGGGACAATAAATGTTGTGGGCGGTAAGTTGAGAAAAGTTTTGATAAACTGAAAGAACACTCTGTAGGTGATGACTTGAAATAGAACATAGCTAAATGGCCAAGTGTTGACTTCTCCCCTCATGTTGTGTCAACAAAGTGTTGGGCCCGAGGCACTAAGTGTATTGATTTATACGTCAAACTCCACGACGTACGCGAAAACTAAGACACGTGTCCTGATGCACATCCCAATTACCACCTCAACCCCCGGTAAACACTTCGATCCAGATCCCAGTCTGATAACTTTCCAGCATTTAGTCAAATTAATTGAAATCCAGACACTACATTATATTCTTAGTTGCAAAGTCTTTCTTAATAATAATAATAATAATAATAATAATAATAATAATAATAATAATAATAATAATAACGATAATGATAATGATAATGATAATAATAATAATGATAATGATGATAATAATAATAATAATGATAATGATGATAATAATAATGATAATAATAATAATAACAATAATAATAATAATAATAATAATAATAATAATAATGAAAAGATAATAATAATAACAATAATAATAATGATAATGATAATAATAATAATAATAATAATAATTATAATAATAATAATAATAATAACGGTAGTAATGTAATAAATTAAACGGGAAACACCAATTAATACATGAACTTTACACGTGAAGGTAATGATTAGAACAAATATAAATGTGGATTTATTTCAAATGATTCTAACGTCCGGCAGCCCCTCATTTCTTGTGGTAGGGAATTCCAGTTGCGAGAAGTGAAGACAGTATATGACATGGAGTGATGTGTTGTTCTATGTTGCGGTATATTAAGCAAGAGACTATGTTGTGATCTTGTGTTTAAGTTGTGGTTTGAGGATAGATACTGCAAACGAGATGATAAATAGTTGGGAATCGAGGTATGTAGGATCTTAAATAAGAGAATTAGTGTAATTTTCTCTCTTCTAGATGTAGTCATGACAATTCGTGGAATAATGGAGAAATGTGATGGTATTTTCGAACATTAAATATGAATCTATACACACATTATGGACACGCTGCCAGTTTGTCCGAAAAATCCGTCACTTATGTCAGTATAAACCTATATAACACCGTTATACAACCTATATAACACCGTTATACAACCTATATAACACCGTTATAAACCTATATAACACCGTTATAAACATATATAACACCGTTATAAACCTATATAACACCATTATACAACCTATATAACGCCGTTATACAACCTATATAACACCGTTATACAACCTATATAACACCGTTATACAACCTATACAACACCGTTATACAACCTATACAACACCGTTATACAACCTATACAACACCGTTATACAACCTATACAACACCGTTATAAACATATATAACACCGTTATATAACCTATATAACACCGTTATACAACCTATATAACACCGTTATACAACCTATATAACACCGTTATACAACCTATATAACACCGTTATAAACCTATATAACACCGTTATAAACCCATATAATACCGTTATAAACCTATATAACAACGTTATACAACCTATATAACACCATCAGTTCCAGCCAAAACGCAGAAGATGAAACATTGTTTTCGAAAGGCCTCCATATTATAATAACTTGAAGAAGTTTAATAATTTAGTTGAGGACGACTGACTTACCAGGTAAAACAAAAATTATAATTAACGTCACAATAATCAAAATGCGGCATCACAAAGGTTTGAATTAAAATTCTTTTAAGGTACTTAGATATTAGAGAAGAATTAAATATAGAACCAATTATTACTTTAATGCAGTTAGCGAAATGATTGAGATTGCGTAGGAGAAAGTGGCTTAAGTAATGCAAGAAGCTGCCACTAACAATTTAGTGCAATTACAAGTCTGGGTTGTTAACTGGGCTCCTCATAATGGACGTCCACAAGTTCATTGAGCTAATGGAATCAACAGTAATTTATCACACGCCACAATGATATGGCATTAAATGCTTAAATCGCACCTTCTGCACTCTAGCCTCTCTGCAACTCTTCTCTTAATTTTATCATCGTCTTCGTGGTAGGCTCTCGGCCTGTTCCATTCTCAGAATTCATCTTCCCATCGTGTTCTAGGACGTCCCACAACTCTATAGCCTTGAGGCTGGTACAACAGTGCTTGTTTTGTTAGCCTAGAACAGTCCATTCTTAAAATATGTTAACGCCATTTTTGTTTATAGTTTTGTATTTATTTCTATTTAGATTAAACATTTTGAGTTCTTGCCTAATTGTTTCACTAGGAATGTGATCTCTTAAAGTACATCCTGCAACGTATCTGAGGAACGTTTCTTTATTTATGAGATTTTTCTCCAGTCAATGTTAATAATTAACATTAGCTTTTAAACAAATGCCATTTTCTCCTGTACTCTTTTATTTTATCTGTCAAACTGAATATTTGTAGTTATTTACGGATATCTTCACTCCGTTTTTTATCCATTAAAGTATATCCTGTCACAAATCGTGAATATTTCATTTCTGCGGCTTCTATTCTTTTAATTGTCTGTTTATTCAGAGTCCATATTTCTGAGCCACACAATATTACAGGTACAGCCAATACTTTATAAAATTTTAAATGTGTGTCTTTCTTTCCCTGTGTTCTTTTTAGGGTGCCACATAAATATTGAAATATTTGTAATTTATTATTTATGGCTTTTTCTCTATTACAACCTAAAAATACACCTAGATAATTGAAATCTCCGAAATATTTTTCTTTAATAATATGGTTGTATTTAAAAATTTGGTGCTAAAAGTGTGCGTACGCGACGAGGAAGATAAAACATAGGTATTTTTATATAATATATTTAGTACATTTCACGTCCAATCAAGAAATATTTGTGTCCTTAAAAGATAAATAATTTGTAGGTAGATCATCGGTTGATTAATGTCTTTGACATCGTCCGATTCCTAATAACCAATTTTGTCGGTCCATCCAATCTCCTGGTTGTAGATGTTAAATACTGTAGTCTTAACAAATGCCACTTTTTTTTTAATTTCTTAGAATTGAACAGAGTGCATCTTTCTAAAATTGCCATCGCTGCCATTAGAGGATCAATTTCAATTTTAAGAAACCATCTTTACAAAAATTTCTACTTTATAGAATATACCTCAATTACAATTTAAATGTATTTACAAAATGTATTTTATCAATTTCAAAAATTAATTGTCTGTTTCACTTTGTCCTTGAGGCAATCCTCTAATGAGGAAAGTTGTATATAATAAAAATATATTATTTTAAAATGGCGCTTAGCCGATTGATGCATAACATCGTGCACTACCAATAAGTTAGGAAGCGAAGCTGGAATACAGTGTAATGTAATGAATATGTTAATTTGGAAGACGTGACACGCTTGAAGTAATGGCTGGTCATTATTTTGATTGCAATGCAAAGTCTAAATATCTACAAATTAGTGCAGAAGGTATAATTAGAAAATAGTGATGTTTGAGACACTTAAACAATGCAGTTTGTTATGCATGGAGTGCAAACAGATATACATTTAATAGCTCTACCCCCTCCACCGAGAGAGTCAACACAGAAGTTAGTGGCTGCGGATGACAATATGTGTGTTTGTTTGCGGGTAAAGCCAGGCCTAACCAATGTTGATTGTGTGAATTGCCTAACTGCTAATGTACACATGTAGACCCAACACCACTGCAAACTATTCTAATCTTTTAGCAAAAATAGTTTTTACCCTCAAACTATTGCACAGTAGAAATATTATTTGAAACAAAACAATTATTATAAGTAATTCCACGAGTGATTTCCAATTATCTGCAGGATTTTGAAATCAAGAGTGGCATATGTTAGGAATATTTAACGAATAAAATTAAGCTGTTTACTCACAAATCATTATTTAAATATCTTCTTGTATCTTGTAAGTCCATGTTATCCTTAACTGAGATTTAGGCGCTCTCCCTCTACAGGAAAGAATTTGAACCATACGAATTTAGTTATACTTGTTTTCGTATAGATGCCATTTGAGTGGTCCGTGGTCAGCGTTGCGCCTCATACTGACATCTAGGAAACCTAGGTAGTACTAGGACGGAAAAATTCGGTACATTTTGCTTAGAGTCCTTTTCATTCAGGCTTAAGGATCATTTACGAGCCTGAAAATCTTCAGACTCGGGACCCACGGCTTAAAGTCCCTCCCGGAGGACTTGCTCCTTGGATTTTCCATCCCAAAAAATCCATCGACCCCGGCCGGGTTTGAACCCGGGACCAGAGGCAAGGAGCATAACCAGGCTTATTTAAAAAATATTTATATAAGTAATGTATAGGGCGATGTTTGAAAACAAATGATGAATGTTTGCTTATGTTTCATTTGTTCATCACTGCAACTTGATAATACTATGTATTGTCAAATAGGATCGCAATATTATAAGAATGCACTCTAGCGGAGGAAAAATGAAACACATCAAACTGTGTATTATAACCAACATTACCAGGTTATTAATTTATTTCAGAAACAACTCAGTAAAATTAGTATTTAACCTTTACACTGCTACGAACGGGTATATCCGTTGGCAAAGAAAATGCTTGCTCTGCTATGGGTGTGTATATCCATTCTCAACTCCAAACGCCTGCTAGTTATAAAATACGTATTGCATTGCTTTCAAACTAAGCAGGCATATACTGCCATCTCCTAGGAACCTAAATAAACTTTTTCCATATTTCTGCCTGCATCGAGCAAGGAGGGTTTTAAAGGCCGGAAATATATCAGCAGTGAAAAGGTTAAAAACACAATTATTTAACACACTGAAAGAGTCCCTGTAATGCATGATAGCACGCATTTCTAGAATTGAGCCTATGTTTAAATTATGTTATGTTATATATATTTTAAGTAATGGTTGGATATTAAAACTATCTGAACTTAGTGCCGCGTGGTTGGTAGTAAAACAAATGAATGACTTTCATTGATGGCTTTGTAATTGATTCACAGAGTAATAACATGCGATGCAGCTATCTTCGATATCTCGTGATTTAAGGCCGTTTAAAGCTGATACGGGTAGAGGCGTGGGATGCTACTGTGGTGGGTTGGTACCCCTGACTTCTTAAAGGGTGTGTCGTAATTGGCAAACTTTATGCGAGAATCTAATTTCATAATGTTTGGCCTTTTGACTTCGCAGTGCTTACAGCGTTATTTATGTTGGTACTGTATACTTTGTGTTTAAAATTTATAGCATTTTTAATTGCTTGTTTGAAGAAGCATGATTTATCATTACTGTTTAGTTTACTCTATTTGCGGAGCAATTCTTTTAAGACTTTTATATGTATCCTGCTTGCAGCACACTTTACTGCTCCCACATTTAAATTTTGTATTTGTAGTCTGCATTCATCCCATCTCCTCTAATGCCGTCAAATGTTCGGAGAATTAAGAAGGCCTACAACTGAATGGTATCAATAGGCTGTTGTTTATGCTGATGATGTATTATTGGGCGATAGCGAATAGAAGCTAAAGGCCAACACGCACACACTATTGAGTAACACTATGAAATTGGGACTGGAAGTAAACATCAATAAAACTAAATATATGTTTACACATACAAATGCGTTATAGCCTATAATTGAAATGGGCAACCAATGACAAATGAAGGACATTTTAAGGAAGTTGCTGATTTCGGGTATCTATGAACAATAATTACAAATAGGAATGAGACGCACAAAGAAATTAAACATAGGCTCAATTCTGGAAATGCGTGCTATTATGTATTGCAGGGACTCTTGATGTCCGAACTCCTTTCAAAAAAGTTAAACTGAAAAAATACAAAACTGTTATTCTCCCAGTTATATTATATGGGTGCGAAACAGGGACTCTTACTTTAAGGGAGGAAAGGAGATTACGAGTATTTGAGAATAAAATTCTTAGGAAAATGTTTGGGCCATACAGGGATGAACAGACAGGTGAATGGAGAAAACTACACAATTGTGAGCTACATGATAAGTATAGGAACCCAAATATAATCCATCCATAGTAATTCTGCCCGAGAGCAGGTCCTTCACTGCAATCTGATTGCTATGCTTTGGTGCTTTACTAGGGACTTGTAGGTGTGGTAGCTTCCCGTTGCTTTCCACACCGGTGAAGGATGATGATGATGGCCATATGATTTCGGGGACCGTTTGGGCCTTAAAGTTCTCCTGACATTTGTCTTACAGGTGAGGAAAAACCCCGATAAAACCTCACCCAGAAAAACTGTCCCGACCGGGGATCGAAACCTGGCCCGCTGAGTGACAATGCAGCACGCTACCTCGAGACCACAGCGGTGGATCCTAAAGTAATAAGAACAGTTAAATCTCGTAGACAACGATGGGCAGGACATGTGGCACGTATGAGGGATGAAAGACGTGCATGTAAGTTTCTTGTAGGAAAAAGAAAAGGGAAAACACCCAGTTGGTAGACCAAGAATGAGATGGGAGAATAGCACTAACTATGATTTGAGGGAAGTAGATTATACAGGGAATGATTGGAAAGCATTAGCTCAGGATAGGGATGTATGGAGAGCTTATGTTCTCACAGCCATGAACCTAGGGGTTCGATAGTGCCAGTGATTTAGTTAGTACGTGTAATCTTAAAAATGGAATTGAAATAAAAATATTTGCCTCACTTATGATGTAAATCGTCTTGAATTTACAAAGTTGTGTTAATTTAGTGATAGAGATGTACTTAGGACTCGCCCTGTGGTTCCCACGCGGCGTGTTACGGGTGTGTATAATTTGCAGGGGAGGGCGTTGTCACGCCATGCTATATAGTTAGTCGAGGATAGCTGTTAATTCGGCGGAGGATCTTCCTCCCTGCGTGCCTCAAAAACAATACGGGCTGTTGCCTTTAATTGATTATATGCATTGTGTGAACTCGGTATTCCGGTGCCGATTAGCCTCTACACCCATTGCACCGCCTGCTCGTTGGAATCTCACAAATTCAATATCTTAAACAATACACCATTTAGTCTTTTGTTCATTGGCTATGCCTTTAGAATACGTTCAGAATTAATTGTGGGTTTATTACAGCACTTAAATCTTGTGCTGAGAGTTAAGTGTCTTTTTTTTCCTCATTGCATTTACGTACAGAGCCTAAGTGTTCAATATTGAGTTCGTATAAGTAATAATTTCCAGCCAATTGTGGTGATATGATGAAATCATTCCAATTGGCTACGGTATTTCAACATGTCTCTTTCTTCTTCTTCCTTCCATCCAAGTATTAGGCCGAGGCCTGTTACGATTTCTGATTTGGTCTTTTAGCATTTTATGTTTTTTTTAATGTGTGGGGAGCTTGTCCACAGCATAAACCCCCAGCCTGGAGGACCAGGAAAATTTCTGTCTCGGTTTTCCTCCCATAGCCTTTGAAGATCTCTCTTCATGGTCTATTTCATGAGTGAAATCAGGGGTCTCTTGAGTGAGCCTGTTAATTAAGGCAGCGTTTCTCTATTTCCCTTAGAGATAGGGTTGCCTCTTCCGCCAGATCCGCCGTGTTGAAGGACTTCTTCTGCGCCGACTCTGCCGTTGAGGTCTTCACCGTAACCTTGGCTTACAGAGTACTATCTGTCGGAGCCGACTGAACCCTGGTTTTTTAACGAGGTTGTTAATAATAATAATAATAATAATAATAATAATAATAATAATAATAATAATAATAATAGCTTTATTTTACCTGGCAGAGTTAAGGCCTTAAGGCCTTGTCTACCACTCAACCAGGTTTTAAAAAATACAAAAGAAAAGTCTTAAATCTAAATTACAATATATATATATATATATATATATATATATATATATATATATATATAAACGATTACAAGTTATGAATACAATACAATTAATATTTATAATGTATTTTGATTTACTCCCCCTCCTCCTTTCTCATCCGGGCTTGGGACCTGTCATGGCTGAGTTGCCTGTTACGATCCTATACAAAATTTTCCCTCCATCGTTTCATAGGACGGCCCAGAGATTCTTTCTTTAAATTGAAAATATATTTTTTATTGACCTATTCCATTCACGTTTAAATTCTCAATGCATTTCCACAGAATCTGGATTTAAGTTATCGTTAATATTATATTGTCTTGACTTAGGCTTTCACGGCCGGAGTTATTATGATGATCTTGTAGAAGATTTCCGGGCTGTTGGCCGTGGTCTCGAGGCTTGTAGTTCCCCGACGTTTCGCCAGAGACTGCGTCCGGCATCTTCAAGGGTTGTTCTGAGACTGACAATTTTGTCGACTACCTGCCGTATTTATACATTTATCTAAATGATTTGAGTATAAGAGCACATAAGATAGTGACCTTGACTCGTCCTTAAAATGTCATTCTCAATGTTATTTCAAAGTCAAATTACTTTTTTTTAATGGGATGGTGTGTTTTCTTCTAAAGAAAAGGAAAGAGCATTCAATTTTGAGTATAAAAGTGTTAGTTTATTTATCCGCTTGGGCAAATACGACAGCAAATGGTTTTCACACATTTTGACTTTTCTCTCTCTTTTTTATTGTTATTTAATGAAGGGCATTAATTTGTTTACGTAAGCTGGCTGGCAAGTGACGTCGTCGTCAACTGTGTTAAAATATCGTCCAAAAACAGCTAGTAGCATACTACTAATGATGAAAGTTAACTTCCGAAAGGCCTACAGTTAATATTTTAAATACAATATTTTAACACAGTTGAGTATGACGACACCTGCCAAATGGTATATATTTTTTTTATCCTTATTATGTAGAGGGAGTTCGGGTAATGTGGACCTTTCGGTTTGAGTGGACCCTGTTAATATATTTTTTAATGGTGCTGCCCAGGAATATAAAATATTTTAATTTCTTCCCCTCATCAGTTTTGACGTGTCCAAGACCAGTTTCTTTTATTCTTTGTGCGAAGAAGGGTTTATTTGTGTTATTTATGAAAATGACCACTTTAAAAGTTTTTCAAGCTAAGAATTAATTCTTAATTTCTGCTGTTGAATATTACAAATGTTGAAAAAACTCCTAAATATATTATATTATGTAGATGTTGTTTTAATATACTGACGGGTTTGGTTTGATATTATGTGACATGGTGGCTGTATAAAATAATTAAACATAACAAAGGAATTCGGTTAATGTGGACCCTCCACGAGACGGGTAAAGCGGTCCTAGGTCCATGTTACACAAATACGTATATTTTATCAATGAGGATGCTATGTGTAAAAGCCATACAATTAATTAATTTTATTTAATATCCTTATAATTTTACTAAACCCAAAGACCGTCGCTTTCTGCAGTTGAATGACGAGTGAATGTTATAATCAACAATAATTTTTCAAAACATTAAATAAATATCAACGCCATAAATACTCTTACATTAACCTGTGCCTGTCTGTATAAATTAATAGAGTAATGCAACTTAAAAATGTCTAAAGGCAAGGATGAACTCTTGGAGTCCACATTATCCGAATATAGAGTTTAAAGTGGACCTTTTTGTAATGTAAAAAAGTTTATAAATTATGAAGATGTTTCCATATTTGAATAAAAATAACAATGTTATTTCATAGTTACAACAATAATGATCTTCTTCTTCTTCCGAATGCAGTATTGGGTGATGATGCCCGTTCTGCGACTACAAAAACTGATCTTTCCATCGGTTGAAGGGTCTTCCGAAGTCTCTTTTGCCTTTAGGGTTGAGGTGGTAAATCATCTTTGATAAACGGGAATTTGACATTCTCTGGACGTGTTGGAACCATTTAATCTGATACAACACTAATGATAATCACTGTAATTAAACAAAAATTCAAACCCCTCAATTAAAAGAAGAAGAATAAAAAACAGGGGTCCACATTACCCGAAGCTCGTCTATAATAAAATTGGAAATAATAAAAATAATAGCGATTTTAATGATAGCATGAAATATGTAAGAAGCCATAAAATCTAAGTGAACAAAAAGCAGTAATGTGAAAAGAATAAAGTTGGAATTATGAGAGAAAGTTGTAAAAACAAGATAAATCAAGTTTCTCTTGAGCTATCAGAAGCTTTTAATAACGAGCGAATGCAGAAACTAACAAGTTTTAGTTAAAAGCCTGTCCATGCACAAGACAGGGAAAATGTTTTGCCTTCTTTTCTAATTTTATTTTAGTGTCGTACGATGTTAATTTAGTGGTGGCAGGTCATGCGGACTGTAGGGTAGGTGAAACCATTTTCTCTTCTCTCTTAATTTCATAATTACTCAGCAAGTCCCTTATTTCCCAGCCCCCAAGTTCTCTCTCCCTCACCATTTTCTGTTTGCACATTTCCATTTGTTTTTCATCTCGATTTTTCCTTCCCATCTCTTTCTCCATTCATCTGGTTGAAAACGGATTTCTATACCTACTGAATTTTCATCCCTTTCTATATGTCATAATTGTGTTGTCGGGTTTACCCTAAAACATGCTCTTTCTGTTTTTATCTCACCCTTTTTCTCCATTAACCTCCCTCCGTTTCAGTTATTGTTACCACTGCAAATTGCTGGAAACAGCAATCTTTTTTTTTTTCAGATCAAGATGTTCCGCACCAAGTATAACTCTAAATGTTAAACTGTCTTAATTTACTTTCTTCTGTCATGATTTGCAGTATCACTATAATTGATGCAGTACTTAATAAATGAAAGATGGAAGTAGGTGCAAACAAAGCTATTGAAAGACATGGGGCCATATAATTTCAAATTGAAAGAATATATTAAAGATCTACATATATATCAGCTGTTGGAAATTATTATAATTTTAGCAAAGATTTCAATCTAATATATAAAAATGAATGTTTGTTTGTTCGTACTTTATGCGCGGCCATACCGTTGATCCGATTGTGATGGGGTTTTTTGCAAAATGTTCAGGAGATTCCCGGCATGAACATAGGCTATAAGAGAGTTCTGATACTAAATTTCTACACCCTTAAAAATCGCCCTTTGTAGTGGAAAACGTGAAGAAAGTAGCTCTTTTGACGTTTAAATGGCTTACGCTGCCTAAACCATAACAAATACACAAAATTAATGTACACAGAATCGAATATCTCAAAAAACTCAACAAAAAAAGTCCGGGACAGCTAATGTTTATTTCTTACGGATAACTCACAATAACCATGTTTGTCTTATTGATGCCAAGAAGATCGAGACAAGTACGTAGATTCCTGTGCATGCATTGCAGCACATGACGGGTATTCTCTTACGAATAACTCACAATAACGAATTTTTTATTTTAGCTAATTTATGCCAAGAAGATCGAGATAAGTAGATTCCCGGGCAACACCGGGTAATCAGTACGGGGATTCTTAAAGTAATTACGATAGGCCTACTCAAAATTTGCGCCAAGACCCGCCATAAATATTGTTAAACCAGAAACAATTAAAAGAAAAGTGTTCAATTCCGTCCCAGAAGAAGGACTAAATCGAATTAATAAATAAACCCATTTATAATTATTTTTCATTTCACTTATTCAACTAATCATAAGAAATACATTAATTTTTGTCTTTCAGCTCATTTATGCCAAGAACATCGGAATGAGTAGATTCCCGGACAACGCCGGGTAAACAGCACGGGGTATCTGAAAACAATTACAATATAAATTTTTGCATATATTTATTTACTTTTAAAAATTTATTAAAAATACTTAAAAAGAGCATATATCAATAATATTTATATCAATTTCTGCAGAATATTTCAAACTATTTAAAAGTACAAAAAAACAAAATTTGAGAATTATTTTACTAAAAGCACTTTTTAAGCTCCCCTTAAATGACGAAGCGGAGGACAAGAGAAAAAAAGCAGAGACGAAAGGAACCGTGGGTTCAAGGAATATAGTTTTCAGAGGATTAACAGAGAGAAAATGTTCTAGAATCGATGAATCTGGAAACTGATTTCTCCAGAAAGCACGTCTAGAGAGGTAATTTACTTATTGCATACGAATTTAATTTAACTCTTATTGGCTTGTAAGGAGTCCTGATACAGCCCGCGAAATTCAAAAGCGATAATTTGAATAACGGATCAATAGTGTGCCAACAATGATGTACTCGTCATTACACATTGTATCTGACAGTGATGATTCAGTAAGAATGCAATTTGTAGAGCCTACAGAGTGTGAAATTGGTAAAAATGCCAATATGTCCATTTCCTCGGATTAAAAAGAAGTGTGCGGCTGTAGGGAAAGAGTCGTGAATTCGTCATAAAAACTAATGAAACGACGTTGATTGCGGTACTATACAGTTTATAATGCTATTCGGGCGTCCGGTCTGATTCCACTGCATCACATATTCTTTTATGTTCACTATTATCCCTGGCTTCAATACAATTTCCTTTAGTATCGTCAGTCAAGCAGTTCCGCAAAATATTGCAACTTGTGTGTTCGGATGTCTACGGAAAAAAATGTACTAAAGCACATGTCCACCATCTTGCAAATTTATATAGCATATCCCTATATATATAATAAAGTGATCCCACTACAGGCCATAGAAGACCCTTGGGATAGTACGGGGTTAAGGCTCCCACTTTTTCTAGACAATCGACACTTGATGTCAGCCGGGTTGTCAGCCCTGCTTGATGGCCGCCTTTATCCCCAGAACAAGTGTCTGGTACTCATTTCAGTTAGAGGCTGAGTCGACCCAGGGCCATGGTGCCGCCAGAAGGTTTGGGTCAGTTTTTTTAAAAAATCGTGATCCCTCAGGGACTTGAACCTTCGATCTTCCTGTTTGTAGCGCACTGCCTTAACCACTAGGCTACGGCGTGTCCCATATATATACAGAGAGAGAGTGTACCATTGCTGTGGTCCGGGAAAAATGATCACTGCCTCATATGCATAGAAAAATATATTGAAATAATCGTTCAAAAAAAATTAAAATCACTATAAATGGTGGAAAATAATTTGAAAAATGAAACCCTAAGAATAAAATTTGACAGGAGTTCATAAAGGTATTACAGAAGTCGCGTCACAGGTTGTAAAGTTTAGCCAAATATTTAATAAAACACCAGCAGACCATAAATTGTCTATGTTGAAGCGATATTGAGAATATATATAATCTGTTTCCCTACCACGATGTGTCTTTCTCGTCTCTTACTTACTTACTTACTTACTTACTTACTCACTGGCATTATCGAACCCGTAGGTCCATGGCCGCGCGGGCATAAGCTCTCCATACATCCCTATCCTGAGTCAATGTTTTCCAATCATTCCCTGTCTAATCTACTTCCTTCAAATCATAGTTAATGTTATTCTCCCACCTCATTCTTGGTCTACCAACTGGGTGTTTTCCCTCTGGTTTTCCTACAAGAAGCTTCCATGCAAGTCTTTCATTCCCCATACGTGCAACATGTCCTGCCCATCGCAGTCTACGAGACTTAACTGTTCTTATTATATCTGGCTTCCTATAAAGACCATGTAGTTCATTGTTATGTAGTCTTCTCCATTCACCTGTCTGTTCATCTCTCAAATTTTCCTAAGTACTTTATTCTCAAATATTCGTAATTTCTCTTTTTTTGTGAAACGTACTGTACGTGTCCTGCTAGTATCAGACAGTGGAGAGTGACTTCAAATCTGGTGACATACGTCCTTCTTTCTCGGAGCAGTATCTGAACAAATGTGTGTTGAACATAATTTTTTGTTATGTCTGTGAAGGGAGAGTGATTGTTAGAAGATAGTTTCTGGGAGCGGGAGATGATCGTCATGATATTAAGACTTTTATTGAAGCAGAAAAATAAAAAAGGGCACTAAATTGTTTGTTAGTGCGTTTATTCTATACAGCGTCGTATAAGCTCTAACATACATTACAACTAGAGACCGCATTTTAAAGGGTAAAATTTCATTACTTAAAAAAAATAGTTTTAAAAAAGAAGCATATCCTCCGCTCTAGTCTAGAGGTCGCGCCTTTGCCTCGTTCGTATGGGACCTGGTTTCGATCCTCGTGCGGGACTAGTTTTCTGGATGATGGATTTTTTAGGGCATTTTCTCACCTCACAGACAAACACCAGCAACCTTTTAGGTCAAAACGATCCCTGAATACCATCTGGCTTTCATAATCATCATCATATTAGCCATGTTTAGTATGAATGACGTGTTTTGTTTTAATGTTGTGTTGTCTCGGAGGTGGCCTTGACATTGAGCTGATCGCTCATTCTGGGAGACCCTCATTGTCCTTGTGTGGTTAAAGAGTAGGTGTGTGATCGGTATAAATTTGATAAATAAAATAAATTGCTAGGTTATTGTGATGACGTATTATTAGCCGATAGCGAGGAGATATTAAGGGTCAAATCACACTCTATTGGGTAGCACTAAGAAATTGGGGATGAAAGTAAACAGCAATAAAACTAAATGAAATCTAGTCACAGGTAGAAATACATCGTATAATGGAAATGAACAGTTAATGACAAATGAGAGGAATTTTGAGGAAGTGGGTGAATTCAAATACCTAGGAACAATAATTACAAACAGGAATGAGATGCACAAAGAAATTAAACATAGGCTCAATTCTGGAAATACGTGCTATTATGCATTGCAGAGACTCTTGACGTCCCAACTTCTCTAAAAAAAATTAAACTGAAAATATATAAAACTATTATTCTACCAGTTATATTATATAGGTGTGAAACACGGGCTTTTACTTTAAGGGAGGATAGGAGATTACGAGTATTTGAGAATAAAGTTCTTAGGAAAATTGTTGGACCAAAGTGAGGCGAACAGACAGGCGAATGGAGAACACTACATAACAGTGAGCTACATGGTCTTTATAGGAAACAAGATGTAATAGGAACGGTTGGATCTTGTAGACTGTGATTGGTATCATATGGCGTGAATGAGGAGTGAAAGAAGGGCATGGTAGCACCTTGTAAGTTAGTCAGAGGTAAAGCTCCCATAAGGTACACAAAGAATGATGTGGGAGAATAACATTAACAATGATTTAAAGGAAGTAAATTATACAGGAAAATAATTGCAAAACATTAGCTCAGTATAGGCTCATGTGGAGAGCTAATTTCTGCGCGGTCATGAACCTACGGGTTTGATAGTGTCATGAGATAATTATAATACATAAACTGTTATATTTCATGATCTTTGGGTAAATGGTGGCCAGAGATTATAACAAATAAAGGACTTTGGTGAAGAACAAATCAAAATTAAATTTATAAAGAGATGAGTTGGTCATGTGTTAAGGGCAGAGAGTGATTTTTTATTTATATACAGATTTTTAATGTTAGGAATGTATGGAGAGCTTATGTCCGTGAGGTCATGAACCTACGGGTTCGATAGAGCCAGTTAGTTACTTATTATTATTTTATTTATTTATATACAGAATTTTAATGTTTACACATCTTTCTGTGCCTAAAGTTTTATTTTTCTTCTCCACTCGTCTCTATCCATCCACTCCATGTCCTCCAGTCCTCATTCCAGTTCTTATTTCTTGCATCCATGAGTTTCGAGGTCTTCCTTTTCTTCTTCTTCTTCTTCTTCCAGGTGGACACCATTCCAATGTTTTTCTGGGTAACCTTTCTTCTTGCATTCATTGTACGTGCCCATATCAATTTAACTGCTTATATCTTATATAATGTACTGTTGAATATCTAATATTCATTTTTTCTCGTGTCACAGTATTTTTTTTTCTAATTTTGAACATCTTGCTGCTCTCCTCAAGAAATCCATTTCCATCGACATAAGTTTTTGTTGAATTTCCAAACTTCAGCTCCATATGTGACAGTACTTCTCACTATTGAATTATATATTTGTAACTTATTTTTCCTGGTTATATGTCTGTTCCATAAGACTCCATTCATCATTGCTGTTATTGCTCTACCTTTATTTATTCTGTTCTTAATATCACTTTCTTGTTTATCCTCTTTATCTACTTTTACTCCCAGATACTCAAGCCAGGTCCCTCTTCGTCAGAAGAAACATAACAATGCTAAAAAGCCTAAAGAGAGAACGATAACATCACAAAATGGCATTTGATTGGTACCACCAAGGAATGAGAAGGCGAAGAGGAAGACCTAGAGCAACATCAGGGATGACGCTGAACAGACAGGGATGAGTTGGAATGAAATTAAGGCATTGGTAAACAACATGTGCGTTGTCGAGCTTCTATTAAGGCCCTATGCTCCCCGGTGGAGTGATCAGGGCTGCTACTGTATTTAATGAATTTAATGTTATCAAAATAAAGCCAGGAAAGACTCTATAATGACATTATACAAGACAATGGCAGTGACTATTATTACTTATGCATCCGAAACATTGACAGTGACAACTCAATTTGCCAGAATACAAGCTGCTAACATGAGATTCCTGAGACCAATAGCGGGATATCAAAGAACAGACAAAAAACACAACACAGAAATAAGACAACAACTAAAAGTAGAGGAATTAAACACAACAATAGAAAAATTCAGAACAAACTGGAAAGAACACTTGGCAAGGATGACTGAGAATAGAATACCAAAAGCAGCATACAACTATTCGCCACGAGGAAGAAGACGTTTGGGAAGACCAAGGAAAAATGGAGCCGAAACAGGCTAGAAAATAAGCCTAAACCGTGAAGAAGAAGAAGAAATGTTTTGAAAATACTTGACAAGAATTCACTTTTGGTGAAGAAAGAAACGAGATTTGAACACATGTTATTTGGAATGTGAGATTGGCAAATGACATTCAGGAAAAAATGTATGCAGACTGTGGGGTGGCGGGGGGCGGAGAGAGACGGAAGAACGTCATTAAAAGTAATCTGTTGTTGGAACATTTCCTCCTTGTCCGTGTGATTGTGGTCCCCTCGCCGCGCGGGCGCGGATGTTCACAACCGTCGTGTTGCAACCTTTTGTCTAACAAATAAATATGCTAATTATTTCGCAACCCTTTTTTATTCGATTTGCAAAAAAATGTTTTACATCCATAGCTCATTGACCTCTGTGTTTGGTCGACCGCTGTGTTCTTGGGGTAGCGCCGCTCACTCGTACGCAGAGAGCCCGTGTTAGATGCTCGGTCCGGACAAGTTTCTTTGGTGATGGTTTTTCTTCATCTGTAAGACAAATGTCAGGAAAATTTAAAGCAACATCTGACCATATTCATTATGTTTAGTGTAAATGTGCGTGTGCATAGTTTTTTTCGTCTTAATATTGTGTTGTCTCGGAGGTGACATTGACACTCATTCGGAGAGGCCCACTTGTCCTGTATGGCCAATAAAAGTATCTGTATGATAACTAACTCACTGGCACTATTGAACCCCTTAGGTTCATGTCCGCTCGGATATAAGCTCCCCATACATCCCTATTCTGAGTTAATGTTTTTTCAAACAACCTCTATATAATCTACTTCCCTCAAATCATGGTAATGTCATTCTCCCACCTCATTCTTGGTCTACCAACCGGGAGTTTTCCCTCTGGTTTTCCTACAACAAGCTTCCATGCACCTCTTTTATTCCCCATGCGTGCCACATGTCCTGTCTATCGCAGTCTACTAGACTTAATTGTTCTTATTATATCTGGCTTCCTATAAAGATCATTAGTTCACTGTTATGTAGTCTTCTCCATTCGCCGTCGTTAGTCCAAAAATTTTCCTAAGTACTTTATTCTCAAATACTCGTAATATCCTTTCCTCCCTTAAAGTAAGAGTCCATGTTTCACAATAATATAACTGGTAGAATAATAGTTTTATATATTTTCAGTTTAACGTTTTTTGAAAGGAGTTGGGACGTCAAGAGTCTCTGCAATGCATAATAGCACGCATTTCCAGAATTGAGCCTATGTTTAATTTCTTTGTGCATCTCATTCCTGTTTGTGATTATTGTTCCTAGGTATTTGAATTCACCACTTCTTGAAAATTTCCCTCATTTGTCATTTGCTGTACATTTCCATTATATAATGCATTTCTAAGTGTGACCATATATTTAGTTTTATTGATATTTACTTCCAGTCCCAATTTCTCAGTATTGCTCAATAATGTGTGTGTGTGTTGGCCTTTAGTATCTCCTCGCTATCGCCCAATAGTACTACATCATCAGCATAAACTAACAGCTTATTAATACCATTGAGTTGTAGGCATTGTTCATCCTCTAAAAAATTTATGGCATGTTCTAGTACAAAATTAAATAGTAGAGGAGAATTCCCTTTATCCACATTGGCTTTGGTCTACCACGTTTCCCTTCTCCAGGAGGTAACCCTTTCAATACTTCTTTGTCTGTTTCTGTGTCCCTTCTTCTCATTTATCATCTTAGTTGGATTGCTTCAATTTCTTCTACAATATCCTTTTCAAGATTGTACAATTTTTGTGGACTTTAAATATACTTTCAGCCTAGTCTCTCTGAAATAATATCCCGAAATGAACTAAAAGAGTTTCTGAGAATTCAATAAATAAATGTAAGAATGAAACAAGGTGATTATGTTTCGCATGTAAAATATGTTATAAGGTCTCTGTAAATTAAATGGACGTCGGAATTGTAAAGCTTACTTATTTCTGATTGGATAACTGTATAACGTTAAAGAAATTTAAAAAAAGCTAATTATAATTGTTTTTTATTTATCAAAACATGTTTTTTCCTTTCTCTCTCTCGGCGCCATTGTAGGAATTGAAATGTAAGCTTATTTGAACAGAGTTCGCGGCACATTTTATTTCATTCATTCGTTCAAGGAAGCCATAGCAAGGTACATAAGGTAAAAATAATTAAAAATTTGAAATTAGAACAAAAAAACTGAAGTTCTGTTAAATCGCCTTCTGTAAAAGGTTTCATTTGCAATGCAATATATGAGTTCACTTCCATTCCTTTGATTTTTAATAAAAAAATTAAAAGTGAAAAAGCTTTTGAGCTGTTTTATCGGCAGACTGCGGGGAAATAGTATATTTAAATGCGTACAAGCTGCTTTATTAGTATTGAAGCTACTTAGCACTTCCCGCACTATTACTGGCGGGTGAAGACCGTTACTTATCTGTCGCCTTAAGGCCTAAGGGAGAAGAACTAAAACTTAATATTGAATGCAGTTATTTAGGAAGAAATTTAGACCATTCAGGCGATAATACAGTGGAAATTAAAAATAGAATCGAACAAACAAAACAAGGAATAAATGCTTTAAACTGTTTTTGGTGGAGCAAGACTATTACAAAAAATAGAAAATTAAAAATATATCATACTAGAGCGTTTTAACATATGGTGCTGAAGTTTGGCAAATTCCTACCAGGGAAGTAAAAATATTTTCAAGTACAGAAATGGATGTTTTAAGATCAGATGTTAATTATATAATTTTTTACCTGGTACGTCAGTCGTCCTCAACAAGTTATTAAACTTCTCAAGATATTCTAATATCGAGGCCTTTCGAAAACAATGTTTCACCTTCTGCGATCTGGAACTGATGGTGTTATATAGGTTGTATAACGGATTTATGTCTGCGGTTATGTTGTAGATGAGTAGGTCTCTATTACTTACTTACTTACTTACTCACTCACTCACTGGCACTATCGAACCCATAGGTTCATGGCCGCACGGACATAAGCTCTCCATACATCCCTATCCTGAGCTAATGCTTTCCAATCATTCCCTGTATAATCTACTTCCCTCAAATCATAGTTAATGTTGTTCTCCCACCTCATTCTTGGTCTACCAACTGGGCGTTATCCCTCTGGCTTTCCTACAAGAAGCATCCATGCACGTATTTCATTCCCCATACGTGCAACATGTCCTGCCCATCGCAGTCTACGAGACTTAACTGTTCTTATTATATCTGGCTTCCTATAAAGACCATGTAGCTCATTGCTATGTAGTCTTCTCCATTCACCTGTGTGTTCATCTCTCTTTGGTCCAAAAATTTTCCTAAGAACTTTATTCTCAAATACTCATAATCTCCTTTCCTCCCTTAAAGTAAGAGTCCATGTTTCGCACCCATATAATATAAGAGTAGGTCTCTATTGCTTGCTTTTTTTAGAATCTCTATGTCTTCAAGGATCCTGATTCTGTTTTTACTGTATTCTCTGTGTAGTATTGCCATAGAGTTATCGATTTTTTCAAATTGATTTTCAACGGTGCTTTATTTAATATGAATTTCAAAAGTGTTGATTAAGAGGATCAGCTGGAACATCTAGAACGGATAGAATACGAAATAAAGAAATAAGGGAAATGTTCACCTTTGTGGTGTGGAGGTAGCGTGCTGCCTTGTCATGCACCGGACACGGGTTCGGTCCCCGGTTAGGATAGTTTCCTGAGGTTTTTATCGGTTGTTTGCCTCACCTGTAATATAAATGTCAGGGAACTTAAGGCCCAAACGGTCCCCGAAATCATATGGCCATCGCAATCATCATCATTCATATTAATCTTAGATTAAGCTTAGGATTAGGGACTCTCCTGGCGCACCACTATCATCATTACCCTTCATATCATCGGGACAACGTAACCCCGCCTTCCAGGCGCCCCAACCTCTGAAGTGAGTTACAATTACGCTAATGCCAGGAGATAATACCCGAAATGTCAAAAAAAGAACAACCTGGGGCATTAAAAAAAGAGATAAGGGAAATTATGGGTGTACAAGAGGAGCCGGACGTCATAGACATTATAGAAAAAATATTACAGTCGTATGCCCATGTCAAAATAATGCCAGAGCAAAGATTGCCTGAACTTATTATGAAATGGATCCCAATGAAAAGGAGGGAGAAAGGAAGACCAAAGAAAACCTGGATAAAAGGTGTGCAGGCCGCTATGGTTATCAGAGGATTGAAGGAAGAGGAATGGCGTTTGGTTTCCGGAAGACGGCGGCAGCTGTCATGATACCGGATGATGAAGAAGATGGCCTAAGGGCTACCTCTCACTCTAGATTTCAACTCCTAGTATAGACCTCAAAGAAAAGTGTGTCTCTGTTGTTTGTATCAGTGTTGATTGACATAGTTCCTGTCCTGTGCTGCAAGCGACAATTTTGCATTCAATTGTAAGTTTTGCTTGACTCAGAATCATTTCTAAATACAGTTCGCATTTTAAATGTGCCTTAAGTAAAAACAGGTTAGTAGTATCAATTCATCTCTTGTTTTTCCAAAACAACAATGATGTCAGGGACCACAACTTTAGAGTGCGCGAGGTAGCCTATTACTATAGACTGAAACAGAGGGTCGCAACAATAATAATAATAATAATAATAATAATAATAATAATAACAATAATAATAGTAAGAGAAGTAATAGAAGAACGAAGATTGAAGTGGTATGAACATCTGAAGAGGATGGAGAATAATAGAAATCCAAGAATGATGCTGATAGGAATGCTGAAGGCAGGATAGAGATTGGAATGCTGAAGGCAGGATAGATAGATAGATGGAAAGCTCTGCGGCCATCACTTAAGTGTTGGCGGTGAGCGATCCATTTTGGTTCTCCTTAACAGGTAGAACCCCGGATAGGTGGAGGAGGAGGGGGAAACCCAGGGAACAGTGGATGGATGAAGTGAGAAGAAGAAACATGATCAGCAGAGACCTTAGGAAGATGCTGAGGATAGAAATCTGTGGCGGAGCAAAACACATTTGGGCTCAAGGATAACTACAGTAATGTAGAGAAAATCCTTAAATATAATAATAGTAATAATAATAATAATAATAATAATAATAATAATAATAATAATAATAATATGCCAGAGAAAATATTATCCAGACAAGATTTGGAATGGATTCCTGCTGGGAAAGGAAAGAGAGGTGGACCTAGATTTAAATAGATGGATGATGGAAGAAGAGGTATGAGGTAGCTAGGTGTAGAAGAATTGGAATGGGAAGATAGAGAAGAATGGAGAAAGAAGATAAATTTTTAAAAAGCTGTGGGCACAGGAAGATGTTTTATTACATTGTAAAGCTATTTATAAATAATAGTAATAATAATAATAGTAATAATAATAATAGTAATAATAAGGGAAAGAAGGAAATCATTGCGTTGCTAAGCACCATGAAGGCGGTACGTACTTCAATTTCAGATGGTGGACGTGTTAATGGAACGTGTTCCAGAGGTTAAAGTGTACTCTATGACTTTTGATAGTTTATGAATAATTTATTTAGCGAAAGATTGTGAAGACTGGATGACAGTTGACTGTTGTCTCTCTTACCAAGGTAGTGATTGTCGCTCTCTCTCCCTCCCTCTCTCTGATTTACGTGTTGATTGAAAAGGTTAAAGTACAATGGGTCGTATGAGATTTTGCGTATAATGACATCAAGTATGACGTCATGTCAGTATAAAGATCAGAATATTCAACTCCTTTCTCTTAAATAATAATGATGATAATAATAATAATAATAATAATAATAATAATAATAATAATAAAATAGGAATACTTCCAAATATTTGTTTCGATTTTTTAAGAGTGGACAGACAGAATAAAATAGAAAGCATTCTAATAATTAAAAAATGTATCGTCATCGGGAATCGATCAGTGATCTCTTGCATACGAAGCAAGTCATAATACATTGAGCTAAGCGTTCGCTGGCTTGCTGTACATAAAAAACTGATCTTCATTGGAGGAAGGGGAAAGTAATGTTTGCTCGTGTGAATCGGGAGTTAAAACTGAAATGTTTGTAATCAAGAATCCGCTCATATATTTTTTTGCTAACAGTACGTCTAGATATAGCTTAATTCGAAGCATTTCAATTATTAATAATTTATATGAAGGAAATACCTAACTTCCTTACAACAGAACTTCGTTAGAAGAACAAAAGGCTGCACAAGATTGGATCGAATAAAGAATTAAGATATAAGAATAGAGTTAAATATATATCCACTGAATGATAGAATCAAAGAATGACTAACTAACTAAGTCACTGGCACTATCGAACCCGTAGGTTCATGACCGTGCGGACATAAGCTCTCCATACATCCCCATCCTGAGCCAATGTTTTCCAATCATTCCTTGTATATTCTACTTCCCTCAAATCATAGTTGGTTATTCTCCCACCTCATTCTTGGTCTACCAACTGGGCGTTTCCTCTCTGGTTTTCCTACAAGAAGCTTCCATATACGTCTTTCATTCCCACATGTCCTGCCCATCGCAGTCTACGAGACTTAACTGTTCTCATTATATCTGGCTTCCTATAAACACCATGTAATTCACTGTTATGCAAGAATCAAATAATGCAGAGATAAATGGTTGAGACATGTAGAAAGAATGAATGTAACAAGATTACCAAAAGCAGCATTTAACTACAAGCCAAGAGGTTCAAGGAATTTAGGCAGGCCAGTGAAAAGATGGACAGAACAACTGTGAGGCGGAACAGGCAATTTGCCTAGGCCTTGAAATGAAGAAGAAGAAGAAGAAATGCATAACTATCCTGTTTGGAATTCCTTAGATTTGGACGGAGTGCATCTTTCTAAAATTGCCATCGCTCCCATTAGAGGATCAATTTCAATTTTAAGAAACCATATTTACAAAATTTCTACTTTATAGTATGTATACTTCAATTAGGTCTAAAATTTGAATTTTTTAAATGTATTTACAAAATGTATTTCATCAATTCCAAAAATTAATTGTCTGTATCACTTTGTCCTTGAGGCAATCCTCTAATGAGGAAAGTGTATATAATAAAAATATTCTGTAATTGTTTCAAGCGCCAATACTTAGTAAAGTCGTTAAAATTTGTTATAAATTGAGAAAAGTTTTATTGCTCGTGAGCGGCGGAGTCCAGTGGTGAACTAATACAATTAGACCCCTTAAAAATATATATTTTTATTCGTTTCCATATATGCACTTTATTTAAATTGTAAATAATTGGTTGACCACAACTCGGACGTATCTTTTCAGTCATAAAGCGAACCGCATTTCATTGCTTTAACATTTGTCGCTAATTGAGACGTTTTATGTCCTATTTTCCATTGGTGTATCACTGCGCGTGTAGTTGTAAATCTCCTGTTTAAAAAAATGTAAAAGCAAAGAGTTTGAATAGTTTTTACGCTCTTTATACGACTGTATATAAAGTGGAAGATTGGTTTAGGAGGAGCGGTTCATGCAGTTAGAGAAATAAATATCTCCAGACGATAAAACACAAACAATAAAAGCGACGTGGTACACATTACTACAAATTATTAAGAAGGTTCGTTTCTCAGTGTCTTGCACACGTGAAAACTCGTCATATTTATAACTGGGAATTGTCATTCTATGACTGTTACGTCAAAGGTTCGCGCTACAGATAGTTAAAGCGTCTCATCGAAGGACTCTAAAGGACCTTTACATTTTAGCTTATTCAGCTAGGAAAGTATCTGATCACAATGTTAGATTACAGGCAAACTAATAATAATAATAATAATAATAATAATAATAATAATAATAATAATAATCTCACTGGCACTATCTAACCCGTAGGTTCATGTTCGCGCGGACATAAGCTCTCCGTACATCTCTATCCTGAGCTAATGTTTTCCAGTCATTCCCTGTATAATCTACTTTCCTCAAATCATAGTTAATGTTATTCTCCGACCTCATTCTTGGTCTACCAACTGGGCGTTTTCCTCAGGTTTTCCTACAAGAAGCTTCCATGCAAGTCTTTCATTCCCCATACGTACAACATGTCCTGCCCATCGCAGTCTACGAGACTTAACTGTTCTTATTATATCTGGCTTCCTATAAAGACCATGTAGTTCATTGTTATGTAGTCTTCTCCATTCACCTGTCTGTTCATCTCTCTTTGTTCCAAAAAATTTCCTAAGAACTTTATTCTCAAATACTTGTAATCTCCTTTCCTCCCTTAAAGTAAGAGTCCATGTGCACACCCATATAATATAACTGGTAGAATAACAGGTTTATATATTTTCGGTTTAAAGTTTTTTGAAAGGAGTTGGGACGACAAGAGTCCCTGCAATGAATAATAGCACGCATTTCCAGAATTGAGCCTATGTTCTACAATATAATTATTATTTATAAACTATTTTATTCAATCTAGGTTTAACGATTGAAATATAAAATGTACAAGATACAAAAGTCAGATAAAAACTATGAATGACATAGAATACATTTAGTTGTCGAGAAAAATTAATTATTATACAACAAGTAACTGTATAAGCGTGACTTAAAAGTGCCAAGTGTTCGGCAACCCCTGATATCTTGAGGAAGGGAATTCCAGGAGCGGGCAGAGGCTACTGTGAAGGAAGTAGAATAAGAGGAAGTGCTATGAAGAGGGATTGTTATCTTGTCACCTAGTGTCAATGTGAGTTGTTTGAAAATTTAAATCAGGCAGTAAACGATTTTAAATTGTACGACTTTATGTAACAAACGGCTATACGTCATTGTTTTTTTTTTACGGTTTAAACTCTAGGAAGAGCTATTTGTGGCTTGATAATCACTTATAACATATAGTGATTCTTATTGACACAACACTTAATTTTAGTGCTGCCTTCTCACGCAGCGGGTCCGGGTTCGAATTCCGGTCGGGACAGGCTCCTGGGTGAGTTTTTTTCGGGGTTTTTCCTCACCTGTAAGACAAATGTCAGGAAGCTTTGGGCCCAACGGTCCACGAAAATCATCAGGCAATCATTATCGTCCCTATCGTTATCACCATCATCCTTCACCGGTGTGGAAAGCAACGGAAAGCTACCACACCTGTAATTACCTAGTAAAGCTGCAAAGCATAGCATGGAAATGCTATGATTGCAGCGAAAGACCTGCTCTCGGGCAGAACACTACAGAATAGAAGTTAATTTTATTTATCTTTATCGAAAAATGTTGATACCCAGCAGGTATAGAACCTGTGCTTGCTAGTTAGGAGGCAGTTATGTAACTACGTAAACAAGCTTGGCAGTCTCATTAAACTATTAGGCCTAATAGTTGATAGCAAACTAGTTTTGCCATATTTGAAATCTAGGTGTCGCAGTTGGCTGAGTGATTGTCGCTTGGAAGTGACTTAATGCACCTGTGCTAGTGGTTAAAAGGGCAGCTACTGGAGTTTTGAACCGAGGATTTCTATGCCAATGCTTTACCAACTGAGCAACCTGAGCACACCAATCTAAACGCAAAATTTTCTACTTTATTATTTTATATATATATATATATATATATATATATATATATTCTTTGTATCATATCTTCACTAGCCAATACCCGGCGTGCGCTGCTACGCCTAAATAAATGCAAATTAATGTACTTTTATATTTAGTTGAATAAGTGAAATCGAAAATAATTATTAATTTATATTTTCTAGATACCCCGTGCTCATTACTCGGCGTTGCCCAGGAATCTAGTTATCCCGATCTTCTCGGCATAAATGAGCTAAAATAAAAAAAAATCGTTATTGTGAGTTATCCATAAAAGAATACCCGCCATGTGCTGCTATGCTTGCACAGGAATCTTTGTATTTGTCTCGATCTTCTTGGCATCAATGAAAGACAAAAATGGTTATTGTGAGTTATCCGTAAGAGATAAACATGTGCTGTCAGGGACTTTTTTCTAGAGCTTTGTGAGATATTCAATTATGTGTACATTAATTTTGTGTATTTGTTATGGTTTAGGCAGCGTAAGCCATTTATGCGTCCAAAGAGCTACTTTTTTCACGTTTTCCACCTATAAAGGGCGATTTTTAAGGGTGTAGGAGTTGAGTATCACAACTCTTATAGCCTATGTTCACCCCGGGAAAATCCTGAACATTTTGCAAAAAGCCCCATCGCAATACGATCAACGGTATGGCCGCGCATAAAGTACGAAGAAACAAACATTATTTTTTTATATATTAGATTATCTTCTTGTAAGTCCATGTTCCCCTACAGGGAAGAATTTGAACCCTATTAATTTATATATTGACTTAGGCTTTCACGGCCGGAGTTACTATGATGATCTTGTAGAAGATTTCCGGGCTGTTGGTCGTGGTCTCGAGGCTTGTAGTTTCTCAAGACCACGGCCAACAGCCCGGAAATATACTGCAAGATCATCATATTAATTTAGTTAGACTTGTTTTCGTATATATGTCATTGGAGTGGTCCGTGGTCAGCGTTCCGCCTCATACTGACATCTGGGAAACCAAGGTAGTACTAGGACGGGAAAATTTTGCTTAGAGGCTTTTTCATTCAGGCTTAAGGATTTTTTACGAGCCTGAAAATCTTCAGACTCGGGACCCACGGCTTAAAGTCCCTCCCGGAGGACTTGCTCCTTGGATTTTCCGCCCTAAAAAGGAAAAATTATTAAAAATGCTGCTGAAACTGAAATTACAGTTTAATTTGTTTTGTCTTTTTAGTCTTTTTTTTTCTCCAGTTTTTGGGCTTTTTAGGACGTATTTAGGTCTTTTTGAAGTATTTTATAGGTCCTCAAGTTGCGAGCCCTAATTATGTCATGTTTGTATAGTAGGACGTGCTCTGGTAGCAACTGATCGGTTTGAACAAGTTCACAGCATTTTGTGAATGTATGTCCGCGGCTCTCTGCAGGTTGACAGGCGGTTGTAATTATGGGTTGTCACCCACACAACCTGAAATGCAGCCTCCTTCCCGGACGGGTTATTATCTGCATTTCTCGTATCTCAACGCCCCTCCGTTACTCTGCAGTTTATTTCATTTCATTTCATTTGAAGAAACCCTCCCCCCACTTAACGTTATTCCGTTGTTTTAGCCGACCGACTCAATGTATTTTAGACAACAACGGCACATGTACGCACCCACTTTTTTCTTAAGTTTCACCTTCTTTTCTTTCTAATATTTACGTCTTCGTAACAGGTTACCTGTTAATACAATATCATTTTCAAATACTAACTCACTGGCACTGTGGAACCCGTAGGTTCATGGTCGCGCGGACATAATCTCTCCATATATCCGTATCCTGAGCCAATGTTTTCCAATCATCCCCTGTATAATCTACTTTCCTCAAATAGTCGATGATGCTATTATCCCACCTCATCCTTGGTCTATCAACTGGGCGTTTTCCCTCTGGTTTTCCTACAAGAAGTTTCCATGCACGTCTTTCATTTTCCATTCGTGCCACATGTCCTGCCCATCGCAGTCTACGACACTTAACTGTTCTCGTTATATCTGGGTTCCTATAAAGACCATGTAATTCACAGTTATGCAGTCTTCTCCATTCACCTGTCTCTTCAGCTCTCTTTGGTACAAAAATGTTCCTAAGAACTTTATTTTAAAATACTCGTAATCTCCTTTCCTCCCTTAAAGTAAGAGTCCATGTTTCACATCCATATAATATAACTGGTAGAATAATAGTTTTATATATTTTCAGTCCCGCGCCGTAGCCGAGCGGTTAAGGTAGGAAGCCTTGGCGCAGAGCTACGGGACTTGCGCTGGTTCGAGTCTCCATGGGGGAAGAAATTTTCTCATGGTATTTCGGCCAGTATGGGACCGGTGCCCACCCAGCATCGTGAGGCAATTGGGTAGCTACAATAAGTAGCGGCTCCAGGTTGAGGAACCAGCTATAACGGCTGGGGGACTCGACATGCTAACCATATGTCACCCCTACACTGGCTGTTGATCATCTACCTCTGTGATTGACACATGTGGATGTGAAGGGCCAGCAGCCAGCTGGTAAAAGGGCAACCGCTGAAAAGTGGAAAGACCCTCAATCGGATATATTTTCAGTTTAACGTTTTTTGAAAGGAGTTGGGAAGTCAAGAGTCTCTGTAATGCATAATAGCACACATTTCCAGAATTGAGCCTATGTTTAATTTCTTTGTGCATCTCATTCCTGTTTGTGATTATTGTTCCTAGGTATTTGAATTCAGCCACTTCCTCAAAATTTCCTCATTTGTCATTATATAATGTATTTCTACTGTGATCATATATTTAGTTTTATTGATATCTACTTCCAGTCCCAATTTCTTAGTGTTACTCAATAGTGTGTGCGTGTTGGCCTTTAGTATCTCCTCGCTATCGGCCAGTAGTACTACATCATCAGCATTCATTGCATACATTATAATTTAATTAACCCTTGATATTTTATTTATTTAGGGGTAGCATCGCACGCCAGGTATTGAATATCCCTGTAGCACGTAATATTCTGTGAAATCTTGACCGGATTAAAACATGGCAGATTTTTCTTGAACGGTTTGAGGTACATTGTTTGCTTTATTGTTAACATAGTTTTGCTTGTTACTGGGCCGTCCAATGACGTTTTCAATACATAGAACGATGTTTACTCTTGAAATTGAAACATGCAACATACAATATGAGGCCACACTTACATGCTGCAGCTCCCCTAACATTTTGTCTCCCCCACCGGAGGGACTTAACCCCCTCTCATCCCCGCAATCTTTTGTTAAGATGCCATTGTTCAATGAGTCAGATCGAATCATCGTCAAAATTAATATAATGGGGCTGTGCTCTGTACAATGAGAGGAAGAACATCAGACAGCAACAGAAAACTTTTGTATCTGTCGATTGGTGAAAGACGTATTATTTAAGGTTATGTGAAATTTTTGCTTCTCAGAATTCAAAAGCGAACGAATGTAGCGGTTTTTCGCGTGGAACGAACATCTGTTCAAATATTATTGGCGAATTATAATACGAGAAATATGTAGGAACAATAATCACAAACAGGAATGAGATGCACAAAGAAATTAAACATAGGCTCAATTCTAGAAATGCGTGCTATTATGTATTACAGAGACTCTTGATGTCCCAACTCCTTTCAAAAAAAGTTAAACTGAAAATATATAAAACTATTATTCTACCAGTTATATTATATGGGTGCGAAACATGGACTCTTACGTTAAGGGAGGAAAGGAGATTACGAGTATTTGAGAATAAAGTTCTTAGAAAAATTTGACGGAATTACAAAATAATAAAATTAGAACAGTTGAATTTGATTATTTTAGAAGAAGCCTCCAAAAAACAAGACAGGATAAAATAAGAAATGAATTCCTTTGGAGAGAAATGAATGTCACCACATCTGTTGTTAACAGCATTGAAAATCAAACGCTTAAATGGTATGGTCATGTACAAAGAATGGAAAATGAAACATGGCCAAAAAATATATTCCAATGGTCACCCCCTGGAAGAAATAAACGTGGTAGACCAAGATGGAAATGGAAAACCTACGTCAGAACTATAATGGAAGATAGGAATTTGGAAGAGGGAGATTGGAAAGATAGAGATAAATGGAAACTGAAGACGGCAAACCTATAAGTGGGGGAAAGCCGAAGAAGAAGAAGAAGAAGGAAAATTTGTAGAGTAAAGAAAGATGAACAGACATGTGAATGGAGAAGACTACTTAACAGGACCCTACATAATCTTTACAGAAAATCAAATATAAGAAAAGTTAAGTGTCATAGACAGCGATGGGCAGCACTTGTGGCACGAATGGAGAATAAAAGAGGGGCTTGGAAGGTTGATATAAGTAAACCAGAAGGAAAACGAACAGTTGATAGACCAAGAATTAGATGGGAGGGCTCCTTGGCGCAAGCGGTTTAACGCTCGCCTTTCCCGCTTGTGTCCCGAGATCGAGTCTCATTCACTCATTCACTCCATGTGGGTTTCACGGTGGACGAAACGGAGCTTGGCCGGGTCTTTCTCGGGATTTCTCCCGTTTTCCCTGCCACATTTTCATTCACCATTTCTCCACACTCATGTCATCCATTTAATTTCATTTCATTAATCTGCCCCTTTGATAGTGCGTGAGGCGTGGTCGGCGGGCACCTTGTCATTCACAGACCTCTGTATAAGGGGCTTCATCTCATCTCATCCCTCGACCCGACCCTGAGTTGGACACGAGTTGAGGATATTTGTTTATTTATAATCTTAACCGTGAGTTGAGGGAAGTAGATTATACAGGGGATGATTGGAAAATATTAGATCAAGATAGGGATGTCTGGAGAGCTTATGCGTGCCATGAATCTACGGATTTTGAAGTGCCAGTTAGTCAGTTAGTTAAAGTGATAAGCCTATATAAAATTAGCTTTCACTTGTTTAAAAGAGTTTTTATTTTGTAATAATTTAGTTTTTAACTTGGTTTTAAGTTTTGTTTACCCCTGTGCCGAGAAGTTTCGATAACAGAAGGCAAAAGGAAAAGCAATAAGCTGTGTCAATCAAGATGGGGCTGTCTAAGAGAATAGGCGGGACTCTGGGAGTTGTAGATCACAGATGGAATGAAGAACAATTAGTAAGGAATGTCTACTTGCTTTTGTTTTGGTTCATTTTCAGTTCGTGCATGCAAATTCGTATCAGATGATTTTTAAATTAAATTAAGTTTGTTGATGGACTCGAGGTGTTTGAATTTATATCAATGCAACTCCATTTTATCACATTTGGCCACGTAGTTCTTAGAAATATTTTGGACCAAAGAGTGATGAATGGAGAAGGATTCATAACAATGAACTATTTTTTTATTTATTTATTTTACCTGATGTAGTTTAGACAGTAAGGTGTTCTCTTCCACTTCACCAGGTTAAATTATACATATAATAACAATTATGAATTATCTACATGTTGATTAATGATACGTAATACATATAGGCTACACTATATAGAGTTGACAAAGGAAAGAAAAATAGTAATAATAATAATAATAATAATAATAATAATAATAATAATAATAATAATAATAATAATAACTTATGTCGATGGAAATGGATTTCTTGAGGAGAGCAGCAACATGTTCAAAATTAGACAAAATAAGAAATACTGTCATAAGAGAAAAAATGAATATTGGTTATTCAATAGTAGATTATATACGGTATAAGCAATTAAATTGGTATGGGTACGTACGACGAATGCAAGAAGAAAGATTTCCCAGAAAAACATTGGAATGGTGTCCACCTGGAAGAAGGAGGAGAGGAAGACCTCGAAACTCGTGGATGCAGGAAATAAGAACTGGAATGAGAACAAGAGGACTGGAGGACATGCAGTGGATGGATAGAGACGAGTGGAGAATGAAAATAAAACTTTAGGCACAAAAAGATGTGTAAACATTAAAATTCTGTATATAAATAAAAAAAATAATAATAATAGTAATAATAATAAGTAACTGTCTCTATCGAACCCGTAGGTTCATGGCCGCACGGACATAAGCTCTCCATACATTTCTATCCTGAGCTAATGTTTTGCAATCATCCCCTGTATAATTTACTTTCCTCAAATAGTCGATGATGTTATTCTCCCACCTCATCCTTGGTCTATCAACTGGGCGTTTTCCTTCTGGTTTTCCTACAAAAGCTTCCGTGCACGTCTTCCATTCCCCGTTCGTGCCGTATGTCTTGCTTATCGCAGTCTACGAGACTTAACTGTTCTTATTATATCTGGCTTCCTATAAAGACCATGTAGTTTACTGTTATGTTGTCTTCTACATTTACCTGTCTGTTCATCTCTCTTTGGTCCAAAAATTTTCCTAAGTACTTTATTCTCAAATACTCGTAATCTCCTTTCCTCGCTTAAAGTAAGAGTCCATGTTTCACAACCGTATAATATAACTGGTAGAATAACAGTTTTATATATTTTCAGTTGATTTTTTTTTAAAGCAGTTGGGACGACAAGAGTCTCTGTAATACATAATAGCATGCATTTCCAGAATTGAGCCTATGTTTAATTTCTTTATGCATCTCATTCCTATTTGTGATTATTGTTCCTAGGTATATCTACAGTTTAATAGTAAAAATTGGACCTCAGATTTCAGGAAGTTGAGAAATTAGTGAGTTACAGGAATTTTAGCTAAACCTTTCACATTTCTGTAAGTTGGAAGAACTGCCACTTCGCTACAAATACTATTTTAAACTTAAAAAAAAAAAAAAAGAGAGAGAGAGAGAGAGAGAGAGAGAGAGAGAGAGAGAGAGAGAGAGAGATAAAAGAGGTGAACCCTTACGAAGAATTAGATGAAAAACGTTATTGGGTTTAAGTGATGGTTACGGTGTGTCATTTTCTGTTGGAATTGCTATGTTTCGCGAGCCCCTAGTTATTACTATTCCAGGTGTCTTGTAGTGAGCCCTTATTTTCATGTCAAACCTACATCAACAAAAACAAAATTACAGTCACTCACAGATCGGAACGTTTATAACAATAATATGAATTAAATTTGAAAGAGACTTGAATTTTCAGAAGGCACGCGGTTAGACACCTTGCGCTCTTAATAAAGCAGCTAAAGTATTTTTAATTCCTTGTCAAATAATTAATTATTAATAACTACCTAATACCCGGCGTGTGCTGCTACGCCTAAATAACTGACAATTAATGTGATTTTAGTTGAATAAATAGAAGGAAAAGTAATTATAAATTTACATTTTTTTTTGTACCCCGTGCTGATTACGCGGCGTTGCCCGGGAATCCACTTATCCCGATCTTCTCGACATAAATGAGCTGAAAGACAAAAATTAATATACTTCTTATGATTAGTTGAATAAATAAAATGAAAAACAATTATAAATGTACCATCGTAACTATTTTAAGTTTCCCCGTGCTGATTACCCGGTGCTGCCCGGGAATCTACTTACCTCAATCTTCTTGGCATAAATGAACTAAAAGACAAAATTCGTTATTGTGAGTTATCCGTAAAAGAATAGCCGACACGTCCTGCTATGCTTGCACTAGAATCTACGTACTTGTCTCGATCTTCTTGGCATCATGTAAGACAAAAATGGTTATTGTGAGTTATCCGTAAGAGATAAACATATGCTGCCGTGGACTTTTTTGTAGAACGTTTTGAGATATTCAATTCTGCTTACATTAATTTTGTGTATTTGTTATGGTTTAGGCAGCGTAAGCCATTTCAGCGTCCAAAGAGCTACTTTTTTCACGTTTTCCACTACAAAGGGCGCTTTTTAAGGATGTAAGAGTTGAGTATCACAAGTCTCGTATAGCCTATGTTCATCCCGGGAATCTGTAAACATTAAAATTCTGTATATAAAAAATAACTAATATTTCAGGTTTTAAGGCCTATTTTAGATGCTTAAACGTCAAAATTTTGGCTCTAATATTTGAGCCAATTGTCAAATGTTTAGTTACGGTAGACCGATTAAAAAAGTATTTATGCAAGCAAAAACAAAAAAAAAATAAATAAATGTAACATGTCATGGATACTCAAGGGATCTGAACAAAGTATTCACTATTATTTGACAGTGACTTAAGAAGAAGTAATCCTACGCTCCAACCAACTTTATCCCAGGAACTTCCCGGAACTCATTTTACAGAAGCTGCAAGGCAAACCTGTAGACGAACGAGTGATGAAAACTTTAAATTCCCTCCTTGGATGAGATGGAGCAAGTCAGGTAGATGCCTTGCCGACTGAGCAAGTAGTTGGAAAGGTGTGACAGAGTTGTAACTTAAGGGACACATCATCACCAGCCTCTAATTTGTCGGGAGGTCTTCTTAATTCTGTGGATTTATTACAGCGGTGCACCTGTCACTTGTCGAGTGCCCTGTGATCATGGAATGTGGTGTCATTTCAAAAACAAATTGTCTCCTTTCTCTCGGACTCCTGCTTCCACAGCTGTTTTATGTCCGTGTATTTCCAGTTCCTAACATTTTTTGTCACTTTGCTACAATTCGCCTCGAGTCTTTTATTCTTTTCGTGTTCTTATTCTATAGCCATGCTGGTACCTCTGCAGACATAATGACAATAATAATAATAATAATAATAATAATAATAATAATAATAATCTCTGTAATAATGTTGCACGCATGGGGAACGACAGACGTGCATGGAAGCTTCTTGTAGGAAAGGCAGAGGGAACACGCCCAGTTGGTAGACCAGGAATGAGGTGGGAGAACAACATTAACTATGATTTCAGGGAAGTAGATTATACAGGGAATGATTGGAAAGCATTAGCTCAGGATAGGGATGTATGGAGAGCTTATGTCCGCGCGGCCATGAACCTACGGGTTCGATAGTGCCAGTGAGTGAGTAAGTATGTATTCATCATATTAATGTATCAGATATTAAATTTAAGAATCATAAATGAAATTTAATGCTAAGTTGAATTTAGATGACTCATTCTGTTAGTTAGTTAGTTAGTTGGTGTATAGGTTGAACTTTTGAACTGATTGTTTAAATAAGAGAATATTGTAATGCAAGGAGTTGTTGGGCGTTTAATTTCTTTGTACGATTTGAACAGGTTGTTTTCTCGGTTCGTTATTCCTCGGCGAAGGAACCGCCGGCGGGATCATCTCTCGGCGGGGGTCCTTGTTATGGGACGGGCCCCCCGGTGGCAGAGGAGAGTCGGCCTTCATATCACCGCCGTATTTTATCGTGAGAATACATCCAACCCCCAAGTTCGCAAAACTGGTTGAAAATTTCCTTCGCTTTATAATGACTTATTGGTAACACACAGTTATTATTTAATGTCCGTGGGTTTATATCTTCCTGCAGATATTTATAAGATTTAATATCATGAAATAGAAAGTAATGACATTCAACGGGGAAGACCACATGAGGTGTAAAATCAGCATTAATAACAGTACAGTACAACAGATGAACAATTTCAATTATTTAGGATGCAACGTGTCAAACTGCCAGAAGGAAGATATTAATATTAAACTAAACAAGTTTTATAGAATGTGTGGCGCTATAAAACCGACCTGAAAAATAAAACTTTGAGGAGCACTCGTCCCGCGCCGTAGCCGATTGGTTAAGGTAGGAAGCCTTGGAGCAGAGCTACGGGACTTGCGTTGGTTCGAGTCTCCATGGGGGAAGACATTTTCTCATGGTATTTCGGCCAGTATGGGACCGGTGCCCACCCAGCATCGTGTGGCAATTGGGTAGCTACAATAAGTAGCGGCTCCAGGTTGAGGAACCAGCTATAACGGCTGGGGGACTCGACATGCTAACCACATGTCACCCCTACACTGGCTGTTGATCATCTACCTCTGTGATTGACACATGTGGATGTGAAGGGCCAGCAGCCGGCTGGTAAAAGGGCAACCGCTGAAAAGTGGAAAGACCCTCAATCGGAATCGGAGGAGCACGCAATTAAAATTTTACAAAATTATGGCAGTGCCTGTCTTAACACATGCAAGTGAAAATTTTAATTATCCAGGTTGCAAATTGTCTTCTGGATGTGGAACAAGAAATGATACAGACAATAAATTATCAACATTTCAAATGATATGTGGCGCCATTCATACAACACTAAAACATAAAACAAGGAAGGATACAAGATTGAAGTTGTACAAAACAATGGCGGTACCGGTACTTTTATACGGTAGTGAGTCCTGAGTAACAAATAAGAGGAGTTCGAGAAGAATACAAAGTGCAGAAATTACCTTTTCTAAGAAGGACTAAGGGATGCACAAAATTGGACCACATAAGAAATAAGAAGTGAATTAGAAACATATTCAATAAATGATAGAATTCAACAACACCGCGTCGGCTGGGAACAGCATGTTCAGAGAATGGAAGAAACAAGATTGTCCAAGATAGCATATCATTATAAACCAAAGGGATTAAGGGATGTACGAAGACCCAGGAAGATATGGAAGGAATCATTGTGAATTTGGAACAGGCGAATCGCCTAAACCTTGAAGTGAAGAAGAAGAAGAAGAAGAAGAAGCTGAAATTAAATTCCTCAGACCAATAGCAGGATATCAAAGAACAGACAAAAACTCAACACAGAAATAAGACAGCAACTAAAAGTAGAGGAATTAAACAACACAATAGTGAAATTGTATTGTATTGTAAGCCCATGTTTTCCCTTTACAGAGATTTAGGCGCTCTCCCCCTGCAGGGAAGAGTTTGAACCATACTAATTTAGTTACACTTGTTTTCGTATAGATGTAATTTTGAGTGGTCCGTGGTCAGCGTGTCGCCTCATACTGACATCTAGGAAACCAAGGTAAGTACTAGGACGGGAAAATTCGGTAAATTTTGCTTAGAGGCTTTTTCATTCAGGCTTAAGGATTTTTTACGAGCCTGAAAATATTCAGACTCGGGACCCACGGCTTAAAGTCCCTCCCGGAGGATTTGTTCCTTGGATTTTTCCGTCCTAAAAAATCCATCGATCCCGGCCGGGTTTGAACCCGCGACCCTCGGGACCAGAGGCAAGGAGCATAACCACTAGTCCACCGCGGCCGAAAATGGAAAGAACATTTAACATGGCAGACTGAGAACAGAATACCAAAAGCAGCATATAACTGTCTACGAATAGGAAGAAAAAGTATGGGAAGACCAAAGAAAAGATGGAAACAGCAGCAATTTGGAGCCGGAAAAGGCTAGAGAAAATCCTAAATCGTGGCGAAAAAGAAGAAGATTGTATTCAATAATTATGAATTTCAGAAGTATTGAAACAAAGAAGAAACATAAAAATAAAATGGAATGATTAGGTTAAGTTATGGTGTAGACACTGCCCTCTGTTAATTGAAATGAGAACTAAGTCTGAAATAAGAGGTAAATAAAGTGTTAGTGGAGGTGAAATGGCCACCCTCGCATCGCCTGGGAAGTGTATTGGTGCGCTTCCCTCTGCTGGCAAATGAAATGAATACAATGAGACGTGGACTGATTAGACTGCCGAGATTCAGGACTTTGCGTCATCAATCAACGGGTCACGTGCTCGTGCATATATTCGCCGCGCGCTGTCCAAACACAGCCTCCCAATTATTTTGCATCTCTTTGCAGCTGAGGTAAGAAAAGACACCGTTATGTATCCTTACAGCTGTCCCAACTCATCAATCACTTAAATGCAATTGTTTGTTAACTGGCGCTGTCTGTCTGGGTTACGGCGTGGCCTCCTCTTACCCGAGTGTCACAGGTTCGTTCCCTGTCAGGATTAATGCAATTATTCCTATAAAAATGGAGTTTATGTTTTGATAATTATTGGACGAATACGATAACTGGGGTTTGAAAATAAATTTAGAAAAAAAAAAACATTTTATATGGGATGTGGAGCAGAAACCGAAGATTTAATGTTAGAAGATCAGAAGGGGGTGTATTAGAGGATGTGAAGAATTTGATTATTTGGGAGTAAAAGTAGATAAAGAGGATAAACAAGAAAGTGATATTAAGAACAGGGTAAATAAAAGTAGAGCAATAACAGCACGAAGAGTGGAGTCTTATGGAACAGACATATAACCAGGAAAAATAAGTTACAAATATATAATTCAATAGTGAGAAGTACTGTCACATATGGAGCTGAAGTTTGGAAATTCAACAAAATCTTATGTCGATGGAAATGGATTTCTTGGGGAGAGCAGCAAGATGTTCAGAATCATAAAAAAATAAATACTGTCACACGAGAAAAAGTGAATATTAGATATTCAATAGTAGATTATATAAGATACAAGCAATTAAATTGGTATGGGCACGTACGGCAAATGCACGAAGAAAGGTTACCCAGGAAAACATTGGAGTGGTGTCCACCTGGAAGAAGAAGGAAAGGAAGACCTCGAAACTCGTGGATTCATGAAATAAGAACTGGAATGAGAACAAGAGGATTGGAGGACAGGGAGTGGATGGATAGAGACGAGTGGAGAAGGAAAATAAAATTTTAGGCACAGTGAGAGGTGTAAACATTAAAAATCTGTATATAAATGAAGTCCCTATAAAAACATTGGAGGAAACATGAGTCGCTTGAGCCCTTTTCACGTGAAACTCTGGGGAAATTAACTGAAAATAACGAATCTTTATTACTTATTTCTATAAAAAAGACCAAATCCCATTACAGCAGTGTGAGTGAGTATAATTTAAAAATCGCTCTAGCGGTCAAAATTTTCGAAGTTTCGCAACGAAACTTGGTATATCCTATTAAAATAAACCGAGCTATGTATTATCGGAAAATGAACGAAATGTGACAATTAGAAGAGGATGTTTACCTGAAATCCGAAATTAAGAAATGCCTAAACAACTGGACTGATTTTGATGAAATCCTTTGTGTGTTTGAGTGGGTCCCTGGATGGTTTAGATTCACAATTACTGCAATGAATAGAACTAGGCGTAGGAGTTAATCTGAAGTGAAAATTTAAAAATCACTCTAGCGGTCACTATTTTCGATGTTTCACAACGAAACTCAGTATATCCTATTAAAATAAACAGAAGTAGGTGCTGTCGGAAAATGAGCGAAATCTGACATTTTGAAGTGAATGTTTACCTAAAATCCGAAATCAAAACTGCCTAAATAAATGAACCGATTTTGATTAAATCTTTTGTGTGTGTTTGAGTGGGTCCGTGGATGGTTTAGATACACAATTAGACCAATTAATACCATTAGGTGTAGCAGTTTACCTGAAGCGAAAATTTAAAATTCGCTCTAGCGGTTACAATTTTCGATGTTTCACAACGAAACTCAGTATATCGTATTAAAATAAACCGAGGTAGATATTATCGAAAAATGAGCGAAATCAGACAATTACAAGTGGAGGTTTATGTGAACGCCATGTTTGGTTCGTCTCAGCGTATACCATACAATTTAATTAATATTTCATTTATTTAGGCGCAGCAATGCACGCCGGGTAGTACAATAATAAGTTGAACTGTGACAACATAAAGTGATATGTAGATTGCGGCCGCTAATACACAAGATCCTTGCCTGGAAACGAACTCAAGCTTAGCGACTTGTGAGTCATCACTGTCACGGTTATTAATTGCGCCTCTCGCAGCGAGATGGGGGGAGGGAGGGTTCTTGTTACCTAATTATTCCGTAGAAAACAATAAATCACAGTTGTGCCCTATCAACTGTTAACCGGGCAGATCTGCCACGACAAGTCAAGTCGAGACACTAATGAACTAAGATCCTCACACCCTCTACCGGGTACAATATTTATACCTTTAATATCTTGTTGTTCTTGTCCAACTTTTCCCAAAAAAACGTAAATCTGTTATTCTACCAGTTATATTATATGGGTGCGAAACATGGACTCTTACTTTAAGGGAGGAAAGGAGATTACAAGTATTTGAGAATAAAGTTCTTAGGAAAATTTTTGGACCAAAGAGAGATGAACAGACCGGTGAATGGAGAAGACTAAATAACAGTGAACTACATGGTCTTTATAGGAAGCCAGATATAATAAGAACAGTTAAGTCTCATAGACTGCGATGGGCAGGACATGTGACACGAATGTGAAATGAAAGAGGTGCCCAACACAACCTACAAGACTTAACTGTTCTTATTATATCTGGCTTCCTATAAAGACCATGTAGTTCACTGTTATGTAGTCTTCTCCACTCACCTGTCTGTTCATCTCTCTTTGGTCCAAACATTTTTCTAAGAACTTTATTCTCAAATACTCGTAATCTCCTTTCCTCCCTTAAAATAAAGAGTCCATGTTTCACATCCATATAATATAACTGGTAGAATAACAGTTTTATATATTTTCAGTTTAACGTTTTTTTTTAAAGAAGTTGGGACGACAAGAGTCCCTGTAATACATAATAGCACGCATTTCCAGAATTGAGCCTCTGTTTAATTTGTTTGTGCATCTCATTCCTGTTTGTGATTATTGTTCCTAGGTATTTGAATTCAGCCACTTCCTCAAAATTTCGCTCATTTGTCATTAGCTGTCCAAAAGGGAGGGTGATGCCAACATATTTATTTTATTGTTGTGGATTTTTGTAGACCCACTAATTTAGCTTTTAATGTATTATTTATTATTCCTGAATTTTGTGTAAATTTGGTGAGTTTCTTGTTCACATCTTTTTCATGTAGTGTTTTACACGTGCGTTCTTTTTTTCGCAGACCCTCCTCGACTGGAGAAGTCTCCGTTGTTGGCAAACGGTTACAACCACCCGCCCACGCATCTCAACCACATGCAGTTCATGCAACTCAACCACCATCCAGCAGCTGCGCACACCGCCATCTTGTCGCCTGCTGGTATCCCACACCATGGACTGGCCAGAGCTGACGGCTCTATCATCAAGAATCAGGGTATTCCAGGGATGGACGCCATCGCAAGGTGAGATGCAATCAACAAGCTGCTCTTTTGATATCAAGGCCGGTGTTCAAGAACAAAGCTTTCCGCGAAGAGCGTCTCTCAATGGTTGACTACGTGGGCCATGCAGAACCTACTCTAACTGGCTCACTCTATTCAACATCATGTGATAACAAGATATTTATTCCGGGAACTATTGAAAGATGAGAGTCTCAGCTTTCGGACCACGGAGATGGCGTGGCCTAGAGAGCTTGGTTCTTGGATACCGGTCTTAATCTTAATCATCATCACGAACTAGCTAACCATTAAATTGGCAAAACACAAATTTCTTCTGCTAATTATTTGAATGTGGCGGACCGCAGTGAAAATAGAATCTTGTTTAGCTATTATTATTATTATTATTATTATTATTATTATTATTATTATTATTATTATTATTATTATTATTATTATTAGATAAATTGTATAATTAAATTCACATTTAAGAGGTTTCTTTTGGTTCGTTTTCTTCTAATTTATTAAACATATTAAATTAACTTAACCTACTGATGTATCCAAAAGGATGCATTACGAATTTAAGAGCTGATATCCGGCGTGCGCTGCTGCACCTAAATAAATGATGTGTTTTTGCATTTAGTTGAGTAAGTAAAAGGAAAAATAAATATAAATTTATATCGTTATTATTTTTAGATACCCCGAGCTGAATACCCAGCGTTGCCCGGGAATCTACGCATCCCGATATACTTGGCATAAATGAGCTGAAAGCCGAAATTCGTTATTTTGAGTTATCCATAAAAGAATACCTGCCGTGCGTTGCTATGCTTCACAGTAATATTATGTAGGGTTAAAAACTATAATATAGTTACCTTGTAGGTCCGTCTCCTCAACTTAAGTTGTTTTAAAACTCTGTAGGTCTTTCGGGACTTGTCCCATCATCAGCAGAATGCATTAGGTCCGTTCTTGTTGACCCTTGTTGAAGCACTGACTTGGTTGTGAGAATTTTGTACAGAGGATTGTGTGGATTAGGTGTGTATTCATTGAGAATCAGGTTGTTGTTGATTTCTCTTAGAATTGCGATTTCCTCCATGTTACATTCCAACGAGAATAAATATACTGGAGGAAATCGCAATCCTAAGAGAAATCAACAACAATCTGATTCTCAATAAATACACAACTAATCCACACAATCCTCTCTACAAAATTCTCACAACCAAGTCAGTGCTTCAACAAGGGTCAACAAGAACGGACCTAATGCATTCTGCTGATGATGGGACAAGTCCCGAAAGACCTACAGAGTTTTGAAAGAACTTAAGTTGAGGAGACGGACCTACAAGGTAACTATATTATAGTTTTTAACCGTACATTATATTACTGTGAACTAATACCTCAACGGAAAATCACCATGAATTTTACTAGTATCGTTACTATGCTTGCCCGGGAATCTACTTACCCGATGTTTTTGGCATCAATGTAAGACAAAAATCGTTATTGTGAGTTATCCTTATAATATAATCATATGCTGTCGCGGACTTTTTTGTAGAGTTGTTTTGAGATATTCAATTCTGTGTATATTAATTTTGTGTATTTGTTATGGTTTAGGCACCGAAAGCCATTTAATGGTTAAAAAAGGGACTTTTTCAGGTTTTTCACTACAAAGGGTGTCTTTTAAGGGGTAGGAGTTGAGTATCTCAACTCTCTTATAGCCTATATTCATCCCGGTATTCTCCTGAACATTTTGCAAAAAAAACCCTCACAATCGGATCAACGGTTTGGCCGCGCATAAAGTACAATCAAACAAACAAACATTAATTGTTATAGGTTATATTATATTTAGGTCATTTGTTGACCTGTTTCGGGCTCAATAGAACACTGTCCAAAAGCCTTCAGATTGATAGCTTAATATTTGTTAGGGTGTCCTGTGATCCTCCGTTCGGTGAACAAATTGCAAATGTCTTCACTTATATTACAACTTTCTGTTTTCTAAAGGTTCCATAAATAATTAAATGAAAATAGCAAATGGCGCAGAAGATATAATCGTGAATTATATGCATGTATAACGTGCACAAGCATTGTGAACTCGTTGCTGTCTTGTGATACTCACGTCAGTTAAGAGTCAGTCACAATAATCAAAATGCGGCATAATCAAAGTTGACACAAGCACTTTTTTCAATGAAGAAAGAAGAAACTTTTAAAAAAGTTTCAGTGAATGGAAGATTGAATATATTTTTTTTACAAGTTTCTCTTAAATGAACCTGCCAACTAAGATTTCATTCGAAATAGGGCCTACACACCAAGATTTTTCACGTAATATTTAAATGGAGATGTCAGAGAATGACAAATGGTTAGCTCAAGGCTTTAAAAGAGACACCTAGTAGACAACTAAGGTACTACATTGTTGGGAAAGGTGTATTAAATTTTGTTCAGAGGCACTAATTTAGGCACTTAATTCTTTAAGGAATCTGAAAATCTTCACATTCAGGACGCACGGCTTAATGTCTCTCCCGGGTGATTAGTTCCTTGGATTTGTTCATCCTAAAATTCTATTGGCCCCGGCCGGGTTTGAACCCCGGGTCTAGAGATAATGAATGTAATCACTCGATCACCGCGGCTGATAATAATAATAATAATAATAATAATAATAATAATAATAATAATAATACTTACTCTTACTCACTGGCACTATCGAACCCGTAGGTTCATGGCCGCACGGACATAAGCTCTCCATACATCCCTATCCTGAGCTAATGCTTTCCAATCCCTGAAGTAGTCCCCGCCCGGAGAACCGAATAGGGGACTATTTGATAATAATAATAATAATAATAATAATAATAATAATAATAATAATAATAGTGTGACAACAAGTGTATGAGGATGATGTTGACATTTTGACCCCAAGAGCTGAGTGTGTTAACCTCGTGTGTCAGGACAAGTGAAACCTCCTCATTTTTCTACGGCTTTAATCCCGTCTAATCTTCTTACGACAACTCGCAAGAAACAAAATTCTTTTGGCCTCCATGACAGTTCTTTCTTTATCCAATTTCACAGCTTAGTTTCATTTACTCCATTTTCTTATATTTGTAAACAATTCGATAAACTCCCGACTTCATAACAAAATTCCAAGTGTAGACCTGCATACCCACAATTCAACTTTTTTTTTTTTTTCACTTTAATAGGATCAACATGGCTGCCGCCGTATTACCTTCTCATGTCTGCGTGTTTAACACTTTAATCGGCAATACATCAGTTGGTTATATATATATATATATATATATATATATATATATATATATATAAAGTCCACCGCTGTGGTCTCGAAGTAGCGTGCTGCCTTGTCACGCAGCGGACCCGGGTTCGATCCCCGGTCTTGACAAACTTCCTGGATGAGATTTTTTCGGGGTTTTTCCTCACCTGTAAGACAAATGCCAGGAAGCTGAGGGCCCAACGGTCCCCGAAAATCATCCGGCCATCATCATTACCATCCTTATCATTATCATCATCATCCTTCACCGGTGTGGAAAGCAACGGGAAGCTACCACACCTACACAATTCCCTAGTAAAGCTGCAAACCACAGCATGAAAATGCTATGATTGCAGTGAAAGACCTGCCCTCGGGCAGAATTACTATGGATGGATGGATGGATATATATGAATGTATGTATGTCTGTCTGTTCTTTGTAAACTTGTAAACCGTTCAACCATTCTTCATGAAAATTTGTAGTCTATAAATAGGTTTTCAGATGTGGCGAGTGTTTAGCTGTTATCTATTATGTTCTAAAACCATCAGGTGTAGGAGTTCACTCGAAACGAAAATTTCTCTCCAGCGGCCACATTCTTCGACTTTCGCAACGAAACTCGGTATATCGTATTAAAATAAACCGAGGTAGGTATTATAAAAAATGAGCAAAATCAGCCAATTAGAACGGAGGTTTACTTGAAATCTGAAAATAAAAACTGCCTAAACGACTGGACCAATTTTGATGATCTTTTAGTGGGAGCTTCTTGAGACAACAGATGGCAGTGAGGAGTTTTCTTGCGAACTTATTAGTGAATTTTATGGCAAAAAAAGCAACTTACATTTTATCGTCCGGCCATGACACGAGAATTGAACGTTCGGATAGGACAACGTCTGCCGGTCCGCTAGTATCTTTAATATAACAGAAGAAAACTAACCAATGGAAATTACTGAAATGTGTATCGAAATACACAATAAGCCTATAGATATCTGATAATTTACAGTTATAAAAAATCGTTTTCACTGCGGTCCGCCACATTTAAATAATTAATAAGAGAAATTAGTGTTTGCCAATTGGCTAATGACGGCACATAAGGCCCTAATACAGCCCGAAGAGACAGGCCCCGTCCGGGCCCGACCCATTTAATTCCACCTGTCAAACTGAATGACAACTCGACAGGCCAGGGGACAAAAAATCTGGCTACATTAAGGGGGGGGGCTCTGCTCTTCCAACACTTTGTCTTGTCTTTATTTGCCATTTTAAGGGTTAAAGCGAGAAACTTTCTGTTCTTATTTGTAGTGATTCATCATTGTTAACAAAACGATTAATTTTCAAATAATTAGTAAGACAAAAGCTATGGCGTTTCAAGGGAAAATACCGATACGAACTAAAATTGTTATTAACAACAATATAATAGAACAAGTTAATAACTTTACTTATCTTGGCTGCAATCTTTCCTACGACACATGTAAAGACATAGACATAAAATTGGTCAAATTTCAAAAACTTATAGGAACAATAAAAAGCATTCTTTTCCTAAAAGTAGACAACGCCCAGATACAATTCTAAAATTTTATAAAACAATGGCTCTTCCAACTGTACTTTATGGTTCTGAAACCTGGACTCTTACTACATGTAAATTAAATAGGATAGTAGCTGCAGAAATGAAGTTATTAAGACCTTTACCGGGTTATACGCTTTATGACCACATGCCTAATGAAGCTCTCAACACACCAGCAATAACTGAAACCGTCCAAAAATATCAAAATAATTGGCATGAACACCTTCTTAGAATGCCAAACAATAGACTACCTCAGCAGCTATTAAACTACAGACCCTCAGGGCGAAGAGACCCAGGAAGACATAAGAAGAGATGGAGGGATCAATTTCTATCCTGAAGCGGAACAGGCCAATGACCTAATCCATGCCTGCAATTGATGATGATAACAGCAATGTTTTTGAGGCCTATTTGTTTTTTGAAATAATTTCTGCATCCGCCACCGGGTTGCTAGGCCTGACGTGGCTTCACTGAAGCTCTAAAGATACAAGGAAAACGACCACGAGGAAGATGGTTTAACCAAGTGAAGAAAAGTCTACAAGAGAGAGGGTACGACTGGGAAGAACTAAAAAGAAGCAAAGCTTGGGAAGATAGAGATGATTGGAGGCGTATTTGGAATCAACCATCCGAAAGGAGGACACGATGAGAGGATGGTGATGATGATGATGATAAGTAACAGTAATGTGGACCGAGTTCGAACCCCGGTACGAATAAATTCAGCCTCCAAATATTTCAAACTAGCATTCTGTATTTCGTTTCGATGCACAAGACACACTGCCAAAGATTTTTAAAGAAAGGCGCAGTAGCCGAGTCGTTAAGGCAGGAAGCCTTGGCGCAGAGCTATGGGACTTGTGCTGGTTCGAGTCCTCGTAGGGGAAGAAATTTTGTAATGCTATTTCGGCCAGTGAGGGACCGGTGCCCATCCAGCGTCGTGAGGCATTTGGGTAGCTACAATAAGTAGCGGCTCCAGGTTGAGAAAAACAGCTGAGAGACTCGACATGTCACTCCTACACTGCCTGAATGATCATCTACCTCTGTGACATGTGGATGTGAGGCCAGCAGCAGGATGGTAGGGTAAGGATCTTCTAGGCCTGTCGCGCCAGGATTTTTTTTATCATTCAACAAATTCCTGATTAAAATATAAAACTATGGAATATTCACCTGAAAGGTCCGTCTCCTCAACTTAGTTATTTAACTGTAGCGCTTTCGGGACTTGTCCCATCATCGGCAGGATTCAAAACTGGTGTTTCACTGAATATCAGTTTTGAATCCTGCCGATGATGGGACAAGTCCCGAAAGCGCTACAGTTAAATAACTAATTACGTTGAGGAGACGGACCTTTCAGATGAATATTCCATAATTTTATATTTCAATTTTGAATAATACCACAACGGAATACATCATCTTAAAAAAAAATTCCTGATTTTCATTGAGGAGAATATTTTTTTAAACTAAAATATTTTGATATTTTCTTGTGTTTCTACGCGTTTGGCTGTTTCTTTGTTTTGAGTAACTGGATATTGGACTGATGGTTGTAAGGGCTGAGAGATATAAGAACACGATGTTGTGAAGGGAAAGGGCAGGGAATAGGGTTGGATAGAAGTGAACGTAGTCACCTCGACTAGTGGATTAATCATTCAGTTTCTTTTCTCACGGATTCTGACGTTTTACATACCGCCCCCCTCCCCCCTTCCCATATAATCCTTCTTATGAAAGATTTGCATTTTAATTAAAAGCAAAGTGATGAAATGATAATCAACTACCCGCGCGCTCTTTTCCTCCTTCTGAAGGTTTTCCTCGGATGGGGGGGGGCGCTATTCTGTTCGGAATTAAAGCACATCAAACTCCCGGATGGAGCAGGTAGAGGAAGCTTTTTCTTTATATCTATTGGCTCACGTTCATTTCCACTGCTGAAAAGAAAATGCAGCAAAGTTTGACCACTCGCTCCTGTTCAAACTTCTGCAGTTTGTATTACACAAAACCCATAACCAACCAATTTACAAATTTAAGAGATGACACACACAGAACAGGATATTGAAGAGGATGATTTACAGACAGCAGAAATGCTAGTCGCAGAACCAAGTGCAGCAGAGGTTGAAATGGCGATAGGAAAATTCAAGATGTATAAAGCATCAGGTTCAGATGAGATCCGAACAGAATTTATACAATCAGGGGGAGAAAAATTGATGGAAAAGATGTTCAAATTGCAGTGGATAAAGAAATGAAAAATAATCAAACATTTCTCGTTTGTTTTCAAACATCGCCGTTTACAATAAATATATAAATATTTTAAAATAACTATATTTAAATAATCATTTTTGAGTAAACAGCTTAATTTTATTCGTTAAATAGTCCTAACAAATGCCACTTTTGATTTCCAATTGATTTGGAAATCACTCGTGGCGTTACTTAGGTCTATTTAACTCATGCCCCAAATGGGAGTCAATGACCAATCACGTTTCAATGATTTCTGTTTTACAACCAATCACAGTCGTGTTTCACCAAATATTTATCAGTATTAAATTTACCATATTAAAGAAATCTCCTCCTTTTTAATATTCTGAACAGGTCTGACCATTATTTTGCAGTGACTGACTGTGTAAGAAATACGGCTACCAGATTGTATATATAGTGCATGGATGTCAACACATAGCGCTTGCAGGAGTTAATATAAAAACATCTGTAGCAATTGATTATACCACCAAAAAAAGAAACCACTGTTTGCACTTTCTTAAATGTATTTTTTTCCCAGGTAATAATCCTGAAAAATATAATTGTCATATTTACATCATACGACATCAGAAGTGAATTAATACACAGTTTGATGTGTTTCATTTTTTCTCCACTAGAGAGCATTCTTACAATATTGCGTTCCTTTGGCAATAAATAGTATGATCTGGTTGCAGTGATAAACAAAATAAGCAGATGAAGCGTACCAATCGTTTCTCATTTGTTTTCAAACATCGCCGTTTACATTAAATATATGTACATATTTTAAAATAACTATAGTTAAATAATGATTTGTGAGTAAACAGCTTAATTTTATTCGTTAAATAGTCCTAACAAATGCCACTCTTGATTTCCAAATTCTCTAGATAAATTCAATCCTCTCTTCGTGAGTCGTGAATTTATCGATAATTTGGAAATCACTCGTGGCATTACTTATAATTTCTGGGTTACATAATTGAATCAATAAATAGAGTAGCATTTTACAGCCAATAATATATTTTCCTCGAAATATTTATTTTGAACGGTTTTATCGGTGCCTCAAAAATGTTTCTTGAACAGAGTATTTTAACTGAGGTAACAATGCTGCTATAGTTTACTGTTGTTATCGGTTTGATTTACGCTTCTGTTTTCTCTTCTGGGATTATGTTGACATGTTATACATACATTTATTAAATTTACTATTAACATAATAATGTTCACAAACAATGTCCTGCACTCATTTGAATAAGTCCATCGAACAGTCAACTTTCAATATTATTAACATAGCTCGCCTCTGTGTTCTGTACCATAATGTTGTGACAACATTGCAGGGCGATGCGATTAACACGTTACAGCGAATTACATTAAAATAAAGAAATCAAGAAACAAAGCCTTCTTATTTTTTATATTCTCACCTTTTACGCGCTTCACCAAACTGCCTAATCACATTTCCACTCCCCCCACCTCTTCTTAACGATTAACGAAACCTGCTGAGTAATTAACTTACAGCACAAGGTATTTTGCCTTTTTTACGTTTTTTATTCCTTGATTTCACGTTACTCTTTCGCGAGACCTACCGATTCATTCGTACTGTTCTGCTCAAGAGCAGGTCTTTCACTGCAAACTCAGCATTCTCCACTCTTTCCTTAACTCAGCTTTCCTTATTGTATCTACATACAAACCATTTATTTTAATAATCAATTGAGTTGGTGTTTACTTGATGAAAATCCATATTCATTAATTAACCCTTAAATTCGTAATGAATCCTTTTGGATACATCAGCTGGTTTAATTAATTTAATATTTTAAATAAATCAGAAGAAAACTAACAAAAAGAGTCCACTTAAAAGTGTGTATAATTATACAATATACATAATAATAACAGTTTCACAATATTCCGTTTTCACTGCGGTCCGCCACATTCAAATAACTAACAGAAGAAATTTGTGTTTTGCCAATTTAAGGGTTAAATAAAATTAAAACATAGTTTTATTTGATTATCATATTTATTAAGATACAATTCAGTGACAGCTGTTTCGGTACAAAGGCGATTGTTAAATTAAAAAATTAAAATAAATGATTGTTATATTGTTGCTTAGATCAGTTGATATGTACTATAATAACACAATTCGTAATTTGTTAATATGTCTGAAGAAGGTACAGTGTACCGAAACAGCTGTCACTGAATTATATCTTAATAAATATGAAAATCAAATAAAACTAAGTTTTATTTCTATTTAATTGACATTTATTTCAATATTGTTCATCATCTGATGTCTTTTTTCTGCCTCTAATTTTCTTTCCTTTGACCATTCCTTCTAGGGCATCTTTCAGCAGGCAGTTTCTTCTTAGCCAGTGACCAATCCAATTTCTTTTCCTCTTCTTTATGAGTTCCAGCATTGTTCTTTCACCCACTCTGTCTAGCACATCTTTATTTCTTATTTTGTCTGTCCATTTTATACGTTCCATTCTTCTCCATATCCACATCTCAAAAGCTTCCAGTCGCTTTTCCTCATTCCGTCGTAATGTCCAACTCTCTGTACCATACAATGCTACACACCACACACAGCATTTCACTAGCCTCCTCCTTAATTCTTTTGCCAAAGGTCCGTAGAAAATGCTTCTCTTCTTGTTGAAAGCTTCTTTTGCCATTGCTATCCTCTGCGTTACTTCTTGACCAATATGAAGTATAATGTCTGCATCATATATACACTAGAACAGGGGCCACAATTAGATTTCACGGAGGTCCATTTTCAAAGTAGTAAATTCACTCGAGATCCGGAACCAAAGTTGATTAGGTTTATAAGAAGCTTTTATTAAGATGTTAATTACATCATTTGTTTACCTGGAAAGTCAGTCGTCTTCCACTAAGTTATTAAACTTTTTCAAGTTATTCTAATATGGAGGCCTTTCAAAAACAATGTTTCATCTTCTGCATTTTAACTGGAACTGATGGCTGATGGTGATGTATAATGGCTTTATGTCTGCGGGTATGTTCTCGTTGAGTAGGTCTTTATTCCTTCCTTCTTTTAGAATCTCTATGTCTTCAAGGATGCTGATTCTGTTGTTATTTTATCGTTTTTTACGTTTTCTTCTTAGAGACTTTACTTTTACCAATATCTGTTTATCAAACATATTAATTGATATATAACACCACCGCTTTTGATGGTAAAATTATTATTTTTGTTGATAACTCTAGTTTTATTCTAGATGTGTTGGAGATGATTTTTTTGTTGGCGACTTTAATTTTATCCCAAACCTGTTGGAAATTAAAATTATTTTTCATTTTTTAATTCGGTTTTCTAATAAAGCGTGTTGTTTTAGTTTTTTAAATTGTTTACTTTAAATTAATAGTTACATTGTTGTGTCGTAGTACAGCACATGCGAGGTAAGTTCTTTAGAGAACTTGATTATTTATGAAGTGGGCAAGATGTAAGTTGTTTGACTTTATATTTTAGTTTGTATAATTTTTATTTCTGTTTATTTTATTTTATATTTAATTTAATTTAATTTAATTTATTTCTTTAGTTTATATATTAGGTACATCCATCCATAGTAATTCTGCCCGAAGGCAGGTCCTTCACTGCAATAATAGCATGAAAATGCTATGATTGCAGCTTTACTAGGGAATTGTAGGTGTGGTAGCTTCCCGTTGCTTTCCACACCGTTGAAGGATGATGATGATGATGATAATGGAAATGCCATATTATTTCGGGGACCGTTTGGCCCTTAAAGTTTTCCTGACATTTGTCTTAAAGGTGAGGAAAAACCCCGATAAAAACCTCACCCAGAAAAACTGCCCCGAGCGGGGTTCGAACCCGGGCCCGCTGCGTGACAAGGCAGCACGCTACCTCGAGACCACAGCGGTGGACCTTTAGGTACATAGTATTATTTTTATTAATGCTTGTTTTTAGAGTGTTTGTTCCTCATTTGAACAAGTTGTCATTGTCTTGACCTCTCCATAAAATGTAGAGTTTTATAGAGAGCATGTATGTCATGTTTAATTTGTTTGTGATTGCAGATCCGGGATTTGGGAAAACTGCCGGGCAGCATATGAAGACATCGTTAAACACCTTGAAAGGTAGGAGTTGTCATCTGTTTTATTAACAATGCTATCTCAATGTTCTATTTTTTAAAACAAGATTTTATTTGTAATGTTTTCTGCGAAGAAATTAAATAGAGACCATCAGGACTTGAACCATCTTTCAGCGAAGTTTATTATCCCGCGACGGTACCAGTCTCTGGTTTTTGACCCGAAGAACGTTCTGCAGTTTGAATGGTTTTATTGTTTTCAAAATTTCACGCAAGAAATGGGTCATGGATCGAAACAGATAGTAATATGAAGGCGCAAGATCAGGGCTATTTGCTGGGGGTGGTAGCAGTTTGATTCCTCACAGTTCTTGAATCTTTGTCATGGTTGTTCGTGCAATATTGGATCCGGTCGAGTTTGAATCCGCGACCGTCAAACTTCAATGAAATAGTTGCAATTGTTAACAATAGAGCTGCACATCGAATACACGTCCGTTTGTAACAAACTCCCAGTGAATCACACCTTCAGACACACAACATTGCATCACAAACAGACATCACTTACAGCACAACCTTATACATACGTGCATTCATATCTTAATGTATAAACATTTCGTGTCACGTTGTTTGTCCGCGATGAAATCCTAAACTACTGAACCGATTTTAATAAAATTTTGCACACTGTGTGCAGTTTGATCCAACTTGAGACTTAGGGAATTTTATAACTAAATTTATAGTCGCATTATTTTTTTATTGCAAATTATTTGTTTATTGTTTAACGAAGAGTTCCATACGATTCTCACAGATGGCGGTGTAAGGTAATTTGGTAAGGTAATTGGTGTATTATTTAACAAAGAGAGATCCAGATGGCTGTGCTTTTTGTTGCAACCGCGAATTTCAATTGAATTACAAATATTCATTATTTCATAATTTAAGTGTGTTCAGTGTTTATTTTATTTTCAATATCATTAATTTCTTTTGTAAGTATTACTTTTAAGTAATCTGGCTGAAAGACAGCAATTTAATTTATATTTTTAACGTATACCTTGGCCACAGCAACGCGTGGCCGGGACTTCTAGTATCATATATATATATATATATATATATATATATATATATATATATATATATATATATATATTATATTTACCTTCATTGCCAAATGTCAAAAAATAGTTATAACATCTAATTATACAAGCGTTACTGCTATAAAGTAAATATTCCCTTTAAAAATTTGCTTACCTGTTATGGTGGCCACTAGATGCCAGTTAGAACAACTTCCCGTTACTTCTTGTGTGAATTGACAATACTACATGTATAAGAAAAATGTATGTTTGTGTTGGAATACTTCAGTAGCTCAGTTGGTTAGAGCGCTAAACGTACAGAGTTCAGAGACTCGGGTTCAAATCCCGACTCAAGCATTCATTTTTTCTCATATCATATGTGTGTGTATATATATATATATATATATATATATATATGCGTGTGTGTGTTTGTGTGTGTGTATTAGACATGACAAGAAAAACTAATGCATGAACAGGAATTTGAACCGAGACCTCTAACTCTATAGTTTAGCGAGCTCCCAACTACGCCACTCAACATACCAGCGCAAACCTTTATTTTGCTTCCTTATATATGATTCTTTATCATGAGGGGCACTGGCACATTGGTCGAGCTGCCAACTCGTGGCTTCTACAACAAGGCAGCATATGAAGAGAATGTTTACCTTATAGCAGTGATGCTTCTTCAGTTCGATGTTATAATTACATTTTGACATTAAACAATGAAGGCCAAATATGATATGAAAAGAAAAACAAACTCCTAAACCTAATATATATATATATTGTCATTGTCATCTGAAAACATTTTTCTAAATAACACTGGTGAACATGATTTTTGTCTCATGAGTACCAATAGTTGTACTTAATGCAGTTTTTATCGTGTTTTTAAATATGTATTCGGAATTTCTCCATCACACACAGTTTTTTATTATTTCAATTTCAATTAATGGATTTAAATTATTATTTTTCTAATAAACATTTTTTCGTCCATTTGTCCATTGTAAAATAAAACCAAATGAGCTAACCCAGGAGATTTCAGCTATGGAAAAGAGATATCAAGGCAAATGGAATTCTAATATGCTGGCCGATTATTGTTGGACTATCAAGAGGGATGCTCCACAGGCGAAATATAGCAACAAATCGCCATTTCTTACTTTCTATGTGAGTCTAAATGTTCGAATATTGTGTAGTTACGAATGTAGAACATATTAATATGTATGAAATTATAAATTCCTGTCTCTCGGAAACCTTGCGTGATGGGCAAAAACCGATATCATATTTGAATCCAGGAGAAAAAATACTATCAGAATCACATATTTTTGTTTCTGAGACAAAAAAAAAAAAGCTTATCTTTTGTTGCTCAGTGTTCTTAGGGAGAACTACCTCTATAGCTTAATTCTTTTGGAATTTGCTGGAAAGTTCAGAAAATAAAACAAATGTTAGAATATCAAGTTAACTACTGTACATTTTAAAACTTGCTTTGATTGTTGTAATTCCTTTTATCCATCTTTGTGTGTGTATTTATGTGAAGGGATGATTGTGGCGTTAGAAGGGAGGGGGGAGGGATATTTTAGTTAAAGCAAATCCTGTAGTAAAACCTCGCTTAGTTAAAGATAGAGGACTCTGATGTCGTTGATTCGCATTGCGACAGTGATTTGTCGCGTTGTCGTAGCCTGTTACGTCGTCGGAGCGTAGTCTGTGTGTGTTTTAACCGCTTCCCCCCTCCCCTGGCTGTTGTTTTTAAGGGAATCAGTTGACAAGTACATAAACCATGTTTCCAGATCGCCAAACATCACACTGGCGTGGCGCGTAACTCATTTTAAAGGCTGCTTGGTCCACCCGATCACCCGGCATTAAAACGGCTCTGGCCGCCAAATTGAGCAGTGTGGCGCAGTCTTCATTTGTTTGTGCGCACCATGCGTCAGTGTACACGTCACTGCTCTATAAATGTGTCAGCAAATCCAAAATACTTGCATCTCATATTGGTTTTGTTCGAGTCTCAAAGAGGTAGATTTTTTTTCGTGGAACGGCGGCCAGTATTGGACCAGTGCTCATCCAGAATCGTGAGGAATTTGGGTAGTTAAATTAAGTAGCCAATTAGAGAATAAGACATTAGAATAGGTGAGCAATTTTAATTATCTGGGATGCAATGTGTTATATTTAACTCACGCCCCAAATAGAAGTCAATGACCAATCACATTTCAATGATTTTTTATTTACAACCAATCACAGTCGTTTTTCACCTCGATTTTATCAATTTAATTTTATCACTTTAAAATGAAGCTCCTCCTTTTTAACATTCTGAATAGGTCATAGCATTATTTTGCAGTGACTGTATATGGCTACCAGATTGTATATATAGTGCACGAATGTTACCATATAGTGCTTGCGGGATATAATATAAATTAATTTGTAGCAATTGATTATACCACAAAAAACACTCCTTGCACTTTCATAAATGTATTATTTCTCAGGAATTTATGTTTCAGAAAAATATAATTGACATATTTATATCATAGGACATCAGTAATTCATCAATATGCAGTTTGATGTGTTTCATTTTTTTTTTTTTTTTTTTTTTCCACTAGAGTGAATTTTTACAATATTGCGATCCTTTGGCAATAAATAATATGATCTGGTTGCAGTGATGAACAAATGAAGCATAACAATCGTTTCTCATTTGTTTTCAAACATCGCCGTTTACATTAAATATATAAATATTTTAAAAAAACTATATTTAAATAATGATTTGTGAGTAAACAGCTTAATTTTATTCGTTAAATAATCCGAACAAATACCACTCTTGACCCACGAAGTGAGGAGTGAATTTGTCTAGAGAACTTGGAAATAAAGAGTGGCATTTAACGAATAAAATTAAGCTGTTTACTCACAAATCATTGTTTAACTATAGTTATTTTAAAATATTTATGTATTTAATGTAAACGGCGATGTTTGAAAACAAATGAGAAATGTGAGGTTATGTTCATTCACTGCAACTAGATCATGTTATTTATTGGCAAAGAAGATCGCAATATTGTAAGAGTGCACCCAAGTGGAGAAATAATGAAACACATCAAACTATATCATAATCAACATTACGAGTTATTCATTTATTTTTTAGTAAACAACTCAGTAAATTCAAGGAATATTTTCATTATTTGCTATATTCAATGTATTTGTTGGAGAAAAATAATGTTCTTAGCTGTTCAGAACATTAAAAAGGAGGAGCTTTCTTTATCACAAAAGCAGGAGCTGATAAAGAGAAATCGATAAAGAGCGAGGCGAAACACGACTGTCATTGGTTGTAAAACAAAATTCATTGAAACGTGATTGGTCATTGACTAGCATTTGTCACCTGGGAAAAAATACATATAAGAAAGTGCAAACAGTGGTTTCTTTTTTTTTGGTGGTATAATCAATTGCTACAAATGTTTTTATATTAACTCCCGCATGCGGTATGTGTTGACATTCATGCACTATATATAAATCTGGTAGCCGTATTTCTCACAGGCTCAGTCACTGCAAAATAATGGTCAGACCTGTTCAGAATATTAAAAAGGAGGAGCCTATGGTAATTATAATACTGATAAATATTTCGCGAAACACGACTCTGATTGGCTGTAAACACCAGAAATAATATTAATAAAAGAACCCCGTGGATATGGCTGCATTGACTTGCATTTGTGGCATGAGTTAAATGGTCTAAATAAATTCTCTCCTCACTTCGTGAGTCGTGAATTTATCGTTCATTTGGGAATGACTCTTGGCATTACTTATGATAAAATGGTGATTAATTGAAATGTATTGACATTAAAATCTTGCTATTTGCTTTACTCTAGTGGATACCCAGAATAAAGAGAAACTCTCATTGTTGGTTTAATTCCAGGTCTCCTATAGGTGCTATCAAGTCGTTTGGCGGGAAATCGTGTATTGAAGGCAAATTAAAAATTAATCGCAATTCGTTGATTAAACGCCTTAACATTAACTAATATTTTAATTTAATTTCGCTCGGCGATTCTATATTGTTAATGACGTGGTAGGTATTTGCGTAACGAATGCCCCGCACTTAAACAACGCGTTTGGCATTTTTTGACAATAATTGCAAAGCCACGCAATTAATATGGATCAGCGGCAGCCATATTAGCGTTCCTTGTTTTATGGAGGTTGTTCGATGGAAACAGTGGAAATTAATTTGATACGGTAAGTTGCTGATCCGTATTGATCACCCTTGTCTCTCCACTTATTATCTGAATTTACGTTGCCAATTATCTCTTATCCGTTTGGTAGGAAAAAAGCGATATCATATTATTCTTGTGTTGATGCTGATAGTGGCAATTTGATCTCACCTCTGTTTTAAGTGTACATTAAATTCGATGAGATTTCGATCTGTTATAATTATGTTTGGTCAAGTGGCTTCATATCAAATGATGTAACGGACTCATTTTGTTTTAGGTTATGGAAGTCGTATCAAATGATGTAACGGACTCATTTTGTTTTAGGTTATGGAAGTCGTATCAAATGATGTAACGGACTCATTTTGTTTTAGGTTATGGAAGTCGTAAATTCATTATATTTCTATGCTCTATTAATATTCAATTCAGCACATTTTAGAAATAGTAGTAGTAGTAGTAGCAGTAGTAGAACTTTATTAGACAAAAGAAAGATATTTACAATATTATTTACAAATATGGGTCGCACGGGCAGTAAGCCGTACGTGCTGTTGACAGTCCGTTACAATAAAGTAATAATTGGTACTAGTGTAAAGAAAAATAAACAACAAAAACAGCAATAACATTACAATTACATAAAGAAAACACAATAATAATATTACAATTAAATAATAGTATAACTACATGGTCTTTATAGGAAGCCAGATATAATAAGAACAGTTAAGTCTCGTAGACTGCGATGGGCAGGACATGTGGCACGTATGGGGAATGAAAGACGTGCATGGAAGCTTCTTGTAGGAAAGCCAGAGGGAAAACGCCCAGTTGGTAGACCAAGAATGAGGTGGGAGAACAACATTAACTATGATTTGAGGGAAGTAGATTATACAGGGAATGATTGGAAAGCATTAGCTCAGGATAGGGATGTATGGAGAGCTTATGTCCGCGCGGCCATGAACCTACGGGTTCGATAGTGCCAGTGAGTTAGTAGAGTTAGAAGTAGTATATTAAAATGCGGGATTTTTTTTACAGAAGTGAGGAAAATGTTTAAAAACAGAGCGATAGCTAGATTTTTAATTTCGGAGATACTATAAAACACTTCACAAACGTGCGTTGTACATTATTTTTTGCTTTTTTTTCTTCTTCTTCTTCTTCTTCTTCTTCTTAGACTTAATTTGAAGGATTTTCATTCTGTTTATTTCCAAAATCACTCCTCGGAAGAAGACATATTGGATGTGCATTCACTGTCTATCCATCTCTTGGTCGGCCTGTCTTCTTGTTCTTCTCCCGTCCATTGGTCTATCTTCTTTAGCTCTTTTTGCAAGTCGGTCGTCTTCCATTATTTCTATATGACCTTTCCAATATTTTCATCTATCTATAATACATTTTGTTATGTCTTGAATATGGCAGCGATGGTGTTTTTAAAATAATAAATAATAGTAAAATAATAACATCTTTGTTGGAAATATTTGCGTTCATTATAAAAAAAACTGACTAATGTTAGCAGCGTGGCCAATGTTTATACGATAAATGCCGAAAATAATTTAGTTGAGACTACAGCAGGCCGTGACACAAATTAGAGATAAAATAGTGGCAATACGAATTTATTGTTTTATATTGTTTCAAATATAGTTAAGTTCGTTTAAAATTGTAGTGATTTGTTTCGTAGGACGTATATTAACACCAGCTCTTGAATATATTTTCTTTATACATTGTACGTAGTATACATAAAGGGCAGTGGTTTTACTTCCCGCACGAGATATGTAATATGTAATATTACAGTACAGTATAGTTATTTATAGTTTGGCAACGGAAATTTAAAAGTTGAAGTTTGAATCATGTCGCCATTTCTCTAAGTACGACAGAACGCAGTGTAGAGCAAAAATATATTTACATTAAAAGTGGACTCCATCGTACGCAGTCGGGCCCGGGTTCAATTCCCGGTCGGGACAATTTTCCTAAAATATGTTTCTATCGAGGTTTTTCCTCACCTGTAAGACAAATGTCAGCAAACCTTAAAGGACATGATCTGGCCACCATCATCATCATTATCACATTAGCCATGTTTAGTGTGAATGTGTGTTAATGGCGTGTTTTGTCTTAATGTTGTGTTGTCTTCGAGGTGGCCGTGACATTGAGCAGATCTCTTATTTGTCGCCAGAGGTTCCTGTCTAAATTATCTTCTTCCCTCAAATCTTTAGCTTCCATACTTCTCCTCACTCCAACTATCCAACGTTCTCTATGTCTGCCTCATTCACTTCTTCCAGCTTTCCAATTAAGGAACTTCTTTGGTATTCTCTCTTCTTCCATTCTTATGAGGTGTCCATACCATTTCAAACGTTTTTCTTCAAATTTTCCTAATATGTTTTTTTTTCAGCTTGCATAATTTCCTTTATTGTGCTGTTTCTGACATTATCCATTCTTGAAATTCTTGTCGATCGATTATTATTATTATTATTGTTATTATTATTATTATTATTATTATTATTATTATTATTATTATTATTATTATTAAATTTAGAAACAATATTCAGTAGCTATTTACTTGTCGTCAACCAGTATTTTGTTCAACCTGAATCGTTGAAACGAACGATATGGGAACTGCAGCGTTATTTTTAGTTTTTGACAATATTCTTGTCGGTTAGCAGTTACTTAAAATAAGTACATTTCCACTAAAGAAATGTGTTGAATTTTAAAGAATTTTTATTTTATTTTGTATTATCGCGAGCCATCTTCCGCGCGGAGCAAAAGAAAAAAAGAAAGACGAGTGAAGTTACTCCGGTCGCATCAATCTTGCTCATGTTGCCAACAGCAAAAACTGACAACAAAATGAACCCAGAAATCAATTTCACGGTCTTCTTGAACACATAATGTCATCTTCACAATAAGCTACACCATTTTGTGTCGTTTTAGTTTCTAGAAAATTCTGGCATATTTCCATGTTGAATGGAGACACAAACAGTTATCAGGAAAACATTATATTAACAAGATTTACGATACATCTTCATGGATATGGAGTTCAGAACAGAGCGGGATTACGTCATGGAATTTAACTGGTCTTACTTCCCGACCTATTTTACCCCAAAGAAGTTTCTCTTGGAAACACTTTATAATATGTGACGCGATTTTTTTTAAGTTCCAGTCATACACCCTGCGCATGCGCCAAGAAATGCGAAGCGGTTTACACTATGGAATCACGGGATGCAGCCAACATATACACGATATTTAACGAACCTAAAAGCTAACGTAACGCAATTTAAGTACTCTAACCTGTGAAAGTTCAACCTAAAAGCTAACCTAACGCAATTTAAGTATTCTAATATGTGAAAGATCAATCTAAGCCAGATATAATAAGAACAGTTAAGTCTCGAAGACTACGATGGGCAGGGCATGTGGCACGAATGGGAAAGAAAGACTTACACGGAAGCTTCTTGTAGGAAAAAACTTCAAGCGCGACAGGCCTAGAAGGCCCTTGGCCTATCAGCTGGATGCTTGCCTCACATCCACATGTTAACCCTTAAATTGGCAAAACACAAATTTCTTCTGTTAGTTATTTGAATGTGGCGAACCGCAGTGAAAACGGAATACTGTGTAACTGTTATTATTAGTTATATTGTATAATTATACACACATTTAAGTGGTTTCTTTTTGTTCGTTTTCTTCTGATTTATTTAAAATATTAAATTAACCGAAACAACTGATGTGTCCAAGAGGATACATTACCAATTTAAGGGTTAATCACATAGGTAGACGATCATCTAGCCAGTGTAGGGGTGACATGTTTCTGGTACGAAACCAGAGGGAAAACTATCAGTTGGTAGATCAAGAATGAGGTGGGTGAATAACATTAACCGTGATTTGAGGGAAGTAAATTATACAGGGATTGATTGGAAACCCTTAGCTCAGGATAGGGATGTATGGAGAGCTTATATCTGCGCGGCCATGAACCTATGGGTTCGAAAGTGCCACTGAGTTAGTTATAGCAAAATTTGATTTGGATGTGATATTGAATGTTTTTCAGACGTTTAACACAGCTACAGGACTAGTTAAAAGTTAAAAAAAAATTGCGACAGATGTCAGGGTTAGAACTGTTTAATTAATTTGAGGTATTCTTTTGTTTTTATCCCGTGGTGTTGAATACATTTATTTTCTTTCATCATATTGCTTGTCTTAAGAAAAGCCAGAATACATTTTTAAGCATCTCTTTTAGTTTAGCAAAACTTTATTTCTCTGGGATTTTTCATGTTTTTCACTTACAGTAAAAGTTCCTTACTCGCGGGGGTACGTTCCGTAAATATGCCGCGAAAACGGACACCCTGGATATGGAATGGTAATTTGTATGGGTATATAGGGTACACGTTCCAAGGTTACAAAATAAAATAACAATTATAAGTTTTATTTTATTTTGGAACCTTAATAATGATCATAAGTAATGCCACGAGTGATTTCTAAATTATTCATAAATTTACGACTCAGGAAGTGAGGAGTGAATTTATCTAGAGAATTTTGAAATCAAGAGTGGCATTTGTTAGGACTATTTAACGAATAAAATTAAGCTGTTTACTCACAAATCATTATTTAAATATAGTTATTTTTAAAATATTTATATATTTAATGTAAACGGTGATGTTTGAAAACAAATGAGAAACGTTATGTTTCACTTGTTTATCACTGCAACTAGATCATATTATTTACTGTAAGAATGCACTCTAGTGGAGAAAAAATGAAAAGCATCAAACTGTATATTAATTAATTTCTGATGTCCTATGATGTAAATACGTCAATCGTATTTTTCTGGAACGTTATTACCTGGGAAAAAATCCGTTTAAGAAAGTGTAAATAGTGGTTTCTTTTTTTTTTCTTTTTTTGTGGTGTAATCAATTGCTACAAATGTTTTTATATTATCTCCCGCAACCACGATAAGGTTACATTCGTGCACTATATATACAATCTGGTAGCCACATGTATTCACTGCAAAATAATACTATAACCTATTCAGAATGTTAAAAATGAGGATCTTGATTTTACAGTGATAAAATGAAACTGATAAAATGGAGGTGAAAAATGACTGTGATTGGTTGTAAATAAAAAATCATTGAAATGTGATTGGTCATTGACTCCCATTTGGGGCATGAGTTAAATAGTCAATATTAAATCAATTTAATGAGACTTTTGATCAGTTTCTATTAACAGAATTCCTTACTTTGTCTTCGGATGTCTTAGCGAGTCGTACAGTTGACTCATTAACATTGAAACAGTGTGACACGGATGGAAGTCGCTCGCCAACGAGTAAACAGTTAAGCATTTTTATTTTTACCGTAAGCGGCGGCACTACTTTTTCCGCTTCATAACTATTTTTTATTTCCTTTTACTCGACGTTGCAATGACTGACAAGTTGAAATATAATAAAACACCGATTGTGGCAAGGGCGACATTTATCGAAGGATATAGCGGCACGTGAAATACGGCGGCGGCAGCTTTTAACAACTTTAGGCTTACTGACAATACGATTTGTTTTACTTTGATATTTATTTGTCCATTTGGTTTGAATCTCTCTTCCCCAAAAGCCGCCTTGCCACGTTCCTGCAGTAAAAAAAAAGTTGCCGATGTATTAATAATCGATACCTAATGCCACTAATATACCGACCGGACCCGCTAATAAATACATTTTTAGCCGCACATAAAGGAACTGTGTTGCAATATTTTAACCCCCGAATAACGGAACCACAATTATTGATATTTGCAAACCAGATATATTCCAACTGAAATTCTACCCCTTTTAAAAATAAAACCTTACAAGGATAATGAAAATATCTGGAACTATAACAAATTTTATAACTCCATCACCTACCCTATGGGAACATTTTTGCGTTCCCTAGCTTTTACTGTATTTAACATTGCAACGCAACCAATCGAAAGGTTTATAAAATTTACGCCAGATGTCAGGGTTACTCATATTTCATTATTTTGAGGTATTCTTTGTTTTTATCGTGTGGTGTTCAATAAATTCATTTTGTTTAATGCAGTTCCTCGCCTCTGGAAAATGTAGATTACGCTTTTAAGTGCGGAGTTACTCAGGGAGTGCAGACATAATTACTGTTGATGGATGTAGTTTGGTTGTGGGCCGCATTCTTAATGTCGTCCAGTCAATTACACCGGGAGACAAAAGATGGCACGATTTACATAATCTGTTATTGGGCCGCATGAGTAAATACCATACACAGGATCCATAACAATTAACATTTTTATATAAATGTTAAATAAAACTACTTTATATAAAGATAATAACCACATCATTTATTTATGGTTAAAAAATTCATATAATGTCTGATGTAGATTATTTTCTCTGCTACATTTGATGCAAATGAGACCACTTATAAAGCATAGACATGGGTGAACAACATCGAGACACAGTCCCGTCTTCAACTCGCATTAAAAACATTCCATGATTAAAAGTAACACAATTTTGAATCCAATTCACTAGAGAAAACATAATCATATATTATTATTATTATTATTATTATTATTATTATTATTATTATTATTATTATTATTAGTATTATTATTATTATTATTCATCCAGGGATTAAGCCTGTTGGCTCGTTCCGGTTTCATGAAAGCTAGAATTGTTAAAATTGTTCAGACCATCTTCTGTGTGGGCGTCCAACATTTCCCCTTCCGCGCGGTTTATAATTTAGCAATAATTTTGGAAATCTTCCTTCTGGCATTCTATCAATATGTTCTTTCCAGTCGTTCCTATATTTAATTATTCGGTCTGTAAGTTTGAAAATATTTAGTTCCTTTCTTATATCTTCATTTCTTTTCTTATCCAGCAGAGTATATCCTGCTATATTTCTTAAAAATCGCATCTCAATTGCTTCCAATCTTTATTCTTGTCTTTTAGTGATGATCCAACATTCTGATCCATACATCAGTACAGGAACAGCCATTACTTTATAAAATTCCATTTTTGTTTCTTTTTTTACGTTTTTTAATGGTGTCACACATTAGATTACATTTATTTATTTTGTCATTAATATCTTCAATTTTAACATATGATAAATTATTATTATTATTATTATTATTATTATTATTATTATTATTATTATTATTATTATTATTATTATTATTATTATTATTATTATTTAGAATATATTTTCCATATGGTCCTTACATTTTATTTATTTCTTCCCTTCCTGTTCTACTGTTGAAATCTCCTGCAACAATGTTTTCTCTTCCATTTCCAATTTCTTCTATTGTTCCATTTAATTTATCGAAAAAAAAATGTTAACCTTCTCATTTTCACAAAGTGCGTAGACACCTAGAATTGTGTCCCATTTTTCATAAAAGCTATTCAAAATTTATGTAACAATGTGAAAATTAAAATAGGAAAATATTTGTTAAAATAATTTGAAACCGACAAGGGATTACTTCAGGAATGCAGCATATCGCCCACATTTTATAAAATCTGCACGGGAAAAGCTATAGAAAGTTGGAAAAACAAATGTAAAACTATGGGGAGTCCAAGAGATGAGGAATCAGCAATATATTCCCTCCAATTTGCAGATGATCAACTTATTTTCGAACAAGAGTGTGAAGGCATTGAATATTTTGCCGGAAAATTGATTCAAGAATATAATAAATGGGGACTAAAGGTGAATATGGAAAAAACCAAGTATATGACCATAGGAGACATTCATCAAGATTTGATACTGAAAGATGAAATGGAGGTAATTAAACACAAAGAGGAAAACAAATATTTGGGAGTAAAAATTACAGAAGATGGGAAGCAGGAAAAGGATATAAGATCAAAGATAACTCAGGAAAATATGTAATATCTGCCCTGGATGGAATATTATGGGATAATCATATCAAAATAGAAACAATGTATTAACAACAATACTGTACAATTAGTATTTATAATTTTTTGTAACATTAAAACTCTTATAGGCCTATCTCACAACAATATGTGGCTTATCATGTTATTGCCCTAAACTCTTCAATTGATGGCCTGTTTTGATTATGTGTTTTGAAAAACATGATTTGCCCTCATTGTATTTAAAATCTCTAAAAAGTTAATTGAATCTTGTTAAAAATTTCCTGGTGGGTTTGCCTACTAAATACAGGAAAAGACGTGGAATATGGCATGTTTTGAAAGTTTCCTTAGCTTTGTACACCCTTTATTTAAACGAGTATTTCAAATAATTTTGAACGATTTCTAAACCTGAATTTATACAAAAAATCATTAGTCGGTGTTTTTAGACAATCTACTTGAAGACACATGTGCGGTGGCGATCCCCCCCCCCCTTTGATAATGAATTCAGTAAGGGAGTCCGAGGCAGTCATTTGTCGGCTAGTATAATCGTTGGCTCCGGTCACAAGATTAATTAATTTTCCATTCTAAATTCAAATCAGTGCATTTAGTCATTCAGGCGTTGGCCCCTCCCGCCATTTTCTTGTATTTGATTTTAATTGCGATACACAACTGATGGTAACTTTGTTTGACTGCACATGCGCACACTTCACTGGACACTCTGTTATACAAACTGACGTACATATTAAAAATCACCACTTGTTAATTACTCTTAATTTAAAACAGTAACGTGCTCGTCTCTGGGCCCCAGTCAGTCAATATCTATATACTGTAGGCCTACAACAGCCCAATCTCAGGCCTTAACCTCTCCTTTTTTATACTGGGCTCAATATTTTAGTTTACAGGCGCTTTGCTTTGTGATTAGATAGGTCTATTTTGCACAGATAAGTATTTAGCATATCAAGCGGCGTTGTCACGTTTCATTCACATGAATAAATTTTTACCAGCTAAAGATATTGCAAGAGAGAAAAATTGCTGTTACGATAACAATGAGGAACAAAAAAGAAACTTTTTTTTCAGGAAGAAAAATATGTGATTCTGATAGTATTTTTTCAACTGAATTCAAATATGATATCGGTTTTTCTCTATCACGCAAGGTTTCCGAGAGACAGGCAATTCTAATTTCAAACACTTTAATATGTTCTACATTCGTAACTACACAATATTCGAACATTCGGACTCAGATAGAAAGTAATAAATTACGATTTTCTGCTATATTTCGCCTGTGGAACATCCCTCTTGATGGTCCAATAATAATCTGCCAGCATATTAGGATTCCATTTGCCTTGATATCTCTTTTCCATAGCTGAAATCTCCTGATGAAAGTGTCCCCCGTGCTCATCGCTCACTGCGCCAAGATTTTCCGGAAAGAAATCTAGGTTTATTAAAAAAAATTATTACTTCTTCTTCTTCTTCTTCCTTCCAAGTATTAGGCCAAGGCCTGTTACGATCCTATAGAAAATTTTCCCTCCAGCGTTTCATAGGACGGCCCAGTGATCTTCGTCCTCTTGGTATATAATTATAAACAGCTTTGGGGATCCGATTTGAACTCATTGTTTCAAGATGGTGTTTCCAATTTAATATATATTTAATATATTCCAAAATTAGCGTAGTCTTCAATTCTTTTAAGATATCGGTGTTCCTTTTCCGATCCCGACATTTGAAGAGTTAGGAGGTCAAAGAGTACGCAGAATCTCCTGAAGATGTCTACCGCAGTAGTAGACGAAACGTTGAGTGATAATAAAACCACGGCCATTTAGCCCGAAAGACATAAAATACATGAATCAAAACACCTGCCATGAAAGTCTACGATTTTATATCTAAGATATTACTCGTATAATAAAGGTAGGAACATTTTTATTATGTGCCTCATTTGTTTTGGGCTTAAGGTTCTTCATTAGTCTAAGTCAGTCTCGGAGGATTTTTGCCCCTTGAATTTTTTATCCTAAGAACAGTTGGTGTCCCTGTATGCCCCGTGTCACATGGGGCATGTAAAAGTATCTACAAAGGGAGAGGTTGAAGAAAGCTAAAGGAAAGAAGAAAGAATAAATTTGTACGACAGGGATATAGAGACAGTCGATAATCGCAGTGTATAAATAAGTTTGTAAAAAATGACCGCAGAGGGTGACGATGAAGGAAGCTGACTGGGGGGGATAACAGATAAGGGAGATGCTAATGATGGGGTGACGTCTCCTCTTTGATAAGCCGCCACCAGATATCGCTTTACTCTGGATAATGAATGCGATTCTGATGACTGGCACCTTCCTCTGCCACACTCTCTCCTCAAGACTCTAAACACTAAACTCTACAGGGTGATTCTTAATTCCTATTACAAACTTCTAGGGTTGTAGAGGGGACGTAGTAGATACTGATTTGATAAGGAACCCATGTCCGGAAACGTACCATTTCGACGTAAAATTAGTTTGAAGATCGAAACACAATGCGCTGTGTTTCAGAATAAGTATGACCGAAACCTTGTGGTGGCACCATGGCCCTGGGGTCGACTCAGCCTCTAACTGAAATGAGTACCGGACGCTTGTTGTGGGGTAAAGGTGGCCGTCACGCAGGGCTGACAACCCGGCCGACACCAGGTGCCGATTGTCTAGAAAAGTGGGACCTTTAACCTCCTACTACCCCAAGGGTCTCCTGAGGAATGTCGTGGGATAATACTATAACTGACTTCTAGGGGCTGTACTACACCTGTCGAGTCGGAGGAAGATCTTCTTGCACGACTTCCGGTGGCAGCAGAATTTGTTGACCACACACCAGGTCTTGCGGGGCGTGTGTATGAAAACATGCGTCGCAAGGAGCGACAGAGTCACCACGTGGAACCACACTTGTAGTACAGCCCCTAGAAGTCTGTAATACTCATTCTGAAACACGAGGCACGCGATATCAACCCATTGTGTTTCGATTTTCTAACTTATTTTATATCGAAAAGGTACGTTTACAGACATGGGTTCCTTATCAAAACTCTATCTACTAAGTCCCCTCTACAACCCCTAGAAGTTTGTAATAGGAATTAAGAATCACCCTGTATAACTAACAAACTAACTCACTGGCTTTATCAAACCCACAGCTTAATGGCCGCACGAGCATGACCTGTCCATATATCCCTACCATGAGCTAAGGCTTTCCAATCATCCCCTGTATAATCTATTTCCCTCAAATCTTGGTTTATGTATTTCTCGCACCTCATTCTTGGTCTACCAACTGGGCGTTTTACCTATATTGTTCCTACAAGAAGATTCCGTGCACGCCTTTCATTTCCTATTTGTGCCAATTGTCCTGCCCATCGCAGTCTACGAGACTTGACTGTTCTTATTATATCTGGCTTCCTATAAAGACCATGTACTTCACTGTTATGCAGTCTTCTCCATTCACCTGTCTGTTCGTCTCTGTTCCAAAAATTTTCCTAAGAACTTTATTCTCAAATACTCGTAATCTCCTTTCCTCTCTTAAGGTAACAGTCCATATTTCGCATCCACATAATATAACTGGTAGAATAACAGTTTTATATATTTTCAGTTTAACGGTTTTTGAAAGGAGTTGGGACATCAAGAGTCTCTGCAATGCATAATAGCACTCATTTCCAGAATTGAGCCTATGTTTAATTTATTTGTGCATCTCATTCCTATTTGTGATTATTGTTCCTAGGTATTTGAATTCAGCCACTTCCTCAGTTTTTCCCTCATTAAAAAAAAATAACATTTCTAGGGATTCTGTGGAGGAAAAAGATGGATCGCAGAGATTTTTAAAAATACTTTTATCAGTGGGACATGCGCCGTCAGAGTAAAGAAGTAATTCGTTAAAGTATTTAAAAAGTTGAAAGTGACGTGCCAAGTGGGCGGGGCGAAAGATTGTCATTAGCTGTTGACGATTGATAGACACGTGTATTATCATGTAACATAGTTTACTTAACGAGCGAACATTAAAAATAGATTAATTAGGAAAGACAAATTGGCAAAGTCATAAAGTTTTAGTGATGAGCCGTAAAACTGGGAGTGGACCGACGCACGCCAGTTTTTGTCAGTGTATTAAAAGAAAGCAAGCCACCTGCTTGGAACTCAAATGCATGGCTATTTATTTCTGTAAACTGTCTGAAATCTACAGCGTTTCCTCTTTTTATTTCGAAATTTATCATAAGTAATGCCACGAGTGATTTCTAAATCATCGATAAATTCACGACTCACGAAGTGAGGAGTGAATTTATCTAGAGAATTTGGAAATCAAGAGTGGCATTTGTTAGGACTATTTAACGAATAAAATTAAGCTGTTTACTCACAAATCATTATTTAACTATAGTTATTTTAAAATATGTATATATTTAATGTAAACGGCGATGTTTGAAAACAAATGAGAAACGATTGGTACGTTTCATTTGCTTATTTTGTTCATCACTGCAACCAGATCATATTATTTATTGCCAAAGGATCGCAATATTGTAAGAATGCACCCTAGTGGAGAAATTTATTACCAGCATTATAGGTTAAATTAATTTCTGATGTCCTATGATGTAAATATGTCAATTATATTTTTCTGCAACGTCATTTCCTGGAAAATAATGCTTTTAAGATAGTGCGAACAGCGGTTCCTTTTTTCTTTTTTTTTTTTGTATAATCAATTGTTACTGGTTTCCGAGAGACAGGCATTTATAATTTCAAACATTGTAATATTTTCTACATTCGTAACTACACAATTTTCGAACATTCGGACTCACCTAGGAAGTAAGAAATGACGATTTTCTGCTATATTTCGCCTGTGGAGCATCCCTCTTGATGGTCCAACAATAATCGGCTAGCATATCAGGATTCCATTTACCTTGATATCTCTTTTCCATAGCTGAAATCTCCTGATGAAAGTGTTCCCCGTTTTATTTTACAATGGACAAATGGACAAAAAACATTTATTAAAAGAATAATATTATTTAAATCCATTAATTGAAATTGAAATAAAAAAACTGTGGGTGATGGAGAAATTCCGAATACATATTTGAAAACACGATAAAAAACTGCATTAAGTACAACTATTGGTACTCATGAGACAAAAATCATGTTGACCAGTGTTATAAGATTTGTATTTGAAGAATTCTGTCTTTACTTTCCATAGATGTGTTCGCCTTAAGCGCCTGAGAAAGAACAATTATTTTTGGTTTAATAACGTGTGCAGTTGGTGGACATGAAACGCTGTATTTTATTCACAGTTTAATTTGAATAACAGAACAGGCGAGTGATTATAACGTAATGGCTGCATTTTTCTAACTTTTGATCAATGTAATGAAGATGTTTATATTCTTTTCTTAATTATTCCTGTTTTTTAAGGGGAAGTGCACGCCACAAATTATCAGGTCGAGCCATCAGCTGCGCCTTTTGCTCCAATATAACTCTACCAAGAAAAAAATATACATTAAGAAATAGAGGTTTCTCCGAATACAGCATTTGTTTACTGTATTAGAAGTCTTCTCAAAACATTTCTATCTTTGGTACGTTTTTTACAAAAAAAATTGCATAAATTTCTTAAAATAATAAATTGAGTTGGTGTTTACTTGATGAATATCCATTTCATTAATTAAATGAACATGAAACGTAGTTTTATTTGATTTTCAAATTTATTAAGATATAATTGAGTGACAGCTGTTTCGGTACACTGTACCTTCTTCAGACATGTTAACAAATTATGAATTGTGTTATTATAGTACATATCAACTGATCTAAGCAACAATACAAGAATAAATTATCTAAATTTTTCAATTTAACAAGGCGATTCATTCAAATCAAGTTGAGAATTTAACAGTTTATTACTACTTTTCAATTTATTTATTTCTACAGCCTCCAAAAAGTCCAACGTCTTACCCTTATCACAAACATGTAAAATTTCAAAATTTGGGTCGAAACAATGATTAAATTGGAATAGGTGGTTAGCATATTTTGAATATTCTAAATTTCTGTTATGTGCTCTCATGTGTTCCTTTATAAAGGAAATTAAATTGTTTTGTATTACGCAAGACCAATCCAAACGTGCCGTTCGGATTTCAGATAAACCTCCACTTATAATAGTGGAATTTCGTTAATTTTTGTGTAACACCTACCTCGGTTTATTTTAATAGGATATACTGAGTTTCGTTTTGAAACATCGAGAATTGTGACCGCTAGAGCGATTTTTAAATTCTCACATCAGGTGAACTCCTACACCTAATGGTTTTAGAGTGTTCAATTGTGAATCTAAGACAACCAGGGACCCACTCAAACACACACAAAAAATAATCATAATTGGTCTAGTCGTTTAGGCAGTTTTTGATTTTGGATTTCAAGTAAATATCCACGTCTAATTGTCGGATTTCGCTCATTTTTTGATAATACTTACCTTGGTTTATTTTAATAGGATATACTGAGTTTTGTTGTGAAATAATTGTGACCGCTAGAGCGATTTTTAATTTTCACTTCAGATTTTAGAGGAACCGATTGTGAATCTAAAACATCCAGGGACCCACTGAAAGGAACACAAGAAAAATCATCAAAATTGATCCAGTCATTTAGGTAGTTTTGAATTTCGGGTTTCTTCTAATTGTCGAATTTTGCTCATTTTTGCGTAATACCTACCTCGGTTTATTTTAATACGATATACTGAGTTTTGTTGTGAAACATAGAAAATTGTGACCGCTAGAGCGATTTTTAAATTTTCCCTTCAGGTGAACTCCTACATCTAATAGTTTTAGAGTGTCCAATCGTGAATCTAAAGCATCGAGGGACCCAATCAGACACACAGAAGAAATTTCATTAAAATCTGTCCAGTCGTTTAGTAGGAGTAGAGCGACAAAACACGTACAGAAGGTATATAAATATGGGTTCATAACACGCGGTACATGTGAAGGAAGAGACGAGCGCTGACAGAGGCAGATGAAAATGTGGTTTTGACATATTCCGGCAGCTGCTGATGTCCAATGTTCCAATATTATGATTAATGAGTACATTCTGATAATTACACCAGAGAATTCTACTGTTTTATCAACTAACTGTTCATAATTAACTTACACAAAATAATCTGATAACCATTTCAACATTACTTTACGAATACGTTCAAGTTTTAAACATTTGTCTGTTCATCATCATCTTCCTTCAAGGATTAGGTCTTTGCCTGTTCCGATCTCACATCTGTTCAGCCCAGCGCTTTCTTGGTCTTCCCACCGACCTCCGTCTGCAGGCATTATACATCAATGCCATTAATAGTACCCTATCCTTTGCCATTCTTTTACAGTGCAATCAGCAGACGCGGGGTTTGTGGTGTGTTGTCGAAGGCTTACACGTGCAGACACGGGACTTGAAATGTGCGCAGACTCAGCAGTATACAAGCACATCCCACGCATTCACGGTCGCAGTCAGATTGTGTGCTTCGAGTGGATAAGGTGCTCGCTCGCTTTTCTTTATGTAACTGAATGGCGTGTGTATAAGTTATTCCAATTTTAAAATTTGTATCTTATTAAACAGGTGCGTATAAGTGTAAACTGTATGTTTAATTTCTTTATGAATCTCATTCCTATTTGTGATTATTGTTCCTAGATATTTGAACTCAGCTACTTCCTCAAAATTTCCCTCATTTGTCATTAGCTGTCAATTTTCATTATATAATGTATTACTACGTGTGACCATATATTTAATTTTTATTGATATTTACTTCCAGTCCTAATTTTTTAATGTTACTCAATAGTGTGTGCGTGTTGTTCTTTAGTACCTCCTCGCTATCGCCCAATTACATCATCAGCATAAACTAACAACTTATTAATACTTCTCGCAAATGTGCTAAATGAAATAGATCAAACATGGTGGTTGTTCCAGTATTTTTTTTTTATTTCGGACTTCTCATTTATTTTTTCATGAGATTTTTTTTAAAACATTATTTATTAAAAAAACTATGATTAAATTTAATGTTTAATATGTTTGAGAGCTTTCTATAATTTTATATAATTGCATCAAGAAATACACAGGTAACAGAAAATGTGTCCTAGCATTTCTTTGTGTGAATATTCGTACAAATATAGGTTTGTTGTTAGCTGAAAGATGCGATAACCCTGTCCTGTCAAATAAAGATGTTAAAGCTGCATAAAACACAATTTATAGGCCTTTACATAGTACATTTGGATTTACTTCTATAAAAAAGAAAAGCCAATTATCTCCAAAAAGATATTTAACAACTGTCAAAAGAAACATACTACCAACATTCGGAAATAACCTCTTTCGTGTATAAAGATGGCCGCTGCTAGACCCGCGATAAATCAATTCTTCCACATTTATATTATAGTGGGTTATGTAAACAAGTGAAACCCGCCTGTTTCCACTAACATTTACTCCACGTTCAACTGTTAATTTGATTCCTTAAATAAAACAAATTATAGTGAACTGAATTTATTAAATGACCTGAACTATTGTGTTTAATGGAACTAGTTCAGTCCAAGATTTTGCGATGATTCATAATTTATACATTACGAGCTAATGCCCGGCGTGCGTTGCTGCGCCTAAATAAATTAAAGTTTCATTAAAATCATTAAATATGCTGAGACGAACCAAACTGCTAGTCAGTTTTTAATTTCTGATTTCAGGCAAACCTCCACTTGTAATTGTCGGATTTCGCTCATTTTAGGACAATACCTACCTCGGCTTATTTTAATAGGATATACTGAGTTTTGTTGTGAAACATGGAAAATTGTGACTGCTAGAGCGATTTTTAAATTTTCAGTTCAAGTGAACTCCTGCTCATAATGGTTTTAGAGGGTCCAATTGTGAATTTGAAACATCCAGGGACCCACTGAAACACACACACAATTTTTTTATCAAAATTGGTCCAATCGTTTAGGCAATTTTTAATTTCTGATTTCAGGTAAACTTCCATTTCTAATTCTCGGATTTCGCTCATTTTTTGATAATATTTATCTCAGTTTCTTTTAATAGCATATACTGAGTTTCGTTGTGAACATCGAAAATTTCTTGTGCGTCTCATTCATGTTTGTAATTATTGTTCCCAGGTATTTGAATTCATCCACTTCTTAAAAATTTCCTCGTTTGTTATCAGTTGTTCATTTCCATTATATAATGTATTTTTATGTGTGGCCATATATTTAGTTTCATTGTAGTTTACTTCCAGTCCCAATTTCTTAGTGTTACTCAATAGTGTGTGCGTGTTGGCCTTTAGTATCTCCTCGCTATCACCCAATAGTACTACATCGTCAGCATAAACTAACAGCTTATTAATACCATTGTCGTGTATCTCTAAACATTTCATGACATGCTCTAGCACAAAATTGAATAGCTGAGGATATAGTGCATCTCCTTGCATAGTCCTACACAAGTATTTAAAATGTAATTATAATAATCGGCAAAACTTTACAACCTGTGCCCCAACTTTCTAAATTCCTTCGTAAACTCCTGTCAAATTTTATTCTTAAGGTTTCATTTTTCAAATATTTTCCATCATTTACTATCATTTTTGCACTTTTCTAATGATTATTTAATTTTTTCACGATATTGAACTACATGAAGACGTGGCAGCCATATTGATTTTAACGAATATTTTGTGTTCCAGTGCAGCCAACATAGAGTCTGTACTAATTAACTTACACTAAATAAAATCAGCGTGCACACTTTCACAAGTTAGAGTACTTAAATTGTTTTAGGTTAGCTTTCAGGTTGGTCTTTCACAGGTTAGAGTATTTAAATTGCGTTAGGTTTGCTTTTACGTTGGTCTTTCCCAGGTTGGAGTACTTAAATTATGTTAGGTTAGCTTTTATGCTAGTTTTTCACAGGTTAGAGTACTTAAATTGCGTTAGGTTAGCTTTTGGGTTGGTCTTTCACAAGTTAGAGTACTTAAATTGCGTTAGGTTAGCTTTTATGATGGTCTTTCTTGAGTACTTAAATTGCATAGGTTAGTCTTTCATAGGTTGGAGTACTTAAATTATGTTAGGTTAGCTTTTATGCTAGTTTTTCACAAGTTAGAGTACTTAAATTGCGTTATGTTAGCTTTTGGGTTGGTCTTTCACAAGTTAGAGTACTTAAATTGCGTTAGGTTAGCTTTTATGATGGTCTTTCTAGAGTGCTTAAATTGCATAGGTTAGTCTTTCATAGGTTGGAGTACTTAAATTATGTTAGGTTAGCTTTTATGCTAGTTTTTCACAAGTTAGAGTACTTAAATTGCGTTATGTTAGCTTTTGGGTTGGTCTTTCACAAGTTAGAGTACTTAAATTGCGTTAGGTTAGCTTTTATGATGGTCTTTCTAGAGTGCTTAAATTGCATAGGTTAGTCTTTCATAGGATGGAGTACTTAAATTATGTTAGGTTAGCTTTTATGCTAGTTTTTCACAAGTTAGAGTACTTAAATTGCGTTATGTTAGCTTTTGGGTTGGTCTTTCACAAGTTAGAGTACTTAAATTGCGTTAGGTTAGCTTTTATGATGGTCTTTCTTGAGTACTTAAATTGCATAGGTTAGTCTTTCATAGGATGGAGTACTTAAATTATGTTAGGTTAGCTTTTATGATGGTCTTTCTAGAGTACTTAAATTGCATAGGTTAGTCTTTTATAGGTTAGAGTACTTAAATTGTGTTAGATTATATTTTAGGTTTGTTGGCAACTCGAGTAAAAAAATCGTGTATATGTTAGCTGCATCCCGTGATTCCATAGTGTAAACCCCTTCGCGTTTGTTAGCGCATGCGCATGATGTGAAATTGGAACTTAAAAAAATAATTCGCGTCACATGTTGCAAAGTATTTAACAAATTATCGTCATAATTTGTGGAAAATACTGTTTAAAAATCACTTTCTAGGAGAAATATCTAAGTTGACATCTCTTTTTATAGGGTGTTATAATTAATTTTGACTTGAAATTACATGTGCATAAAATTAATCCAGATTCCAGGAGAAATCACAAATCATTTTTTTTAAGGAAAGACATTAAGATTGTTGAAGTTTTACCAGAAACAAGATCAAATAACAGAGCTGATTTCCGAGCAGCAGACTCGACTTTACCTCGGTGTAAGTCACCTTGTGTTGTGTTGGTAGCATTGTTTGCCCCAAGATAAATGTGGAGTAATTTTATGGTGAACAATGAATGCCAGTGTTAAAGGAGAACCGCACACTGAAATCTTTTGTACGCCACAAGATTTAGGAAGATGGACTTTTTGATAGTTTAATGCTTGCTAGTGTATTGGGTTGCATAGAGCACGGCGCTGTAATAGTTTTGCTTTGTCGTGATGACGCAGGGGGAATGATTCTTATTTCCATTGTCACGCAACCACGAATTGAATTTATAACAGGGTGTTACAAAATTCCTGCATTCAATTCACAAAATAAGTCCTTATCTAAGGAGTTTGGATATCAACATTCTTGGGGAAATAAACTGGTGAAATATCATCAAATTTACAGCATAAATTATGCTTTAAAATAGGCACATTAAAAAAATAAATACAATTTAAGCCTACATTGATGTAATATCATCCGAAAAATAAAAAAAGGGTGCTCAACCAGTTCGGACAAAGATAATATTAGACAATAAACCAATAGAACAAATGACAAAATATAGCTTCCTAGGTTGCGAAATATCATACACAGCGGAAACAGATATAAATAACAAACTAAATAAGTTAAATTATATAACAGATACTAACTTAGAAAAATAAACCCAGAAAAGACTCTATAATGAAATTATACAAGACAATGGCAGTTCCTATTATTACTTATGGATCCGAAACATGGACAGTGACAACAGATCAATCTGCCAGAATACAAGCTGCTGAAATGAAATTCCTCAGACCAATAGCAGGATATCAAAGAACAGACAAAAAAACACAACACAGAAATAAGACAGCAACTAAAAGTAGAGGAATTAATCACAACAATAGTGAAATACAGAACTAACTGGAAGATATACTTGGAAAGGATGACTGAGAATAGAACACCAAATGCAGCATACAACTATTCACCAAGAGGAAGCAGAAGCTTGGGAAGACCAAAGAAAAGATGGAAAGAGCAGCAGTTTAGAGCCAGAACAGGCTAGCAAAAAGCCTAATCCGTGACGAAGAAGACATTGATGGAGGCCTATTTGTAGTTTTAACGTTTTTATTTTTATTAACGAGAGAATTGTCCTCAATACAGAGGTTTGTCTCCTGTTGAACAATATCAAAATATAAAATAGGTTACAATATTAACATCTAAAATACACAAAGTTAAATATTACTTTTCAGAAATCTACACTCTTTATGATCCTCCACTACACCAAATCTTTCCATTCTGTATCCAGGTAGTAACAGATCTTCCTCTTTCTCCTCTCCACTTTATTTCCCATTCTTGTACAACCCTGGGTATTCTTCCTTTTCCCATTCTTACTTAGCAAAAAAAAGAAATAAGCCGCTTCAAAACGCAGTCCCTGTTTTGACCCACTGCGCATGCTCGAAGAGCTAAAGCTGTGGTTCACGAGGTAACGCATTGTTAAATGTTTTAAATACGCTTTATTTTGCTTTAATGGTCAAAATATTTAAAGAGCAATGAAGGAGACATGTTTCTAGATATTTACGAGTGTTCGACGTATACAATATTACTCAAATTGCGACATTTCAAATAAAATTTGAACTCTTGTTCATAGTGTAAAAGTAAACAATACAGCCAGGATTTAGACGACTGTTATCCGTCGTTGGAGTAGCGTAGATCGTTAAACCAATACGAATAAATTAAATATGTATGAGAGCCAAACTTCGAATCCCTCGACAATGATTTTTTGTTATTGTGAAGCCACAATTGCTCACCTACTTCTTCCAACAATCAATTCACCTACTTTTAAACAAAATTTAAAAAAACAGCACGAGTCCACCTTCACCTATCAGTGCCTACCTTCCGACAATCAATTCAATCAAAAATTAATTAAATACAAAATTTGTATTTCCGTAAAATGCGTCCTATAATATTTAACTCCAGCCACGTAACCTACATCCACTTTATTTTTGATTGTTGGAAGGTAGACAGGTGAAGGAAGACTCGTGCTGTTTTTGAATTTTGTTTAAAAGTAGGTGAATTGATTGTTGGAAGAAGTAGGTGAGCAATTGTGGCTTGACAACAGGTTAAAAGTGCGCATTAGTAATTTGATGGCAGCTTTTATAGTGAGAGACATCGCACCACATTGCCTTTTTATGTACAGACCGCCTTCCTATAAACCGTCCTCAGTTAATTTGAAACCACGGGAAGAGGGATTGAGGATTGAATAGTAAAGATTGTTTGTTTATTGTCCGTTCTCTTGTTCAAATGACTCCACTGCCATGTTTAATAGCCTCGACATAAACTCGCTCAGGAAATAAACCACATATGTCACATTCTGCTTATATCTTACCACCATTTGTTCATCATCAGCATCCAGGGATTAAGCCTGTTGGCTCGTTCTGGTTTCATGAAAGATAGAATTGTTAAAATTGTTCAGACCATCTTCTGTGTGGGCGACCAACATTTCTCCTTCCGTGCGGTTTATAATTTAGCAATAATTTTGTAAATCTTCCTTCTGGCATTCTATCAATATGTTCTTTCCAGTCGTTCCTATATTTAATTATTCGGTCTGTAAGTTTGAAAATATTTAGTTCCTTTCTCATATCGTTTCTTTTCTTATCCTGCAGAGTATATCCTGCTATGTTTCTCAGCTGCTTCCAATCTTTGTTCTTGTCTTTTAGTGATCGTCCAACATTCTGATCCATACATCAATACAGGAACAGCCATTACTTTATAAAATTTAATTTTTGTTTCTTTTCTTGTGTTTTTAAGGGTTCTTTTAATAGTGTCACACATTAGATTAAATTTATTTATTTTGTCATTAATATCTTCAATTTTAACACATGATAAATTGAAACCTAGATATTTAAAACTGTTCACCTGCTCTAAGATTTTATTATCAATTACTGTTTTTGCTCTTAAGGTATCATATCTTTGTAGAATTAGATCTCGTAGACTGCGATGGCCAGGACTCGAATCTACGTCTACAATGTTGTGCCTTAACCTCTCCTTTGTTAGCAGTTATTGGACCAAACATGTGGTCAACATACCGACCTAATGAAACATGTATTAGGTAACTGAGGTATTATTGTCAGTCGAATGGATCTGTGTCCCTGTAAGATAGCGAACTAAAGCCTACTTCCTTTTCTGCTTCGGCAAATCATTTCCCTCCCTGCGTTCCTATCTCTCTCTTTTCCATCTCTCTCTTGTACTTGCACTCAACTCCAACCTTGCATTATACAGTATACAAGAGCCATGACACTGGGGGAAGTGTGGCAACATCCTTACTCGATAAGTTACTGTGGCTGCTGTTTGACGTGATGGGAGGAAAGTGCTGTGTAATGGTGCGAGTAATTTTCTAAGAACGATATCAGCGCTATGGGGGCACATATTTATTGGTCCGAGTATACTAGGATGAAGGAGGCAGGTAATTTTGCTCAGAGACCTTTTTATTCAAGCTTAAGGATCTTTTACGAGCCTGATAGTCTTCCGATTAGGGACTCACGGCTTAAAGTCCCTTCAGGAGGACTTGCTCTTTACATTTTTCCATCCTAAAAAGATCCATCGACCGCAACCGAATTTGAATCCGCGACCCTCGGGACCAGAGGCAAGGAACAAAATCACTAGTGCACCGCGCAGACTATATGACACAAATTGGGAATGATAAAGGGGCATGGGAACTTTTTTAAACCCTTAAATTCGTAATGTATCCTTTTGGATGCATCAGTTTGTTCAATTAATTTAATATTTTTAATAAATCAGAAGAAAAAACGAAAAGAAACCACTTAATTGTGTGTCTAATTATACAATATACCTAATAATAACAGTTATACAAGATTCCGTTTTCACTGCGGTCCGCCACATTCAAATAACTAACAGAAGAAATTTGTGTTTTGCCAATTTAAGGGCTAAGGAAAAGTAGAGGGAAATCTTCCAGTAGGCAGGTCAAGAATGAGGTGGGAGAATAAAATTAATCATGGTTTGAGGGAAATAATGTATACAGAGATGATTGGAAAGTATTAGCTCAGGTTAGGGATGTATGGAGAGCTTATGTCCGCGAGGCCATGAACCTAAGAGTTCGGTAATGGCAGTGTGTTAATTAGTTGACCGCAGTGGTCTAGTGGTATTGTTCTTGTGTCTGGTCCCAAGGGTCGCGGGTTCAAACCCGGCCGGGGCTCATGGAATTGTTTAGGATAAAAAATCTAAGTAGACTAACAATTCCTCCGGAAGGTTCTTTAAGTCTTGGAACCCGACTCTAAAGTTTTCCAAGCTCGTAAAATGTACTTAAACATGAAAAACTGACCTCTAAACAACATTTAGTTACCTTCATCATCCAAGTTATACCTTAGTTGCTCTGTCATGACATCTGTAGAGAAATAAGCGTAATTGAATTAGTTCGATCTAGGTACTGCTAACAGAGGAGAGCCTAAGGCTAGGCTCAAAATCAATAACCAAGTATTTGTATTGGTTTGTGCATCAGAACTTCACAAGGTGTTTGTTACTTGGGGCTAACAAGTGGTGTTATCTGGTGGTGGTGATCAGAACACGACAAGGAAAGAGTTAAAAAGTAAAAACAGCAATTATAACAGTAAGGTGTACTTCCTGTGCAGTACGTCATAAGGCAGCAATAATTTTATGCCAGATGATGAATTGGCGTCACAAACAAGTTCGTGTACAGCAACAGGCTCAAGTAACACCGCTCTTCTAACTTGTGTTTAATTTACATTCAAATAACTGGTTTTCTTTCTTAAACACAGTGTTCATTATTATTATTATTATTATTATTATTATTATTGTTGTTATTATTGTTATTATTATTATTGTTATTATTATTATTATTATTATTATTATCCAGGAAGGATAAAATCAGAAATTCATATATAAAAGAAAAAATGCAGGTACAATATTCAATATTAGATTTTATAAAGAAGAAACAATTAAATTGGTACGGACACATTAGAAGGATGGAAGAAGGAAGACTACCTAAGATAATCATGGATTGGGAACCACAGGGAAGGAAAAATAAGGGTAGACCAAATATTACGTTGATTCAGGGAATCAACGAAACTAAGAGGGAATGGGAAATAGAAGAAGATATATGGATGAACAGACAAGAATGGAACAATGTGTTGAAACAAATGTGTAGTTAACTGTGAACATGAGTACCGGAAAAATGTATACTCATTGTAAAAGCCGGAATAATAAAAAAAATATTATATTATTATATATACATGAATATTGGTTATTCAATAACGGTATAAGCAATTAAATTGGTACGGGAACGTACGACGAATGCAAGAAGAAAGATTACCCAGGAAAACATTGGAATGGTGTCCACCTGGAAGAAGGAGGAGAGGAAGATGTCGAAACTCGTGGATGCGGGAAATAAGAACTGGAATGAGAGCAAGAGGGCTGGAGGACATGGATTGGATGGAGAGAGACGAGTGGAGAAGAAAAATAAAACTTTAGGCACAGAAAGATGTGTAAATATTAAAATTCTGCATGTAAATAAAATTATTATTATTATTATTATTATTATTATTATTATTATTATTATTATTATTATTATTATTATTATTATTATTATTATTATTATTATTATTATTATAAGGTCGACCAAATCTCACGTCGATCCAAGGGATTAGAGAAACATTGAAGGACTGAGAAATACAGGAAGGAATGTGTTACAATAGAGACGAATGAACGGGAATTATAAAACGAAATTGAAGACAAATCATTGGTGCCGGAAATGTATCAACATTATTAAAACCGGAAATATATTGTTATTATTATTAATTATTATTATTAGTATTATTATTATTATTATTGTTATTATTATTATTATTATTATTATTATTATTATTATTATTATTATTATTATTATTATTATTAAACAATTTATGGACACCTCATAAGAATGGGAGAAGAGAGAAATTGGAAAGCTTGTGGAAGAAGTGGAAGAGGCAGACCTAGAGAACGTTGGATAGATGGAGTGAGGAGAAGTATGGAAGATAGAGATTTGAGAGAAGAAGATGCTCCAGACAGGAACCTCTGGTGAGAAATCACTTTGGGTAAAGTGGAAGCACTATTGTGGAATGTTCCAAAATATTATTATTGCTATTATATTTTTTTGATTGCGGATGAGCCCATGTAGGACCACGCAAAGTACTTAGAGGCGTTTCCTTTGAGCCCAACTTTCTTTCATTATTTTGCTATGAGCTTGTTTTTTATCATCTGTCCAAGTTGTTCCAGTTTTTTTCTTCGGTTTGTCCTCTTGGTCAACTTGCCACTTATTCACCTTAATTCTAAATACATCTCTGTTTGGGATATCGTCTTTAGTAATTTCTGCCAATTTTAAGTCCTTTTTGACTTCATCAATCCACTTCATAGTATCCACTGGAGCTTTACTTCTGTTTTTGTAGAATTCCATTATCTGTTTTGTAAGCCTATTTGAGTTAATTCGTTTAATATGCCCATCAAATTGTAACCTTAGTTTTCTAATATCACTAGGAATGTCTGTATATATTTATTTCCTTTTTACTTCTGAGTCTAAATCCTTCACCAATGACTTGTGGACCTAAAACTTTTCTTATAATTTTGCATTCCTTTTTCACTGTATTTTCGATATATATTTTTTCTGTTCAAAATTAATGTTTCTGCTCCATATTATTATTATTATTATTATTATTATTATTATTATTATTATTATTATTATTATTTTTATTATTATTATTATTATTATTATTATTATTATTATTATTATTATTATTATTATTATTATTATTATTATTATTATTATTATTATTGCGAGTAATAGAAAGGATAAGATTTAATGGATTAGTGTTTGGTGAAACGATTTGAAATGTAGAACAGTGAAGAGTATCAGATTGTGGAGTAGGTAATGCAGAGTGATGCAGTGGATGTGCTAACCACTTTTTCACGACGTACACATGATACTCGGACGCAGTGTGTGAGGGAGGGAGGACGAGATTGGGTTAGCTTCCCCCACACCGCTTTGCTTTCCTAGTGTTTGCACAATTGCCACGTCATTATACACAAGCAATATATTATTCCATCTATCAGGACCACGTGACTTAATTCCACATCCATACTCAGAACGCAGTCAAGAATCACGCACCACTGCGATGTTCTAGAACAGAATTGAATAGTTGCCCCGAAAAGAGTTCGAACCCGCAAAAATTGGAAAGTCGAGTTTTCAGTGGATTAGTGATCTGTCCGGAGAGTATCACAACATGGTGCATGTAAAACTGTCCATACTCTCTTCCAGACCTGCTTTATTTATTTTTAAAAGTTGGCTTTCAAGCGAATAGTGATCTATATGTAACAAAGGGGGCACGCCGTAGTGTAGTGGTTAAGGCACTGAGCTACAAGCCGAAGGGTCGAGGGTTCAAGTCCCGTTGGGGTCAGGATTTTTAAACTGACCCAAACCCTCTGGCGGCACTATGGCCCTGGGATCGACTCAGCCTCTAACGGAAATGAGTACCAGACGCCTGTTCTGGGGTAAAGGCGGCCGTCACGCAGGGCTGACAACCCGGCTGACATAAAGTGCCGATTGTCTAGAAAAAGTGGGAACCTTAACCTCCTACTAACCCAAGGGCCTCCGGGCCTGTTGTGGGATCACTTTACTTTATATGTAACAAAATGGCGGAAACAGTCAAGTCATGAGTAGCGGTGCAGAAAAACAATTATTACACATGTGTAAATTCATTCCACCACAGTTCCATGAATTCTAATCAGAATCTTAGAGAAATTGAGTGAAAATAAGAAAGATACAAAGAATGTAACAAAATAACATTAAATGGAAAATAAATACAGAAATATATAATATTGTTAAATTAAACAATTTTTTATATTACTACTATTTAGATATATTCCAATTTAATTTTACCCCCCCTTAAATAAAAACTTAAATTATGTTATTAAATAATTAATTAATATATATATATTCACTTATTTATGTGATTATAGTAAATATATTTGTTATTAGTCCGTATTTAATTGTATAACCTTATATATAAAAGAGATTAACTTTAGATTTTTTTCTAACTGATTCAGTGTTGAATATGTATTTTCTATTTCTTATTATAGCATTTTTAATTAAATATGTGTTAGATGATTATTCCACTCTATAGAGGTAGATCACTTTTGCACTCAATTCTGTATTAAATTGTTAATATTCAGTTATTAGCAAGTTATTTTGCATTCAAATTGTCTGTATATGTTTCCAATAGGATGAGAGATTAAAATGTATGCGATATAATAAAGGTAAGTAGAGTGATCCCACAACAGGCCCGGAGGCCCTTGGGATAGTAGGATGTTAAGGCTCCCACTTTTTGTAGACAATCGGCACTTTATATCAGCCGGGTTGTCAGCCCTGCGTGACGGCCGCCTTATAATAAAGGTAATAGCTTCAATGTGAACATTATGCGTTTTTTCGTTTTTACAACAATTTGCAGTTAGATCTGTTTTCGGCGCAACTGTTCAATTGTAGTTATTAAATGACATTCTGCTTTCAAAATAATAATATTATCTTCTGTGTCTGTAACAAGTTGAAAGTAAAATGTGAAATAGCCAGTCTGTAATGAACAAGGATATCCATCCATAGTAATTCTGCCCGAGGGCAGATCCTTGACTCCAATCATAGCATTTTCATGCTATGCTTTGCAGCTTTATTAGGGAATTGTAGGTGTGGTAGCTTCCCGTTGCTTTCCACACCGGTGAAGGATGATGATGGCTATATGATTTCGGGGACCGTTTGGGCGTTAAAGTTTTCCTGACATTTGTCTTATAGGTGAGGAAAAACCCCCGATAAAAACCTCACCCAGAAAAACTGCCCCGACCGGGGATCGAACCCGGGCCCGCTGCGTGAAGAGGCAGCACGCTACCTCGAGACCACAGCGGTGAACATATAAGATATAAGCAATTAAATTGATATGGGCACGTACGACGAATGCAAGAAGAAAGGTTACCCAGAAAAAAACATTGGAATGGTGTCCATCTGGAAGAAGAAGGAAAGGAAGACCTCGAAACTCGTAGATGCAACAAATAAGAACTGGAATGAGAACAAGAGGACTGGAGGACATGGAGTGGATGGAGAGAGACGAGTGGAGAAGAAAAATAAAACTTTAGTACAGAAATATATGCAAACGTTGAAAATCGGTATAAAGTAAAGTAAAGTGATCCCACGACAGGCCTGAGGAGGCCCTTGGGGTAGTAGGAGGTTAAGGCTACCACCACTTTTTCTAGACAATCGGCACTTTATGTCAGCCGGGTTGTCAGCCCTGCGTGACGGCCGCCTTTACCCCAGAACAAGCGGCTGGTACTCATTTCAGTTAGAGGCTGAGTCGACCCCAGGGCCATAGTGCCGCCAGAGGGTTTGGGTCAGTTCAAAAATCCTGACTCCAACGGGACTTGAACCCTCGACCCTCCGGCTTGTAGCTCAGTGCCTTAACCACTACGCTATAAAATAATTAAGTTGTAATCAGTTTATAATTTCTTTGCTGTATTGATGTTAAGTTTAAGTAATGATACAGTAGCTGTCAAGTTGAATGAGCATGGACTATATGAAGTAAAGTGAGGAGATGGAAAACATTGGATTACTATTTACTCAATGCTACATGTTACCGTTGTGTAAATACAGCGATGCCCTAATGCACACCCCCATCCCTTACACCATAACAGATTGAAGAGGGGGTTGAGGGATGTTCAAGTCAGAAAAGAGGGTAGATTTAACTTTACATATTCCTGTAAAAATGTCAGCTGATGGTTTTCCAGCATTTTACCGATAAATGCAGCATCAGCAGCTGTAACTGGAGTGCCACTGCCACTGTGTTCTTATGATATGCAAACTAGATGCTCTCATCTGCATCACTCAGTCGTGTCTCAAGAAAAATGGTCCAAACTGTCAGCAACAGAACGCGATCAACTTCAACTTGATACAGCGCCCCCACCTCCGACAAACTACACTTTTTTAAGATTAAGTAAAATCTGATCTTAGAATTTGAGAATGTTTAATGCACAGGGTGAACATAAAAGTGTGTAACAGTCATGTATACTCAACCTTGGATTTAAAGAGAGATCAGGGCTTGCTTGGTTCAGGTTAGGGGCATGGAAATTTCTAAAAATTAGCGACGATCACGATATGCGAATATATCCAATGTGCGGGAGCTTTGAAGACGAGATACATATATTAGGAAAATGTAATGATTTAGAATATTGCAGGCTTCAGTTATTACCGGAAAGATTTCTAAATTCAAATCGGGAAAGATTGGCATGCTACGAGTTATTGGTAAATCCAGAAAATTGGATAAACCTCGGTAAATTTCTGGACAAAACGCGGAAAATAAGGACAACACTCATTCATGAATAAATATATGTTATCAAAATGCAATACCATTAATTATTAACAAGTATATATAAATTAATTAGTGTATAATGCTATTGTGTTATTATTTAATTGTCAAATTATTGTGTTTTCTTTATATAATTGTAATGTTATTGATTTTTTGTTTATTTTTCTTTACACTAGTACCAATTATTACTTTATTGTAACGGACTGTCAACAGCACGTACGGCTTACTGCCCGTGCGACCCATATTTGTAAATAATATTGTAAATATCTTTCTTTTGTCTAATAAAGTTCTACTACTTACTTTATACTGGCTTTCCAGTTTACAGCTGTTTGCCTTTGATTCCTGCTTTCCAGAGATTCCTATCTTCCCATTGTCCATCTTCCATACCCCTCTTCATCATGGCATCATATATTCCCTCATACCATGTTCTTCTACTTCTCCCCCTCTTCCTTCTGCCTGGTACCATCCAATCCAACACCTGTTTAGGCCACTGGTCTTCCGACATCCGTTGTACATGTCCATACCACTGTAGAGCTCTCTTTGTTATGCTATCGATAACAGTTTCTTGTGCATCCATTTCTTGTCTGATATATGTACTTCGAATATGTTGTAGCCTGGATATTCTCATACTTCTCAATAATCCATCCATTTCTGTCGCCAAGATTCTTTTCTGCAAACAGTCATAAGAAAATATATAAATAAGGCTAACCAGGCACGGTATTATTATTATTATTATTATTATTATTATTATTAATTATAAGCCAAAAGGAAACAGAGCTATGGGAAGACCTATAAGAAGATGAGAAGCTTGCTTAAAACTTTCCTGATATTAGGCTAGGCCAGAAGGTGGTGTTAATGTACTTGGGACATTTTCAGAATTCTCCCATTTGCACGTAATTTTGAAGACAGATTGCACTCATGTAATGTTTTCAGTTATGATATATTGATAAAAGCACTTGGGAATCATTCAGATATTTTATAAACAAAACATCAAACTAATCCCTTTATGTGTATTTTTATATCTCATTACACGAAGTGACATCCGCTGTTAGGGACCCCATTATAGGATCAACTTTAAAACGAAAGAAGAATAAGAAGCGAGTTTTAGAAGGTTTTAATTCTAATCCTGTAATGAAATCCTCCCCTCACACATATGCGGTTGTGTGTGTGTCTATAATGGAACAGAAAAGACTGGAATTGCATATCAAAATATTGGATTTCAATTCGAAGCTCGTTTTTCTTCTGGGAGTGAGTGACCGACCTACCATTTGTCAACGAATTGACAGCCAGTCCTTCTCAGTGGTGAATAAAAAGCTAATTCCCTCTTCCCCCCCCCAATCTTCCTTTCAATTCGCGATTCACCCCTCACACCCTTCCCTGAACCCCCCAAATAAACACCAGAATCAAATCCAACAGTCGCCATTATCTCAAGTTAATCTCCACAGTTGTCTTCATTTCCATCTTCTGACATTACAGCAGGATGATCCCCGGACATAAGCTCTCCATACATTCCTATATATTTGTTCTCTCTCATATAACGGTTAATGTTATTCTCCCGCTTTATTCTTGGTCCACCTTTTTGGCGCTTTCTCTCTGGGTTTGACGCAAGAAGTTTCCATGCTCCGATTGATTTCCCATTTGTACCACATGTCCTGCCCATCGTTCTTTACAGCAGTTGACTGTTCTTATTACATCTGATTTCCTACCAAGATCGTGCAGCTCATTGTTATGTAGTCTTTTCCTTTAGTCTGTTCGTTCATCTCTTTTTTGGTTCAAAAATTTCCTAGGAACTTTTTATTCTCAAATACTCAATATATTTTCTCCTCCCTTAAAGTAAAAGTCCATGTTTCGCATCCGTATAATATAACTGGTAGAATTACAATTTTACATATTTTTACGTTTTTTGAAAGGAGTTGGAACGACAAGAGTCCCTGCAATGCATAATAGCACACATTTCCAGAATTGAACCTATGTTTAATTTCTTTGTGCATCTCATTCCTATTTGTGATTATTGTTCCTAGGTATTTGAATTCAGCCACTTCTTCGTTTTTCATAATCTGTCCGTTATATAATGTATTTTTAAGTGTGACCATATATATATAGAGGCCTATATAATTTTTGATGTTTACTTCCAGCCCAATTTATTAGTATTTCTCAAAAGAGTGGGCGTGCTATCCCTTAGTATCTCTTCGCTATCATCCGATAGCGAGGAGATACTAAGGGCCAACACCACACACACACTCTAGAATAACACTAAAATTATATTATTATTATTATTATTATTATTATTATTATTTTCTTCTTTTTCCTTCCAAGTATTAGGCCAAGGCCTGTTACGATCCTATAGAAATTTTTCCCTCCAGCGTTTCATAGGACGGCCCAGAGATCTTCGTCCTCTTGGTATATAATTATAAACAGCTTTGGGGATCCGATTTGAACTCATTTTTTCAAGATGGTGTTTCCAATTTAGTTGGTACTGTTTAATATATTCCAAAATTGGCGTAGTCTTCAATTCTTTTAAGATATCGGTGTTCCTTTTCCGTTCCCATCTGGTGTAACCCGCTGTTCTGCGCATGAATCTCATTTCACAAGCCGTTATTCTGCTTTCATGTTGTCTTTTTAGTGTCCATGCTTCACTATTATTATTATTATTATTATTATTATTATTATAAATATTATTATTATTTATTATTATTATGTTTCCTTGTCGTAACATTTGCGTTGTAATTACAATGTTTAATTGTGTCGGTGGCATAACATAATCACAGAACATTGGAATGCACAGTGTTTTGATTGTTGTGTGAGAAGTGCGTCATGTAATAATGGAGAGCTGATTAGAAGACAATTGAAATGCGTGTGTATTGCAAGAAGTTATCATTACAGTGATATCATCGCACATGTTGATGACGTGCAATCACGGGTTTAGCCAGCCGTTCTATTGCGAATGTGATGGTCTGCTTTGTGGCTCTTACATTTAATGAGATGCTATCCTTTGCCCATTACACTCAGCCATATGCTGCTGTTATTCCATTGCTCTCTCTCTCTTACCAGACCTAGTTATTGTTTTCAATCCCGTTACATGAAAATTATTTTGCACCAAACCGTTTTATGACCAATTAATACAATACATAAGGACTTTATTAAACTAAAAGTAAGATACATACAATATTATTTACAAATATGGGTCGCACGGGCAGTAAGCCGTACGTGCTGTTGACAGTCCGTTACAATAAGTTGATGTTTGGTAATAATATACAGGCCACATGGCCTAAAACGAATTTGTTCATGATGATGATGATGATACTTAAAACACACAAAAAAGAAAACACAATAATATTACAATTAGATATCATTAATTAAATAAAAATAAAACGTAGTTTTATTTGATTTTCATATTTATTATATAATTCAGTGACAGCTGTTTCGGTACACTGTACCTTCTTCAGACATGTTAACAAATTATGAATTGTGTTCCAACTGATCTAAGCAACAATACAACAATACTTTTTTTAAATTTAACAAAAGGGATTCATTCAAATCAAGTTGAGAATTTAACAGTTTTTTACTACTTTTAAATTTATTAATTTCTACAGCCTCCAAAATAACTTCTTACCCTTATCACAAATATGTAAAATTTCAAAATTTGGATCGAAACAGTGATTAAATTGGAATTTTTCACATGAACACATGAGAGCATACAACAGAAGTTTAGAAAATTGAAAATATGCTAACCACCTATTCCAATTTAATCATTGTTTCGATCCAAAATTTGAAATTTTACATATTTGTGATAAGGGTAAGAAGTTAGATCTTTTGAAGGCTGTAGAAATAAATAAATTGAAAAGTAGTAATAAACTGTTAAATTATCAACTTGATTTGAATGAATCCCCTTTGTTAAATTAAAAAATTTAAATAAATATTGTTGTATTGTTGCTTAGATCAGTTGGAACACAATTCATAATTTGTTAACATGTCTGAAGAAGGTACAGTGTACCGAAACAGCTGTCACTGAATTATATCTTAATAAATATGAAAATCAAATAAAACTACGTTTTATTTTTATTTAATTAATAAATATGGATTTTCATCAAGTAAACACCAACTCAATTGATTAATTAATTAGACATCAATACAATTACATTATACATTAACTTAGTTATGTAGAATTATTAAGAATTAATGGTATTGCAATTTGTTAACATATTTATTTGTTCATGAATAAGTGTTGTTCTTATTTTCCGCGTTTTGTCCAGAAATCTACCCAAGTATATCCAATTTTCTGGGTTTACCAGTAACTCGTAGCATGTCAATCTTTCACGATTTGAATTTAGAAATCTAAGGGGGTGATGTGTGAAATTTCTATTTTCTACATTTTTTGAGCTAGACACTTGATGTTTTACACAAACATTCACTGCATGATACACAATGATGTGTGCAAGTTTCATTCCTGTCAGACATTTATTTTATGAGTTATTAAATATTATATTTTTTAAAATTTGCATATATTATAATTAAATGGGTTCCACATTTTTTTGTAAAATATCTAATTTTTTACAAGCCCCTAAAATATTTAGAAAAACATCATGCATTAGAATTCTTATAATGTGAATATAAAGGGAGACAAAAATAAGTTTTACCTCATGCGTGGAAGTACAAAAAAAATGAATAATTGCATAGGCCTACATTTTATTTTTTATTTCTTAAAATACTACTTCAATCATGAAACCCATGCAATACTTTGTTACCCATTGTTTTTAGGACATGCTGTAACAATTTGAACCTTCTAGGACAAAATTTCTGAATTCCATTCAATTTTGAATGTACAAAAATGCAGTGAAAATAAAAGTGTAGAAAAACAAGTTTAAAGATTTGCATGCAGGTGGTATTTAACTGGCGCAGCCTTTTAACTCTGACGTAATTTAGGGCACTTAGAAGCGCCATAGGCCTCTGAAACTTTGCCAACATATACATTAGAGTACAGGCTATTTTTTAGTACCAAAAAATATGCCAATTTTGATCTCAAATGGTCAATTTTTCACCCATCACCCCTTAACTAACTCACTAGCATTATCGAACCCTTAGGTTCATGGCCGAACAGATAAAAGCTCTCCAAATATCCCTATCCTGAGCTGTTTTCCAATCAATCCCATTATATTCTATTTCCCTCAAATCTTGGTTAATGTTATTCTCCCACCTCATTAAAGAACCTACGTACTGGGCGATTTCCCTCTGATTTATATAAAGTGAACTTCCGTGCCTCTCTTCCATTCCCCATTTCAGCCAAATATCCTACCCATCACAATCTACAAGACTTAACTGTTCTTATTGTACTGGTTTCCTATAAAGATAATATAGCTAACTTTTATGTAGTCTTCTCCATTCACCTGTCTGTTCATCTCTTTTTTGGTCCAAATATTTTCCTAAGAACTTTATTCTCAACTACTCGATAACCTTTTCTGCTCATTAAAGGAAGAGTCCATGTTTCGGATCCATATAATATAACTGGGTGAATAACAGTTTTATATATTTTCAGTTTAATGTTTTTTTGAGAGAAGTTGTCATAACAAGAGACCCTATAATGCATAACATGCATTTCCAGAAATGGACCTTTTTTAAGATATATCTTTGAAATTTCCAATAGGCCTTCTAACTTATTTTTTTTAGATTGTTCTTACTATAGGCTAAACTTCACAAACAAGAATGAGATGCACAAGGAAATTAAACATAGGCTCAATTCTGGAAATGCGTGCTATTATGTATTATAGAGACTCTTGACGTCTCAACTCCTTTCAAAAAACGTTAAATTGAAAATATATAAAACTATTATTCTACCAGTTATATTATATGGATGTGAAATATGGACTCTTACTTTAAGGGAGAAAAGGCGATTACAAATTTTTGAGAATAAAGTTCTTAGGAAAATGTTTGGACCAAAGAGAGATGAACAGACAGGTGAATGGAGAAGACTACATAACAATGAACTACATGGTCTTTATAGGAAGCCAGATATAATAAGAACAGTTAAGTCTCGTAGACTGCGATGGGCAGGATATGTGGCACGAATGGGGAATGAAAGACGTGCATGGAAGCTTCTTGTAGGAAAACCAAAGGGAAAACGCCCAGTTGATAGACCAAGAACGAAGTGGGAGAATAATATTAACCGAGAGTTGAGGGAAGTAGATTATACAGGAGATGACTGGAAAAATTGGCTCAGGATAGGGGTGTATGGAGAACTTATGTCAGCGCGGCCATGAACCTACGGTTTCGATAGTGACCGTGAGTTAGTTAGTTAGTTATAGGGTAAACATAGGTAAGCTCACGATATTGGTGACCAGGCGATACTCACATATGGACAGCCCCTGTTCGTAGTTAGTCGAATATCTGGGCCACCTCCGAAGTCAGCACAATCCATATGACACAATGTCAAATCAAGAATGGTGGTCGATGGCTCTTATATTTTAATACCTACAGGTGTTGGGAAGCACCACGATTTTACTTGTATCACAAATTTACTTGAATTTACCTTACGCGGAGTAACTTAGTATTCTATTTATTGACTTTCTTTTACCCTACATGGTGGAAGAGATGCTGAATATTTTCTCACTCTCTAAACAACTGAAAATAGCTGTAATTTAATTGGTTTTATGACAATGTTACATAACTGTGATGCATGCTTGTTTTTTTACTTTATTCCTAAATGTTATGGTTAGAGGCAGTGCTATATAAACCTTAACATCGTAATATAAACCTACTGTATCATAAATAATAAACACAAAACCCCATCAAATTTATCCGTATTTTTTGTTGGTTGGTGTCTAATGTGCTGCATCTAACATAGAAGTCATTAGCAGTCTTGCATAGAATGCAACTTGGAAAACAAATATATTGACATTTTTTAGTAAAAATGTAATTAAATTGATGGAATAATGTACATATTGAAATATATCGAAGACAAAAATAAACTTCATCCTGTTATCCGTAATTTGTAGGATTTTCATCCTGATTATTTCTAAAATCACTCCTCGTAGGAAGACGTATTGGATGTGCAGCCACTTTCCATCCATCTCTTGGCTGGTCTTCCTCTTGTTCTTCTAATGTCCATTGGTCTCACTTCGTGAGTCGTGAATTTATCGATAATTTGGAAATCACTCGTGGCATTTGTTAGGACTATTTAACGAATAAAATTAAGCTGTTTACTCACAAATCATTATTTAAATATAGTTATTTTAAAATATTTATATATTTAATGTAAACGGCGATGTTTGAAAACAAATGAGTAACGATTGAAACGCTTGTCCATCACTGCAACCAGATCATATTATTTATTGCCAAAGGATCGCAATGTTGTAAGAATGCACCCTAGTGGAAAAATCTATAACCAACATCATAAGTATTAATTAATTTCTGATGTCCTATGATGTAAATTTGTCAATTATATTTTTCTGCAACGTCATTTCCTGGGAAATAATTCGTTTAAGAAAGTGCAATCAGTGTTTTTTTTGTGGTATAATAAATTGCTACACATGTTTTTATATTATCTTTCGCAAGCACTATCAGCTGACATTCGTGCACTATATATACAATCTGGTAACCGTATTTCCTACAGAGTCAGTCACTGCAAAATAATGCTATGACCTATTCAGAATGTTAAAAAGGAGGAGCTTTCTTTAATACGATAAACTTGTTTGATAAATTCGAGGTGAAACACGACTGTGATTGGTTATAATTAAAAAATCATTGAAATGTGATTGGTCATTGATTCCAATTTCGGTCACTGTAATTAAACAAAATTCAAATTCCTTATTTGAGAGAATAAAAACAACAAATTCAAAATAAGGTTTCACATTACCCGAAGTTGCTCTACTATTTTGTCGTAATTCTCAAATTCTTCGTTTGAGTTAGAAAGCTGCATCAGACCGATTGTCAGTTATTGATTGAGTCCCACAATCAACTGATCCTATTGGTTTAAAACTACGTAATGAATTATACCAGTCAGCCTCACGTGGTTTTTTATCGAACCAACAAATAAATAAAACATAAAACAGTCAATTAATTCAAATTGAGGTTTGTGTTGATACATCTGACCAAACATTTATATTGTGAGGGGGGGGATGGGGCTAATTAACAAGACGGGAGTTGAATTGCAGTCGATTGGTCATCTGACATGTTGTGCCTGATTCCAATGGTTATTTGATAGCCTTGTCTCGTGTTCCCACACACTTTGTGGCCGGAGGATTTGTGAAACCATTGCATTCCCTATAAACACTTTATTCTGATACCAGCAGACGTTGTCCTGCCCCAACATTGTCATGGCCGGACGATAAAAATATAACTTACTTCTTTTACCATAAAATTCACTAATCATCATCATCATCATCCAGGGATTAAGCCTGTTGGCTGGTTCCGGTTTCATGAAAGCTAGAATTGTTAAAATTGTTCAGACCATCTTCTGTGTGAGCGACCAACATTTCTTCTTCCGTGCGGTTTATAATTTAGCAATAATTTTGGAAATCTTCCTTCTGGCATTCTATCAATATGTTCTTTCCAGTCGTTCCTATATTTAATTATTCGGTCTGTAAGTTTGAAAATATTTAGTTCCTTTCTTATATCTACATTTCTTTTCTTATCCAGCAGAGTATATCCTGCTATATTTCTTAAAAATCTCATCTCAGCTGCTTCCAATCTTTGTTCTTGTCTTTTAGTGATCGTTCAACATTCTGATCCATACATCAATACAGGAACAGCCATTATAAAATTTAATTTATGTTTCTTTTCTTGTGTAATTCACTAATCAAGGTGTAATTATTGCATAAGATTATGAAGATTTAAAATATATGATTAGAAAATTAATAGAAATATATGATAAATGGGAATTCATTTTGAACATGAAGAAAGCAAAATATTTATCAGTTGGTCAACCAGAACAAAAATTAATTTTGCAGACTGGAGAAACAATAAAATCTTGTAGTGAGATCACATACTGTATTTAAGAATTAAAATAAATAAAAATGGAAGTTAAAAAGAGGAAATAAGAAATAGAAACAATAAACAAAAAATTGCAATTGCTTCCCTCAATGGAATATCCATCCATAGTAATTCTGCCCGAGAGCAGGTCTCTCACTGCAATCATAGCATTTTCGTGGTATGTTTTGCAACTTTACTAGGGAATTATAGATGTAGTAGCTTCCCGTTGTTTTCCACACCGGTGAAGGATGATGATGATGATGGTCATATGATTTCGGGGACCGTTTGGGCCTTAAATTTTTCCTGACGTATGTCTTACAGGTGAGGAAAAACCCCGATAGAAATCTCGCCCAGAAAAACTGCCCCGACCGGGGATCGAACTCGGACCCGCTGCGTGACAAGGCAGCACGCTACCTCGAGACCACAGCGGTGGACATAACTTTATATAGGCCTATGTAAAGATAAGTACGCAAGAAATAATAACTACCGGTAACTCTCCACACATCCCTATACTGAGCTAATATTTTCCAATCATCCCCTGTATAAGCTTCCTTCCTTCAAATCGTGGTCAGTGTTATTTTCCCACCTCATTCTTGGTCTACAAACCGAGTGTTTTCCTTCTGGTTCGCTACAAGAAGCTTCCATGCTCCTCTCTCTCTCCCATTCCTGCCACATGTCCTGTCCATCGCAGTCTACGAGACTTAACTGTTCTCATTACATCTGGTTTATTATAAAGATCATATAGCTCACTGTTATGTAGTCTTCTCCATTCACCTGTCTGTTCATCTCTCTTTGGTCCAAACATTTTTGCTAAGAACTTTATTCTCAAATACTCATAATCTCCTTTCCTCTCATAAAGTAAGAGTCCATGTTTCGCATCCATATAATATAACTGGTAGAATAACAGTTTTATATATTTTCAGTTTAACAATTTTTGAAAGGAGTTGGGACATCAAGAGTCTCTGTAATACATAATAGCACGCATTTCCAGAATTGAGCCTATGTTTAATTTCTTTGTGCATCTCATTCCTATTTGTGATTATTGTCCCTAGGTATTTCAATTCAGCCACTTCCTCAAAATTTCCCTCATTTGTCCACCAGCTGTCATTTTTAAGACTGAATCAATAATAAAGTTAATCTGTTCAATAATAAAATAAGTGTGAATAATTTAGAATGAAAAACCAAATTTCTTCTCTCTTAGCCGGATACAATAAATAACACTATACTATTTTATAGCAGCTTTTTACTTAAATTGTTGTTGTTTTCAAATGCTGGGCCTTGGCACCGAAGCCATTAGCGTTCTTGCTCTCCAATATTTCTCTATGGTGGATCCAACAGGTAATACTTCACAGGTTTGTAGATGTTCTTCATTCATTTCTTCGTCTTTATTGCGTAGATGACAATTTGGATTCGTGTAGATTCCTATTTTATATAAATGTTTGGCCAAATAGTCATGTTCTGTAAGGAGTCTAAATTTTGCTACTGTAGTTTACGTGGAATTTCTGGAATAATATCTGGCTTCTTTACTAAAATATTCCATTTTTTGTCTTTTGCTTTATTACATAGGTCTTGGTTTTGTTTGATTTTATATTTGTTTTTAATTATTCTCTTTATGGATGTGAAAGGTAAGCTTTTATTAGTATTCTGAATTAGATTGGAGCCTTTTTTGGCAAGAAAATCAGCAGTGTCATTTCCAGCAATTCCACAATGTGCAGGTATCCATTGCAATTGAATTCTTTTCTGTAGTTTTTGAAATTGTTGAATCATTTTGTAGCACTCTTTAATTTGTAACTTTTTACTTAAATTAAGATACTGTCTTAATTATAAATTTGATTAAATTCTGTTTTCCTTAATGCTTATAATTTAAGATCAATCGGAATGTATTCTAATAGAAAACAAATGACATGGGTAATATATTATTTACACCCACCGTTTAAGCTGTTGAATAAAGATGCTGCGAAGAAGAAGATAATGCTCCATCATTAGAAGCATTCCACACGTGCTTTCCGAATCGAAGCCCGGAGGCGCACAAAACATCTTCCAATTGTATTGGATGGGCGGATCTCTACGGACACTAAAACCTTGTATTACCTGTGGCTACAGAACTGTTAATATCACTGTAAACATGGTTGTTACCCACGGGGGATGAAATCATATACCTGTTATCATTACAAGCATTCTTGTTGCCCTCCGAGGTGTCACCGCTTTTCCCATAGAACTCTTTTTATTCAGAAACAAAATGTTTGAAATGCGTTATATCACAAATAAACAAATATGAAGTAATTAATCGCTAATTGACTAACTCACTGGGAGTATCGAACCTGCAGGTTCATGGCCGCACCTTCCTATCCTGAGCTAAAGTTTTTCAATTATTCCCTCCTCAAACCGTGGTTAAAGTTTTTCTTCCACCTCATTCTTGGCTTACCTATTGGGTGCTTTCCCCCTCGTTTTCCTCTTTCAGTCCCAATTCGTGCCACATGTCCTGACTATCGCAGTCTGCGAGACTGAACTCTTCTTAATTATAGAAAAATGATCCTAAAGAATCATAGTTATTTAAAACAAAATAAACAAAAAATGCATTTTTTTTGCCATTTTTCAAAATTTTCACCATTCGGCGCCCTTAACTGATGGTTAGAGTCACGATTTTTATGTACTAAATGGTAAGATTTCATCATAGTATAATGAAAAGTGTGGGGGTAAAGACGGCCGTCACGCAGGGCTGACAACCCGGCTGACATCAAGTGCCGATTGTCTATAAAAAGTGGGAGCCTTAACCTCCTACTACCCCAAGGGTCTGCTGAGATCACTTTACTTATAATGAAAAGTTAGATTACGCCTGTCTTTTTTTTTTTGTTCCATATGCAAACAATTGAATAGTATAATGAGAAGTTAGACTTCTGACTGTCTTTTATCTTGGTTCCACACACAAACAGTTTAATAGTATATACTATGTGTATTTCACAAGAATCCTAACTGAGGTCATAATTAATAATAATAATAAAGCTGTACTTGTGTTTAATATCAAGCGAATTGCTTAATTTGAACAAGGAACACTTTTTTTTCAATCTCCATTAAAAATAATCGACTTTCTTTGAGAATAGGTTTAAAAAGTTACTTGCCCTTGTTCATGAGTTTGTGTTGAAGGAGAAAATGGCTGTCTCAGGACTTCCATCAAATGTCTGATTGGCTGGTAGAGATTTGAATTGTTTTGCAGAGTATCATCTCTTTTTGTAGCTGGTAATTGTGCGGGGTGGGAGGTGCCGGACACGAGCGCCGTGATGACAGGTTGTCTCTCTATCTCTCTCTCTCTCTCTCTCAAACAAAAGTTAAAACACTTTTCTCTGGGAGTCCCCGCCTAGCATTGTATCGAGCCAACACCCATGTCCAATTTTCTCAGTAAACCTAATAGTTTTGCCTCTTCATTCAAATACGAACAACACAAATGGTAGCTGCTCCCGTGCATTCTTCTATCTCTGATCGATCTATGAAAGGATCGATAGCTCCTCAAGCGAATAGGTGTGGTTAATTATGAATACGCCAAGATGTTTAAGCAGTTCATTATTCTTCTCCTCTTCTTTATCAACTTTCTCCTAACACAGTACAATTCATTAACTGTATCTTATTGCAGATTAAACTCTCGTGTCAGACTGAAAAATTAAACTATAAGGAAGTATCCCTCCATTGTATGTTTACCTTGTATAACACTGGTCAACATGATTTTTGTCTCATGAGCACCAATAGTTGTACTTAATGCAGTTTTTTTTATCGTGTTTTCAAATGTGTATTCGGAATTTCTTCATCACAAACAGTTTTTTATTTCAATTTCAATTAATGGATTTAAATAATTTTTTTAATAAACGTTTTTTCGTCCGTTTGTACATTGTAAAATAAAACCAAATGAGCTAACTCAGGAGATTTCAGCTGTGGAAAAGATATATCAAGGCAAATCAGAGAATAACTTACGAACAGGGCTATGTACACTAAATAAAAATTTATTTAATCAATTGAGTTGGTGTTTACTTGATGAAAATCCATATTTATTAATTAAATAAAAATAAAACGTAGTTTTATTTGTTTTTCATATTTATTATATAATTCAGTGACAGCTGTTTCGGTACACTGTACCTTCTTCAGACATGTTAACAAATTGTGAATTGTGTTCCAACTGATCTAAGCAACAATACAACAATATTTATTTAAATTTTTAAATTTAACAAAGGGGATTCACTCAAATCAAGTTGAGAATTTAACAGTTTATTTCTACTTTTAAATTTATTAATTTCTACAGCCTCCAAAAGATCTAACTTCTTACCCTTATCACAAATATGTAAAATTTCAAAATTTGGATCGAAACAATGAACAGTTGGAACACAATTCATAATTTGTTAACATGTCTGAAGAAGGTACAGTGTACCGAAACAGCTGTCACTGAATTATATAATAAATATGAAAATCAAATAAAACTACGTTTTATTTTTATTTAATTAATAAAATTTATTTAATTTAATACATCAATTTATGAGGTATGGACAATCAATAAGTACAACAAGAATAGACTAATAGCTCTAAAAATGGATTATTTACGCAGAAGTGCCAGAAAGTCAAAATTAGGACATGTCACAAATAAGGAAATTAGAAACATGATGGAAGCAGAAGAAAGCATAATTGAAAGAATTTGAGGAGAAGGAATTAAAGTGGTTATAAGAATAGAAGATGAGCGATGGCCAAAGCAACTATATCAATGGCATCCGACCAGAAGGAGGAAGAGAGGGAGACCGAAGTTAACATGGAAGGAAAACATGAAGACAGTAATGCAGGCAAGAGGGCTAAGCATTGAAGATGCCCAAGATCGTAGGCTTTGGAGGTTTGGCACGGGAAGATGGCAGCAACTGTAAAAATCCGAAGATAGATTATTATTATTATTATTATTATTATTATTATTATTATTATTATTATTATTATTATTAAAACAGTAGCAACTCTTGACTGTATTATCAACATGTTGGGGTAACTTACACAACATAATACGTCTTGTTTTGCGAGGCGCAGTTGAATGTTATTGTTTGTTGAGTTAATATTTACGATTGAGTCAGTCCCTCGCCTCAATTGAAATGGCTGCATTGTAATTTGAGTGCAGTTATGAAATGTATGTCATTAATAAGTTGAACGATGTTTGTTCGCGCAGGCGCTTTTCTTATTTAAAATCAGGAATAATTATTAACACTTACAAATTAATACACGAGGGGCTCATGCATTTGTAACGCTGCAAAGGATTCTATAGCCTCTGGTACACCAATACCGGAGTTTACACACTACCAATTACTCTGTGGAGATCAAATTCCCCAGAAAATAGCTAAATTGCTGCAATGTCTCTGTTAAAATTTGATGTAATTAAATTGCAACATTAGTAATTTCTTAACCAAGATTTTTGAACAAAGTTTACATTCTTCAATTTTTGACAGAGTTTCTGAGCGGGTTTTTATAGACGTATTTACACAGAGGCCTAAAATTATGACTAATAATAACTTTACAGTAACTCTGCATGTAAGAAGCTTCCATACATGTTTTTCATTCTCCATTCGTGCCACATGTCCTGCCGATCGCAGTCTTGACTATTCTTATTATATCTGGCTTCCTATAAATACCATGTAGTTCACTGTTACGCAGTCTTCTCCATTCACCTGTCAGTTCATCTCTCTTTGGTTCAAACATTTTCCTAAGAACTTTATTCTGAAATACTCGTAATCTTCTTTCCTCCCTTAAAGTAAGAGTCCATGTTTCACATCCATATAATATAACTGGTGGAATAATAGTTTATATATTTTCAGTTTAACGTTTTTTGAAAGGAGTTGGGACATCAAGAGTCTCTGTAATACATAATAGCACACGTTTCCAGATTGAGCCTATGTTTAATTTCTTTGTGCATCTCATTCCTATTTGTGATTATTGTTCCTTGATATTTGAATAATCACGGAAATAAATTTCTATTTGCAATCTGTTAGTCTGTAGTAGTCTATACTCTATAATACAAACCCTACATCAGCAGTAAATAACAGAAAACAAGTGGATTTCTGGATTTCGCATACCTGGGTATAGCCTATATGAAAATGTTATGTTTATCTTGAATCCTGGAGAACGGCAACGAGCATGCGCAGAATAATTTGAAAGAAAATACTTTGTGACGAGAGGTCACGATGTCCCGTGCCTCGCGTGAAACAAATCAATTATCTTGTTTTGAGACGATCGCATTGCTTGTTGCTTTTCCATCAGGAGCGCGCTGGAGGTTGGGGAGTGGCACGCACACAGCATCAGAAGTGCGTCCTTCCCTGTCACCTTACTTTCACACAATCAACATGGGGTTAGCATTTTATTTAACTCCAGACTTCAACCGCAGATGTCATGAGGTTCGTAGTTCTAATATGAGCCTGAAAGAGGCGAAACATTTTGTACAGAGGCCACTTTTTCCAGGCTCCAAATTGTGTTACGTGCCATAAATTTGTGACACAGGACCCCGACCGGAATGTATGGACTGTATTTTTATTGGTCGAATAACTGTTTACCTTAAATCGTGTAAAAAAATATATTTCGCCAACACTGGAAATAAATAAAATGAAAATAATAAAAACATATATTATCTAGCACATGTCTATGTAAGTTAAATAGGGAAAACTTAAAATATATAATTACAGTAAAACCTGTCTATGAAGGAACATGATGGTTCCTTAAATATATTTCCGTCTTGGCAGTTTTCCTCCTTATAAAGGGTTCCCTAATTACACGCTTGAATTTTCTCACACAGTGTAAGGGTTTTACATGCACGCTTTAAAGACATAACGTATTGACTGAAATACAAACAAAATAGTGTATGTAACACAGCTCAGTTTGCACGGCAATACAAAGCAACTTTATTACACAAAAGTGAGAAGGAACTCAACTACAGGAAGACTGAAGAGTTTCCGAACTCCCTCGCAGGTAACGTAAGCAGGCAAGGAAAAACGAGGGATTCTCCGCTGTCACACATATGCAAGGGTATCCCCGCAATACAATGGGAACACAAGAAGGTAAAACGATATAATGCAGTAGAGCCATATGCAGAATTTTCACGTGTGGTTATTAATATTGTAATTAGAACGTGCTTAAGAATAATTTTCCGTCTTACTGAGGTAAAAATTAACTATTGGTACTTTAAAAACCATTCCTTTTCCGCGTTATGAAGGTTTCCGGCTTATACAGGACGATTTTACATATACAATTGTATCGTTTTGGAGATTTTTTCCGTCTCTACCGGTTTCCTTCTTATAAAGATTACGGCTAAGACAGGTTTTACGTACAATTTTAAAACATCAAGTAAATAAACATTTCATTAAAGATACATTAAAATGTTTCATATCTGTCGTCATAACCGGTTTTAATTAAACAAATAGAAAAACAAAAAGAACTCACAGTTTGAGAACAAAATCTACATTCACAAAAACAAGAAAGAAAAACTTACGAACTTCGAAATTCCCGCGGATTCTGACTTGATACGAAGGTTTTTCGGTCCACCAACAGAGGGAAGAAGTAGTAGTTTTTCTCATTGTCATAACATCACTCGTCAAGATGTGGTACTGAAGATGAAGCCGCCAAGACTTTGAAATCGCGATATACTTAGAAGGCTGGATATGAGGAGAGGCAAGAAACATTTTAATTTATCTTAAATTAAACCTCATAGTGATTTCTTCCCATAAAATTTCAATTTAAGCATTTCGTTGTTTAATTCTTACGAACGCGCAATGCAGAATAAGTTATAGAACTTCTATTGTTTCAAAATTGTCGCTTTCTTTAGAATTTCTTAAAAGACTGGAAAAGAAACCATTTGAAGAGCGGAAATAAATAAATTTAATTATTTTCAAACAGTTTAGTGAAAATGTTCCATAATTATTAAGGATGTGGTGAAAATAACAGCAGAATTTACAAGTGAGTCAGCATGGAACACAAATTCTGCTTGTAATGAAATTGTAAATAAATGATATATATCAACATCATGGAAAAAGCGTAAACGTCTGATTTGCTAGGTTCATAATAATTTTCATAAATAAGTATGAAATGGAAGTTACTAATTATTGTACCATCTTACCTAGTATTCAATCTTACTTCCTGTAAAATACGATGTTACCTAAGAACAATGTTTCTATCGGTGACAGTTCCGTACACAATTCAGTCATATGGCGGGTAAGATTATTACGATGCTTCCCCCAATATACGGAGTCGGGGGAGTAACACCTTATACAGGTTGTTTACAGTACAACAGGAACTCTGCTGAGATATAGTGTAGTGCCAACCTCAACAGCATGCTACACACCAAAACATTTTTAACGGCCCCTGCGTGGTATGCTTATTTCATAGCGCCGAACGGCGTGGCTCATTCCTCGCTGTCGGCTTTCGAACTTTCTACTCGTCGACAGTGAATTTTACGATGCCCCATTTCAGCGGGTGAACCCACTACCACAATACCAAATCGCATTTTTGTTTCCTACCTACACTGCCGTAAAGGCAAGCATTAGCAGTTCAACCCCTTACAGTTACAAAAACAAAGAAGTTAGCCGTCAGAATCTGTATCTCAGCTTCGGCAACACTGCGCACTGTTGCCGTCACGAAAAATATAAAGAAAGAAGAATTTCTCCCAATTCCAAAACCGTGGTTTTCTTCTCCTTTTTAATATTGATTTATTGTTTCATTTATTATTTATAATTGGCCATCCATATCTTCCAATAAATAAATATAAAGTGGCCACATACAACTTACAATTTTTATCTGAGTTTTAGATTTGCTGATGTATAGGTTAATTGTGGCTTCACTGCATATCGGAAAAGTTCCAGACCGCAATGAACCGCCGAGGCCGCAAGCTCTGCTCAGGATGTTTCAATTACTGGCCGCCAGTAAACTGCACGACAACCAGGCTAAAAGCTTTCCAATTACAATAATAGAGTTGTGTACAAATTGTAATACAGGCGTCTCTCAGACTTTTTGAAATGCTGTTAACTTTGCCAGTAATTCTATATCCTCGGTTATTTTTAAAATTACTTTCGTCTCCACATACCAACTTTGCATGTAATCTACTAAATTTTATATCACGAAGGCGGTGGGGTGATCAGAAATAGTATATATCGATGCGAGGTCGGGAAGTGATTTTTAAAGAAGCGAGGAAATAATTAAAAACCGATAAAACACTTCACAAACGTGCGTTGTACATTATTTTTTGCACGATGGTGTTTTCAAAATAATAAATAATACTAAAATATTAACATCTTTGTTGGAAATATTTGCGTTCATTATAAACATCTGACTAACGTTAACAGTGTGGCCAATGTTTATACGATAAATGCCCAAAATAATTTAGTTGAGACTACGGCAGGCCGTGACAACAATCGGGGATAAAATGACCTCAAGTATGTATTTATTTTTTATATTGTTTCAAATAAAGTTTAGTTAATTTAAAATGCAGTGATTTGTTTCGTATAATATGCCTATATATTACACTTGTGGAAAACAACGGGAAGCTATCACACCAACAATTCCCTAGTGAAGCTGCAAGCATATCATGAAAATGCTATGATTGCAGTGAAGGACCTGCCTTCGGGCAGAATTACTATGGATGTATATTAACACTACCTTTTGGATATATTTTTGTATATACATTGTACGTAGTATACATAAAGGGCAGTGGTTTTACTTCCCACACTAGGTAGGAAATATGTAATATTACAGTATAGTTATTTACGTTGGCAACCCCGAAATGTAGGAAGTTAAACTTTCAATCATGTTCGCCATTGCTGTATGTATGACAAAACACACAATCGCGCAAAATAATGTTACTTTTTTACCATAAAATTCACTAATAAACCCATTCGCCTCAAATTATGGTTAATCTGATTCTCCCACCTCATTCTTGGTCCACCAAATGATCGTCTTTCCCCTCTGGTTTTCTTGTAAGAATTTTCCACATCCCTCATTCATTACCCATTCATGCCACATGTCCTGCCCATCGCAGTTTACGAAATTTAACAGTTCTTATTATAGCTTTGTCTGGTTTCCTATAAACATTACCTATACAACCAATTTTACATACCCCTGAAGATCCTAGATAAGATACGACCTATGAAGTTGAGGGATCTAGAATCACCCATATTTTGTTGCGATACAATTTGAAAGAAATAATATAATTGCCGTAGCAATACATTTAACAATATTGCAACAAAAACAGGAAATGAGAAAATAATTTGGGATGATATAGGGTGTTATATGCTCTTATTCTTTAATACCTATTTTACATTCTCGTAATCGATGTAGTCTTCTGCGCCATTTTGTATGTGGAAAGGGGCATTTAGAGCTGGTAATAGCATATTCTACAAGTGCAGAGTCGATTTGTCACAGCGACTTAACTGTTTGTCACAGCGCTGTATTAGAGAGGGTTGTTACGAGGGAGCCCTTACTTACTTTGTCATTTTTTATTTTATTCTCTCTGGAATGTTTTACGCCCTTTTCTTATTGTCTACAATATGACGGTATTTTGCGGTAATGCACTTTTTTCTTCTTCTTGACATCGGCGCAACATTTCCTCTCGAGGAGGGAGAATCGACTGGATGAAGGCGACAAAAAGAAAGAAAAACGCTACCAATGATTTGCGAACAAAAGTGGAATATAATTTCGGTTTATTGAAGTAATTTTATGTTTCTTAAATTGGCACCCCTCGTATTTTAGATTCTTGACGTCCCATCTCCTTTCAAAAAACATTAAACTGAAAAATATACAAAACTATTATTCTACCAGTTATATTATATGGATGCGAAACATAGACTCTTACATTAAGTGAGGAAAGGAGATTACGAGTATTTGACAATAAAGTTCTTAGGAAAATCTTTGGCTAAAAAAGAGATGAACAGACAGGTGAATGGAGAAAACTACTTAATAGTGAGCTACATGATATGTATCCATCCATCCATAGTAATTCTGCCCGAAGGCAGTTCCTTGACTGCATTCATAGTATTTTCATGCTAAGCTTGCAGCTTTACTAGGGAATTCTAGGTGCGGTAGCTTCCCGTTGCTTTCCACGCCAGTGAAGGATGATAATGATGGCCAAATGATTTCGGGGACCGTTTGGGCCTTAAAGTTTTCCTGGCATTTGTCTTACAGGTGAGGAAAAACCCTGATAAAAACCTCACCCAGAAAAACTGCCCCGACCGGGGATCGACCCCGGGGCCTCTGCGTGTCAAAGCAGCACGCTACCTCGAGACCACAGCGGTGGACATGGAAGCCTGATATAATAAGAACAGTTAAGTATCCTAGGCTGCGATGGGCTGGACATGTGGCATGAATGGGGGATATAAGAGGCACAGGAATGCTTCTGTAGAAAAACCAGAGGGAAAACGCCCAGTTGGTTGACCAAGAATGAGGTGGGGGAATAGCATTATCCAAGATTTGAGGGAAATAGATTATACAGGAAATTATTGGAAAACATTAACTCAGGATAGGAATATATGGAGAGCTTATGTCCGCGCGACCATGAACCTATGGGTTCGATAGTGCCAGTGAGTTAGTTAGTCATATTTTACAATCAATAAACAAACTTACGAATCTAACTGATATTTCAAAGGTCATCATCATCATAGTACATTCACGAATTTAGGCCATTTGTTGACCTGTTTCGGCCTCAAGAGAAACACCATCCAGAAGTCTTTTGAGTGGACGTCCTGGCCTTCTTCTTCCTGCAGGTTGATATCTTAACATCTGTTTTGGTATCCTGTGATCTTCCATTCCATGAACATGTTGCATCCATCTTGACTTATAATCAGAAATTTTGTTTTCTAAAGGTTCCATGTGTAATTCTTCTAAGATGTCTTCATTTTTTTTGTGATCTGGTAGTGTGTATCCTGCAGTCCTCCGAATGTATCTCATTTCAGCAGATCTAAGTCTCTGTACATCCTTGTGTTTCAATGTTCATACTTCGCTACCATACAAAAGAGTTGGAAGAGCCAGTGTTTTATACACTTTTAGTCTTGAATGTTTCTGGACTAACTGTGGCTTCAAGATAGAATTTAACCCTAAAATTCTTTTAAAAATTAGACATTTTTGCATTTACATCCTTTTCTTCTTCATATGAGATATTGCATCCTAGATATGTAAAATTATTCACCTGCTCCAAAATTTGATTGTCAAGATATTTCAAAGATTTTGGTGAAAATGTAAACGTCATCAGTCCTATCACTGATTCTGTTTGCAACAAACAGCTATGAAAGCACACCTAAATTTTGTATCAAGCAGCTAACCGCCAAATGTTCCCGCTCTTAGACTGTTGATGCATAACTGTCAAACAAGGAAAATAACTTGCAAAATCCATTATTGTTAGTTCGGCGCTACAATAAATAGTGAAGATTGACTTAAACTTTAAACTTATTTTTTTTAACTTGCATAATGCTCATAGCCGGTTGATGCATAACGCCGTCCAATAAAAACTACACTATATTGTCTCTTCATTATAGGATATCTAATTTCAATTGTCAAAGTTTTGTAATGTTACAGTAGTTTGGATTTTGTGTGTGTAGTGGCGCTAGTGAGCTCAATTAACAGAAAATGGCGTCTCCGCATGGAAAAGTTTTGTGTTGTTTGTGATTATCAGTGTTCAAATCTTTAACACGTGTGCTGTGAAAATTCAGAATACTGTACCAACCAATGGAGCAGCTACCAAGTGTTTTAAGACAGTCAGAGCTTCAGTTTGCAAGGAAAGTGTTGAAAAAGTGCGCGACGCATTTGCAAGAAGCACCTGCAAATCGTAAGATTATTTTTTGTTCTAAAACGTACATTAATTTTGCATGTAAACTGTATACATTATTGGCGGACATTTTGTACTATAATTTCAAAGTTCCGGTATAACACCCGGCTAGCGTCAGTGGGTGTGAAAGTCTTGACTATGGGTTCTTTCAAAACAAAACAGGGTCTGTGGTGTCCGGTGTTGTGGATTAACGGCTCATGAAAAAACCTCGGATAAAAAAAAAAACTCTGTAAAATTTGTCCGCCCTTTTGTCCCCAGATTTGAGTTGCTATGTTAATATGTTTTCCCCTCAAATAACATTGTTAAATATACATAGATAGATCATCGGTTGATTAATGTATTTGACATCGTCCGATTCCCAATAGCCAATTTTGTCTGTCCATGCAATCTCCTGGTTGTAGATGTTTCTCCTTCATGTATAAATATATTCCCTGACTCCAGGAGGTTTTAGGTCTTCCATTCGCTGGACATGTCCGTACCATCTTAATTGCTGAGTTTTAATATAATCTAAAATGGTGTCTTCAATCTTCATTTTCTCCCTTATAACTGAGTTTCTAATTTTTTCTCTTCTTGAAATTTTTGATGCCCTTCGTATAAAATCCATTTCCGTTGCCAAAATATACCATTATTAAATATAATAATAATAATAATAATAATAATAATAATAATAATAATATTAACAATACATGTTTTATGTTTAATCTAAATTACTGACTCTGACCAAAATTTAACTGGGCTTCCCATCCAAGTAATATACAGTTATCTGCTAGATGCCTTGTTGAGGCGATATGCTAACCCCATGCCACTCACTGACATCTACAGAGAAATAAGCATAACTAAATTACCTCGAAGAAGAAACTGCCGCTAGGGGATTACCTATGACTCCACGAGGGTCCTATGTGGTATATAAGCCTACATATATATTTTATAATTGTTTCTCTTATTTATGCTTTTACGTGGGTCCCGAGTCTGAAGGTTTTCAGGCTCGTAAAGCATCCTTAAGCCTGAATGGAAATGCCTCTAAGCAAAATTTACCGAATTTTCCCGTCCTAGTACTACATTGATTTCCTAGATGTCAGTATCAAGCGAAACACTGACCACGGACCACTCAAATGACATTTATACGAAAACAAGTGTAACTAAATTAGTATGGATCAAATTCTTCCCTGTAGGGGGAGAGCGCCTAAATCTCTGTTAAGAGAAACATGGGCTTACAAGATTACAAGAAGATTTACGCTTTTTTACTTTCTCTTTGTTACGCCTATTTACCTACAGATGCCAACGAGTGACATGTGGTTAGCACATTGCCTCAATGAAACATCAAGTAGGTAAGTAAGTTATGAAGATCAGTTAAATTTTACAAAGAGGCCTATTTATTTAGGCTTAAGGTTCTTTTACGAATCTGAAAATCTACAGACTCGAACCCACGACCTAGAGAACTTATCTCTTGGATTTTTCCATTCTAAAAATCCTTCGACCCCGACCGTCTTTAAACCCGCGACCCCCAGGACCCATGGAACATAATAGACTACAGCAGCCGATAGCTAAAACTAAAATAAATAAATAAATAAATAAATAGAAAATCATGGTAATTTTACTAACAGACATTTCAAATAACTTAATTTGGCATCTCTGTATAATAAATAATTTTTGTCCCTATTACTTCTAGAATGGGTGAAAAAAACTCTAAATTCGTAGCTAATGGTGGCTGTTTTAACATTTTAAAAGAAAGAATAAAAAGCTGAAAGCGTGTGGCATGTGTCCATGTTGCACTGAAGGTACAAATTGTTTTGTAGAATATTTTGTTGTCGCCTGATGATTTTTAAGTCTTGTCGATGTTACAAGACAGCAGCCACTCGTGATGTAACCGAATTAAAAAGCAGTGTCGTGTGTTGTTCACAGCTGCGTCCCCCCCCACTCCCTCACTCTCTGACAAATGATGAACGAATTTTCAACTTCTTTTCCTATCCATGTTTCTTATTTTTTTTCACTACAGTCAGATTTTCTGCAGCTTCAAACAGTATGTAGACATGATTTGCTGATTTTAATAGCAAAACAAAAAAAATAAACACGTTGGCATCTAAACAAATTCCTCTCGATAACGTAAGTAGAAGAACGTACTTATTACAACTTAAGAGAAAATATAAAAAGGTTTTACATATTCACACATACAAATGCATTATATAATGGAAATGGACAGCTAATGACAAATGAGGGAAATGTTGAGGAAGTGGCTGAATTCAAATACCTAGGAACAATAATCACAAACAGGAATGAGATGCACAAAGAAATTAAACATAGGTTCGATTCTGGAAATGCGTGCTATTATGTATTACAGGGACTCTTGTCGTCCCAACTCCTTTCAAAAAACGTTAAACTGAAAATATATAAAACTGTTATTCTACCAGTTATATTATATGGATGCGAAGCATGGACTCTTGCTTTAAGGGAGGAAAGGAGATTACAAGTATTTGAGAATAAAGTTCTTAGGAAAATTTTTGGACCAAAGAGAGATGAACAGACAGGTGAATGGAGAAGACTACATAACAGTGAAATACATGGTCTTTATAGGAAGCCAGATATAATAAGAACAGTTAAGTCTCGTAGACTGCAATGGGCAGGACATGGGGCACGAATGGGAAATGAAAAGCTTCTTGTAGGAAAACCAGGGGGAAAACGCCCAGTTGGTAGATCAAGAATGAGGTGAGACAATAACATTAACTATGATTTGAGGGAATTAGATTATGTAGAGAATGATTGTAAAGCATTAGCTCAGGAGAGGGATGTATGGAGAGTTTATTTCCATACGACCATGTTCCTAAGGATTCGATAGTGTCAATGAGTAAGTAAGCAAGTATGAACTTCAGCCTTGTGCGCTTGCGCTCTACCTTTGAGCTACCCAGGCATCCATAGGCAGACGTAAAATTTTCTCGCCTTAAATCCTGAGTAAAATAAGTTTCTTCTTATTCTTCTACGTCACGTAATTTGGCCGTAGATGAGTTTCCACATCAAGAGACCGTATCTCTCCATCTAGTTATTGGGGGTCCAATATTTCTGCTTCTTTTGAAGCAACATTTTTGGGAGTCTATTTGGTGTCGTTCTTTCTATATGTTGGAGCCAATTAGATCTTGAGTTTTGAATTTTATCCATAACACTGTACATGTTAAATTCGTTTGTTATTTCTTCAGTATACGGTGTTTCTTATCTAACAACGTAACTTATAGCTGCTACTGAACGTAAGAATTTCATTCCAGCTACTTCTATTTTCCTTTTATCTGATCTACAAAGTGTCCAGTTTTCACGACCATATTGTTAACATAGTCCACCACTGTGGTCTTGAGGTAGCGTGCTGCCTTGTCACGCAGCGGGCCTGGGTTCGATTCACGGTCGGGACAGGCTCCTGGGTGAGGTTTTTTCGGGGGTTTTCCTCACCTGTAAGACAAATGTCAGGAAGCTTAGAGCCCAACGGTCGCAGAAAATCATTCGGCTTTCATCATCATCCTCATCATTATCATCATGATTCTTCATCGGTGTGGAAAGCAACGGGAAGCTACCACACCTATAATTCGCTAGTAAAGCTGCAAAGCATAACAGGAAAATTGTATGATTGCAGTGAAAGACCTGCTCTCGGGCAGAATTACTATGGATGGATGGATGTTAACATAGGTACAGCCACAGTTTTATAGAAATTTGATTGTGTAATTTTAATATTTTTTTAGAGTTCTTATTGTTCCGTAGGCCTACATATTAGGCTATAAAATTTGTTTAATTTCAGTTTTCTATAATTAATTTCAAAAGTACTTTCGTAATTAGTTGATATAGCATGGAATGAATTCTATAATAATGATAATAATAATAATACCACCTTCATTTTTTATTTGTCCTCCACTCCAAAAGGTTAAAAATCCATTAAATTGTATTTAAATATATATTACAATAAAATATTATTTATTTTTTTCATTCTACTTTTCTGCAGGATTAACCATATGTTATTCATTTCATATATATGCTATATTTATACTGATTTTCTCTAGATTTAACAAATAAAAATAATATGTGGAAGATATAAAAAATTAAAACAGAACAACTAATGATATAGAGTAAATTTAGTTCTGGACAAAAATTAATTATTTAACAACAAATAACTGTACAAGCGTGACTTAAAAGTGCCAAGTGTGCGGAAACCTCTGATATCTTGAGGAAGGAAATTCCAGGAGCGGGCAGAGGCTACTGTGAAGGAAGTAGAATAAGAGGAAGTGCTATGAAGAGGGATTGTTAGCAGACTCTTATCTTGTGACCTAGTGTCAAAATTAAGATATTTTATATTTTTCAACAGAATATTATCTTTGTACTAATACCAGTAGTAATGGTTCTTCAAAATTTTATAAATATGTATTTTTTTTTCATAGAAACTACAAAATAATGATGCGCGTGCGGTAAACCTAAAGCAAGTGGGATCTATAGGCCAACAGATTGTCAGGCTGCGGATTGGAAAATTATTGAAAATTGAAAGTGGAGCTAATAAAAATTAAACACTTTGATTTTATTAAATTATTAATTAAAAATGGCGCAGGTAAAAATAATAATTACAATGGAGGCGACCCCGAAAATATTGTATGTTTTAATCTAATAAAAACAATTTAACGAATACATACACGGGAGCCTTTTCATGTGGGCGCATCACACTGTTTGAAGTTGCAATATTTGCTGTTTGCCAATCGATAACTGCAGCATAGCTTCTGCTGCTGCTGCCACGCTTATTTTCATATTACCCCTTACTCTCACCCGGTTCGGGGTTTACAAAGACAACTACAAGGGGGATGGGAATGCGTTAGTCATCTCCCGACCGGAGAATATTATTACCTTCATTCCCTCTACCTGTGCACCAGGGGTTTCAAATCGACTCTCGCTTCCCACATTCATACCCAAATTATATACATAAAAATTTGGAAAGTCTGTTATAATCGTAACCCAATGGTATTAATAAATAGTTAGTTTTTTAGGCGATAGCTAGGTAAGAGCCAACACACACACACACACACACACACACACACACTCTAGAAATTAGGACTGGAAGTAAATGTCATTAAAACCAAATATATAACGACGCATAAAAATGCATTATACAATGAAAATGAACTGTTAAAGACAAATTAGAGAAATCTTCAAGAAGTGGCTGAATTCAAATACCTAGGAACAACAATCACAAATAGGAATGAGATGCACAAAGAAATTAAACATAGGCTCAATTCTGAAAATACGTGCTATTATGCATTACAGAAACTCTTGTCGACGCAACTTCTCTAAAAAACAAAGCTGAAAATATATAAACATGTTATTCTCCCAGTTATATTATATGGATGCGAAACATGGATTCTCACCCTGGGGACGAGAAAATACGGAGTATAAATAGGTCTGTCAAAAAGAGAAAAATTCTAATAGCAACATTTGTCAAAAAAAAAGGTACACTCATCCAACAGAGTAAGATTAATTACCTATCTTACAAATCAGTACAACTCTACACCAAAATGAAAATAAAATCCCATATAGCTGAACAAAACAAAATCCAATGTGAAACCAAGATATGGAAGACATTACTAGAACCAGATACAATACCAAACAGCCCCCGATCAATTGCAGTTGCATCATTTCGTCTTGAAAGTGGTCCTGATTGCTTGGCAGCACATCTACATAGAATTAAGCTACTAGACTCTCCACACTGCATAGTATGCAAGGACACAAATACGATAAAGAACAAGGATCACTTGATGTTCTGCGCTGATCTTCAGAAAATAGTTGCAACACCATCCAAATTGCTGAATGTTATTGGGAAGCTGATGACAAATCAAGACTTCACAATATTTGAATACTGCTGCTACTACATTTGTCATGCCATGTAAGTAGAAACAGGATTTTTATATAACAAAATATAAGGTTGCAATACCGATAGTTTATACTATTCAACTGTTAGTATATGAAACCGAAACAAAAGACAGTCAGAAATCTAACTTTCCATTATACTACTTAACTATTTGTATGTGAAACCAAAACAAAAGACAGTCAGAAGTGTAATTTATCATTATACTATTCAACTGTTTGTATGTGAAACCAAAACAAAAGACAGACAGAAGTGTAATTTATCATTATACTATTCAACTGTTTGTATGTGAAACCAAAACAAAAGACAGTCAGAAGTCTAACTTTCCATTATACTATTCAACTGTTTGTATGTGAAACCAAAACAAAAGACAGTTAGAAGTGTAATTTCTCATTATACTATTCAACTGTTTGTATGTGAAACCAAAACAAAAGACAGTCAGAAGTCTAACTTTCCATTATACTATTCAACTGTTTGTATGTGAAACCAAAACAAAAGACAGTCAGAAGTCTAACTTCCCGTTATACTATTCAACTATTTGTATGTGAAATGAAAACAAAAGACAGTCAGAAGTCTAACTTTCCATTATACTGTTCAACTATTTGTATGTGAAATCAAAATAAAAGACAGTCAGAAGTGTAATTTATCATTATACTATTCAACTGTTTGTATGTGAAATCAAAACAAAAGACAGTCAGAAGTGTAATTTATCATTATACTATTCAACTGTTTGTATGTGAAATCAAAACAAAAGACAGTCAGAAGTCTAACTTGCCATTATACTACGTTGCAATGTTACCTTTGAGTACATCAAATCCTCATTCTATATATAAGGCAACGTTGTTCGATTTTTAAACGTTAGATATACCGAAGCGCTAGAGGGATATTTTACTCGTGTCTGTGTGTAGTTGGTAGCAGCTATGTCCGTTCCTATTGTTGAATATCGACAGCCGACAATTATTTCCTCCCCCTGTTGTGTTGCCCGCTGCTATCTCAAAGAATAACCAATACAACATATGAAAACCAATATTTGCAGCAGCAGCAGGCATCATAGTAAAGGGTTTACATGAGAATTACGTATATACTAGTGAGGGGATAAGTAAAGCGAGGGGCGGGGAGGGGCTTGTATTATCAGCAGATAAAAATGTTGATAATTAATGTAGGACGGTATTTTAATACGTGCGCCCACAGTAACAAAGTATTTTATCGCATTTTTCAGCTACGAGCTGAGCTTATCTTCGGATTCGATTTCGTTGTTGTTAATAAAAGAAACAGAAAATGGCGGAGCAATGTTAATTTTGTTTTCCAACGCGAAAGAAATAGGGAAATTCATCGTTTCGTCTGAAAGGATTGTTGTTAAAGTCGTAACTCCCGAAGTAATAAAACACAAGTTATGCTTAGAAAATCGGCAGAAATTTTTAATATCATCAGCAAAGTGATTGAAAACGGAGCAGGGTTATCCCCACTACTTGGAACAATTCAATTGTAAAAACAGGCATTCAGCAACTGGGAAAATTCTACACGCGAGGGCCCTATACTATAGAAAATCCTACCTTTTTTATTACTATTTTGTTACATTATCTTTAATTTTTCCACCCCTGTGGTCTCGAGGTAGTGTTCTGCCTTGTCATGCAGCGGGCCCAGGTTCGATTCCCGGTCGGTACAGTCTCCTGGGTGACATTTTTTCGGAGTTCTCCCTCACCTGTAAGACAAATGCCAGGACGCTTAGGGCCCAACGGTCCCCGAAAATCATCCTACCATCATTATCATCATCCTTCACCGGTGTGGAAAGCAATGGGAAGCTACCACACCTACAATTCCTTAGTAAATCTGCAAAGCATAGCATGAAAATGTTATGATTGCAGTGAAAGACCTGCCCTCACGCAGAATCACTAGTTGGATGATGATTATAATAATAATAATAATAATAATAATAATAATAATAATAATAATAATAATAATAATAATAATAATAATATGATAAATGATAGGAGAAACACCAATTAATATATATACCTTACACTGGGTAATGATGAAGTCGAGGTTAGAGCAAATATAAATTTAGATTTATTTTAAAAAATGTCAATGTGGCTCTGGGGATTGAACTCGGTACTTGTTGGATTATTTTTTAAGAAAGTAACAAGGTAGTCAGAAATACCAAACCGACATTTGCTTCAGAGATAAAAAGTGCAATTTGTGATTTTCGGGGATTGAATAGCTGTCTATAAATCTAGAGTCCCTATGTGATTTCTAAATCAAATAGGGAATGAAATAGGTGCATGGAAGCTTCTTATAGGAAAACTAGAGAGGATATCTAGTTGGTAGACCAAGAATCAGGTGGGAGAATAATATTAACCATGGTGTGAGGGAAATCAATTATGCAGCGGATGATTATAAAATATTATCTCAGAATTGGGATGTATGGACATCTTATATCCGCGCGGCCATGAACCTACGGGTTCGAGAGAGCCAGTGAGTTAGTTAGTGATCTTACCAAAGGTCTGAATTAAGAATATATTTGAAACAATATATAAAACTGTTATTCTACCAGTTATATTATATGCATGCGAAACATGGACTCTTACTTTAAGGGAGAAAAGGAGATTACGAATATTTGAGAATAAAGTTCTTGGGAAAATTTTGGACCGACGAGAGATAAGCAGATAGATGAATGGAGAAGACTACATAACAGTGATCCACATGGTCTTTATAGGAAGCCAAATATAATAACAGTTAAGTCTCGTAGATTGCGATGAGCAGGACATGTGGCACGGACGAGGAATGAAATACATGCATGGAAGCTTCTTGTAGAAAAACCAGAGGGAAAACGCCCAGTTGGTAGACCAAGAATGAGGTGGAAGAATAACATTAACTATGATTTGAGGGAAGTAGATTATACAGGGAATGATTGGGAAACATCAGATCACGATAGGGTTGTATGGAGAGCTTATGTTTGCGCGGCCATGAACCTACGGCTTCGAGAGAGCCAGTGAGTTAGTTATCTTAGTAAGTTTTGAATTAGAATATATTTGAAACAATTGAAAGTTTTAAATACATATAACATGAAATGTGGATACATTTTAAAGATGGGAATATTATTAGAGAGCTAAGCAGAAGGGGGGTTGCCTACCACAACAATGGCTGTCATCCCATCCTCCTCTGCACCGGATCAGGCTAATAACAAGCCGCGCATAGGAGAAAAGAAAAGGATATATATTGGAGCATAAAAAGTTTCAAATTTCGTTGGTTCATTCTTCCCCCTAAGATTTAATTTTCGTTTTCGCATTACTTCCCTTCTCCCTCGATATTCTCCCTTCTTATCTTTCAGTATGGACAGACTTGTCCGCAATGCAGAGCAATTAGATTCCTGCCTTTTGTTCCTTCGACAAACAATTATTCATTTCCTGAGGTATACTTCCTTCACAATGGAAATGGTAGGTCTGTTTTGTTACGTTTATTAATCAATAGAAAATATAAGAATTTCTGTTCACCTTATTTATTAAAACTGATCCCACTGCAAGCTTTGGGAAGCCCATTGGGTAGTGGGAGGTTAAGGGTGCATTTCTGAGCCGAAGTGTAAACTATGACTCCGGTTTTCCAATTTATAATTGTTTCCAGTCAGAGCAAAAATAGTAATCAATAATGAAATAATGGAACAGGTAGCACACTTGGTTCAGATATAACATATAGCTATGATTGGGATATACATAATAAATTAAACCCATATCAAATGATGTGTGGCACCATAAGAAGAACCCTCCGAAACACTTGAAGAGAAACTCAGCTCAGGTTTTATAAAATTAAGGCTGTTTTTGTTCTTTTATATGGATCTGAATCTTGGGTACTTACAAAAAAAAAAGATATCTCACGCATTCAAGCCGCTGAAATGAAATTTTTATGATCCGTAAAAGGATGTACACGCACGGATAGATTACACAATGAATCAATAAGAAATGAACTGGAGATATTTTCAATAGTCGATAAACTAGAAGAACACAAATACCAATGGAAAGAACATTTAGACAGAATGGACAATACAAGATTACCCAAAACGATCAACACCTAGAAACCACATGGAAAAAGATATTTGGGACGGTCAAGGAAACGATGGACTTGAGACCGGAACAGGTTGCATTGACCTAATCCTGGAAAGGAAGAAGATGAAGAAGAAGATAATTGTTTCCATAACACGTATAAACATTACTAAAATTCACAGAAATTATGAGCATGGACATGCTTCAGACATTTGTTTTTGTAATTAACACCAGTAGATGTTAAGTTTTTATGGTTGCTATGGAAACAATAAAAAATCGGAAAAGAGCGGTCTTGGTTTAGACATCGGTTGAGAAATCCACCCTAAGGCTCTCACTTTTTCTAGACAATTGGCATTTAATATCGGCTGGATTGTCAGCCCTGCGCGACGGCCGCCTTTTACTCCAGAACAAGCGTCTGTCTTGATTTCAGTTAAAGGCTGTGCCGAACCACGACCGCCAGAAAGTTTGGACCAGTTTAAAAACGCTGACCCCACTGGGACTCGAACCATCTTAACAATTTTAAAAAGCTTTAGGAAGAGAATTTTGTTCATCTCCGAGTCCAGATGGTCCACAGTCCAAATAAGCTCCTGTTAATAAGTATCAGGAACTTTATTTGTGGAGAAGACAGCCAGAGTGAGTATAGGACCCAGCTCTGTGTGTCTGAAAGGAATTTGCTGTCTCAGCTATAGTACTATGAGAAGCATAGAAGTGTACCTCCTCCCACTCCCCACACTTCCCCCCGCAAACACACAGAGCTTGGACTCGAGCTGTACAGTATATGAGATATCCATAGTAAAATACCTTTCTCAACGGGTCGTGCCAGAGAACGGCCCGGGTGGCGTGTACCATGAGTAAATAATACATGTAAATAACAATTGCTTTATTTTACCTGGAATACTTAAGGGGAGAGGATGTAATTTTTTTGGTAAAATATGAGCGAATTCTCAAAAAACAATTTGCTCTAACATACTCTATTATATGTGTGGAATACATGCATAACATTTTATGCATATTTCTACCCTTATCAGACGTTGAGGAGCCATTTTAAAGGGCCTGAATGCCCTCTTTTGATTGTTGTTTCCCGTAAATTCATTTTTTTTTTGCTATATTGCTAGACAAAAATTGATATATCTTTTGAACTATTATAGATACATGCATGAAATTTTGAACACACGCTCTTGAGGCAACGCGAAAACTTCTATCTGTAACAGATATTATATATTTGTTTTTATTTAAAAATATGTCTGTTTGTTTAAAAAAAAAAAGAAAATAAAAAAGTGTTGTTAAATTTTAATCGTTCATTTTACGACTTTAGGGACAAATATCAAATTTATTTTACAGACAGTTTGTAGAGCTGCATTTACTAGTAACATGTAACAAATTCTGTGAAGTTATATTCAAAATTGGCTTAGATATATCGGTTTTAGTAAACACCTGCACTGGGTACATTTTTCATTTTACGACTTTAGGGACAAATATCAAATTTATTTTACAGACAGTTTGTAGAGCTGCATTTACTAGTAACATGTAACAAATTCTGTGAAGTTATATTCAAAATTGGCTTAGATATATCGGTTTTAGTAAACACCTGCACTGGGTACATTTTCATTTTACGACTTTAGGGACAAATATGAAATTATTTTACAGACAGTTTGTAGAGCTGCATTTACTAGTAACATGTAACAAATTCTGTGAAGTTATATTCAAATTGGCTTAGATATATCGGTTTTAGTAAACACCTGCACTGGGTACATTTTTCATTTTACGACTTTAGGGACAAATATCAAATTTATTTACAGACAGTTTGTAGAGCTGCATTTACTAGTAACATGTAACAAATTCTGTGAAGTTATATTCAAAATGGGCTTCTCCTAGATAATATCGGTTTTAGTAAACACCTGCACTGGGGTACATTTTTCATTTTACGATTCCCCTCTTTCTCTTTTCTTTAGGGACAAATATGAAATTTATTTAACAGGACCAGTTGGTAAGAGCTGCATCTGTACTAGGTAACAGCTAACAAATTCTGTGAAGTTATATTCAAAATTGGCTTAGATATATCGGTTTTAGTAAACACCTGCACTGGGTACATTTTTCATTTTACGACTTTAGGGACAAATATCAAATTTATTTTACAGACAGTTTGTAGAGCTGCTTTTACTAGTAACATGTAACAAATTCTGTGAAGTTATATTCAAAATTGGCTTAGATATATCGGTTTTAGTAAACACCTGCACTGGGTACATTTTTCATTTTACGACTTTAGGGACAAATATCAAATTTATTTTACAGACAGTTTGTAGAGCTGCTTTTACTAGTAACATGTAACAAATTCTGTGAAGTTATATTCAAAATTGGCTTAGATATATCGGTTTTAGTAAACACCTGCACTGGGTACATTTTTCATTTTACGACTTTAGGGACAAATATGAAATTTATTTTACAGACAGTTTGTAGAGCTGCATTTACTAGTAACATGTAACAAATTCTGTGAAGTTATATTCAAAATTGGCTTAGATATATCGGTTTTAGTAAACACCTGCACTGGGTACATTTTTCATTTTACGACTTTAGGGACAAATATCAAATTTATTTTACAGACAGTTTGTAGAGCTGCATTTACTAGTAACATGTAACAAATTCTGTGAAGTTATATTCAAAATTGGCTTAGATATATCGGTTTTAGTAAACCACCTGCACTGGGTACATTTTTCATTTTACGACTTTAGGGACAAATATCAAATTTATTTTACAGACAGTTTGTAGAGCTGCATTATACTAGTAACATGTAACAAATTCTGTGAAGTTATATTCAAAATTGGCTTAGATATATCGGTTTTAGTAAACACCTGCACTGGGTACATTTTTCATTTTACGACTTTAGGGACAAATATCAAATTTATTTTACAGACAGTTTGTAGAGCTGCATTTACTAGTAACATGTAACAAATTCTGTGAAGTTATATTCAAAATTGGCTTAGATATATCGGTTTTAGTAAACACCTGCACTGGGTACATTTTTCATTTTACGACTTTAGGGACAAATATGAAATTTATTTTACAGACAGTTTGTAGAGCTGCATTTACTAGTAACATGTAACAAATTCTGTGAAGTTATATTCAAAATTGGCTTAGATATATCGGTTTTAGTAAAACACCTGCACTGGGTACATTTTTCATTTTACGACTTTAGGGACAAATATCAAATTTATTTTACAGACAGTTTGTAGAGCTGCATTTACTAGTAACATGTAACAAATTCTGTGAAGTTATATTCAAAATTGGCTTAGATATATCGGTTTTAGTAAACACCCTGCACTGGGTACATTTTTCATTTTACGACTTTAGGGACAAATATCAAATTTATTTTACAGACAGTTTGTAGAGCTGCATTTACTAGTAACATGTAACAAATTCTGTGAAGTTATATTCAAAATTGGCTTAGATATATCGGTTTTAGTAAACACCTGCACTGGGTACATTTTTCATTTTACGACTTTAGGGACAAATATCAAATTTATTTTACAGACAGTTTGTAGAGCTGCATTTACTAGTAACATGTAACAAATTCTGTGAAGTTATATTCAAAATTGGCTTAGATATATCGGTTTTAGTAAACACCTGCACTGGGTACATTTTTCATTTTACGACTTTAGGGACAAATTTCAAATTTATTTTACAGACAGTTTGTAGAGCTGCTTTTACTAGTAACATGTAACAAATTCTGTGAAGTTATATTCAAAATTGGCTTAGATATATCGGTTTTAGTAAACACCTGCACTGGGTACATTTTTCATTTTACGACTTTAGGGACAAATATCAAATTTATTTTACAGACAGTTTGTAGAGCTGCATTTACTAGTAACATGTAACAAATTCTGTGAAGTTATATTCAAAATTGGCTTAGATATATCGGTTTTAGTAAACACCTGCACTGGGTACATTTTTCATTTTACGACTTTAGGGACAAATATCAAATTTATTTTACAGACAGTTTGTAGAGCTGCATTTACTAGTAACATGTAACAAATTCTGTGAAGTTATATTCAAAATTGGCTTAGATATATCGGTTTTAGTAAACACCTGCACTGGGTACATTTTTCATTTTACGACTTTAGGGACAAATTTCAAATTTATTTTACAGACAGTTTGTAGAGCTGCTTTTACTAGTAACATGTAACAAATTCTGTGAAGTTATATTCAAAATTGGCTTAGATATATCGGTTTTAGTAAACACCTGCACTGGGAACATTTTTTTTTTAATTTGGGCCCCCCAATTTTTTTTTTCAAAATTTTTATTTTTGGTTAAGTTGCTATAGGCACGACCTCTTAACATACAAAAATAAATAATTTACACCAAATAAGAAAAAAGATTTAAAAAATACCATCCTCTCTCCTTAAGGCCTTGTCTACCGCTCAACAGGTTGGAAAACATACAAAAAATACTCTTACAACGAGATTACAATAAAGATAATTACATGTTACATCTACAATACAATATATTTTCATTTTCCGTAGATTTAACGTAAGAAATATAAAAAGTAAAACTCTAACTAACCCGTAGGTTCATGGCCGCGCGGACATAAGCTCTACATACATCCCTATCCTGAGCTAATGCTTTCCTATCATGCCCTGTATAATCTACTTCCCTCAAATCATAGTTAATTTTATTCTCCCTCCTTATTCTTGGTCTACCAACTGGGAATTTTCCCTCTGGCTTTCCTACAAGAAGCTTCCATGCACGTCTTTCATTACCCATACGTGCCACATGCCGTGCCCATTGCAGTCTACGAGACTTAACTGTTCTTATTATTTCTGGCTTCTTATAAGGATCGTGTACCTCACTGTTAGATAGTGTTCTCCATTCACCTGTTAGTTCACCTGTCTTCGGTCCAAAAATTTTCCTAAGAACTTTATTTGCAAATACGCATAATCTCTTTTCCTCCCTTAAGTAAGAGTCCATGTTATACATCCATATATTATAACTGGTAGAATAAGAGTTTTATATATTTTCAGTTTAACGTTTTTTGAAAGGAGTTGGGACATCAAGAGTCTCTGTAATGCATAATAGCACGCATTTCCAGAATTGAGCCTATGTTTAATTTCTTTGTGCATCTCATTCCTGTTTGTGATTATTGTTCCTAGGTATTTGAATTCAGCCACTTCCTCAAAATTTCCCCCATTTGTCATTAATTGTCCATTTTCATTGTATAATGTAATTCTACGTGTGATCCACTGTTTTAAAAATCCCTCTCCCGACATATCATTCTACTGTAAGGCCCGTGTGGTGTGTGGCATGTGAAAAGCACTTATAGGTGAGAGGTTAAGCTAAGTTAGTAGAAAAGGAAAGAGTTGCCTTAAAGAAAATGTTATGTAATTGAATAAATTCTAGATTTTGATACCTTCCGTTAGCGTGTTTTAGAGTGGTCAAGTTGGCATATAAACCGACTGTGGAGTAGATACAATTGGGATTAAAGTTTGTGTATTCTAGTTTCTATGCCCATGTCTTCAGAGTAAGGAGAGATGAAGGGCATCTAATAGAAACAGTAGCTAATAACAAAAGTAAGTCTCTATGTATTGCTCTCTGTCTCTCTCTGTCTTCTCCATTGTTCTTACTTCTTTCCTTCAACTCACTTCGCATTTCATTTCGCTGCCTTAAATCATTCCGCCCATAAAGTTGTTCAATGAAATCCTCTGAGGGTATTAAATATTACTTCGTTGCAGGAAAATTTCCCTTTGAAGTGTGTTCTTTCCTGAGGAGACATTGGACTACTGTAAAAACGCATAAATTATTATTATTTTAAATGCACGAGGTTGGAATATGAACTATAAATAAAAATAATACCAGTAGCCTTATTTGAGAGGAAAATATTTATAATGGCTCCAACGAAGCGGATCTGACTTCGATTCCCGGTATGGAAAAGTCTTCCTGTCGAGTTTTTCCTTCTACTTTTTTTCATGGTTTAGGCCGACTTCCTGCCTCATTCCATATCTGTCTTGGTCGTCCAGCATCACGTCGCCTTTTTTGATAAAATGTTACACATGCTTCGGATGTCATCATCATCATCATCATCATCCATGCTAACGGCCTTTTACGGTCTCAAAAAGAAATTTTGCATCCAGCGATATTTTGCCTTGGGGGCAGTACGGAAGCATAACTAACTCACTGGAACTATCGCACCCGTAGTTTCATGGCCGCGCAGACATAAGCTCTCCATATATCCCTAACCTGAGCTAATGTTTTCCAATTATTCCCTGTATAATCTACTTCCCTCAAATCATAGTTGATGTCATTCTCCCACCTCGTTCTTGGTCTACCAACTGGGCGTTTTCTCTTTGGTTCTCCTATAAGAAGCTTTCATGCACGTCTTTCATTCCTCATTGGTGCCACATGCCACGTGATATTTGCCTCGATATGGCGTGCTGCATTGTCATGCAGCGGATCCTGGTTCGATCCCCGATCAGGACAAGCTCCTGGGTGAGGTTTTTTTCGAGGTTTTTACTCATCCGCAAGAGAAATGTCAGGAAGCTTTGAGGCCCACAAGGTCCCCGAACATTATCTGGCCATCTTCACACCTATAATTCCCTAGTAAAGCTGCAGAGCATAGCATGATATGAAAGACCTGCCCTAGAACACTTTAGGTAGATATAATTTTAAACTGATAATACAAACTCAAACAGATGATAATGGATAATTCCACAATGATAACTAACTCACAGACACTGTCGTACCCGTATGTCGTGCGGTCTAAACCTCTCCATACATCCCTATCCTGAGCTGATGTTTTCCATTCATCCCCTGTATAATCAACTTCCCTCTAATCATGGTTAATGTTATTTACCCATTCTTGGACTACCTACTGGGCGTTTTCCTTCTGGTTTTCCTACAGAGTTTTGAAGCCCCTCTTTCATTCCCCATACGTGTCATATATCCTGAACATCACAATCTACGAGACTTAACTGTTCTTATTATATCTAGTTTCCTATAAAGATCATGTAGCTCTCTGTTATGTAGCCTTCTCCATTCACCTGTCAGTTCATCTCTCTCTGGTATAAACAATTTTCTAAGAGCTTTATTCTCAGATATTTGTAATCTTTTAATACTTCTAAAATACATTGCAATGGACAGTTGCGTTTATGTAGTAAAGTTTAATAATAATAATAATAATAATAATAATAATAATGAGTATTATTATTGTTATTATTATTATTATTATTATTATTATTATTATTATTATTTTACTTATTCTGGCAGATTAAAATAAGTACCTAATATATCTTAAACTAAAATGGGTAAAAACTTGGTCAATTACTAAAAACTATGTAGGTCTTTCAGAACATGCCGAAGATGGAACATATACAGAAAGGCCTAAATGGTTTTAACTAATTGACGAACTTTTTTGAAAAGAAATCTATTTTAGTTGAGAAATACTTGTTTATTTTAATATTTTAAAATTCATTCGTATAATCTTTTTCCCCTACCTTAAAGTAAGAGTCCTTCTTTCACATCTTTGTAATTCCCTACACATTATTTTCACCGAGATTTAATACTTTATCCATAAATTTATTCTTTTGTGCGAGACAACAATAAAACAGCTGATTTCTGTTTGCAGATGTAACACATCATATGTCTGAAAAAACAAGATACGATCGTTGAATAAATTGTATTCTTTTTATACTCACTAGAAGATAAAAAAATTAACTCTCCCACTCTCTCTAAATGAGTCATTCCCCTTACTGCCCTTAGAAACAGCTCAATTGTACCCCCTTGACATACTCCCTTCTCCCTTCCATCCAGTATTTTTTATTTACTTTCAAATACAGCATATTGGCTTCGTAAATGCAGTTCGTTTTCGCATTAAAAACCCATCAAGGTAAACAGATACCAAGTTCTTTGTGTTAGATTAGTTAGATAGAAGTGTTTCTTCACGCCAAGATGTTCTCGGGAGACGAGAAGCCTCTTTTTTTAACATCGCTATAGCTTAAATATCTCGGTTCTGTCCAATAGAAGCCAACTTAGGGATGTTGACAGTTCAGTTTGTTGTGTTATATGATTAATGTGTCTTGCAGATTAAAAAAAAATTCTTTCTCTTCCCCTTTATAGTAGACAACACCTCGTACTTTAGTGTTGTTTTGGTTGCTTGGTTTGGGTCAGGCGTTTCGACTGGAGAAGTTAAAGTAAGGACTCGCGATGTCTTTACTTCCTCCATCCGAGCAGCCCCGAGTAAAAAAATGATCCACCCTCTGCCATCCGGTTGTGTTCTTTGCAACCCCCGTTCCTGCGGCGTGGGCGCCCATTCATCACTCAAGTTGGAAGCTGTCACTGATGGAAATTAACTCGCTAAGAAAATCTGTGGGATAGTCTCAATACTATCTCAATCTCACGGACCGCGCGCCGCCGCCAGAGGGAGTTTATTAGCTTAAACATAATGCCTTTTTAATACAACTTTATCATATTATTTGTTTCCTCTACAATCCCTGAGTAATTGGATTACCTACTTACTCACTGGCACTATCGAACCCATAGGTTCGTGGCCACGCGGACATAATCTCTCCATACATCCCTATCCTGAACTGCTTTCCAATCACTTCCTGTATAATCTACTTCCCTCAAATCATAGTTAATGTTATTCTCCCACCTCATTCTCGGTCTACCAACTGGGCGTTTTCCCCCTGGCTTTCCTACAAGAAGCTTCCATGCAAGTCTTTCATTCCCCATAAAGTCCTAACATTCCATATTCCTAGGAACATGTCCCTGTGAGCCTTTGGCATGGGTTCCCTGAAGTAGTCCCCGCCCGGAGAACCGAATGGGGACTATTTGACCTCCGGAAAATTTTACACCAGTTGAACCCATGTCCGCATTTCTTGACGGTTGTATTTTTACGGTGAAAGATCGTCACTCTTTCAACCAAGGTATTTTTTTCGTCTGGCTTATCACCTTCGACCATTCCGAAATGGGTAACCCTATCGGCAGCAATGCAACCGCCGGCATAGCTCTCAGGATAATTCAAGCACGCAAGCCACTCCACCACGACAAGGTAAAGATACCATGGAAGGGAGTATCCTTTTATCTTGCTTGGGTCGGTTCCTTTTATGACAATCCGGCTGATTTCCATGAAGCTTCTCAGTAAGATAAATGTCTCCTGGAAGCGTTACGAGCGCTTCGCAGGACAAGGATGGTGGAAGGGCTGCTTCCTCTGAGCCTCCAAACATGCTCCTCTGGGTATCCACCCCCCAAGAGAGGGCTGCTTCTTCCGCTCTTCAAGCCCTACAAGTTTAGCTGTGCTATTCCTTGTCGCCCTGTTGACCGTTGAAGACTTGACGAAGATGTGGCCGCCCAATATGGATACAGACGCCATTCCTTCGTTGTGAGCTATACTTAGTTCCCCTCGCCTCTTACCCACCAGCAAGATTAACCTAAGTCAATCTTCCCCAGTAGATTGACTCCAAAATAAATAAATTTCAGACGGTGTGTGGAACAATACAGAGAACATTCAAAAATAAAATTAGAAAAGAAACCAAGATAAAAATGTATAATGTTATGGCGGTTCCCACAATATTGTATGGATGTGAAACTTGGGCTCCAGTGAAAAGACAGAAGGATAGAATACAGACGGCAGAGATGCGGTTCCTAAGACAAGTAAAAGGATGTACAAGACTTGATAGAATAAGAAATGAGGATATAAGAGAAGAAATTGAAAGTACAGCCTTTATTGGATAAAGTCACGAATTACAGACAGAAATGGATTGATCACATGGATGGAATGAGTAAGGAGAGATATCCATTGTTAGCCAGGAACTATCAAGCAAGAGGAAGGCGTGATGTTGGAAGACCTAGAAGACGTTGGGCTGATGCAATATGAAGTCGGAACGGGCAATTGCCTAATCCCTGGAATGATGATGATGATGATGGAAGGGAGTAACTGGATTATTTGTATAAAGTGCGATAACATAATATATGTGCTAAATAGTGTATTACAATGCGAGATTGGGAAGTTGTTTTTACAGAAGCGAGGAAATTATTAAAACCGATGATTGCGAGGTTCTTAATTTCCGAGATTGTGTAAAACAATTCACAAACGTGCGTCCTACATTATTTTTTGCGCGATGGTGTTTTCTAAATAATAAATAATAGTAAAATAATATCATCTTTGTTGGAAATATTTGCGTACATTATAAACAACTGACCAATGATAACAGTGTGGTCAATGTTTATACGGTAAATGCCGAAAATAATTTAGTTCAGACTACAGCAGTCCGTGACACCAATCAGGAATAAAATGGCGGCAAGTATATTTTTCACAAGTACCAGATTTATCTATTATGGAACCAAGATATTTAATTTCTTCAACACATTTAATTATGTCCACCGCTGTGGTGTCGAGGTAGCGGGCTGCCTTGTCACGCAGCGGGCCCGGGTTTGATACCCGGTCCTGACAGTTTTTCTGGGTGAGGTTTTTATCGGGGTTTTTCCTCGCATGTAAGACAAATGTCAGGAAAACTTTAAGGCCCAAACGGTCCCCCGAAATCATATGGTCATCGCAATCATTATCATTCATATTCATCTTAGGATTAGGGACTCTCATGGCGCACCACTATTATCATCACCCATCATATCATCGGGGCAACCCCGCCTTCCGGGCGCTCCAACTACCGTTATGATAAATTGATATATTTGGCGTGGTAGAGTTTTTTGCCATTATCTTTAAATTACTTATTATTTTCTATACGTTTTAAGCCCTCAGAAGTGGGTTACAAGTAGGCCCTACGCCATGCCAGGAGAAAACACCTGGAATGTCGGAAGACAACCTGGGGCATTTGCAGAAAAAAAACACATTTAATTACTTACTTGTATGTCTTCTGAATTTCCTCCGATTGCCATATATTCTGTTTTAATATAGTTTATATTTGTTCCTCCTATTTTAAATGCATCTAGGCCTACTAATTTTTAATCATATATTCTATATCTTCTTTGCCTTGTCCAGTTATAATCTGGTCATCAGCGAATAATAAATTGGGCAGTAAACGGCCATTAATATTAATTCCGATTCCCCTTCATGACTTATTCCATTTTATCAAAACGTACAAGAGCCTTAATTAAAATAAATAACAATGTTTTGCTACGTACGATTTTTTTCACATTCTACAATACCTTTGGGATTTAGGCACTTGAACATATTTTTAATTTTCCATATTATATCACTTTGTGAAACAGAGAAAAACTAATTTTCACGCGTAATGCCTACTTTTTCGTGGAATTCACCTGTTTTCATAAATAATGCCACCAGTGATTTCCAAATTATCGATAAATTCACGACACACGAAGTGAGGAGTGAATTTATCCAGAGAATTTGGAAATCAAGAGTGGCATTTGTTAGGACTATTTAACGAATAAAATTAAGCTGTTTACTCACAAATCATTATTTAACTATAGTTATTTTAAAATATTTATGTATTTAATGTAAACGGCGATGTTTGAAAACAAATGAGAAACATTTGATACGATTCATTTGCTTCTTTTGTTCATCACTGCAACCAGATCATATTATTTATTGCCAATGGATCACAATATTGTAAGAATGCACTCTAGTGGAGAAATTTATAACCAAAATTATAGGTATTAATTAATTTCTGATGTCCTATGATGTAAATATGACAATTATATTTTTCTACAAGCTCATTTCCTGGAAAATAATTCGTTTAAGAATGTGCAAATAGTGTTTTCCTTTTTTGTTTTTTTTTTGTTTTTGGTATAATCAATTACTGCAAATGTTTTTATATTACCTCCCGCATGCGCTATCTTCTGACATTCATGCACTATATATACGATCTGGTAGCCGTATTTCTTAGGGAGTCAGTCACTGCAAAATAATGCTATGACCTATTCAGAATGTTAAAAAGGAGGTGCTTTCTTTATTAGGATAAACTTTAGTTGATAAATTCTAGGCGAAACACTACTGTGATTGGTTGTAAATAAAAAAATCATTGAAATGTGATTGGTCATTGACTCCCATTTGGGCATGGGTTAAATAGTCAATATAGACTTACTGTTTAAAGATTAATACTGTGTTTAGACGTTTCTAGAAGAAAAGCATCATGCATTTGCTGAACTCATGCAGGTTTTGAAGGAGAGCGGTTCAACACTCAGAAATGAAATCTCCTGGAGTTTATAGTTTAAGCTTATCAATAAATGCGTGGAGTGGCGAAGTTTTCAATATGGTTTTATTGTGATTCTATCGAAAGTAGTATGTGCCTGGGATAGGAAAATGGATGGGGTGGTGATTATGGGGTTCTTCCTTGCTCTTTTCACCCCTGTCCCCACTTTCTATCGGTTTGCAATGCGTCTACTGTCATTTCAAACAGTTCACCGCTCTTGACTGGCATATAGGCAACCCATTTCACATCCACCACTTATTCATCGAATGCAGAAAATCTCATTTCTCCCCTTTTTTAACGCCCCCTCCCTGGGCTTTGTAGCGGATTTTGAAGTCAGGAAACCAAGCGATAAGTCGCTCTAAGCACCATATTATTGGTTCGATTTTTGCATCTTTTTATCTTTTTATGAGATTTTTTTGAAATGTGGTTTCAGATTTGCGATTGTAAAGAGGGAGTATGTGTTCTTTATACGATGAACGCGAACCGAATAGAAACCCTAAGTGGATCATAGTATTGTAAATGAAAAACTCATATACTGTGTGGAACCGGTTGGTCCACATGAACACATGCCGATACTACGAATAGATTGTACAAGGAAGTCACTCACAACAACTTACTGACGCTAACGAACCCGTAGGTTCATGACCGCACGGACATAAGCTCTCCATACATCCCTATCCCGAGCTAATGTTTTCCAATCATTCACTGTATAATGTACTTCCCTCAAATCATGGATAATGTTATTCTCCCACCTCATTCTTGGTCTACGAACTGGATTTAGATCTTCTTTCGGGGATAAATTAAATATTTTTCTTTTAATTATGTCTGGGCTAACAATGTTTATAGCTTTTCCTTCTCGTTTTCCTACAAGCAGATTCCACGTTCCTCTTTTGTCCCCCAATCGTGCCACATGTCCTGCCCATCGCAGTTTACGAGACTTGACTGTTCTTATTATATCTGGCTTCCTATAAAGACCATGTAGTTCATTGCTAGTAGTCTTCTCCATTCACCTGTCTGTTCATCTCTCTTTGGTCCAAAAATTTTCCTAAGAACTTTATTCTCAAATACTTGTAATCTCGTTTCTTCCCTTAAAGTAAGAGTCCGTGTTTCGCATCCGTATAATATAACTGGTAGAATAATAGTTTATATATTTTCAGTTTAACGTTTTTTGAAAGGAGTTGTGGGTCGTTAAGAGTCTCTGTAATATATATATCGATAGTAATTCTGCCGGAAGGCAGGTCCTTCACTGCAATCATAGCATTTTGATGCTATGCTTTACTAGGGAATTCTAGGTGTGGTAGCTTCCCGTTGCTTTTCACACCAGTGAAGGATGATGATGATAATGATGATGATGGCCATATGATTTCGAGGACCGTTTGGGCCTTAAAGTTTTCCTGACATTTGTCTTACAGGTGAGGAAAAACCCCGACAAATACCTCACCCAGAAAAACTGCCCCGACCGGGGATCGAACCCGGGCCCGCTGCTTGACAAGGCAGCATGCTACCTCGAGACCACAGCGGTGACATGTAATAGCACTAATTTCCAGAGTTGAGCCTATATTTAATATCTTTGTGCATCCATCTCCTTCCTATTTGTTATTATTGTTGCTAGGCATTTGAATTCAGCCATTTCCAATAATTACGTGCTGAAATATTAATAATTCACATTTTACGTGAATAAACAGTAGAAGATAGTATGCTATTAGCAGGAGATAAGCGCCAGGTAGCAGGAAATAAAACTGAAATAAGATTAGCGATATCGGACAGTTTTGTTTGATTTGTGCAATATGACAAGTCCATTAACAGGGCGAGGTTTTACTTAATTAGGATTAAGTACACTTTCCCGTAAGTTGATAACACAGTAATGACAAACTATTTGTAGAGGGATTTGTTAAGTTATCTGCGAACCGAGCTAAGTATTTCGTGTGCTCAATCGATTGGTTATTGCAACTTGGGCCGTAAATCACAAGTTTATCTCCAACTTGTATGGAATATCATGTAAACACTTTACTTCGCGTGCTCCAAGCCACCTGCTATCTATACTTGTTGGACTTCTAATGTCATCCACGTACTTCTTGTGGGATGTGAAAATTGTAACAATTCAGGAGAAATAAATTGAATACATACGAGCTTCTTCTTCTTCTTCTTCTTCTTAAACTTAATTTGTAGGATTTTCATCCTGTTTATTTCCAGAATCACTCCTCGGAGGAAGACGTATTGGATGTGCATTCACTGTCTATCCATCTCTTGACTTGTCTTCCTCTTGTTCTTCTCCCGTCCATTGTTCTATCTTCTCTAGCTCTTTTTTGCAAGCCGGTTTTCTTCCATTCTTTCTATATGACCCTTCCAATATTTTCGTCTATCTATAATATATTTGGTTATGTCTTGAATATGGCATTTGTCCCTAATTTCTGTGTTGTGTATTTTATCAAATAATGTTTTCCCCTGAATAGTTCTTAAGATTTTCATTTTGCATGTGCTTATTATTTGAAAATATTAATTGAGGAGAAATAAATTGAATACATACGAGTTTAAGGGGAGATTAAAAGCCCTGTCCCAGCTGTGTTAAAATATAAAACTTTGAGACCCATTTTGTCAAAAACTATTTCAGGTACAAATGTGACTGTTCAGATATATGTTTAATAAGTTTACTGAAGCGCTTTTGAGTTACATTTTTTCTTACTTTTGGAAATATTTGTTTGTAAAACTTCAATTTTTTTTACATTTTTGCAAGTTTTCATTTTTTAAAAATAACCAATAATTGTAAGAGCACAAAAGTAGTTCCATATCAACAGATGTAAGTACTATGCATGCTCAAACATTTTCATACATTTACCTCTGATAGTTTCTGAGAAAACGGTCTTTTATACCAAAATTTTAGTTTGTCGAAAAAACCAGTTTAAGTACAACGTTGGTTGTGTCAAATTAGTGACGCAGCCTTACTTTTAAAAATTTAAACACTTAAAATGAGCAATAATATTTATATCAATTTGTGCAGAATATTTCTAACTTTTCAAAAGCACAAAAAACCAAATTTGAGAATTTTTTTTACCAAATCACCTTTTATTCTCCCCTTGAGGACACCGAATTGTGAAAATGTTAAAAAATTACAAAAATGCCAGTGTTTATTTGCTTCATGATGAGTCTGATTCTTTAGGGTCATTTTCATGTACATTTTTTTTATTATAGGGAGCAAAATTGTGTCCGTGACGTAAGAGTTTAAATACCCCTTCCACGTGTGGTCTGCATCGTTACTTAAACTTTAACATGTGTTTTATTATGTTTCCATTTTTTTGACATTTTCCAAAACTTAAAGTGCTCCTTACGATACAATTTGTATTAGTCACTTTCATTTTCTTTAGATCGTTCAAAGAGTCATCCTCCCATCTGATCTTCGGTCTTCCAACATCTCTGCCTCCTATAGGTTTCCATTTGTGGAGTTTGTTGACCAGTCTCTGATCATTCATTCTTATCAAATGTCCAAGCCAACCAATTCTGAGAGATCTTATATGGTTTACTATGTTCTGATTTTTTATTAATTTGTTTAGTTCGTTATTTGTTTTGATTCTCCAACAGTTATCAGTTCCTCTGATTGGTCTAAATATTCGTCTTAGCATTTTCGTTTCAAAAATTAATAATTTATGTTTTATTGTTTCTTTTAGGACCCAAGTTTCGCAAGCATATGTAACTACTGGTCTAAAGAGTGTTTTGTATAACCTTATTTTTGCTGTTTTTGATATTAATTTGCGTTTAAATAAGGTTCTATTTGCAAAATAAGCTTTATTCCCATTTACCAATCTTTCCTTAATTTCTTCTTCTAATGTATTATGTCCATTTACTTTGGTACCCAGCCAGGTATTTAAATGATTCTACTGTGTTAATTTGCATCTCATGAAAATTGTAGATTTTCTCTTGTGATTACTACATTTTAACTGACACGAGAAATGAATGTTTTGCCAATTTAAGGTTTCATTAATTTTATTTTTATTAAAAGCTGCCATTGATTAGAGCATCGCATGTTTCTGAACACTGTAGCATATTATAATGATCCACATGCACAGCTATGCGCCCGTCACTCTATTGAATTATTTTTATAGATTAGAAATGCCAACTTTTGCACTCATGTCTGGCTGTGTTCACTTTTCTACAGTGTTATTGCTTCAATGCCCATTAGGGCGAACCTTTATTCTTATTATTATTATTATTACTTCAGCACTATTTTATAAGAAAAAATTACCCGCATTCACAAGAACTGTTAAAGTGAACTAAACTCCAGCCGGCTGCTGGCCTCACTTCCACATGTTTCATTTACAGGGGTGCACAAATCATCCACCCACTATAGTAGTGACATTTGGTCAGCATGTAGAGTCTTCCAGGCGTTATAACTAGAACCGCTACTTTTTAATAACTATCTATCTAACTCACTGGCACTATTGAACCCGTCGGTTCATGGCCGCAAGGACATAAGCTCTCGTACATCCTATGCTGGGCCAATGTTTTCCAATTATCCCCTGTATAATCTGCTTCCCTCAAATCATGGATAATATTATTCTTCCACGTTATTCTTGGTCTACCACTGGGCGTTTTTCCCTCTGGTTTTCCTACACGAGGTTTCCATGTACCTGTTTCATTCCCCATTCGTGCTATATATTCTGCCCATCGCAATCTACGAGACTTAACTATTCTTATTATATCTGATATCTGGTCTTCTATAAAGACCGTGTAGCTAACTTTTATGTAGTCTTCTCCATTCACCTGTCTGTTCATCTCTTTTTTGGCCCAAACATTTTCTTAAGAACTTTGTTCTCAAATACTCGTAATATTTTCTCTGCCCTTAAAGTAAGAGTCCATGTTTCGCATCCATATAGTATATCTGGGAGAATAACAATTTATATATTTTCTGTTTAACATTTCTTGAGAGCAGTTGGGACGGAAAAAGTCCCTAAATCCATAAGGAGCATTCTCAGAAATGAACCAATGTTTAATTTCTTTCTGCACCTCATTCCTGTTTGTATAATAATAATAATAATAATAATAATAATAATAATAATAATAATAATAATAATAATAATAATAATAATAATAATAATAATAATAATAATAATAATAATAATAATAATATATAATAATAATAATAATAATAATAATGTTTTATTTATATACAGATTTCAATGTTTACACATATTTCTGTGTCTAAAGTTTTATTTTACTTCTCCACTCGTCTCTATCCATCCACTTCATGTCCTTTAGTCCTCTTGTTCTCATTCCAGTTCCTATTTCCTGCATTCACGATTTTCCAGATCTTCCTTTCCTCCTTCTTCCAGGTGGACAACATTCCTTTGTTTTTCTGGATAACCTTTCTTCTTGCATTCGCCTTACATGTCCATACCAATTTAATTGCTTGTATCATATAAAATGTCCACCGCTGTGGTCTCGACGTAGCGTGCTGCCTTGTCACGTAGCGGGCCCGGGTTCGATTCCCGATCGGGACAGGCTCCTGGGTGAGGTTTTTTCGGGATTTTTCCTCACCTGTAAGACAAATGTCTGGACGCTTAGGGCTCAACGGTCCCCGAAAACCATCCGGCCATCATCATCATTCTTATCATTATCATCATCCTTCACCGGTGTGGAAAGCAACGGGAAGCTACCACACCTGTAATTTCCTGGTAAAGCTGCAAAGCATAACATGAAAATGCTATGATTGCAGTGAAAGACCTGCCCTTGCAAGAATTGCAATGGGTGGATGGATATCATATAATCTACTGTTGATCATTTAATATTATTTTTTCTCTTATAGCAGTATTTCTTATTTTTACCAAATGTTTTGAACAATTTGCTGCTCTCCCAAAGAAATCCGTTTCCATCGACATAAGTTTTAAGTTTTTATCGAATTTCCTTATTTAATTAATAATAATAATAATAACAATAATAACAATAATAATACCCTCAGGCGTCCCCATCTAGACCAGTGTTGACCTATGGTAGTGAAGCATGGACACTAACTAAAAAGACAACATGAAAGCAGAATAACGGCTTGTGAAATGAGATTCATGCGCAGAACAGCGGGTTACACCAGATGGAATTGGAAAAGGAACACCGATATCTTAAAAGAATTGAAGACTACGCCAATTTTGGAATATATTAAACAGTACCAACTAAATTGGAAACACCATCTTGAAAGAATGAGTTCAAATCGGATCCCCAAAGCTGTTTATAATTATATACCAAGAGGACGAAGATCTCTGAGCCGTCCTATGAAACACTGGAGGGAAAATTTTCTATAGGATCGTAACAGGCCTTGGCCTAATACTTGGAAGGAAGAAGAAGAAGAAGAAGATAATATTAATAATAATAATAATAATAATAATAATAATAATAATAGTGATAAAAATGGTCTTTCTAGATCTATCTAATATATCTAGCTATTATAAATCTATCTGGCCATCCGTTACGTTCAATAATTTGTATTTCTTTGCTTATGCATTCTTCCCCTAGTAGCCTATTACTCAGATGCAAGAAAAAAATATCATCTAACTGCAAATTATAAGCAACAGTGTGTAGTGTATTTTTTCATAAATAAATTTCTTGGGAGGGAGAGTGTAGCAAGTTCCCTACACAAAGTGAAAATGCTGCCAAGTTTCCAGTTTCAACATTTCTGTATACATAATTATGGTAGAAGTGTCCTTCCGACTCGGATCAACTGTGCGGATCGTGTTACTTTTATCTTCTTGTTATTATTAAGGGGTTGCGATGACGACATCGTCTTTATTATTTTCATACAGCTCTCCATGCTAATGGTTTCAGTTGAAACTTATAATTATCATTATTCATGGCTGCAGTAATTGTTGTCGCTATGAGGCGGTAATGAGAACATCTTGTGTAACTGGAGACGTCCAGGCACTTCCCTCTCGCTGTTCGCGTCTTCACTCCGCGTGGCCAACTCAAGGCGCCTGCCTCTCTTCTTTTATACAGGCTGATTCATAATTCCTATTACAAGGGGTTGTAGAGGGGAGTTAGTAGATAAAGTTTTGATAATGAACCCATGTCTTGAAACGTACCATTTTGATGTAAAATGGTTTGAAGATCGAAACACAGTGGGCTGATAACGCGTGTCTCGTGTTTTAGAAAAAAATGTTACAGACTTCTAAGGGTTATAGAGCGGACTTAGTAGATAAAGTTTTGATAATGAACCCATGTCCGGAAACGTACCTTTTCGATGTAAAATAAGTTTGAAACACAATGGGCTGATATCGTATGTCTTGTGTTTTAGAATAAGTATTACAGACTTCAAGGGGTTGTATTTTTTGTACGTTTAAATGGCTTACGCTGCCTAAACCATAACAAATACACAAAATTAATGTACACAGAATTGAATATCTCAAAAAGCTCTACAAAAAAGTCCGCGACGACATATGTTTATCTTTTACAGATAACTCACAATAACCATTTTTGTCTTTCATTGATGCCAAGATCGGGATAAGTAGATTCCCGGGAAATGCCGGGTAATCAGCACTGGGTATCTAAAAATAATTACGTTATAAATTTTTCCTTCTACTTCAACATAAAAATACATTAATTTTCATTTTTCGGCTCATTTATGCCAAAAAGATCGGGATAAGTAGATTCCCGGGCAACTCACGGAGTATCTAAATACCGGGTGTCCCATTCAAACCTCCCACATTTTAATTAATCATAACTAACAAAGTATACTGAATTATAAAATGAGGCCAGCATTAAACGAAACAGAGAATTTTCATTGCTACACACTAAAACATCTCTATATGTGCACCATTAGTAGCACGAACAATATCAAGTCTGTATTCGATTTCGTGCCACGTTCTGTCCAACATGTCCATTGGTACTGTTGCAATTGTGTCAAGGATACGGGTTCGTAAATCATGAAGATCTTGTACCGGAGTCGCAAACACACGGTCTTTTACACACCCTCAGAGGAAGAAGTCCAGTGGAGTCATGTCTGGCGAACGTGGTGGCCAGCAAATTGGTCCGCCGTGTCCAGTCCACCTATCTGGGAAGGATTCCTTGAGTGAATTCCGAACATCAAGGCTCCAGTGTGGTGGGGCTCCATCTTGCTGAAATATTACTTGGGGTTGTAGATCAGCTACTTGGGGTACAAGAACTGTTCCAACATGTGTTGGTATACGGGGCCAGTTATTGGCTTCTCATGGAAGAAAAATAATTGCCTATAATCCTGTTCTGCCGCACAAACGTTTACTTTTGGGCTATCCCGAACGTGTTCGCGGTAGACGTGTGGATTTTGCGTGCCCCAGATCCTTACATTGTGCCGATTAACAGATCCTGATACATGGAACGTTGCCTCGTCAGAAAACAAGACGTTTCCAAGAAATTGTGGGTCCTTGTCAATACGATCCAGCATTTCAATAGCGAATGCCTGTCATCTGGCTTTATTTGTTGAACAATTTGTACCTTGTAGAGGTACAAACGAAGCCGCTTATGAAGCACTCGATGCACAGTTGATCTCGGCGCATTGAACTGCCGGGAAACTTGGCGAATTGATTTTTGTGGACTTCTCTGAAATCCTGCTCTAATTTCTTCAATCTTTTCTTCTGAAGCACGTGTACGAGCACATCCTGATTCTTTTTTAACGCTTCCAGTCGCCAGAAACTTCTTAAGCCATGCCTTAATGGTCTTCCCATCAGGTGCATTTCCTCCATATTCTCTCCGGTAATTTCTTTGCATTGTAATTATTGACTTCGTCTCTACATACCAGAAAACAGTTTGTGCTCGTTGCTGAGGATGTCGCCATTTTGTTTTGTACACCTGATTGATGCAACATGCGACAAATGAATTAATTGCAACATTGAAAACAAAAATTCTTTGAGTTTCTCTTTCTTTTAATACCAACCTCATTTCATAATTCCGCATACTTTGAGAGTTACGATTAATTAAAATGTGGGAGGTTTGAATGGGACACCCTGTATAATTAACATGTACATTTATAATTATTTTTCCTTTTACTTACTTACTCACTGGCACTATCGAACCAGTAGGTTCATGGCCGCGCGGACATAAGCTCTCCATACATCCCTATCCTGAGCTAATGCTTTCCAATCATTCCCTGTATAATCTACTTCCCTCAAATCATAGTTAATGTTATTCTCCCACCTCATTCTTGGTCTACCAACAGGGCTTTTTCCCTCTGGCTTTCCTACAAGAAGCTTCCATGCAAGTCTTTCATTCCCCATACGTGCAACATGTCCTGCCCATCGTAGTCTACGAGACTTAACTGTTCGTATTATATCTGGCTTCCTATAAAGACCATGTACCTCGTTGTTATGTAGTCTTCTTCATTCACCTTCACCCTGTCTGTTCATCTCTCTTTGGTCCAAAAATGTTCCTAAGTACTTTATTCTCAAATACTCGTAATCTTCTTTCCTCCCTTAAAGTAAGAGTCCATGTTTCGCATCCATATAATATAACTGGTAGAATAATAGTTTTATACATTTTCAGTTTAACGTGTTTTGAAAGGAGTTGGGATGTCAAGAGCCTCTGCAATGCATAATAGCACGCATTTCCAGAATTGAGCCTATGTTTAATTTCTTTGTGCATCTCATTCCTATTTGTGATTATTGTTCCTAGGTATTTGAATTCAGCCACTTCCTCAAAATTTCCCTCATTTGTCATTAGCTGTCCATTTCCATTATATAATGAATTTCTACGTGTGACCATATATTTAGTTTTATTGATATTTACTTCCAGTCCTAATTTCTTAGTGTTACTCAATAGTGTTTCCTTTTACTTATTCAACTAAACATAAAAACACATTAAATTTCATTTATTTAGGCGTAGCAGCGCTCTCCGGGTATTACCTGGTAACAAATATAAAATCATTGCTACTTTATTTCTTTCATAACAATTTATGTGTTAAATTGGAACGAGGACGTATTTACAAGAACGGAATGGTGTATTATCAAGTTGCAGAGAGAAAGGCAATGATGGAGGGAATCGAGTGTGTGTTTGAAGCGGGGAAAAACAATAATAACAATTAATAGCGGTAGCAATTTTGTTAGAATGTTGTGTTGTAACTGGAGAAGAACAATTAGGCCTATATATTTTTTATTACTGGGAAACATGTGTGGAGATACAGAATCATTATTCATATATCAGAGTTTACATCCACTTGATATATCGCCCTCTCTGTTTAGTCCCTTAGATAAAGGGCATATCAACTCATATTGCACAAGCAATATACAAACTTATGAACTTATCCCAGAATAACATATTTTAGAACTATATTAAATTTTGTGTGGGCGAAAAACGTTTATTTTCAATTAATTTTTCCTATTAGTATTATATTAGATACATAGAAATTCATTATATAATGGAAATGGACAGCTAATGACAAATGAGGGAATTTTTGAGGAAGTGGCTGAATTCAAATACCTAGGAACAATAATCACAAATAGGAATGAGATGCACAAAGAAATTAAACATAGGCTCAATTCTGGAAATGCGTGTTATTATGCATTGCAGAGACTCTTGACGTCTCAACTCCTTTCAAAAAACGTTAAACTGAAAATATATAAAACTATTATTCTACCAGTTATATTATATGGGTGTGAAACATGGACTCTTACTTTAAGGGAGGAAAGGAGATTACAAGTATTTGAGAATAAAGTACTTAGGAAAATTTTTGGACCAAAGAGAGTTGAACAGACAGGTGAATGGAGAAGACTACATAACAACGAACTACATGGTCTTTATAGGAAGCCAGATATAATAATAAGAACAGTTAAGTCTCGTAGACTGCGATGGGCAGGACATGTTGCACGTATGGGGAATGAAAGACTTGCATGGAAGCTTCTTGTAGGAAAGCCAGAGGGAAAACGTCTAGTTGGTAGACCAAGAATGAGGTGCGAGAATAACATTAACTACGATTTGAGGGAAGTAGATTATACAGGGAATGATTGGAAAGCATTAGCTCAGGATAGGGATGTATGGAGAGCTTATGTCCGCGCGGCCATGAACATACGGGTTCGATAGTGTCAGCGAGTAAGTAAGTAAGTAAGTATTATATTAGATTATTTTCAAAAAACAGAATTTTAAGCAAAAAAATAACTGTGAGAGATACTGGGATAATAATAATATAGTTTATTTATGTACAGATTTTCAATGTTTACACATCTTCATCATCAACATCCTAAGGCGCGACAACTTCAAAAGTGAAAGTTTTGGCCTTCTCAATAACTCTCCTCCATGCCAATCTGTTTCTTGCTATATTCAAGTTAGTCATTTTATTTTCCTTAGATCGTTCATTGTGTCATCCTCCCATCTGATCTTCGGTCTTCCTACAGCTATGTCTCCTATAGGTTTCCATTTGTAGAGGTTTTTGTCCAGACTCAGATCACCCATTCTTATTAAATGTCCAACCAACCAATTCTGAGAGATCTTATATGGTTTACTATGTTCTGACTTTTAATTAATTTGTTTAGTTTGATATTTGTTTTAATTCTCCCACAGTTATCAGTTCCTCTATTTGGTCCAAATATTGTCTTAGAACTTTCCTTTCAAAAATTAATAATTTCTGTTTTATTGTTTCTAATAGGACCCAAGTTTCACTAGCATATGAGTGTTTTGTAAAACACGTCATTCTGTGCTTTATTTTCCTTCTCCACTCGTCCTTATCCATCCACTCCATAGCCTCTTGTTCTCTTTCCAGTTCTTAATTCTTGCATCCACGAGTTCCGAGGTCTTCTAAGACGCAGTAGGTCAAAGAATATAGAATACATTAATAACAGAGTGAAAAAAATGAAACTCAATATCAATTCTTAAATTGGCAAAGCAATCATTTTTCAAGTCAGTTATTTGATTGTGGCGGACCGCACTGAAAACTATATCAGACGTAACTGTTAATATTGGGTATATTTTGTAATTCGACACACTTTTACGTAATTCTACTGGTTCGTTTCTTGTGTTCTATTAAAAAGTATATAAACCAATGTCTGTCTGTTTGTCCTTTATGCATAACTACACCGTTCATCCGATTGTGATGGGATTTTTTGCACAATGTTCAGGAGTTTCCCGGGAAGGTTTTAGGCTATGACAGAGTTGTAATACTGAACCCTACACCCTTAAAATTCACCCTTTATAGTGAAAAACGTGTTTTTCGGAACTTTTTGGTCGTGTATATGACTTACGCTGCCTAAACAAAACATATACATCAGATTAATGCATACAGAATTGAATATTTAAAAATACCTACAAAAATGTCAGTGACAGCATATGTTTATCTCTTACGGATAACTCACAATAACATTTTTGTCTTTCATTGATGCCAAGAAGATCGGGATACGTAGATTCCCGGGCTAGTAATCAGCGCTGGGTTAACAAAATAAATTAAACATAGGCTCAATTCTGGAAATGCGTGCTATTATGCATTGCAGAGACTTTTGATGTCCCAACTCCTTTGAAAAAACGTTAAACTAAAAATATATAAAACTATTATTCTACCAGTTATATTATATGGATGCGAAACATTGACTCTTACTTTAAGGGAGAAAAGGAGATTACGAATATTTGAGAATAAAGTACTTAGGATTTTTTTTGGGCCAAAAAGAGGTGAACAGACAGGTGAATGGAGAAGACTACATAACAATGAACTACATGGTCTTTATAGGTCTTTATAATAAGAACAGTTAAGTCTCATAGACTGCGATGGGCAGGAGATGTTGCACGTATGGGGAATGAAAGACTTGCATGGAAGCTTCTTGTAGGAAAGCCAGAGGGAAAACGCCCAGTTGGCAGACCAAGAATGAGGCGGGAGAATAATATTAACTATGATTTGAGGGAAGTAGATTAGACAGGGAATGATGGAAAACATTATTTCAGGATAGGGATATATGGAGAGCTTATGTCCGCGCGGCCATGAATCTACGGGTTCATCTTACTTATTCAAATAAACATAAAAACACGTTTAATTTATTTAGGCGTCACAGCGCATGCCGGGTATTAGCTATTCAATAATACTAACCAATTTATTTTCCTGTAGGATACATTGCCAACTTAAGGGTTTAAAATATTGAAGAATGAAGCAAATACATCGATAATATTTTTATATTTCCATCCATAGTAATTCTGCCCGTAGGCAGGTCCTTCACTGCAATCATAGCATTTTGATGCTATGCTTGCAGCTTTACTAGGGTAGGTGTGGTAGCTTCCCGTTGCTTTCCACACCGGTGAAGGATGATGATGATAATGATAATGGTAAGGATGATGGCCATATGATTTCGGGGACCGTTTGGACCTTAAAGTTTTCCTGACATTTGTCTTACAGGTGAGGAAAAACCCCGATAAAAACCTCATCTAGAAAGACTGCCCCGACCGGGGATCGAACCCGGGCCCGCTGCGTGACAAGGCAGCGCGCTACCTGGAGACCACAGCGGTGAACTATTATATTTAAATAGGAGTATATAAGAAGTTACGTTTTGTTAAAAAGATAGGTTTAATTTGGTGGTAGATTAATGGAATAGAAATGATAATATTGTGATAGATGGGGAATGAAATCGATACAACCGCAAATAGACTCACGCTGATAATCTGAGAATACAATGTGAACAGGCGTGCAGCTGCGAGGTTGAGCGAAACAGCTTGCTTGCTGTTTAACTGGATTTCGTCTGCTCTACGTATGCACGTCGGTGGCTCAAATTAAACGGACTAGAAGCATTTGATTGTAATCTAGGTTCTGACTAACGCAACATGCGTGTCCGGCCCCCCCCCCCCGCCCTGTATACAAAATTACAATCGTATTCGTATCATTTCCCTTGTATTCAAATAGTCATTCATTACACAAACAACTTAGAGCCCGGGATTAGAAGCGACAGCCAACAAAATAAATTAACACACTGCTCACTTCTTGTTTCATCTCCTCTTTATTTTCTCACATTTCACTTTCAATTCTTCTCTAACTCATCCCTGTCACAAACTTAGTTTCAGTTGTCGTCTTCTTCTTCTTCTTCTTCTTCTTCTTCTTCTTCTTCCTTCCAAGTATTAAACGAAGGCCTGTTACGATCCTATAGAAAAGCGTTTCATAGGACGGCCCAGAGATCTTCGTCCTCTAACAAACTAACTCACTGGCACTATCGAATCCATAGGTTCATATCCGCGCGGACATAAGCCAATGTTTTCCGATTATCCCCTGTATATTCTACTTCCCTGAAATCACAGTTAATGTTATTCTCTCCCCTCATTCTTGGTCTACCAACTGGGCGTTTTCCCTCTGGTTTTCCTACAACAAGCTTCCATGAACGCCTTTCATACCCCCATTCGTGCCACATGTCCTGCCCAACGCAGTCTACGAGACTTAACTGTTCTTATTATACCTGGCTACCTATAAAGACCATGTAGTTCACTGTTATGTAATCTCCTTCATTTACCTGTCTGTTCATCTCCCTTTGGTCCAAAAATGTTCCTAAGGACTTTATTCTCAAATACTTCAATATCCTTTCCTCCCTTAAAGTAAGAGTCCATGTTTCGCATCCATATAATATAACTGGTAGAATAACAATTTTATATATTTTCAGTTTAACGTTTTTTCAAATGAGTTGTGAAGTCAAGAGTTTCTGTAATACATAATAGCACGCATTTCCAGAATTGAGCCTGTTCGTTCTCTTGGTATATAATTATAAACAGCTTTGGGGATCCGATTTGAACTCATTCTTTCAAGATGGTGTTTTCAATTTAGTTGGTACTGTTTAATATATTCCAAAATTGGCGTAGTCTTCAATTCTTTTAAGATATCGGTGTTCCTTTTCCGATCCCATCTGGTGTAACCCGCTGTTCTGCGCATGAATCTCATTTCACAAGCCGTTATTCTGCTTTCATGTTGTCTTTTTAATGTCCATGCTTCACTACCATAGGTCAACACTGGTCCAGCCAAAGTGTTATAGGATGATGATGACCATATGATTTCGGGGACCGTTTGGGCCTTAAAGTTTTCCTGACATTTGTCTTACAGGTGAGGAAAAACCCCGATAAAAACCTCACCCAGAAAAACTGCCCCGACCGGGGATCGAACCCGGGCCCGCTTCGTGACAAGGCAGCACGCTACCTCGAGACCACAGCGGTGGACAACCAACATTGTATGCTGTTAATTATTTTTTTAGGAAACAACTCAGTAAAATCATTATTTAAAAACACAATTATTGAACACACAATTTTCAAATGTGTAGGTCGAAGGAATCTGTTCATTATTTGCTACATTCAACGTATTTGTTTGAGAGACAGTCACTGAAAAATAATGCTCTGACCTGTCCAGAATATTAAAAAATGAGCTTTCTTTATTATGGTGAAGAGAATTCGATGAAGAGCCAGGTGAAATACGACTATCATTGGTTGTACAACAAAATTCATTGCAACATGATTGGTCATTGACTCCCATTTGGGCCATGAGTTAAATAGCCACCTCTACGGTCTTGAAGAAGAATTATAAAAAATGAAATTATATTTATGGAGATATTAATGGCTAACACATACACTTTATTCAATAACACTAAGAAATTGGTACTGGAAGTAATCAATAATAATACTAAATATATAGTCACATATTTAATGGAGAATACATTTATCCAGAAACCGGTTACCATAAATTATATTGTCTATTTTCAGATATTCAAAACAACCAAAAGATAACGGTACTTGAGATCAACTTAAGGGTGAAGGCAAAAATACATTCCTCTACTATTCATAAATGTTAACGGAAGATGGGCGTGCCAAGGGATGTACAAAATATTGCAAAATATGTAACAGCAGAGTTAAGCGAGTGTATCTCGTCTTTTGAGTTGAACTGTTGACGAGTCTACCTCGTCTGTTGAGGCGAATGGGTTAAAAGAAGACGTCATTATATCAATAAATGTATCACTGCAGGTATAAAGGCCCATTATGTATTCCATGACAATGTTGATGTATATCTTAGCATTGCTGTGTGACGTCATTTACAGTTTAATAATGGCCTCTCTGTGAGCTGAGTCCTAATGAAGCGTTGCTATTGTCAGCTAATTAAAACCGGGACAACAGCAGAGATTTGGTGACGCGATAACCGAGGGATCAGACCTTAAGGTGGAGCACAATACCATAATTACAATACAATGTGTTATACTGCAGAAATACATAATGCAGAACCTTACACAAAGCGATAAGTAATTAAGCGCGTGTGTATGTTTATGCGAATGTGCTCCCCATGCTGAGTTACATCCGGAACATCGTCCTGGGGTTCACTCTGCCTCTAAATGATATGAGTACCGTCACTAGAGCATGCCCTCAAATCTTTAGAGGATGAAGAAGGCGTACAACTCAATGGTATTAATAAGCTGTTAGTTTATGCTGATGATATAGTGCTATTGGGCGATAGCGAGGAGATACTAAAGGACAACACACACACTCTATTGAGTAACACTAAGAAATTGGGACTCGAAGTAAATATCAATAAAAACTAAATGTATGATCACACGTAGAAATACATTATATAATGGAAATGGACAGCTAATGACAAATGAGGGAAATTTTGAGGAAGTGGCTGAATTCAAATACCTAGGAACAATAATCACAAATAGGAATGAGATGCACAAAGAAATTAAACATAGGCTCAATTCTGGAAATGCGTGCTATTATGTATTACAGGGACTCTTGACATCCCAACTCCTTTCAAAAAACGTTAAACTGAAAATATATAAAACTGATATTCTACCAGTTATATTATATGGATGTGAAACATGGACTCTTACTTTAAGGGAGGAAAGGTAGTTACAAGTATTTGAGAATAAAGTACTTAGGAAAAAATTTGGACCAAAGAGAGATGAATAGACAGGTGAATGGAGAAGACTACATAAGTGAACTACATGGTCTTTATAGGAAGCCAGATATGATAAGAAAAGTCAAGTCTCGTAGATTCCGATGGGAAGGGCATGTGGCACGAATGGGGAATGGAAGACGTGCATGGAAGCTTCTTGTAGGGAAATCAGTGGGAAAGCGCCTAGTTGGTAGACCAAGAATGAGGTGGGAGAATAACATTAACTATAATTTGAGGGAATGATTTGAAAACATTAGCTCAGCTTAGGAACGTACGGAGAGCTTATGTCCGCGCGGCCATGAACCTACAGGTTCGATACTGCCAGTGAGTTAGTTTCCAGATAATTATTGGATGATAATGATGGTGATAATAGGCGTGATTTTCGGCCCTGGGCTTCCTGACATTTGTCTTTGAAGTGAGGAAAAACCCCGAAAAAACCTCACCCGGGAGTCTGTACCAACCGGGAATCGAACGCTGGCCGCTGCATGACAAAGCAGCATGCTACATCGAGACTGCAGCGTCATCATCATCAGTATCAAGGATTAGACCTTAAGGTCTTTTCCGATCTCATGTTAGAATTGATCTGTCCATCTTTTACTGGGTCTTCCAACATTTCTTCGTCCTAGTGGTTTGTAATGAAGAATCTGTTTTGGAATTCTATTGTTATCCATTGTATTGATGTGGTCATCTCTGTATTGTGCAATAGTTTGAATATATTTAGTTCACTTCGTATATTTTCATTTCGTTTTCGATCTATTATTGTACATCCAGCCACACTCCTCACAAACCTCATTTCTCACGTTTCTATTCTTCCTTCCAGGTTAAGACCCAGTGTTCTGATCCATACAGTAGTGTTGGAACCGCCATTGTTTTATAACATTTTAAAAGTGTATTCTTTCTAGTTCCTTTAAGTTTATTTTATTTTGTTTTCAATGTGTTCACTTTTCTACGTGACACAATGTATCCCAGGTAATTAAAATTGCTCACTTGTTCTATTGTTTTATTCTCTAATTGGATTTTTGCTCCTAGTGGCTCACACCCTCGAGAAGCTAAAACTTTTGTTTTTAGAGTAGATATTTTCAAGTTGTATGTTTTGAAGAAGTGATTTGCTTTGCCCCACGTTGTGGTGAAGTTTTGAAGAAGTAATTCTCCTCATGTCCGATGCTGTAACATTTTGAAGAAGGATTCGTGTCCCGAAAAAGGATTACTGGCTCAGGTTGGGTTTAATTTTCGGTAGAGCCGGATTCTCTTCTTAGAGTCGGAAGTTGGTACACTGGATAGGAAAACACTTCAAAATTACTAAAAAATGTTCCTTGTAGAAATAATTTCACATTTATTCACTTCTTAAAGTTCCCAGCAGATTAAGTAAATGTAGGTGGTATTATTCTTCACCGTCAATTAAAAATAATTCTTTTCTTTTCTTGAATCATTTATTCTTCTTGTATTAAATATTACAATTTATCAGGAGATCTCTTCTTGCTTCTATCTTTGTTGAAAGTTGTATGCAGAATGACTAGTGTAATTCTTTTTATAATTTTAAGATCATTATTACATCACATGATGGTAATCTTAAATTCTATTGGTTAATAGTTCTTTAAATATAAGGTTTCAGTTGATTTGTTAAATAAGAAAGTTAATTGTTTTAACATCCAATCAGAGTTCAGTTTACTTTCATTTAAGAATATGAAGTTAGGCAGGTGTCCTTATTACATTTATAATAGAAGGATTTATAATTTGACAACAATGACTTAAAACAAAGTTTTAAAAGCATAGTATTACAAAAACTGTTATGTAGTGCAATTTCTTTAATTGTTACCGATACATTTATATTTTTTATTTGTAACTAACAATGAATTATTTAGATAATTTTATTTATTTAAATTATATTTAAATATTAAAAGAATTTTAAAATACAAAATTATTAACTTTAACTTTTATATTCATTATGATATTAAAATCCTGCTTAATTTCACATATTTTACTTAATTTGTAAACTGCCTTTCTGTCTCGTATATCACAACCTGATCGTCTGCAAAAAGTAAAAAATCTAATAAAACATCGTGAATTTTTAAAAATGTATTTGTAGATTAATTTGATACTGCACGCATTACATTCTTGATAATACAGAGCTGAGAATGTTCGCTGTGGTTGGTATAGCTGGAGGCAGTTGAAATGGAATTCGCGATATGCTGCGAGGAGATGGAAAATTAAGATTAATTCGTCATCACTGATTCTAATACCTTTATTAAATAGTGACTCATCTCCCCTCCCCACCCCTCCCTCTAATTTGTTTCTTTGAAATCGAGACGAGTTAAGTTTGTACATCTCCCCTTTTTTCCCTTTCTGTTTCACTCGCTAATCAATCCTGCCTTTGTATTCTATAACCAGTCTTTACTGCTTTTATATTGTACTATTTTTTTAAATTTATTTCCCAAACTCACACACACACATTATATATATATTCCATTCCATGGCGTTCTGCCCGAGGGCAGGTCTCTCACTGCAATCATAGCATTTCCATGCTATGCTTTGCAGCTTTACTAGGGAATTATACGTAGGTGTGGTAGGTTCCCGTTGCTTTTCACACCAGTGAAAGATGATGATGATAATGAGAAGGTTGATAATGATGGCCGGACGATTTTTGGGGACAGTTGGGCCCTAGGCTTCCTGGCATTTGTCTAACAGGTGAGGAAAATACCAAAAAAAAACCTCACCCAGGAGACTGACCCGACCGGGAATCGAATTCGGGGTCGCTGCGTGAAAAGGCGGCATGCTACCTCGAGACCACAGCGGTGAACTATATATATATATATATATATATATATATATATATACTATATTAAAATAAAGTAATAATAGCTTTATTTTACTTGGCTCTACTCTACCACTCAATCATGTTAAAAAAAATACAAACATTTTTCTTACATCTGGATTACAATGAACCATAAATCTTACATGGAATAGGCCCCCTATCTATAATAAAAATATTTTTTTTATTTAGAAATATTCCACAATAGAGTGTTTCTCCTTCAACCCAAAGTGATTTGTCGCCAGAGGTTCCTGTCTAAAGCATCTTCTTCCCTCAAATCTCTAGCTTCCATACTTCTCTTCACTACATCCATCCATCGTTCTCTAGACCTGCCTCTTCCACTTCACCCATTAGTTTTCCAATTAAGGATCTTCTTTGGTATTCTCTCTTCTTTCATTTCAAACGTTTTTGTTCCATTTTTCCTAATTTTTTTTTTCAACTTTCATAATTTCCCTTATTGTGCTGTTTCTGACCTTATCCCTTCTTGAAATTCTTGTCGATCGCCTCCAAAAATCCATTTCTACTGCTAACAGCTTGTTGGCTTGTTTTCTACTTACTGTCCAGGTTTTGGACCCATATAATAAAATGCTTTGTAACAGAACTTGAAATATAGTTTTATTCTTTCTGTGTATTATATTTCTATTCCAAACCACTGAGTTCAACATACCAATGATTTTTCTTGCATCAGTTATTTAATCTTCTTCTTCTTCTTCTTCACTTCCTGGTTTAGGCAAGAGTTGCCTGTTCCGTCTTCACTAATAGATCTGAGACCATCTCTTCCGAGGACGTCCGACATCTCTTCTTCCTCTTGGAAAATAATGGAATATTTTATTTGGTAATCTACTTTCTTCCATTCTTTCTACATGTTCTTTCCACTGTATCTTGTTGTTAAATATATTTTCTTTTATGGAGTAGATCTGCAGTTCTTCACGGATATCCTCGTTTCTTATCTGGTCCATTCTAGTGCAGCCTTTTACTCTTCTTAAAAATTTCATCTCGGCTGCTTGGATTTTAATCACTTATTTAATATATTATATAATATAATATACATGCAGTATAATATAAATATACAATGTAATGTGTAATATACAATTAAATGTATAAAATAAATAATATACGAGCACAATAAAATGTAATGTACAATATATAATAAAATGTATAATATACAATATATAATCCAATTATTACTTACAAAATATTTTTATTTAATCTAAATTTAACGAATGTAATATAAAAGGTACCAGATTCTTGAGGAAAAACTCTAATAACGACTAACTAACTGAACTATGGAACCCATAAGTTCATGGCCGCGCGGACATAGGTTCAACTAATGTTTTCCAATCATTGCTTGTATAATCTACTTCCCTCAAATCATAGTTAATACTATTCTTTCATATAAAATAAATACAGTTCTCGAAAAAAAAATTATTTAACAACAAATAATTATATAAACGTGATTTAAAAATTTGAAATGATATATTGAAGGAGGGAATTCCAAGAACGGGCAGTGGCTACTGTGAAAGAAGTAGAATTAGAGGAAGCGGTATGGTTTTTTAGTTGTTTTAAGTGCTCATCTGCGGTACAATCCAAAAAGATGCTCACGAGACAAACATGAACAAAAATAAAAAAGTACCCAAAAAGTTCCCTCCTTCTTTTGTAGTATTTTTTCTATCGTCAACACCATCATCGTCCTCTTTTCGTGTCCTCCTTTCGGAAGGTCGACTCCAAATACACCTCCAACCATCTCTATCTTCCCATGCTTTGCTTCTTTTTAGTTCTTCCCCTCGTATCCTCTCTCTTGTAGACTTTTCTTCACTTGTTAATCTATATTTCTCGTGGTCTTTCTCGTGGTCGTTTTCCTTGTATCTTGAAATTTAACAGTGTTTGTAGTAGTATTTCCTTTTCCCGTTCTTTTTAAATGCCAAAACCATTTTAGTATATTTTTTGTATTCTTTAACATTTACCAATACTGTTATTTTTATCACAGTTCCAATAATGGATCAATATCATTATAATATTATAATATTATCCAATATTGGAACTGTGTTAAAAAATAACAGTATTGGTAAATGTTAAATAACATCATTTACTGCTTATAAAAACTGGTGGTGTAAATTTCTCAAACATAGATACTTCTTAACGAAGCCGGCCGTTGGCGATGGTAGTGACACCTACCTGACAGCGGACGAAACGAGAATTATATATTTGTATATGTGGAAAGAATTGTTAATGGTTATGCCAGGTCTGGAATGGTGTTGTGGGCTGCATACCAGTCTGGAGAACTGGAGGTCCACGGTTCGATTCCTGGTTCGAACACTAATTTTTCTTTTCACAATATCATCATAATATTTTTCTATTCTGTTGTTAATTTTTTTTTACCCTTAATATCTCCCTGATTTTGTCATTCCCTATTTTATAACATTTCCTTGTTTTATGTACCATTCCAAGTAGGAATTTCATTTCTGTAGCTTGGTAAATTTTTTTATAATGGAGTTTAATTTGTTTATGAAAACTCCATTCACTCTAATTTTGAAGACTCAATTTCTTGTGAAGAGAAGCATAAAAATGACGCATTTTTGAAGCATTTTAGTTGTTAATTGATGTAATTATAAGTTGAACATTAAAATAAAGATTTAGTTGATGGTGAGGAGGGGGTTGCATCTTGAAATGAAGGGAGAAACACCCTTACAGTAGAGGGAGAAATGTTTCTTGCAAATGGAGAATATGGACGAGGTGAACATTTCCAATTTTGCAAGTTTAATTAGGTTTTAATTAGTAGTTACAGCTAATTAAGACTCGATCAATTAGAAGTATCATCCCTCGAAACATGACGGAAGGTTTTCTGTTATTAAATTTCTAATTAGTATAATATTTACTGTCTGCCATTAATATCAGCGCAACAGTTGTCTTGCAGCGACATCTACACCACTCTCTTACTTTCATTTGTTTCCCAGCCATGGCAAACAATGTGTCGACGACACTGTGCTTTATACAGACTGTTTCAATAAAATTAATGCAAATTTGAGTAGTAACACTAAGAAATTGGGACTGGAAATAAATATCAATAAAACCGGATATATGGTCACACTTAGAAATACATTATATAATGGAAATGGACAGCTAATGACAGATGAGGGAAATTTTGAGGAAGTGGCTGAATTCAAATACCTAGGAACAATAATTTCGAACAGGAATGGGATGCACAAAGAAATTAAACATAGGCTCAATTCTGGAAATGTGTGCAGTTATGCATTACAGAGACTCTTGACGTCCCAACTCCTTTAAAAAAACGTTAAACTGAAAATATATAAAACTTTTATTCTAACCATTATATTATATGGGTGCGACACACCGGACTCTTACTTTAAAAGAGGGTGGAAAGGGGGGGGGAAGGGGTACGAGTATTTGAGAATAAAGTTCTTAGGAAAAAATTTGCACCAAAGAGAGATGAGCAGACAGGTGAATGGAGAAGACAACATAACAATGAACTACATGGTCTTTATAGGAAGCCAGATATAATAAGAACAGTTAAATCTCGTAGACTGCGATGGGCAGGACATGTGGCACGAATGGGAAATGAAAGACGTGCATGGAAGCTTCTTGTAGGAAGACCAGAGGGAAAACTCCCAGTTGGTAGACCAAGAATGAGGTGGAAAAATAAGATTAACTATGATTTGAGGGAAGTAGATTATACAGGGAATGATTGGAAAAAATTAGCACATGATAGGGATGTGTGGAGAGTTTATGTCCGCGCGGCCATGAACCTACGGGTTCGATAGTGCCAGTGAGGTAGTTATAGAACAAAAGCAAGTTTCATCAGCGAATTCCGAATGAATGGATGTATTGAAGTTGTTTGAATGAAAATATTTTTGAAAAATGTATACAGAAATGTATCACCGATCCTATCTAAGTAGATAGCGAAAATACTATAAGTAATATATATATATATATATATATATATATATATATATATATAGGGCAGGTGTTTTACTGCAATCATAGCATTTTCATGCTATGCTTTGCAGCTGTACTAGGGAATTATAGGTGTTGTAGCTTCCCGTTGGTTTCCACACCGGCGAAATAATAAGAGATGGCGATGATGACCGATGATTTTCCGGTACCGTTGGGCCCTAGACGTTCTGTCACTTGTCTTACAAGCGAGGAAAAAGCGGAAAAACATCAACCAGGAGACTGTTGCGACCAGGAATGGAACCCAGGCCAGCTGCGTGACAAGGCAGCACGCTATCTCGACACTAAGTGGTGGATATATATATGTATATACACTTACTCACTGGCACTATCGAACCCGTAGGTTCATGGCCGCGCGGACATAAGCTCTCCATACATCCCTATCCTGAGCTAATGCTTTCCAATCATTCCCTGTATAATCTACTTCCCTCAAATCATAGTTAATGTTGTTGTCCCACCTCATTCTTGGTCTACCAACTGGGCGTTTTCCCTCTGGCTTTCCTACAAGAAGCTTCCATATATATATTGGTGTGTGTGTGTAGCGAGGAGAAAATATTACGAGTATTTGAGAATAATATCCTTAGAAAAATATTTGAAATAAAGAGAGATGAACAAGCGTATTTGTTGAACGTGTGCACCAATCACTACACCGCCGATGTACGCTCTGCAATGAGATGGGAGGTGGATATTTTGAAAACTTGATGTGACTGTGACAGTATTGTTAAGTATTGTGTCTTGAAATCCAGCTAACGGAACTCTTGACAAGTTAGCTACTCATTGTGTGAAAACGCATCATTTCCGGACATGGATACCTTATTAAAAATGATCCACATATCTCTATATACTACCTCAAACCCGTTGTCGATTTTTCAACACTGTTTATATCTATATTATATTTAAATTTTGTTTGTCATTTTCGGTGAAGATCTCTGAAACTTGTTTGTAAATCTCTCATAAGAACAACAGAATTCGCTAAAAGGGAAGCATAGTTCATGAAACGACCTGTTATATAAAATTGTTGAAAGAGTAGTTCATTTTTTAAAGATGGAAGTGGAAAGAGTTGCTGTCAGTAGCGCGGAAACTTGATTCGCGGACCCATCCCCTCTCAGCTACCACTGATGAAGTCAATTGGGAATGAAGAAAACAGAGCGAATGTACCGTGGGGGGTGGTGTGGGGTGATATTCTCCGATTGCAGCGCTAAGTTCGGGAGCTTGTAACTTCCTTCTCTTGGCTAATTATGAACCGAAACCTTCCCCCCCCCCGCAGTACTCCCGGTTTGCCCTTCATAGACAGGAAATGAGATTTGAATGCTGCCCCCACGGGACTGTGTTGAGGGTCCGGGGAACAGACGAAGAAAACAAGTAGACCTACTGTATGGCAAAGTGAACTTCGTATATTGACCAAGTTGGTGTATTGATGCAGCTAAAAGACCTGCAGCAACTGTTCTTAAATTACTTTACTAACTTGTTATGAAGAGGAAATAAGAAATAGAAATAATAAAGGATAATTTGCAATTGCTTGCCTCAATGGAATATTGTGGGATAAAAATATAAAAATAAATATATATCATACAATTGTTAAAAGCATCATTACTTATGGAGCAGAACTTTGGCCGTTAACAACAAAAACAAATAAGTATATTTTGGCAACGGAAATGGATTTTATACGAAGAGTAGCAAGAATTTCAAGAAGAGAAAAAATTAGGAGCTCAGTTATAAGGGAGAAAATGAAGATTAAAGACACTATTTTAGATTATATTAAAACTCAGTAATTAAGATGGTACGGACATGTCCAGCGAATGGAAGATGATCGTCTACCAAAATATGTTTTGGAATGGAAACCTGAGGGAAGACGAGGCAGAGGAAGACCTAAAACCTCCTGGAGTCAGGGAATATGTTTATACATGAAGGAGAAACATCTACAGGCAGGAGATTTGATGGAAAGACAAAATTGGCTGTTAGGAATCGGACGATGTCAAAGACATTAATCAACCGATGATCTATCTATCTACTTTTTCTGAATCTACAAGTTCTTCTTCTTTTAAGGGACGCTTGAATATCGTGCTAACTAACTCGCTGACACCATCGAACCATAGGTACACGGACAGAAGCTCTCCATAAATCCCTATCCTGAGACACATGTTCTAACTGACCCTGGTATAATTTACCTCCCTCAGTTCATGGTTCATGTTTTCCTCCCACCTCATTATTGCTCTATGTACTTGATGCTTACCCTCTGGTTTTCCTACACGAAGTTTCCTGCCCCTATTTTATTCCCCATTTGTGCCACATGTCCTGCGCATCGCAGTCTACGAGACTTAACTGCTCTTTATACTGGTTTCCCATAAAGACCATGTAGCTCACTGTCATGTGGCCTTCTCCATTCGCTTGTCTGTTCATCTCTCTTTGGTCCAAACATTTCCTAAGAAATTTATTCACAAACACTCGTAATCTTTTCGCCTCCCTTAAAGTAAGAGTCCATGTTTCACATCCATATAATATAACTGGGAGAATAACTGTTTTATATATTTTCAGTTTAACGTTTTTTGACTTTGATAAAGTGTCTAGACCAAAATTATGGAACAAACTAAGTGAAAAAGGAATTCCACTACACTTGATAGCAGTAATTAAGAAAATGTATGAGAAAACAAAAATAAAAATAAATCAAAGGTAACCAATACATATAACAGGAGGAGCTAGCAAGGTTGTCCACTATCAACCACTCTTTTTTAACATTTATTTTGACATGATAAGATCATGGAAGCAAATGACGACTGGGGGAATTAACTTAGGAAATATAGTAATAAAAACAGTAGCCTTTGCAGATGACCAGATTTTAATAGCAAAAACAGAGGACGAACTACAAAGAATGCTATATAAACTAAATGAAATATCAAAAAAATATAACATTGAAATATCCTCACAAAAATAAAAAAACAATGGCCTTCAAGGGCGCTCATCCAGTTCGGACAAAGATAATATTAGAAAATAAACCAATAGAACAAGTAGTAAGATAGCCTATAGCTTCCCAGGTTGCGGAATATCATACAAAGCGGAAACAGATATAAATAACAAACTGAATACGTTTAATTATAGGCCTATAACAGGAACACTAAAAAGAACTTTGAAAAATAAAGCCAGGAAAGACTCTATAATGAAATTATACAAGACAATGGCAGTGCCTATTATTACTTATGGTTCCGAAACATGGATAGTGACAACACAACAATCTGCCAGAATACAAGCTGCTGAAATGAGATTCCTCAGACCAATAGCAGGATATCAAAGAACAGACAAAAAACACAACACAGAAATAAGACAACAACTAAAAGCAGAGGAATTAAACACAACAATAGTGAAACACAGAACAAACTGGAAAGAACACTTGGCAAGGATGACTGAGAATAGAATACCAAAAGCAACATACAGCTATTCACCACGAGGAAGAAGTTTGGGAAGACCAAAGAAAATTTGGAACGAGCAGTAATTTGGAGCCGGAACAGGCTAGTAAATAAGCCTAAACCGTGATGAAGAAGAAGAAGACTTTTTTGAAAGGAGTTGGGACAAAAGTCCCTGTATTGCCTAATACCATAACATAGCTATGGTAAAAATTGACAGTTTGAAATCGGTTGTGCATGAACAGGTCTATATTATAAAATGTACAAGTATTGCTGTTTCAAAGCTCAAAACACATTAAACAACAAATATAGAGTGAACATTAAACTAAAAAAGAATAAAATTGCTAATTAAGTAATTACTAATTACTAAATTAATATAATGAAACAAATATTGTCCATCATCCATCATTGAAAATTCACACTGGGGTTGCCAAATGGCTGTGTATTGGTTGTACAAATAGTAGAGCAAGTTTACATCCAACTCTACAAATATATGTAGAGCCAAGTGAATTAGAGCTAGTGATCCGTTGCCACAAACCAACACAGCCGCTGTTTAACTTGTGCAAATAAATACCGCACATATGTAAAACTGATGCCTGCACTCAAGTGGGTCGTCTGTCCCAATTTTACGTCAAGTTCATACATGATCAACATTCGGGAATAATAAAATATTCTTAAATAAACCGACAAAAGACTCTGTAATGAAATTATACAAGACAATGGCAGTTCTATTATTATTTTCTGATCCGAAACATGGACAGTGACAACAGAACAATCTGCCAGAATACAAGCTGCTGAAATGAAATTCCTCAGACCTACAGCAGGATATCAAAGAACAAACCAAAACACAACACAGAAATTAAACACAACAATAGTGAAAGGCAGAACAAACTGGAAAGAACACTGGCAAGGATGACTGTGAAAAGCATACAAAAAGCAGCTTACAACTATTCACCAAGAGGAAGAAGAAGTTTGGGAAGACCAAAGAAAATATGGAAACAGCAGCAATTTGGAGCCGGAATAGCTAACTAAAAGCTAAAACCGTGACTAAAAAGAAGAAGATTAAATATTCTTCCAAATTAAATATAACTTAAGTAATGCAGTAATACTTGTTGAATTAAAAAAAAATTACATATTCTAAGAAGATAGTAATGGTTCCTGTCACTCCTCTTGGAAGCATAGGGCCTTTGTGAAAGCACGTCACTGGATTATATTTTTTTGCCGAATTCCTGACTTCATTCCAACTTTCTCCTTGTTATTCAATTCCTGTTATTACAGTGCTGAGCTATGTAATTTTTGGTCTTCCTCTTTTATCTAGGCAGTTCCTGTGGATTCCATTCCAGAGCTCTCTTTGGTATACTGTCTGGTTACACTGGTCAACATGATTTTTGTCTCATGAGCACCAATAGTTGTACTTAATGCAGTTTTTATCCTGTTTTTCAAATATGTATTCGGAATTTCTCCATCACCAACAGTTTTTTTATTTCAATTTCAATTAATGGATTTAAATAATTATTTTTCTAATAAACGTTTTTTCGTCCATTTGTCCATTGTAAAATAAAACCAAATGAGCTAACTCAGGAGATTTCAGCTATGGAAAAGCGATATCAAGGCAAATGGAATCCTAATATGCTGGCAGATTATTGTTGGACCATCAAGAGGGATGCTCCACAGGCTAAATATAGCAGAAAATCGTCATTTCCTACTTTCTAGGTGAGTCCGAATGTTCGAATATTGTGTAGTTACGAATGTAGAAAATATTAAAGTGTTTGAAATTATAAATTCCTGTCTCTCGGAAACCTTGCGTTATGGAGAAAAACCAATATCATATTTGAATTCAGGAGACAAAACACTATCACAATCACATATTTTTCTTTCTGAGACAAAAAAAAAGTTTATTTTTTGTTGCTCAATGTTATTGAGAAAGTGTCCAACCCTTTTCAATTTGTGATACTTAATTTCCATCCGTAGGCCTGTATCATCCTGTGATGTTATCTTGCATAATGCCTCCTTCAGTATGGTTTTTAACCACCAGATTCTCAAAATAAATCTCAGACATGTGTTTATATGTACTTGCAAGAAGATAAACATTTCATTTTGATGTGTTCATTATTTGCTACATTCAATGTATTTGTTGGAGAAACATAATGCTCTTTGCTATTCAGAATATAAAAAGGAGGAGCTTTCTTTATCACAAAAGCAAATGCTGATAAACAGAAAACGATAAAGTGCGAGATGAAACAAGACTGTCATTAGTTGTAAAACAAAATTAATTGAAATGTGATTGGTTATTGACTGCAATTCGGGGCACGAGTTAAATAGCTAGTTCTAAAGTGCTTTTATTTGTAAGTTATGTTGGGTAGACACCTCTAGAAGGCGGAGTATTGTTACAAACTATATCCTAGTATCGTTAAACAATAAAAATGAAAGCCCGCTTGTTTGAATGTATCGTTAAATGGAAAATGTGTACCTCGTGTATTGAAAACGGTTCTGATTTATGATTAAGGTAGGTCCAGAGACAATAACCAGCACAAATGTAGGAGCAACCGGTTACAGAAATAAAATAAAACGGAGACATTAACTCAAGGTATAAATTTCACGCTGACAGTCTGTGTGGCTTCTCATTACTGACTTGTGTATATTCATATCTGTTTTTGTTTATGCATATGTATGTGAGCTGCATTAGGCGCATAAATCTTTCAAATTATAACCGCCGTTTTGTTAGCAGCTACTGTTCTCTCTTACACTTATTTTTGTTACAGCAAATTGAACATTTGTGGACGTTAATTTAAGTAAACTTTCGTAGAACAACGTCATCTTCGTGATATGAAGCACATTCTGCAAACAGGAACTAACCCACAAATGTGAAATATGCTATTAAACAACACTAAGACATTAGGACTGGAAGTAAATGTCAATGTGGATTTAGAGGAAAAAGGTCTACAACAGATCAGATTTTTAGTATAAGACATATTTTAGAAAATAAATGGGAATATAATGGTACTGTACATCAACTATACGTAGACTTCAAAAAAAGCATATGATTCAATTAAGAGGGAGATAGTATCCTGCTGGAGTTCGGAATTCCTAAAAAGTTAGTTAGACTTATACGAATGTGTCTAAATGGAACAAAGAGTAGGGTGCGTGTAGGCAAACATTTTTCGGATACTTTTAAAATCCAGAATGGGTTTGAAGCAAGGAGATTCACTATCTCCTCTACTATCTAATTTTGTACTAGAGCATGTCATTAAATCTTTAGAGAACGAGGAAGGCTTATAACTCAATGGTATTAATAAGCTGTTAGCTTATGCTGTTGATGTAGTACTATTGGGCGATATCGAGGAGATACTAGAGGACAACACGGACGCCCTATTGAGTAACACTAAGAAATTAGGGACTGGAAGTAAATATCAATAAAACTAAATATATGTTCACACATAGAAATACATTAAATAATGGAAATGGTGAGCTAATGACAAATGAGGGAAAATTTTGAGGAAGTGGCTGAATTCAAATACCTAGGAACAATAATCACAAATAGGAATGATATGCACAAAGAAATTAAACATAGGCTCAATTCTGGAAATGCGTACTATTATGCATTGCAGAGACTCTTGATGTCCCAACTCCTTTCAAGAAACGTCAAACTAAAAATATATAAAACTATTATTCTACCAGTTATATTATATGGATGCGAAACATGGACTCTTACTTTAAGGGAGGAAAGGATATTGAAGTATTTGAGAATGAAGTCCTTAGGAACATTTTTGGACCAAAGAGAGATGAACAGACAGGTGAATGAAGGAGATTACATAACAGTGAACTACATGGTCTTTATAGGTAGCCAGGTATAATAAGAACAGTTAAGTCTCGTAGACTGCGTTGGGCAGGACATGTGGCACGAATGGGGAATGAAAGACGTGCATGGAAGTTTCTTGTAGGAAAGCCAGAGGGAAAACCTCAAGTTAGTAGACCAAGAATGAGGTGCGAGAATAACATTAACTATGATCAGGGAAGTAAATTAGACCTATTCAGGGAATGATTTGAAAACATTAGCTCGGGATAGGGAGTGGTATGGAGATCTTATGTCCGCGCGGCCATGAACCTATGGGTTCGATAGTGCCAGTGAGTTATTGCTATAGTATTGTTCCTCAAATATCGCTCCATGTCCAGCAAAATAGTACAGTCGGTTCAGTTATTCAGTTTCCAGGCGGCATCAAAGACAACTGTTTCCCTCTGGCTTAAGAAATGCATTGTTACTGCCAGGTAGAGCCGGGAGTTGTTGTTAGAGCTTCTAAGACGCCGCTCCAATCACCAAAAACTGAAAACAGTTCTCTACCAATAACGTCTTCGCATTTTTAAATGATGTTTCCATGTCAACTCCACGTGGGTATAATTATCTTAACAGCGTTACAACTTTTGTCTTTTGCAGTATCTTTAGTTGGTGAAAATTTATTCCAGTGAATAAAATAATATAATAATAATAATAATAATAATAATAATAATAATAATAATAATAATAATAATAATAGCTTTATTTTACCTGGCAGAGTAAAACGTGATGTCAAGGCATTAAAGCCTTATATAAACACTAAACCACGTTCAAAAAATACAATACATCTTAATTACAACATACAAAAATAGTACAAGATATATCTATAACGTAATTATTATATACAATAATGTATTTCGATTTGGTTTAGATTTATGTCTGTTAGTTATGGGCGCTCGCAGTCCCAAGGATCTTAAGAACTATTCAAGAGAAAATGTTATCTGATAAGACACACAACACAGAAATTAGGGACAAATGTGGCATTCAAGACATAACCTAATTTATTATTCATCCATCCATCCATCCATCCATCCATCCATAGTAATTCTGCCCGAGGATAGGTCTTTCACTGCAATCATAACATTTTCATGCTATGCTTTGCAGCTTTACTAGGGAATTATAGATGTGGTAGCTTCCCGTTGCTTTCCACACCGGCGAAGGATAATGATGATAATAAGGAAGATGATGATGGCCATATGATTTCGGGGACCGTTTGGGCCTTAAAGTTTTCCTTACATTTGTCTTACAGGTGAGGAAAAAACCCGATTAAAAAACCTCACCCAGAAAAACTGTCCCGTCTGGGGATCGAATCCGGGCCAGCTGCGTGACATGGCAGCACGCTACCTGAAGACCACAGCGGTGGACAAATTTATTATAAATAGAGTAAAATATTGGAAAGGTCATATAGAAAGAACGGAAGACAACCTACATATAAAAAGAGCTAAAAAAAATAGACCAACGGACAGGAGAAGAACAAGTGAAAGACCAGCCAACAGATGGATTGTCAGTGAATGCACATCCAATACGTCTTCCTCCGAAGAGAGATTTTGGAAATAAACTGGATGAAAATCCTACAAATTATGAAGAAGAAAAAGAAAAGAAGAAGAAGGATAAAATTGTTATTAGACAACTTCATCAACTGTTATAGGCATTAAAAAACGATGCTTACATATTACCACTAAGATATGTGTTACATTAAATTTGCAGTTGTTTTAAACAACCAGATAAAAATCACCATTATTTCCCACATATTGAGGTATCAATCATCGCCAGGATCACCCTCTCCGTGGGCTGAAATAATGTTAGCGCCTGGAAGGAGCTTTCTAAAGAATTAGCCTGTTACACGCATAAGGCACTGTGCGACGATACAATCCTTTGGGAATTGTGCAGCGAGAAAGAAAGAGAGAGCAAGAATATATAACAGTTGATGTTGAGTAGAAAGCTGTATGGAACATTCTCGCAATAAATGAAGAATTATGAGGTGCATTTTCCGAGGCAGGGCCTCAGCTGCTACTAAGAAAATAGTCCCCTCCCCAACTCAGCATGATACGGATGAATATAGAACCAGTGCGGAGGAATACATAAGTAGGTAAAAGTGCTTTAAAGTACTTCTCCCTTGCATTTTGCTATCCGTGACGGGGGTGGTTTTCCATCTATACCATCACAATATAAAGCAAGGACTAATGAGAAAATGCTTTTAAGAAAAGGAATAAAGTAATGGAGATTGCATTTTAATGTGTTTTATTACACGTAGAAAGCGTATTTAAAAATTATGGCAGTAATTTCAATGCCAGGAATCGTACAAAACACAATCCTCCATTGATAAATTTCTTGTGTGTGCCTATACATTCAGAATAAGTATTACAGACTTCTAGGGGTTGTAGATAAGATTTAGTTGATAAAGTTTTGTTAAGGAACCCATGTCCGGAAACGTACCATTTCGATATAAAATAGGTTTGAAGATCAAAACACAATGGGCTGATATCGTGTGTCTTGTGTTTCTGAATAAGTATTACAAAGTTCTAGAGGTTGTAGAGGGGACTTGGTAGATAAAGTTTCGTTAAGAAACCTATGTCCGGAAACGTACTATTTCGATATAAAATAGGTTTGAAGATCGAAACACAATGGGCTATATCGTGTGTCTTGTGTTTCAGAATAAGTATTACAGACTTCTAGGGGCTGTAGATGAGACTTAGTTGATAAAGTTTGGTTAAGAAACCCATGTCCGGAAACGTACCATGTCGACATAAAATAGGTTTGAATATCGAAACACAATGGGCTGATATCGTCTGTCTTGTGTTTTTCAGAAAAAGTATTACAGACTTCTAGGGGTTGTAGAGGGGACTTAGTTGATAAAGTTTGGTTAAGAAACCCATGTCCGGTAACGTACCATTTCGACATAAAATAGGTTTGAAGATCGAAACACTATGGGCTATATCGTGTGTCTTGTGTTTTTCAGAATAAGTATTACAGACTTCTAGGGGTTGTACTACAAGTGTGGTTCCACGTGTTGTTCGTTGCACAAAGTGTACCTGCGACGCATGTTTTCATACACACGCCCCCCCCCCCAAGACCTGGTGTGTGCTCAATAATTTCTGCTGCCGTCAGAATTCGTGCAAGAAGATCTTCCTCCGACTCGACAGGTGTAGTACAACCCCTAGAAGTCTGTAATACTTATTCTGAAACACAAGACACACGATATCAGCCCATTGTGCTTACATCTTCAAACTTATTTTACATCGAGATGGTACGTTTCCGGACATGGGTTCCTCATCAAAACTCATCTACTAAGTCCCTTTCCAAGTCTGTAATACTTATTCTGAAACACCCTGTATATAAACACAGTTTGTAGACTAAGAATGAAATGAGAAATTAATGTTAACCATGGTTTCAGGGAAATAGATTATACAGGGGATGATTGGAAAACTTTAGTTCAGGATAGAGACATATGGAGAGGTTATATCCGCGCGGTCATGAACCCACAGGTTCAATAGTGAAATTGAGTTAGGTAATAAGTACCGGTATAAATGTTGATTTACAAATCTTTAACGAAAATTTGAAGTATTGGAGAATTTATCGTCATTTGCTTTTTAAAATTAAAATTTTAATTTAAATCTGCTGCAGGCCCAAGTTATTTTAACGTAAGACAAAATGAGCGAAGAGAAAATGTTAAAATCAGTTGAAAGGTGCTATTAAATTAAAGGAAAGGAGTGTGATAGTGGAGTTCCTAAATTGGAAGACATTTTGCTCGTAGCTGTTGTCCCATTAAACTTACGTAACAATGAAACACAACAATCACCTCTGCAACCTATTCTATACGGATTTCTCTTTGCTTCTTATCTCTTTGCTCCTTCAAATTAGCGGGGCTAACACGCCTTGAAACAAAAGAAGATATACACAAAAAAGAGACAGAAGAATGTCTTAAGACTCTTAATTAGTCACAAGGTCCTGTAGCTAAATTAGACCTGTTTTTTTCTCTCTCCCTTTCTACGTTGGGTTAAGACATGCGTGGGGGAATGTGACTCGAGGTTTAATGAAAAGGTAATATTAGGGACCCCCTGACTGGGCGGTTATCATTAGTCTCCCCCCACTCCTCCATTTTCCTTCACTTTTACATCTTTCACTTGCAGTTTTCTTTAACTTGGTACATAATTGACAGAAAACTAATTTTATTTACTTCTTCAGCCATCGAATGGACAGAATTTAGGAACAAATGAAAATTAGCCCTAAATTAGGCTATTTATTTAGCCTGGTGGAGTTAAGACCATGTGGCCTTCTCTTCCACTCTCCAGGACAAACATATGCTACATCAGAATATAACAATCAGAATTAACTCTAATAGGAGGTACTTAGATATAAACCGACAAAATATTTTGGACGAATGTGCGGGAAAACGATCACCGTTTTTACAAAGAGACCTAAAGCACGTTTGGGGAAAAGAATCTTATATACTCAATCTAGGATTTAAACAGAGATCAGGGCTTGCTTGGTTCAGGTTAGGGGCATGGAAATTTTTAAAAAATGGGACGATCATGATATGCGAATATGTCCAATGTGCGGGAGCTTTGAAGACGAGATACATATATTAGGAAAATGTAACGATTTAGAATATTGGAGACATCAGTTATTACCGGAAAGATTTCTAAATTCAAATCGTGAAAGATTGACATGCTACGAGTTATTGGTAAATCCAAAAAATTGGATAAACTTGGGTAAATTTCTGGACAAAACGCCAGAAATAAGAACAACACTTATTCAGGAATAAATAAATAGGTTAGCAAATTGCAATACCATTAATTCTTAATAATTCTACATAACTAAGTTAATGTATAATGTAATTGTATTGATGTCTAATTGTAATATTATTGTGTATTTTTAAGTATATTATTACCAAACATCAACTTATTGTAACGGACTGTCAACAGCACGTACTGCTTACTGCCCGTGCGACCCATATTTGTAAATAACATTGTATGTATCTTACTTATAGTTTAATAAAGTCCTTATGTATGTTACTAAAGGAACTTCGGGTAATTTGGACCCCTGTTTTGAATTTGTTGTTTTTCTTCTTTTAATTAAGGGGTTTGAATTTTGTTTAATTACAGTGATTATCATTAGTGTTGTAACTATGGAATAGCATTGTTATTTTATTCAAATGTGGAAACATCTTCATAATTTATAAACATTTTACATTACAAGAAAGCTCCACTTTAACATCCATATTCGGATAATGTGGACCCCAGAGTCCACCTTAGCTTTTAGTCTATTTTTAAGTTTATTTGCTCTATTAATTTATACAGACAGACACAGATTAATGTGAAAATATTTATGACTGATCATAAAAAGCGTTGATATTTATTTAATGTTTTGAAAAATTATTTTTGCTTATAACATTCACACGTCATTCAACTGCAGAAAGCGACGGTCTTTGGGTTTAGTAAAATTACAAGGATATTAAATAAAATTAATTAAGTGAATGGTTTTTACAGATAGCATCCTCATTGATAAAATATATGTATCCATATAAAGTAGACCCAGGTCCTCGTGGAGGGTCCACATTATCCGAATTCCTTTGTTATGTTTAATTATTTTATACAGCCACCACGTCACATAATATCAAACCAACCCGTCAGTATATTAAAACAACATCTACATAATATAATATATTTAGGAGTTTTTTTCAACATTTGTAATATTCAACAGCAGAAATTAAGAATTGATTCTTAGCTTGAAAAACTTTTGAAGTGGTCGTTTTCATAAATGTCACAAATAAACCCTTCTTCGCACAAAGAATAAAATAAACTGGCGTTGAACACGTCAAAGTTGATGAGGGGAAGAAGTTGAAATATTTTCTGTTGGAGGGCAGCACCAATTAAATAAGATATAACAGGGTCCATATTACCCGAACTTCCCTATATATATTTTTATGATCTACATGGTGATTCATAATTTCTACTACAACGTCTTAGGGGTTGTAGAGGGGACTTATTACATAAAGTTTTGATAAGGAACCCATGTCCGGAAACGTACCATTTTGATGTAAAATAACTTTAAAGATCGAAACACAATGGGCTGATATCTTGTATATTGTGTTTCAGAATAAGTATTACAGAGTTCTAGGGGTTGTGCTACACCTGTCGAGTCGGAGGAAGATTTTTTTTGCGCGAATTTTGGCGGCAGCAGAAATTATTGAGCACACACCAGGTCTTGTGGGGCGTGTGTATGAAAACATGCGTCACAGGTACACTTTGTGCAACGAACAACACGTGGAACCACACTTGTAGTACAACCCCTAGAAGTCTGTAATACTTATTCTAAAACACAAGACACACGATATCAGCCCATTGTGTTTCGATCTTCAAACTTATTTTACATGATCTGTGTAATATGTTATAGAGAAGGCATAGGGAATGGATGGTTCTACGATCGTGTAGACGAAGCCATGACAATTGTTCTAGGGATAGAGTAGTTTATAAGCCCCCAAATGTCGTCACCAGCATGACATTGAAACAGTTCTCCATCATCTGATACCATCTTATGAACATGTAATTTCTAGGAGACTTCAACACTAACCTATTAGCCACAAATTCTTACAACACTATACAACTACAGACAATGTTCCAGTCATGCAATATGACAATACTGCCTTCAGAACCAACCCATCATACTAGGTATTCTGACACACTACTAGACTTAATTATAACAAATAATCCTCAAAAAGTTATAACTAGTGGACAGATAGAAGCTCCAGGCATCTCTGCACATGACTTAATATACATTGAATATTCACTCCTTTGCTCTAAACGTAGACCTAGACTTGTAACATACAGAGACTTGAAACATATAAATTATGCGCAATTAATTGATGACGCTGCAAAACTACCTTGGAACAACATATGGACACTTAGGACTGTAGACGAGAAAGTTGAAAATTTTAATGACATGATTTTACAATTGTAAAAAATTATTTATGTGGCATCCATAAAAGATCACTGGGAAAAATATTAAGAAAAGAAACACACATAACATTTTATAAAGTATTGGATGTACCTGTAATATTGTATGACTCTGAAATATGGACTCTGAATAAACGGACAATTAAAAGAACAGAAGCCGCAGAAATGAAATATTTACCATTTGTGGCGGGATGTACTTTAATGGATAAAAACGAAGTGAAGATATCCGTAAAGAACTACATATATTCAGTTTGACAGATAAAATAGAAGAGTACAGGAGAAAATGGTATGAACATGTCTGCAGAATGGATACCAACAGATTGCCTTGGAAAAGTCTGAACTATCAACCAAGAGGAGGAAACAGAGATCGGGGACGCCCACGAAAGAGATGAACACAGCAGCTACAATACTTGGAGCCAGAACGAACCAAAAAGGTTTAATCCTTGCAAGAAGAAGAAGAAGAATATAAATGTATCATCATCCTTCATGAATTACGTCTTTGCCGGTTCCGATCTCACATCTGTTCATCCCAGCGTTTTCTTCCGTCTTCCTACCTATCTTCGTCCTCCAGGATTATACATCAGTGCCATCTTTGGTATCCTATCCTCTGTCATTCTTTGCAGATGTTCCATCCAATTGTTGCTGTGTTCTTCTATTTGTTGAAGAAGTGGTTGTACTTTTAGTTCCTCTCTAATATTCTCATTTCTAATATGTTCTTCTCTTGTACAACCTTTCACAGCCCGTAGGAATCTCTTTTTTGCTGCCTGAAATTTACTTTTTTCTTTTTCCTTCAGGACCCAGATCTCACTTCCATACATCGCCACTGGTAGTGCCATCCTAGCTGCGTATCCTTTCTAAATTTGTTCCTCAGTGTTCGTCTGATTGTTCCACAAATATGTTGAAATGTCTGCATTTTCTTACTCATATCTTGTTCTTCTTCATATCGCAGCCCAAATACTGGAAGTGTGAAATCGTCCAATACTATCTTCTATTACTATTTTCGTTCTTACTTTCCATGGAACGCCATTACTTTAGATTTTTAAATTATCACATCAAAAGATTATAAATTGTGGACTATAACATGAAACTCTGGCCCTGCATGTTCAGCGAAGGGCTGGTAATTTCGCGGGTGTAGGAGTGCAGCTCACCGCGCGAATATTCATTTCAATTACACAAAATGCGCTTTCAACGTTAAAATTGAACGCATGTAAAATCGCTATTTTTAAAAGACAATTATTTCGTCCTATTTGCCGCGGCACAGCAGCGTGTAAAATACCTTATACTCTTCATTAAAACTCACCCTTACCGGCAATGTGTGATCTAAGCACAATATTTCACGCTAATCAGAGCCTAATGTCCATGTAGCATAAGGCTCACATTAGTTGGAAACGTGCTAAATCATGACCTACTTCAAATCACTGATTCGATTTACCGTGGAGTCATGCCCTATATTCAATCCACTGACCAAATTTAACTAGATGATTGTTTATCAGCGCCATCCACTTGTTTTTATAAAAATACCTTTATTGGCGCGTGGGTTAGTCATTGGCACGAAACTTTACGTTGCATTAGACAAATTCACCCCCACCCACCCTTTTATACAGCGCACTGACAATTGTCCATTCAGCTATTGCGAAATGTTGGTACGTGAAGCAATTTATTCTTTACTCTCAGCGAGCAAAACACAGGGTGTCCAAAATCCAGGATCATCCTGGGGTACTCTGTCGCACTGTATTTGATCGAATCCATTAATTGTGCATTTGAAGATATGTTGTTAATATAGGCCAAGGGTCACCAATTAGATTTCATGGAGGTCCATTTTCAAAGCAGTAAATTAAGTCGAGGTCCGGAAGCACAGTTGATTAAACACACGAAGCTTTTATTAAGTAATTAATATTATAAGGAAATTATTTAAGGGGGTTGATGGGTGAAATTTCTATTTTCTACATTTTTTGAGCTAGAGACTTCATTTTTTGTAGAAACATTCACTGCATGATACATAATGATGTGTTTAGGTTCCAGTCTTGTGAGACATTTATTTTATGAGTTATTAATATTATATTTAAAAAAATGCTTATATTATAATTAAATGGGTTTCACAATGTCACAATGTTTCAGTAAAATGTCTGATTTATTTACAAGACCCCTAAAATATTTAGAAAAAGATCGTGCATTAGAATTCTGATAATGTGAATTCAAAGGGAGAAAAAAAATAATCTTGTACCTCAAGCGTGGAATTACAAAAAAATTAACAATTGCATACATTTTAATTTTTATTTCATAAAATACTACTTCAATCATGAAACCCATGCACTACTTTGTTACACATTGTCTTTAGGACATGCAGTAAACATTTGAACTTTCCAGGACAAAATTTGTGAATTCCATTCAATTTTGAACGTACAAAAATGCAGAGAAAATAAAAGTGTGGAAAAACAAGTTTAAAGATTTGCATGCAGTTTAAATACAATATGTAGCATACAGGCCTAATCAGCACTTTAGGCACTTAGAAGTGTCATAGGCCTCTGAAACTTTGCCAACATATACATTAGAGTACAGGCTATTTTTTAGTAGAAAAAATGCCAACTTTGATCTCAAATCGTCAATTTTTCACCCATCACCCCCCTTAAATTATGTTATGCGTATGAATGGCACAAATTAAACAAAACACGAGGTAAATACAGCGCAGTAGTACACAGTTATTAATTCTAATAATTATTAGTAATAGTGGAATGCAGGCTTTCACGGCCGGTAATCATGGTAATAAAAGATTCCGGGCTATGTGGCCGTGGTCTATAACTGGCGTTTCTTCCAGACGTTTCTCCCTCAACTGCGGAGGGCATCTTCAGTGGCGAGCGCTTCCAGCTGTTGTTTCCCTGTCGTAGACTCGACTGCGAATTCGCCACTGAAGATGCCCTCCGCAGTTGAGGGAGAAACGTCTGGAAGAAACGCCAGTTATAGACTACGGCCACATAGCCCGGAATCTTTTATTACCACAATTATTAGTAAGTTTATGGTAAACTTATGGAAATGGACAGGGTAATATTTAAATATCTCACTTCACAAGTTTCGTGATTACCAAATTTCAAACGGAATCCCGTTCATCTTCAGTCAAATCTCCGGCCATAAGCAGTACTGCCAACCGAACCAACAATAATACTATCTTGACATAAAATTTAGTACAACTGTTTGTTTTCGATGCTTAACCAGTTAAAAAATTAATAATTCGATTTTTAACCGGTCCACAAACCGGACCGCGGTCCGCCAATTGGTGACCCCTGATAAAGGCTAACATCATTAGAATTGAAATTGGGAAATTCGAGCTCTTGTAAAAATAATCTCGCAATGGGGGGGGGGGTAAGACCAATGTCATAAAATAAAAACTTCAATCTTGAGAACTGATTCAAATTTGTTAAAAAAAAAAAAGTTACACTAAAACATATATAAAACTGTTATTCTACCAGTTACATTACATGGATGCGAAACATGGACTCTTACTTTAAGGGAGGAGAAATATTATAGTTATTTGAGAATAAAGTTCTTAGGAACATTTTTGAACTAGAGAGAGATGAACAGACAGGTGAATTGGAGAAGTCAACATGATGGTCAAATACATGGTCTTTATACGAGTAGCAAACCAGATATAATAAGAACAGTTAAGTCTCGTAGATTACAATGGGTAGGACATGTGGAACGAATGGGGAATGAATAGGGGCATAGAGGCTCCTCTTAATAAAAGTAAAAGGTTTGCGCCCAGTAGGTAGACCAAGAATGAGGTGGGAGAATAACGTTAACTATGATTTGAGGGAAGTAGATTATACAGGGGATGATTGGAAAACATAAGTTCAGGATAGGAATGTATAAAAAGCTTATGCCTGCGCGGCCATGAACAACTGGGTTCCACACTGCCTATGAATCAGTTATAATTGAGTGTACAAAGTCGGTGTACTGAGTGGGTTTGTGCAATATTTAATCAGCGCTGGGTACACAATGGGAATATTACTTTTTTTCGTTATCGGACACGGTTGACTTTTCTTTTTCCCATTTCGCGATGTGAAACCACTCACGGACCGTTGCTCTGGCAGCGAGATAACCGGCAACATATGGTGATAATGACAAAACGTCTTTCTAATAATGTACCTTGTTCAGCTACCACATTTCCTACAGGGCACTTGTTTCAATCTTTATATGCAGGTTAACCCTTAAATCGAATGTATCCTATAGAATACATGAATTATTGTTTTCATCTGTCTAATATATACATATACAAATGAATATATGTGCTATCGGTTAATATATTTGACATCGTCCGATTCCCAACAGCCAATTTTGTCGGTCCATTCAATCTCCTGGTTGTAGATGTTTCTCCTTCATGTATAAACATATTCCTTGATTCCAGGAGGTTTTAGGCCTTCTTCTGCCTCGTCTTCCCTCAGGTTTCCATTCCAAAACAGATTTTGGTAGTCGATCCTCTTCCATTCGCTGGACATGTCCGTACCATCTTAATTGCTGAGTTTTAATATAATCTAAAATAGTGTCTTCAATCATCATTTTCTCCCTTATAACTGAGTTTCTAATTTTTTCTCTTCTTAAAATTCTTGCTGTCCTTCATATAAAATCCATTTACGGTGCCATAAGATACTTATTTGTTTTTGTTGTTAATGACCAAAGTTCTGCTCCATAAGTAATGATGCTTTAACAATTGTATGATATATATTCATTTTTTTTATTTTTAGCAATTTCTAGATAATTTCTTTAAAGTTAAACTCATCTTCGTCTTTGTGATAATACAGAAACGTGATTTATGTTTTTATGTTTTATTGAATTTCTTCATTCTGTTAAAATATGATTATTGTGTTTTTATTTGAATCAACTCTCAGACTTAACTTATAACAATAGGAAGATGGTCAATGTTAGCACATGCTTTAATTAAGACATTTCTCTTTTTGTTTTAGGTTACGAGAAGAGCGCGGGGAAGCGGAAAGAGCGTTGGCTCTGGACCATAAAGTGCGAGACCTTAGTTCTCATAATGGTGAGTTGAACATCCCTGACTTTAATCTGCATTAACCATTTTCAAGAAAGTATGGGTGAATCATTCTTTTTGTGTAAATGGGTAAATATATAATTATTAATTAAATAAGAATAAAACTTAGTTTTATTTGATTTTCATATTTATTAAGATATAATTCAGTGACAGCTGTTTCGGTACACTGTACCTTCTTCAGACATGTTAACAAATTATGAATTGTGTTATTATAGTACATATCAACTGATCTAAGCAACAATACAACAATAATTATTTAATTTTTTTTTAATTTAACAAAGGTGATTCATTCAAATCAAGTTGAGAATTTAACAGTTTATTACTACTTTTCAATGTATTTATTTCTACAGCCTCCAAAAGGTCCAACTTCTTACCCTTATCACAAACATGTAAAATTTCAAAATTTGGATCGAAACAATATGCTAACCATCTATTCCAATTTAATCATTGTTTCGATCGAAATTTTGATCAATTCTCTGTACATGGCCATACCATTTAAGAGTTTGATATTCAATCCTCTTAACAACAGATGTGGTGACATTCATTTCTCTCCGAAGGAAATCATTTCTTATTTTATCCTGTCTTGTTTTTTGGAGGCTTCTTCTATGATAATCAAATTCAACTGTTCTAATTTTATTCTTTTGTAATTCCGTCAAAGACCAACTTTCACTTCCATATGACAAAATATTCTGTATTATGCTCTTATAAATTTTCATTTTAGTTTCCTTTGTAATATTTTTGTTCCAAATTATTCCATGCAATGTCTTAGTTGCATTTTTTTGCCATTGCAAGTTTAGTCTGTACATCTCTCTCACAGGTACCTGAACTTGTAATTATTGACCCAAGATATTTAATAAAATCACTTTTTTTCTTATTTTCCGTGTTTCAAGTGTGAGGTCATGCACATCCTTTCCCAAACACATATTCCCTTCCGCCCTATGTCAGAGACTGTCAAACTATAACATCCTTCAAAAACAAACTAAATAATTCTTTAATAACAAACTAACTTATACACCTCACTGATAGTATTCTTTTAACAAATAATAAATTTAATTATCTATGAAAATAATATTAAGATTAACAAATATTTTCTTTTGTTTTGTTTTAAATATTGTACAAACGTAAAATTAGTTTTCTACATCTCATCATTTTTCTTTGTTTTTTATATACACTAGACAGGGACAATTTAATATGTGTTGCTTGTATACATTTTATTATTAGTTTTAGTCTTAATTTTAACTAACATTAACTGGTTGATCAAATTTTTATTTAGTATTTAATATTAGAGTTAATTTAGATTGTTATATTCTGATGTAACATATGTTTGCCCTGGTGAGTGGAACAGAAGGCCACATGGCCTTAACTCCACCAGGCTAAATAAATAAATCTAAAAAAAATATATTCTGTTTTCTGTAAATGTATATTCAGTCCGTCTTCCATTAATATATGTATAATATTGAGTAGGGCTACACCTAAGTTATACATTTTTCCATTCTAATTTTTTTTTTTTTTAGAGTTTCCTGTATATACAATTTCCATTTTAAGTGCGGGCCTTGTTATTCTTATCTTTAAATTAGAAAACAACATGTCTCTTCCAGAAGCAAGGAGCTCCTATGTCTCCTTTTCGTGACCGAAATGCATCTGCGGGTGGGCGTCACTTCTATCCGATGCCAAAGTGTGAATACGCGTTCAAAATTAACCGGGGATGCTGCATCGTAATAAAAAAATATATCATATATGGTAGAGTTCCTAACTTCCACTCCGGCGACCCGGGTTCGATTCCCGGCGGGGTAGGGGATTTTAAATCTCCACCTTGGGTCTGGGTGTGTGTCCTGTCTTGTGTTTGTATGTGTGAATAAGATAAAAAGGTTAACAAAGGTAAAACAAGAAGGAAGAACAGTGTAAACGAAAGAAAACGAGAAGGAAAGAAATTTAAAAAAAACCGGGAAGTTCGTCGCCGTTGCGTAGTCGGTAGAATCCCTACCTTCCACTCCGACAACCCGGGTTCGATTTTTGGGCTGGGTAGGGGATTTTAAATCTCCACCTTGGGTCTGCGTGTGCGTGTCCTGTCCTTCTGTCTATGCGAGAATTAAAGAAAGTAAACAAACAGGTAAAACAAAAAATAAAGGTAAAACGAGAAGGAAAACTAGTAAAAAATATATCTAATTCTGTCACATAATCTAGTTTCACTGTAAAGTAAGTTCCAGTAATGCACTCCCTAACTAACTCACTCACTCACTGGCTCTATCGAACTCGTAGGTTAATGGCCGCGCGGGCATAAGCTCTCCACACATCCATATCCTGAAAGTAATCTTTTCCAATCATCCCCTGTATAATCTACTTCCCTCAAATAATTTTTTTATTCAAAGCCACCTGTTTGTCATTCGACATTTCATGTGTTCTCTCCTGGCATTGACGTATTGTAACCCACTTCTGAGGTTGGGGCGCCTGGAAGGCGGGGTTACGCTGCCCCAATGAAAAGATGAGTGATGACGATGGCTAATGATGCGCCAGGAGAGGCCTTAAACCTAAACTTAATCTAATGAGGTGAATGTGGTATTGATGATGATGATGGCCGGATGATGTTCGGGGACCGTTTGGGCCTTAAAGTTTCCTCACATTTGTCTTAGCGTGAGGAAAAATCCCGAAAAAAACTTCACCCAGGAAACTTGTTCCGAGCCGGGGATCGAACCCGGGCCCGCTGCGTGACAAGGCAGTACACTACCTCGGGCCACAGCGGTGGACTCCCTCAAATCATAGTTAATGTTATTTTCCCATCTCATTCTTGGTCTACCAACTGGACTATTTCCCTCTGCTTTTCCTACAAGAAGTTTCCTTGCACCTATTTCATCCCCCATATATGCCACATGTCCTGCCCATCGCAGTACAACACACAGTTGTGAAGTGTTTTACATAATCTCATCAACAACAACAAGGATTAAGCCCAATGGCCTGTTCCGATCTCATTATAGGTCGAATTGGCCCTTCCATCTCTTCAATGGTCTTCTCAACATTCTCCTCCCTTTTGGTTTATAATTAAACATTCTTCTTGGTATGCGCTGTTCATTCATTCGTAATACGTGCTGAAGATAAACATTTTTGTTAACATGTCTGAAGAAGGTACAGTGTACCGAAACAGCTGTCACCGAATTATATAATAAATATGAAAATCAAATAAAACTACGTTTTATTTTTATTTAATTAATAAACATTTTGATAGTATTTTATTCTTTCACAGAGATTAAATATATTAAGTTCTGTTCTTATATCTTCGTTTTTCTTTTTACCGGTCCTTTGGTATCCTGCTATTGCTCTCAACATCTTCTTTACAGAATCTCGGAAATTAAATATCCTCGCTTCTGTCGCACCCTGGCATTGTAATGCACTATTTGAAAACTGTAAATGAAGTGGGAATGTTTGCAAGTGGATGGTATACAGGGACGAAGTGTTTTCGGATAACAAGTGGGGGAGCGCAGCCGGTGAAAAATTAAGTGCAGTTTAATACGCACAGTGTTAAATGTCCTGCTGATTCATTCCGTCCAGTTGAGATAAGACAGTGAGAAATCTGTTTGAATACTGCACCAGTTGCACTGCTGCTAAATCCAATTGTCTGCAGTCTTCAGTTCATTTATTTCCGCCATTATTTATCTCCTCTGTCCACCGCTGTGGTCTTGAGGTTGTCAAGCAGCGGGTCCGAGTTCGGTCCCTGGCCAGGGCAATTTTCCTTGGTGAGATTTCTTTCGAGGTTTTTCCTCACCTGTAAGACAAATGTCAGGTAGCTTTGAGGCCCAAAAGGTCCCCGAACATCTCTACCCACAGCTGTGATTTCGAGGTTGCGTGCTGCCTTGTAACGCAGCGGGCCCGGATTCGATTCCCGGCCATAAAAATCTTCCTGGGTGAGGTTTTCTCGGGGTTTTTCCTTATCTGTAAGACAAATGTCAGGTAGCTTTGAAGCCCGAAAGGTCCCCGAACATCATATGGCCGTCATCATCATCATCCTTCACCGGTGTGGAAAGCAACGGGAGACTACCACAGCTACAATTCCCTAGTGAAGCTGCAAAGCATAGCATGAAAATGCTAAGCATAGCATGAAAATGCTATAATAATAATAATAATAATATATAAAATTGAAGATAAAATCAGCGAAAATAATAAGAAATGGACAGAACACTTAATGAGAATGAACAACGAAAGAATACCAAAAAGAACCTTCCTGTATAATCCCAGAGGAACAAGAGATGTTGGCCGACCACGTAGAAGATGGACTCCACTTTTAACTTCGCCGGAACAGGCTGCATAGCCTAAACCTTGTAGTAGAAGAAGAAGAAGAAGATAATAATAATAATATATTATTATTATTATTATTATTATTATTATTATTATTATTATTATTGCATTATTTGAGCCTCATAATTCTTTGCCATATACACATTTATCTTGTTTACGCATTACAGTAATTTATTTCTTAATGTTCTCGGCCAAATACAGCTTTTGTCAAGTTTGAAGTTGTAGATTCGTTTCCGGTCAAAATAAAATACTCGATCCCGAGTCACGGAAATATGTGGCACGTTACAGAACTTAGATCATCATCATCTTCTTCTTCCGTACATGGATTATGCAATCTTGCCTGTTTCGTCTTCAGACTGTTAGAACCATCTCTCCCTCGGACGTCCCACATATCTTCTTCCTTAAGATTATATGCTAGTGGTGGGTTTCTTTCGTTATTCATACGATCCAGGCGGGCTCTCCAATTGTCTTTATATTCCTCTATTTTCTCATTTAAGTCGTATATATTCAATTCGTCTCTTTATATCTTCATTTCTTATCAGATCCATCTTTGTGCAACCTTTTACGCTACTAAGGAACCTCACTTCAGCCGATTGAATCTTACTTCTATCTGTTTCCTGTAACTCACTACCGACCATTATCTTATAAAATGTAATTTTATGTCTATTATTGTAGACATTTACATTTATTGTCCCACATACTGACTGAAATTTGTTTAATTTGATTTCTAAGTCATCCAGAATGGGTTGAAGCAAGGAGATGCACTATCTCCTCTACTATTTAATTTTGTACTAGAGCATGCCATTAAATCTTTAGAGAATGAGGAAGGCTTACAACTGAATGGTATTAATAAGCTGTTAGTTTATGCTGATGATGTACTACTACTGGCCGATAGCGAGGAGATACTAAAGGCCAACACGCACACACTATTGAGTAACACTAAGAAATTAGGACTGGAAGTAAATATCAGTAAAACTAAATATATGGTCACACGTAGAAATACATTATATAATGGAAATGGACAGCTAATGACAAATGAGGGAAATTTTGAGGAATTGGCTGAATTCAAATACCTAGGAACAATAATCACAAATAGGAATGAGATGCACAAAGAAATTAAACATAGGCTCAATTCTGGAAATGCGTGCTATTATGCATTGCAGAGACTCTTGATGTCCCAACTCCTTTCAAAAAACGTTAAGCTGAAAATATATAAAACTATTATTCTACCAGCTATGTTATATGGGTGCGAAACATGGACTCTTACTTTAAGGGAGGAAAGGAGATTACGAGTATTTGAGAATAAAGTTCTTAGGAAAATTTTTGGACCAAAGAGAGATGAACAGACAGGTGAATGGAGAAGACTACATAACAATGAACTACACGGTCTTTATAGGAAGCCAGATATAATAAGAACAGTTAAGTCCCGTAGACTGCGATGGGCAGGACATGTTGCGCGAATGGGGAATGAAACACGTGCATGGAAACTTCTTGTAGGAAAGCCAGAAAGAAAAAGCCCAGTTGGTAGACCAAGAATGAGGTGGGAGAACAACATTAACTATGATTTGAGGGAAGTAGATTATACAGGGAATGATTGGAAAGCATTAGCTCAGGATAGGGATATATGGAGAGCTTATGTCCGTGCGGCCATGAACCTACGGGTTCGATAGTGCCAGTGAGTAAGTAAGTAAGTAAGTTGATTTCCAAGTCTCTGTCATAGTTTATATTGCATCTAATATAATCAAAAATAGATACTTGTTCCAATATTTTATTTTATATTAATTAGAAACAAATAATAGTATAAATTTCTTGGATTTATCAATAAAACACATTGATAATAAGTTTGAGTTTGGTATCTTTCACAAACCATCTCATACTGATACCACTATCCACAGTTCTTCTCTTCACCCATATACTCATAAGATGGCAAGCCTTTAATACTTACATTCATAGACTTTTAAATATCCATCTTTCACCCTTGGAATATAATAATGTATTGAATATTATTAAACAATTAGCTATTAATAATAACTACGACCCTAAAATTATAGAATATTTAATTAAGAAACTTCATTACAAAAAAGCAATTAGCAAAGTTTTTCCTTTACCCAAAGAAAACACAAAGAAATATGTCGTAATGTCATACATAGACCCACTTTCAAATAAAATATCTAAACACTTTAAAAAGTTGAACATTAATGTGGCATTTAAAACTAATAAAACTATACAAAATATAATAAAAAACAATAAAACCAAAACAAAAAAAGAAAAATTATCAGGTGTATATAAATTCAAGTGTGGCACATGTGACAATGTCTATATAGGACAAAACTGGTAGACCTTTTATCTCTCGGATAAAGGAACATGAGAGCATATAACAGAAATTTAGAAAATTCAAAATATGCTAACCACCATTCCAATTTAATCATTGTTTCGATCCAAATTTTGACATTTTACATATTTGTGATAAGGGTAAGAAGTTAGATTTTTGGAGGCTGTAGAAATTAATAAATTTAAAAGTAGTAACAAACTGTTAAATTCTCAACTTGATTTGAATGAATCCCCTTTGTTAAATTTAAAAATTTAAATAAATATTGTTGTATTGTTGCTTAGATCAGTTGGAACACAATTCATAATTTAACATGTCTGAAGAAGGTACAGTGTACCGAAACAGCTGTCACTGAATTATATAATAAATATGAAAATCAAATAAAACTACGTTTTATTTTTATTTAATTAATTTTATATTATTATTATTATTATTATTATTATTATTATTATTATTATTATTTTGTGGATCCTTTGGTCCTTCTTAGAAAGGTAATTTCTGCACTTTGTATTCTACTGGAACTCCTCTTATTTGTTACCCAGGACTCACTACCGTACAAAAGTACCGGTACCGCCATTGTTTTGTACAACTTCAATCTTGTATCCTCCCTTGTTTTATGTTTTAGTGTTGTATGAATGGCGCCACATATAATTTGAAATGTTGATAATTTATTGTCTGTATCATTTCTTGTTCCACATCCAGAAGACAATTCACAACCTGGACACTTGTGACAGAGGTATAATTGGAATTCTTAAACGATGGTTTGGTGTTTTATTTCCTAGGTTCGTCGAACGGGCACAGCCCGGTACTGAACTTGTCGAAAAGCGGCGGTGGGTCAGGTGGAGAGCACTCAGGCAGTGAGGCGGGCCACACGGGGCCAGAGGACGATGAAGACGACGAAAATGTTAGCGATGTTGACGAAGAAGACGAGAAAGATCAAGGTAAGGCTAACTAACTAACTAACTAACTAACTTACTCACTGGCATTATCGAACCCGTAGGTTCGTGGCAGAGAGGATATATCCCTATCCTGGGATGTTTTCCAATCATCTCCTATATAATTTACATCCTTCAAATCATGGATATTCTTATTCTCCCACCTCATTCTTGATCTACCAACTGGGCGTTTTCCCTCCGGTTTTCCTACAAGAAACTTCCATGCACCTCTTTCGTCTCCAATACGTGCAACATGTCCTGCCCATCGCAGTCTACGAGATTTAACTGTTCTTATTATATCTGGCTTCCTATACATATCATGTAGCTCACTGTTATGCACTTTTCTCCATTCACCTGTCCATCTGTTTTTGGTCCAAATATTTTCCTAAGAACATTATTCTCAAATACTCCCTTAAAGTAAGAGTCCATGTTTCACATCCATATAATATAATTGGTAGAATCCATCCATAGTAATTCTGCCCGAAGGCAGGTCGTTCACTGCAATCATAGCATTTTCATGCTATGCTTGCAGCTTTACTAAGGAATTGTAGGTGTGGTAGCTTTCCGTTGCTTTCCACACCGGTGAAGGATGATGATGATGATGATGATGACCATATGATTTCGGGGACCGTTTGGGCCTTAAAGTTTTCCTGACATTTTTCTTACAGGTGAGGAAAACTCCCGATAAAAACCTCACCCAGAAAAACTGCCCCGACCGGGGCCCGCATAACAAGGCAGCACGCTACCTCGAGACCACAGCGGTGGACAACTGGTGGAATAATAATTTTATATATTTTCAATTTAACGTTTTTTGAAAGGAGTTGAGACGTCAAGAGTCTCTGTAATGCATAATAGCACGCATTTCCAGAATTGAGCCTATGTTTAATTTCTTTGTGCATCTCATTCCTATTTGTGATTATTGTTCCTAGGTATTTGAATTCAGCCACTTCTAAGCATTTCAACCCAAATTTAAATGTACTGGACATGTAGGGTTGCTAATAATCGAGACAGGGAAGTTCTGTACAGACCAAGTGCTGGAGTCGTAAATTTGCAGGTACTTTTTATGAAGAAAAAATGTAGTGAAGAGTTTTGCGTGCAACAAGGTACGGTTGTAATTGTTTTTATGTCTCGCTGTTCATCTGTTGGTTATTTCTGTAAAAAATAATTTATTTCTATTACTTACCGGATCCCCCTCTAGTGCAACAGTTCTTGCAGTCGGTATTTTTTGGGATTTATAACCCAGTTTGTGAAAGAAAGAAGAAATTTCTTATTGGAATGATTACCTGCGTGATCTGAACTAATAAACAACACACCTACATGCCTCATGCCAAACAGTGCTTCATGTTATAAAATACAGCGTGCAGCTTCTTTTTTCCACAAGCGCGGAGACCTGGCGCAGTCGTTAATTTGAGCAATATGCTGCAAGGAACCTCACCAACTCTATCAGTCCTGTTGATATTATATCTAAATGATAACTTGTTATCACATATGTGCGTCTTCTTATATTTATTTTATTTATATACAGAATTTTAATGTTTACACATCTTTCTGTGCCTAAGTTTTATTTTTCTTCTCAACTCGTATTTAATACACAAGTGATCTTCTTGGTGATATAATATTAAAATATATATGTAGTCAATATGCCCATTTCACCAATTAATGTTTTAAAATGGTCAACAAGTTTCTACAGCCAAGCTGTCATTCTCAAGACCAGATATTGACTGTCAGTCAATATCTGGTCTTGAGAATGACAGCTTGGCTGTAGAAACTTGTTGACCATTTTAAAACATTAATTGGTGAAATGGGCATATTGACTACATATATATTTTAATTCTCAACTCGTCTCTCCATCCAATCCATTTCCTCCAGTCCTCCTGCTCTCATTCAAGTTCTTATTTCCTGCATCCACGAGTTTCGAGGTCTCTCTCTCCTCCTTCTTGCAGGTGGACACCATTCCAATGTTTTCCTGGGTAATCTTTCTTCTTGCATTCGTCGTACGTGTCCATACCAATTTAATTGCTTATACCGTATATAATCTACTATTGAATAACTAATATTCATTTTTTCTCTTATGACAGTATTTCTTATTTTGTCTAATTTTGAACATGTTGCTGCTCTCCTCAAGAAATCCATTTTCATCGACATAAGTTTTTGTTGAATTTCCAAACTTCAGCTACATATGTGACAGTACTTCTCACTATTGAATTATATATTTGTAACTTATTTTTCCTGGTTATATGTCTGTTCCATAAGATTTCATTCATCATTGCCGTTATTGCTCTACCTTTATTTATTCTGTTCTTAATATCACTTTCTTGTTTATGCTCTTTATCTAATTTTACTCCCAGATACTCAAATTCTTCACATCCTCTAATATACCCCTTTTTCATCTTCTAATATCGAATCTTCGGTCTCCTTATATCATATCTTTTAATTTTTTTAAAACAATTACTCAGCTAGAAAAAAGACACACAGAAATAATAATAATAATAATAATAATAATAATAATAATAATAATAATAATAATAATAATAATAATAATAGTTGAGTTGGGAGAATAACTTTAACTATGATTTGAGGGAAGTAGATTAGACAGGGGATGATTGAAAAACATCGGCTCAGGATAGGGATATATGGAGAGCTTATATCCGCGCGGCCATGAACCTACGGGTTCGATAGTGCCAGTGAGTTAGTTAATAATAATAGTAGTAATAATTTATTTACATCCAAATTCTTAAAATTTACACATCGTTCTGTGCCTAAAGTTTTTTTTTTCTCCACTCTTCTCTATACATCCACTCCACGTCCTCCAGTCCTCTTGTACTCATTCCAGTTCTTGTTTCTTGCATCTACGAGTTTTGAGGATTTCCTTAATAAATATAATAATAATAATAATAATAATAATAATAATAATAATAATAATAATAAAATCTTTAGAGGATGAAGAAGGCTTACAACTCAATGGTATTAATAAGCTGTTAGTTTATGCTGATGATGTAGTACTATTGGGCGATAGCGAGGAGATACTAAAGGACAACATGCACAAACTATTGAGTAACACTAAGGAATTGGGGCTGGAAGTAAATATCAATAAAACTAAATATATGTTCACACATAGAAATACATTATACATGGAAATGGACAGCTAATGACAGATGAGGGAAATTTTGAGGAAGTGGCTGAATTCAAATACCTAGGAGCAATAATCACAAATAGAAATGAGGTGCACAAAGAAATTAAACATAGGCTCAATTCTGGAAATGCGTGCTATTATACATTGCAGAGAGTCTTGTCGTTCCAACTCCTTTCAAAAAACGTTAAACTGAACATATATGAAACAGTTATTCTCTTACTTTAAGGGAGGAAAGGAGATTGTGAGTATTTGAGAATAAAGATCTTAGAAGAATTTTGAATTCAAATTTGAAGTTAATTAGCAGAGTGAAGTCGGAAGCGGACCTTTTGGGGTTCTATTCCAGCATTTGCTCTTTGGATTGAGGGAAACCGCTTAAAACCTCAATCGGAATAGTTGATCACGCGGGATCTTGCCAAGTTTGGCTTTCGGATGACTCCATATTGGGAGGGCATCCAGGCTTCTCTTTATTTAAATATAATGTGCGTACATTTCAGGTTATTACAATCATTCATACAATTATGGTAACATTAATTTTTTTAGAGAAAAGCCATTTAAACTGAACATACAAAACGTACGTTTTGTCGCAAAATGATGCTTGTCCCATCAGTTTTTCAATGTGACCTTGGATTTCATTCCCACTGGACAAAACGTACGATTTGCTGTTTACGTGCCACATTTAATCCCTTAATACGTAGCCTACAATAAGGCGTAGGGTGTGATAATCTCAGCTAATCTGTTACCTTTCTCATAGTGAATATATTGTCAGAGCAGGACCCGCCTTGTCTAAAACCGTTCTGTTCTTCTAAAAGCAATGCAACTGCTATTGGTTTTAATCTATTGTTTAAAAACGTACAGCAAGACATAGCGTGTAAACCTACCTTACATTAGTTGAGATTCTCAATGTATTATTTCCAAAATTATAGGTATGTGATTAAATTAAAAGATATTTGAGGCAATAGAGGTTTGTAAATTTGAATTTCAGCTGATTTGAGCGACGTCCCTGAAATCGGTGGCTTAAACAGTGCACCTGGTAGCGACTCCCAACATGCCATAAACTACTCGACGCTTGCATCAGCGGCGGCAGCGGCGGGGGCGGTAGCGCCAGGTGTGGGGGTTGGAGTTGGTGTGGATCCTAGCATCTCGTCCACAGAAACACTCCTGAGGAACATCCAAGGTCTGCTCAAGGTGGCCGCCGACAATGCGAGACAACAGGAGAGGCAGATCAACTACGAGAAAAGTAAGTACCACACAGTTATAGTGCATGAAGACAGCTTGGGCTACTAAACTGGTCGCTTATTGAGTGTAGAGTAGGCGATATAAACCACATAATCATCATCTGAGTGGATTATTTCTTGCAGATAAGCAGGAATGTTGAGGAAGCACCAATAGCTTAGTTTTGTTTCCGTGTGAGACTTCGTAACATTCCACTGTATATTTATTTTCTTGCGCCAGAAAATACTATATTTCCGGGCAAAATCCCAAATGGTTATTCCCCGTAATCAATTTCCCTAATTTACTTTCCCAGAAACTCTTCCTCGAATGAAAAATGTCCGAAAATAAAAAAGTAAAAAAAAAAGGAACATTTTAAATAATGTAAAATTTATTTTCATTGTTGCAGAAAAGTTGTAACTTACGCGTTGAAAATAGTCTAGTGTGATATGATCTTTTCATGTATTGGTGATAATCCAACGCTAATATTTTTATCATTTCTTGCAAGGATAGCCTAAACCTAACCAATTTTGGGTATCCATGTTAAAAATTATATTTTTCGGTAATTTTTTTCTGGGATTTCTCCTTTCATGGTTTGAGTTTCGGGGTTTTGCCCTATCGGGGGTTTTTTTTCATTCGGCTCATTAGTTTCGGGGGATTACATCAAGGGAATGGAATGACTATGGAAAACATCTTAGAATTCAACTTCTATTGCTGTAATTAGCAAGAAGCAACGAACTAGACGCTTAACACTTAAATTGGCAGAACACTAATTTCTGGTGTCAGTTATTTAAAAGAGGCGGACCGCACTGAAAACGAAATCAACCATAACTGTTATTATAAGTTATGTTGTGTAATTCGATACACGTCTGAGTTATTTCTATTCGTTTATTTTATTCTGCTTTATTAAATAAAATTATTTAAAATTTTAGGTTGGTCTTTCCCAGGTTAGAGTGCTTAAATTGCGTTAGGTTAGCTTTTAGGATGGGTTTTCACATGTTAGAGTACTTAAATTTCCTGTGGTCTGGAATTTAGGTTAAGTTTAGGTTAAGAACTCTCCTGGCGCTTCATTATCATTTATCACCCATCATATCATCGCGGTAACTTAACTCCGCCTTCCAGATGCCCTAACTTCAGAATGTGTTACAATTAAGCCAATGCCAGGAGAGTACACCAGAAATGACGAAATGACAACCTGAGGCATTGAATAAAGAATTAAAAATATTAAATAAACCGATTATTGTATCCTGTAAGATACATCATCATCATCCAGGGATTAAGCCTGTTGGCTCGTTCCGGTTTCATGAAAGCTAGAATTGTTAAAATTCTTCTGTGTGGGCGACCAACATTTCTCCTTCCGTGCGGTTTATAATTTAGCAATAATTTTGGAAATCTTCCTTCTGGCATTCTATCAATATGTTCTTTCCAGTCGTTCCTATATTTAATTATTCGGTCTGTAAGTTTCAAAATATTTAGTTATTTTCTTATATCTTCATTTCTTTTCTTATCCAGCAGAGTATATCCTGCTATATTTCTTAAAAATCTCATCTCAGCTGCTTCCAATCTTTGTTCTTGTCTTTTAGTGATCGTCCAACATTCTGATCCATACATCAATACAGGAACAGCCATTACTTTATAAAAAATAATTTTTGTTTCTCTTCTTGTATTTTAAGGGTTCTTTTAATAGTGCCATACATTAGATTACATTTATTTATTTTGTCATTAATATCTTCAATTTTATCATATGATAAATTGAAACCTAGATATTTAAAACTGTTCACCTGCTCTAAAATTGTATCATCATTTACTATTTTTGCTCTTAAGGTATCATGTCCTTTAAATGCTAAAATTGTAGTTTTATCCTTTGAAATTGTTAAATTGTAATTGACACTTATTTTTTTGCAAATTAAAAATAGCTCTTTGTAGATCATCTTGTGAACTGGAAATCACTACTTGATCATCAGCAAATAATATTGTATCCAACAGTTTATTATTTATTTTAAAATGTTTATTTAAATTAATGTGCCACTTTAACATAACTTCATCTATATATACATTAAAAAGAGAAGGTGATAAAGGACACCCTTGTCTGATACCACAATTTATTGTTACCATTTTTTGTTGTTTAGATTTAAAACTCCTGTCTATTACAATTTTATTATTTACATATAAATTTTGTATCGCCATAATCAAATGTTGTGGAATACCTTTATTTGTCATTATATCCCATAATATCTTGGATATTATCTCTCTATCTGGGATGAAAAGGATATCCCTGAAAAAATTACTAGTGATAATAAAAGTTTAGGAATTATTAATCAAGTTATGAAACCATCCCTTGTACAAAAAACACCAGATTACGTTTATATAACACACAGTGTTGACCTATGGTAGTGAAGCATGGACACTAAAAAGACAACATGAAAGCAGAATAACGGCTTGTGAAATGAGATTCATGCGCAGAACAGCGGGTTACACCAGATGGGATCGGAAAAGGTACACCGATATCTTAAAAGAATTGAAGACTACGCCAATTTTGGAATATATTAAACAGTACCAACTGAATTGGAAACACCATCTTGAAAGAATGAGTTCAAATCAGATCCCCAAAGCTGTTTATAATTATATACCAAGAGGACGAAGATCTCTGGGCCGTCCTATGAAACGCTGGAGGGAAAATTTTCTATAGGATCGTAACAGGCCTTGGCCTAATACTTGGAAGGAAGAAGAAGAATAATATATCCCACAATTAATTTATATTTACCATATCAAAAGCTTTTTCATAGTCTATAAATCCTATATATGTTGGGATGTTAAATTCTACATTGCAGCAAATAAAGCAGTTCGTGTTGGGGTATATCCCTTGTATAAAGGCTGCAGATTTACAATTTCTCTGCAGGGCACGCCTTGCTGTATTTGACCTTAAACCTGAGAACGCAGGAATGATTTTATTTTGTTTGGGGTAATGATGTCATTGTAAGGTATTCGCTCTGCAAGTCCACCTTGTTCATGGCTCCATGACTCAAACAAGTAACAATGGCAGAAAATAGCTCTTTTCTTGTGTTAATTAAACTCGCCCATTTAGGATTTAATCTAGAGATACGGCTGCTAGGTAACGATTATTTGTAAAGTGTGACGTCATCCTTGTTTTACTCCAAATGAAAAGCTACTTGCAAGTTGTCTCCAAGGCCGTGTTCCAATGTGCACTCTTTACTTTCTCACTTACTTTTCCCATGATGTTACAACCCACCAATAACAGGTGCTTTTTTAACAATTTTAGGCCAAGTTGTCCAGTCTCCTCTCTTTCTCATCCAACCTGGTACCCCATTTTCCATGAGTCCACTCTCAACGACGCGTCGTTTAACCATATTGAACGAGAAAGTCCGTAAATCTCTCTTCTTGTGCATTTCCTATAAATAACTTTTGATTTCTTTAAATAATTAACTTATTACCACTCTCGAACCCATGTTAATGGCCGCGGGGACATAATCTCTCCATACATCCCTATCCTGAACTAATATTTTCCAATCATCTCCATTATAATCTACTTCCCTCAAATCATAGTTAATTTTATTCTGCCACCTCGTTCTGGACCTGCCTACTGGTTGCTTTCCCTGTGTTTTCCGATATGGACCTTCCATGTCACTCTTTCACTACCCATTCGTGCCATATGCCCTGTCCATTGCAGTCTACGACACTTAACTCTTCTTATTATTTCTGGTTTCCTATATTTCTGCTTTCTTTATTCTTAATAAATATAATTTAATCATATTTAAAAAAAACAATAATTATTATTGGTCATCTATGATATAAATTAATGGTATCTTTACCATGTGGTGGTGGAGTGGCTTGTCTGCTTAAATGACCCCGAGAGCTATGCCGGCGGTAGCATTTCTGGTGAAAGAGTTACCCATGCCAGACAGGTCAAAGGCAATAAACCAGACGAAAAAAGTACTTTGGTCGAAAGAGTGACGAACTTTCACCGTAAAATACAACCGACAAGAAACGCGGACTCGGGTTTCACTGCGTAAAATTACCCGGAGGTAAAATGTCACTCATTCGAAACTTCACTCTTAACATTGAAGTCAAAATATATAAAACTGTTATTCTTCCAGTTATATTATATGGATGTTAAACATGGACTCTTACTTTAAGGAAGGAAAAAAAAAAAAGATTAGAAATATTTGAAAATAAATTTCATAGCAACATATAAGGACGAAAGAGAGATGAACAGACAGGTGAATGGAGAAGACTACATAACAGCGAGCTTAACGATCTTCATATGAAACCAGATATAATAAGAACAGTTAAGTCTCGTAGACTGCGATGGATAGGACATGTGGTACGAATGGGAATGAAAGAGGGGCATGGAAACTATACGAAAACCTATATGCGCAGCAAAATATTTACATATATGTATTTTTCCCCTCCAATAACACTGACCAACAAAAATAAACTTTTTTTTTGTCTCAGAAAGAAAAATATGTGATTCTGATTGTATTTTTTCTCCTGAATTCAAATATGACATCGGTTTTTCTCCATCACGCGCAAGGTTTCCGAGAGACAGGAATTTTTAATTTCAAACACTTTAATATTTTCTACATTCGTTACTACACAATATTCGAACATTCGGACTCACCTAGAAAGTAAGAAATGTCGATTTTCTGCTATATTTCGCGTGTGGAGCATCACTCTTGATGGTCCAACAATAATCGGCCAGGATATTAGGATTCCATTTGTCTTGAAATCTCTTTTCCATAGCGGAAATCTCCTGAGTTAGCTCATTTGGTTTTATTTTACAATGGACAAATGGACGAAAAAACGTTTATTAAAAAATAATTATTTAAATCCATTAATTTAAATTGAAATAAAAAAAACTGTGGGTGATGGAGAAATTCCGAATACATATTTGAAAACACTATAAAAAAACTGCATTTAGTACAACTATTGGTACTCATGAGACAAAAATCATGTTGACCAGTGTTATTCAATACTTGTATCATCATCATCATCATCATCATCATCGGCATCAAGAATTAGATCTAGGTCTGTTCTGATCTCATTTTACAATTGGTCTGTTCATATTTCTCTGAGTCTTCCTACATTTCTTCGTCCTAATGATCTGTGCTGAAGAATCTGTTTCGAGATTATGTTGTTCAATAAAATTGCATATAATAAATCAGTTAAACAATTCCAGAAAATTGCTAGAGACAAACTCATTCTTGTCTTAGTTTTTTGTAAGGATTTTGGTTGACTGATGCATTTAAATGGTACATTTGTAGAGTTGGCAGGCCTGTGATTGCGATGCATCCTGTTTCTATCATAACAAGAGCGGTTCCATGTCACTCATTGCCAGAAAGAAAAATAACCACAGAATTTCATACTTGGATGTTTAGCATGGCACATGTTTCTTGTGCTAAAAACTTTTTCTGTGTATTTATATATGTTCTAATGCTATCTTTTTACCAATGACTTCCGTTCAAACATCTCTTGCGAAATATAAACTTTATGCTAAGTGTTTCCTCGCTTCTTCACGACACAATCTGCACAAATTCTGCAACTAAATACTTCCATCTGTTATATTTTATAAACTCTACAAGATAGGTTCCATCTTTGGCAGATTTCCACAGTTTTTCCCAGAGACAGTCTTCATGTACACGGACCATCGCAGAGGCAACAGTCTGTCACGTAGGAGTTTCATAAACTAAGGGAATTCGTTACAAAGTTGCATTCATGATTCTGTTTTCTGGTTTACGGAATACAAACCCACTATTTTGAACAAAAATATTTGCGTTAAAAAATAAGAAATATCTTTCAGATATTAAATCATAAAGCCAATGTGTGTAATACATAATTTATGAGATAATTATTATAAAAATGGACGAAAGTTCCATAAATTCGTCTAATCCTTCTTTTTTTAACACAATTAATTTTATAATCCGTTCTATAATATTATATAATAAAACATTATCTTTAGTATTTTCCTTACTTTTTGTAAGATCTAGTATTTAAATATCTCGATTTTAATGTATTATAGCTTATTTACTCAAACCAATATATATATATCCCCGACCGGGGATCGAACCCGGGCCCGCTGCGTGACAAGCCAGCACGCTACCTCGAGACCACAGCGGTGGACAATATATATATATATATATATATATATATATATATATATATATATATATATATGTATACATTAGGGTTATACATTTTTGGATTTTTGTGAAATAAAATATTTCCTGTGTAATGGATGGATGAACTTTTACTTAAAATCATTGAAAAAGGCTTTCATTTCACCGAGCTTCAAGAAAAGATCTCCCCCAAATTCATTCATATATCAAAATTTAATATTGATTTGGGGGTGACCTTTTCTTGAAGCTCGGTGAAATGAAGGCCTTTTTCAATGATTTTAAGTAAAAGTTCACCCATTCATTGCACAGGAAATATTTTATTTCACAAAAATCCAAAAAGTTATAACCTTACTATATATATATATATATATATATATATATATATATATATCCATCCATAAGTAAAAATAAAATTCATACTAATCAAGGAGTTAAACAAGGATGCAGTATCTCTCCAGTTTTGTTTAACCTATACATCAATGATATAATAAAAAAAATGGAACGAAGAAACAAGTAAAGGAATACAATTAGATAAAACACACTACTTGAAAACATTATTATACGCTGATGACCAGGTAATAATAGCAAATACAGAAGACGAACTTCAAAGGAATATTTTTAAACTATATAATATATGTGAAGAATGTATAAATTAATGAATATTTGTTTGTTTGTTTGTTTGTTCTTTATGCTCTGCCACACCATTAATCAGATTGTGATGAGGCTTTTTGCAAAATGCACAGGAGTTTCCCGGGAAGGATATAGGTTATAAGAGAGTTGTAATACTCAACACCTTCACCCTTAAAAAATCACCCTTTGTAGTGTAAAACGTGACAAAAAAGTAGTTTTTTCGACACTTAAATGGCTTGCGCTGCCTAAACCATAACAAATATATAAAATGAATGCACGCAGAATTGAATATCTCAAAAAAAGTCCGCGATAGCATGTGTTTATATTTTATTGATAACTCACAATAACAATTTCTGTGTTTTATTCATGCCAAGAAGATCAGGATAAATAGATTTCCGGGCATGCCGGGTAATCAGCACGAGGTAAAAGTAAAGTAAAGTGATCCCTCTACAGGCCTCAGTAGGCCCTTGGGGTAGTAGGAGGTTAAGACTCCCACTTTCTAGACAATCGGCACTTGATGTCAGCCGGATTGTCAGCCCTGCGTGACGGCCGCCTTTACCCCCAAAAGAAGTGTCTGGTACTCATTTTCGCGAAAGGCTGAGTATCTAAAATAATTACAATATAAATGTATCCTTTCACTTATTCAACTAAATATAAAAAATAATTTTCGTCTCAGCTCATTTATGCCAGGAAGATCGGGATAAGTAGATTCCTGGACAATGCCGGGTAATCAGCACAGGGTTCCTAAAAATAATTACGATATAAATTGTTATTTTTTCCTCTTTTAGTTATTCAACTAAACATAAAATCATATCATATTTCATGTATTTAGGCGCAGGAGTGCAGCCGGGTATCAGCTAGTATATAGGCCTATCATGCACTGTTCACAATCTTAGAAGTATTAATGATAATAACAATTTTAAAATCTACTCGGAATACATTCTCTAGTAAGTCGGTCGGGTTCACGTGTTGTAAGGTGTTTACTTGAAACACGTGGAATGGAAACGTCATGGTTTCTGCTTGACAGATCATAACTAAGGGCGGGGGGGGGGGTATTCTGTTCGCTTCATAAATTCCCTATATAAGTGTTATTTAAAATAGTATTGTCTCGCTTCCAACAACGGTAATTGAAAAGTTTGATGTTGAAAGATAACAAAAGCAGGCTACAGGAAAGGGGTGGACATAATTTGCGTTTAAAGACAGTGCAACCATTTTACTTTTCAAACACACAAAAATTGTAGGTCTAACATTTCCTTTGTTATTGTGAAGAAACCACAACAATGTACTTGTTTTGTTAAAGGGAGTGCATTTCTCACAAAATTCCTGTCCAATTTTATTCTTAGGGTTTCATTTTAAAGTAATTTCCCACCATTTATAATGATTATTACATGTTTTCTAGCGATTATTTTAATTTATTTTTTGACGATACTGAACTACGAGTACGTGAAGACGTGATAGCACATTGATTTTAACGAATGTTCTGTGTTCCAGTGCAGCCAATATAGTGTCTGTACTAATTAACTTTCACAAAATAAAATCAGCGTGCATTCTTTCACAGGTTGGAGTACTTAAATTGCGTTAGGTTAGCTTTTAGGTTGGTCTTTCACACATTAGAGTGCTTAAATTGCGTTAGGTTAGATTTTAGGTTGGTCTTTCACACATTAGAGTGCTTAAATTGTGTTAGGTTAGCTTTTAGGTTGGTCTTTCACACATTATGGTGCTTTAATTGCGTTAGGTTAGCTTTTAGGTTGGTCTTTCACACATTATGGTGCTTTAATTGCGTTAGGTTAGCTTTTAGGTTGGTCTTTCACACATTAGAGTACTTAAATTGTGTTAGGTTAGCTTTTAGGTTGGTCTTTCACACATTAGAGTGCTTAAATTGTGTTAGGTTAGCTTTTAGGTTGGTCTTTCACACATTATGGTGCTTTAATTGCGTTAGGTTAGCTTTTAGGTTGGTCTTTCACACATTAGAGTGCTTAAATTGCGCTAGGTAAGATTTTAGGTTGGTTTTCACACATTAGAGTGCTTAAATTGCGCTAGGTAAGATTTTAGGTTGGTTTTCACACATTAGAGTGCTTAAATTGCGTTAAGTTAGCTTTTAGATAGGACCTTCACAGATTAGAGTACATAAATTACGTTAGGTTAGGTTTTAGGTTGTTTTTTCACAGGTTAAGACACTTAATTGTGTTAGGTTAGCTGGTTCGTAAAATATCGTGTATATGTTGGCTGCATCCCGTGATTCCATAGTGTAAACCGAAGCGGCCGTTGGCATGCGCATGGTATATGATTGGAACTTAGAACAAATTTTTCCGTCACGTGTTATAAAGTATTTCCGTCACATTTACCTTAATTAAGCTGGTATGTTTGTGTTTTCTACCATCCTGTGCTTGTTGTATGATCAGCAAGTGGAAAAATGTGTGCAGTTGCTAAACTGTGTGGAAGCGAAGAGAGTGTTGTGATTGGAACATAGCCGGTGTGGCAGAGGTATTCCACACATGTGATTACATATTGGTCGTGTGTGTTAGAGCACGCTGATGGGACACTTCGTGTGTGGCTGCAGCCGTTTGGACCGGGATTCCCAAAACAATTGACTATTTTATTGCACTCACATTACCACGAGTAAGACATTCAGCCTTGCACGTTACTCCAGCCGCACACGATGTGCCATCCATCTTCCAATTAATGAACATTTTACCCTCTAGTCTTCAGCATAATTGAATTTATTTCTTCTTCGATGTTATTTTCATTAGTTTTTGCAGGTTTAAACTGATCTCACTTGGGAGTTTTGCTTTAACATCTTAATTCCTTTCTCGCCTCACTCTTTTTCGTCTTTTTTCCTAAAAAAACACATTAATATTTATAATTTTGTTTGTTTTTACAATATTTTAATTTTTGATTCTCTAAAAAAATTATTCAAAACTTTCAACACTTTTAAAATTAATTTTAAGGCACCTTTGAGATCATGTAGATAGATCATCGGTTGATTAATGTCTTTGGCATCGTCCGATTCCTAATAGCCGAATTTGTCGGTCCATCCAATCTCCTGGTTGAAGATGTTTCTCCTTCATGTATAAATATATTCCCTGACTCCAAGAGGTTTTAAGTCTTCCTCGCATCGTCTTCCCCCAGGTTTCCATTCCAAAACATAATTTGAGGTGATGTAATGAAATATTAAAAATATAAAATCAGTACCTGATAAGTCAGTCGTGTTCAACTAAAATAAAGTTCTACTTCGACAAGTAGTTAAAAATATGAAGGCCTTTCAAAGACAAAGATTCATCTTCTCCATTTGAACTGGTGCCAGACAAAGTTTTATAACATAATTTTATTTTAATTAACGGGGACTGATTTACCAGGTACTAATTGTATATTTTTATCCCAATGGCACCCATGCCAATTCCTTTAAAAAAATGTTAAACTGGAAATATAAAAAAAACTATTCTTCTACCAGTTATGGATGCGAAGCATGGACTCTTACTTTAAGGGAGGAAATGATATTACAAGTATTTGAGAATAAAGTTCTTAGAAAAATTTTTGGACCAAAGAGAGATTAACTTTAGGTGAATGGACAAGACTACATAACAGTGAACTACATGGTCTTTATAGGAAGCCAGATATAATAAGAACAGTTAAGTCTCGTAGACTGCGATGGGCAGGACATGTGACACGAATGGGGAAAGACGTGCTTGGAAGTTTCTTGTAGTAAAACCAGAGGGAATATGCCCAGTTGGTAGAAGAATGAGGTGGGAGAAAAACATTAACTATGATTTGAGGGAAGCAGATTATACGGGGGATGATTTCAAAACATTAGCTCAAGATAGGGGTGTATGGAGAGCTTATGTCCGCGCAGCCATGAACCTACGGGTTCGATAGTGCCAGTGAGTTAGTTAGTTAGTCAATTATTGTATTGTATTGTAAGCCCATGTTTTCCCTTTACAGAGATTTAGGCGCTCTCCCCCTACAGGGAAGAAATTGAACCATACTAATCTAGTTACACTTGTTTTCGTATAGATATCAGTGGTCCGTGATCAGCGTTCCGCCTCAGACTGACATCTAGGAAACCTAGGTAGTACTAGGACGGGAAAATTCAGTAAATTTTGCTTAGAGGCCTTCTCATTCAGGCTTAGGGATTTTTTACGAGCCTGAAATTCTTCAGACTCGGGACGAATAGCTAAAAGTCCCTCCCGGACGACTTGCTCCTTGGATTTTTTCGTCCTAAAAAATCCATCGACCCCGGCCGGGTTTGAACCCGCGACCCTCGGGACCAGAGGAAGGAGCATAATCACTAGTCCACCGCGGCCGACGTTAAATATATATTTTTAATATGTAAAACTGTTATTCTCTAGTAACAACACAGGGTGCTGCATAAGTGAGTTAACCAATGCACATGGTTGCAGGGGGAAAAAATCAGATTGGTTGACCCTGGGGTTTGAATACGGGACCTTCAGAATATAATCTCAAACACTACTAAATAGTAGAAAATTTAATTTACGGTGGAATTACACGTATTTTGTAGAGGTCTGAGATTCTATAAAATCTTAAAGGTATAGAAATTGAATTTGGTATCACTAATTTATAACATAAAATCATAATGGTCTTCGATCTTTTCCCAAAAATGACAACATTTTAGAAATTTTTGAAAACTTCAGAAATACAATCTCGAGGGTGTGTCAGCGATTTATAATGCAAAAAATCCGGTCTAAGTCGAACTTTGAAAATCGAATTATTTTTTTCCAAAAATGACAAAATTTTAGAAATTTCGACAACAGCAAAAATACACTCTAGAGGGTGTGTCCACGATTTATAATGCAAAAAATCCGGTCTAAGTCTAAAAATTGAAAATCGAGTTTTTCCATGGCTATAGTCTTGGATTAGAAACTTTGAAAACTGCAAAAATACAATCTAGATGACTTCTCGGCGATTTATAATGCAAAAAATCCGGTTTAAGTCGCAAATTTGAAAATCGAGTTTTTCCAAGGCTATACTTACTTACTTACTCACTGGCACTATCGAACCCGTAGGTTCATGGCCGCACGGACATAAGCTCTCCATACATCCCTATCCTGAGCTAATGCTTTCCAATCATTCCCTGTATAATCTACTTCCCTCAAATCACAGTTAATGTTGTTCTCCCACCTCATTCTTGGTCTACCAACTGGGCGTTTTCCTTCTGGCTTTCCTACAAGAAGTTTCCATGCACGTCTTTCATTCCCCATACGCGCAACATGTCCTGCCCATCGCAGTCTACGGGACTTAACTGTTCTTATTATATCTGGCTTCCTATAAAGACCATGTAGTTCATTGTTATGTAGTCTTCTCCATTCACCTGTCTGTTCATCTCTCTTTGGTTCAAAAATTTTTCCTAAGAACTTTATTCTCAAATACTCGTAATCTCCTTTTCTCCCTTAAAGTAAGAGTCCATGTTTCGCACCCATATAATATAACTGGTAGAATAATAGTTTTATATATTTTCAGCTTAACGTTTTTTGAAAGGAGTTGGGACATCAAAAGTCTCTGCAATGCATAATAACATGCATTTCCAGAATTGAGCCTATGTTTAATTTCTTTGTGCATCTCATTCCTATTTGTGATTATTGTTCCTAGGTATTTGAATTCAGCCAATTCCTCAAAATTTCCCTCATTTGTCATTAGCTGTCCATTTCCATTATATAATGTATTTCTACGTGTGACCATATATTTAGTTTTACTGATATTTACTTCCAGTCCTAATTTCTTAGTGTTACTCAATAGTGTGTGTGTGTGGCCTTTAGTATCTCCTCGCTATCGGCCAGTAGTACTACATCATCAGCATAAACTAACAGCTTATTAATACCATTCAGTTGTAGGCCTTCCTCATTCTCTAAAGATTTAATGGCATGCTCTAGTACAAAATTAAATAGTAGAGGAGATAGTGCATCTCCTTGCTTCAACCCATTCTGGATTTCAAAAGTGTCTGAAAACTGTTTGCCTACACGCACCCTACTCGTTGAGCCATTTAGACACATTCGTATAAGTCTAACTAACTTTTTAGGAATTCCGAACTCCAGCAGGATACTATATAACTTCTCCCTCTTAATTGAATCATATGCTTTTTTGAAGTCTACATATAGTTGATGTACAGTACCATTATATTCCCATTTTTTTTTCTAAAATCTGTCTTATACTAAAAATCTGATCTGTTGTAGACCTGTTTCTTCTAAATGCACATTGATGATCTCCTAGAATGTCATCAATATAGGGAGTAAGTCTGCTTACTAATATATTTGTTAGAATTTTGTACGAAGTTGAAAGTAATGAGATGCCCCTATAGTTGTTGCAATCAGTTTTATCTCCTTTCTTATAAATTGGTACGATAATTGATTCCTTCCATTCATCTGGAAGAGCTTCTTTTTCCCAAATCATAGTAAGCAACCAGCGTATCTTGTCCATCAATTTTTCTCCCCCTGATTTTATCAGTTCTGCTGGGATCTCATCTGAAACCTGATGCTTTATACATCTTCAATTTTTCAATTGCCATTTCAACCTCTAATGCACTTGGCTCTGCGACTAGCATTTCTGCTGTCTGTAACTTATCCTCCTCAATGTCCTGTTCTGTATGTACATTTAATAGCTGATTAAAATAACTTTACCATCTATTTAATATACTCTTGGAATCTGCAATCATATCCCCATTTTCATTCCGAATTATGTTTGTTCTAGCCTGAAACCCTTTCTTCTCTATACTAATTCCCTGATATAATTCTCTAATGTTCCTATTTTTTGCATTCATTTCAAGATCATTAATCTTCTCTCTCAAATATTCCCTCTTCTTACTCTTTAGTAACTTGGTGGTTTCCCGTCTAAAACTACCCAATTGCTCTAAATTTACCTCATTTGGCTCGTGTAACCATTTCATTTTTGCTAGCTTTCTTTTCTTTACGATGTCGGCACATTCCTCATCAAACCATTCTTGTTTTGCCTCTTTTTTAAAACAACCAATGCTTTCTGATGCTGACAATTTAATAGTATCTCTTATAGCCTCCCATTCTTTATTTATATCAGTTTCTTCTTCGTTTGCCACATTGTCATCTGAAGATTCCAGTACTTCAAATCTATTAGCAATTTTGATTTGGTATTCTTGCCGCATTTCATCATTTTTCAAGTTTTTTAATTCATATTTTACAGAATCATCTTTAGCGTTTGTTCCTCTCATAAGCGATAGCCGTTGTCTGATTTTCACCCTGACCAGATGATGATCCGAATTGCAGTCTGTCCCTCTAACTGATTTAACATCGATGATGCTACTGTGCCAGCGTTTATCCACTAATACATGATCTATCTGGTTCCGAGTTTCTCCATCTCGGGAGACGTCCAGGTGTATTTATGAATATCCTTATGCTGAAATGTTGTGCTCTTAACAATGAGATTCTTTGATGTGGCAAATGTGACTAATCTAACCCCGTTGTCATTACTATCTTCATGAAGACTGAATTTGCCTATTGTTGGTTTGAATATATCTTCCCGTCCCACTTTTGCATTAAAAATCTCCTAAGACAATTTTCATATGATATCGTGAAAGGCTATCAAATAAGCATTCTAATTCTTCATAGAACTCATCCTTGATCTTGTCATCTTTATCTTCTGTAGGGGCATGTACATTTACAATTATAAAATCATGTCGTTTACCCTTTAGAATTATGTATGATATCCTATCACTAACAAACTTAATATCTCGGATAGCGGATAGGATCCTCCTTCTGACTAAAAAAACCCGTTCCAAATGCAGGTCTTTCTGCACCCCCATAGAGTATAATGCAAAGCTTCCTGATTCCTGACTACCTTCTCCTGGCCACCTAACTTCCTGTAAAGCGACTATATCCAAGGGCGATTTATCCAATTCCCGCGTTAATATCTCTAGTGCCCCGCTACTGTATAAAGTCCTAACATTCCATGTTCCTAGGAACATGTCCCTGTGTTTGAGCCTTTGGCATGGGTTCCCTGAAGTAGTCCCCGCCCGGAGAACCGAATGGGGGACTATTTGACCTCCGGAAAATTTTACCCCAGTAGAACCCATGTCCGCATTTCTTGACGGTTGTATTTTTACGGTGAAAGATCGTCACTCTTTCGACCAAGGTACTTATTTCGTCTGGCTTATCACCTTCGACCAGTCCGGCATGGGTAACCCTATCGGCAGCAATGCTACCGCCGGCATAGCTCTCAGGATCATTTAAGCACACAAGCCACTCCACCACGTCAAGGTAAAGATACCATGGAGGGATTTCCAAGGCTATAGTCGCGGATTTTTTTCCCAAAAATGACAAAAGTTTAGAAATTTTGAAAACTGCAAAAATACAATCTAGACGGCTTCTCCGCGATTTATAATGCAAAAAATCCGGTCTAAGTCGCAAATTTGAAAATCGAGTTTTTCCAAGGCTATAGTCGCGGATTTTTTTCCCAAAAATGACAAAAGTTTAGAAATTTTGAAAACTGCAAAAATACAATCTAGATGGCTTCTCCGCGATTTATAATGCAAAAAATCCGGTTTAAGTCGCAAATTTTAAAATCGAGTTTTTCCAAGGCTATAGTCGCGGATTTTTTTCCCAAAAATGACAAAAGTTTAGAAATTTTGAAAACTGCAAAAATACAATCTAGATGGCTTCTCCGCGATTTATAATGCAAAAAATCCGGTCTAAGTAGGCTATAGTCTCGGATTTTTTCTCCAAAAATGACAAAAGTTTAGGAATTTTGAAAACTGCAAAAATACAATCTAGATGGCTTCTATGCGATTTATAAAGCAAAAAATCCGGTCTAAGTCGAAAATTTGAAAATCGAGTTTTCCAATGCTATAGTCTTGGATATTTTCCCAAAAATGACAATAGTTTAGAAACTTTGAAAACTGCAAGAATACAATCTAGATGGCTTCTCCGCGATTTATAAAGCAAAAAATCCGGTCTAAGTCGAAAATTTGAAAATCGATTTTTTCCAAGGCTATATAGTCTTGGATTTTCTCCCAAATATGACAAAAGTTTAGAAACTTTGAAAACTGCAAAAATTCAATCTAGATGACTTCTCCGCGATTTATAATGCAAAAAATCCGGTCTAAGTCGAAAATTTGAAAATCGAGTTTTTCCAAGGCTATAGTCTCGGATTTTTTTCCCAAAAATGACAAAAGTTTAGAAATTTTGAAAACTGCAAAAATACAAATTAGGTGGCTTCTCCGCTATTTATAATGCAAAAAATCCGGTCTAAGTCGAAAATTTGAAAATCGAGTTTTTCCAATGCTATATAGTCTTGGATTTTCTCCTAAAAATGACAAAATTTTAGAAACTTTCAAAACTGCAAAAATACAATCTAGATGGCTTCTCCGCGATTTATAATACAAAAAATCCGGTCTAAGTCGAATATTTGAAAATCGAGTTTTTCCAAGGCTATAGTCTAGGATTTTTTCCCCAAAAATGACAAAAGTTTAGGAATTTTGAAAACTGCAAAAATACAATCTAGATGGCTTCTCGCGGTTTATAATGCAAAATATCCGGTCTAAGTCGAAAATTTGAAAATAGAGTTTTTCAAGGTATAGTCTTGGATTTTCTCCCAAAAATGACAAAATTTTAGAAACTTTGAAAACTGCAAAAATACAATCTAGATGGCTTTCCGCGATTTATAATACAAAAAATCCGGTCTAAGTCGATAATTTGATAATCGAGTTTTTCCAAGGCTATATTCTTGGATTTTCTCCCAAAAATGACAAAAGTTTAGAAACTTTGAAAACTGCAAAACTACAATCTAGATGCCTTCTCCGCGATTTATAATGTAAAAAATCCGGTCTAAGTCGAAAATTTGAAAATCGAGTTTTCCTAGGCTATAGTCTTGGATTTTCTCCCAAAATTAAACTTTGAAAACTGCAAAAATACAATCTAGATGGCTTCTCCACGAGATATAATACAAAAAATCCGGTCTAAGTCGAAAATTTGAAAATCGAGTTTTTCCAAGGCTATAGTCTCGGATTTTCTCCCAAAAATGACAAAATTTTATAAACTTTGAAAACTGCAAAAATACAATCTAGATGGCTTCTCCACGATTTATAATGCAAAAAATCCGGTCTAAGTCGAAAATTTGAAAATCGAGTTTTTCCAAGGCTATAGTCTTGGATTTTCTCCCAAAAATGACAAAAGTTTAGAAACTTTGAAAACTGCAAAAATACAATCTAGATGGCTTCTCCGCGATTTATAATGCAAAAAATCCGGTCTAAGTCGAAAATTTGAAAATCGAGTTTTTCCAAGGTATAGTCTTGGATTTTTCTCCAAAAATGACAAAATTTTAGAACTTTCAAAAAACTGCACAAAATACATTCTAGATGGCTTCTCCGCGATTTATAATGCAAAAAATCCGGTCTAAGTCGAAAATTTGAAAATCGAGTTTTTCCAAGCCTATAGTCTTGGATTTTCTCCCAAAAATGACAAAAGTTTAGAAACTTTGAAAACTGCAAAACTACAATCTAGATGCCTTCTCCGCGATTTATAATGTAAAAATCCGGTCTAAGTCGAAAATTTGAAAATCGAGTTTTCCTAGGCTATAGTCTTGGATTTTCTCCCAAAATTAAACTTTGAAAACTGCAAAAATACAATCTAGATGGCTTCTCCACGAGATATAATACAAAAAATCCGGTCTAAGTCGAAAATTTGAAAATCGAGTTTTTCTAAGGTATAGTCTTGGATTTTCTCCCAAAAATGACAAAATTTTAGAAACTTTCAAAACTGCAAAAATACAATCTAGACGGCTTCTCCGCGATCTATAATGCAAAAAATCCAGTTTAAGTCGCAAATTTGAAAATCGAGTTTTTCGAAGGCTATAGTCGCGGATTTTTTTCCCAAAAATTACAAAATTTTAGAAATTTTGAAAACTGCAAAAATACAATCTAGATGGCTTCTCCGCGATTTATAATGCAAAAAATCCGGTCTAAGTCGAAAATTTGAAAATCGACTTTTTCCAAGGCTTGGATTTTCTTCCCAAAAATACAAACATTTAGAAACTTTCAAAACTGCAAAAATACAAATCTAGATGGCTTCTCCGCGATTTATAATACAAAAAATCAGGTCTAAGTCGAAAATCGAATTTTTCCAAGGCTATAGTCTTGGATTTTCTCGCAAAAATGAGAAAAATTTTAGTACCTTTGAAAACTGCAAACAATACAATGTAGATGGCTTCTCCGCGATTTATAATGCAAAAAATCCGGTCTAAGTCGAAAATTTGAAAATCGAGTTTTTCCAAGGTATAGTCTTGGATTTTCTCCCAAAAATGACAAAATTTTAGAAACTTTCAAAACTGCAAAAATACAATCTAGATGGCTTCTCCACGAGATATAATACAAAAAATCCAGTCTAAGTCGAAAATTTGAAAATCAGTTTTTCCAAGGCTATAGTCTTTGGATTTTCTCCCAAAAAAATGACAAATTTTAGAAATTTCAAAACTGCAAAAATACAATTCTAGATGGCTTCTCCGCGATTTATAATGCAAAAAATCCGGTCTAAGTTGAAAATTTGAAAATCGAGTTTTTCCAAATATAGTCTTGGATTTTCTCCCAAAAATGACAAAATTTTAGAAACTTTGAAAACTGCAAAAATACAATCTAGATGGCTTCTCCGCGATTTATAATGCAAAAAATCCGGTCTAAGTCGAAAATTTGAAAATCGAGTTTTTCCAAGCCTATAGTCTTGGATTTTCTCCCAAAAATGACAAAAGTTTAGAAACTTTGAAAACTGCAAAACTACAATCTAGATGGCTTCTCCACGAGATATAATACAAAAAATCCGGTCTAAAGTCGAGTCGAAATTTGAAAATCGAGTTTTCCTAGGCCAAAAACTTGGATTTTCTCCCAAAATTAAACTTTGAAAACTGCAAAAATACAATCTAGATGGCTTCTCCACGAGATATAATACAAAAAATCCGGTCTAAGTCGAAAATTTGAAAATCGAGTTTTTCCAAGGCTATAGTCTTGGATTTTCTCCCAAAAATGACAAAATTTTAGAAACTTTGAAAACTGCAAAAATACAATCTAGATGGCTTCTCCGCGATTTATAATGCAAAAATCCGGTCTAAGTCGAAAATTTGAAAAGTAGTTTTACCAAGGCTATAGTCTGGGATTTTTTCCCAAAAATGACAAAAGTTTAGACATTTTGAAAACTGCAAAAATACAATCTAGATGGCTTCTCCGCGATTTATAATGCAAAAAATTCGGTTTAAGTCTCAAATTTGAAAATCGAGTTTTTCCAAGGCTATAGTCGCGAATTTTTTCCCCAAAAATAACAAAATTTTAGAAATTTTGAAAACTGCAAAAATACAATCTAGATGGCTTCTCCGCGATTTATAATGCAAAAAATCCGGTCTAAGTTGAAAATTTGAAGAGTAGTTTTACCAAGGCTTGGATTTTTTCCCAAAAATATCAAAAGTTTAGAAACTTTGAAAACTGCAAAAATACAATCTAGACGGCTTCTCCGCGATTTATAATGCAAAAAATCCAGTTTAAGTCGCAAATTTGAAAATCGAGTTTTTCGAAGGCTATAGTCGCGGATTTTTTTCCCAAAAATTACAAAATTTTAGAAATTTTGAAAACTGCAAAAATACAATCTAGATGGCTTCTCCGCGATTTATAATGCAAAAAATCCGGTCTAAGTCGAAAATTTGAAAATCGACTTTTTCCAAGGCTTGGAATTTCTCCCAAAAATGACAACATTTAGAAACTTTCAAAACTGCAAAAATACAATCTAGATGGCTTCTCCGCGATTTATAATACAAAAAATCAGGTCTAAGTCGAAAATTTGAAAATCGAATTTTTCCAAGGCTATAGTCTTGGATTTTCTCGCAAAAATGACAAAATTTTAGTACCTTTGAAAACTGCAACAATACAATGTAGATGGCTTCTCCGCGATTTATAATGCAAAAAATTCGGTCTAAGTCGAAAATTTGAAAATCGAGTTTTTCCAAGCCTATAGTCTTGGATTTCTTTCTCCCAAAAATAACAAAAGTTTAGAAACTTTGAAAACTGCAAAAATACAATCTAGATGCCCTTCTTCGCGATTTATAATGTAAAAAATCCGGTCTAAGTCGAAAATTTGAAAAGTAGTTTTACCAAGGCTATAGTCTCGAATTTTTTCCCCAAAAATGATTAAAGTTTAGACATTTTGAAAACTGCAAAAATACAATCTAGACGGCTTCTCCGCGATTTATAATGCAAAAAATTCGGTTTAAGTCTCAAATTTGAAAATCGAGTTTTTCCAAGGCTATAGTCGCGAATTTTTTCCCCAAAAATAACAAAATTTTAGAAATTTTGAAAACTGCAAAAATACAATCTAGATGGCTTCTCCGCGATTTATAATGCAAAAAATCCGGTCTAAGTTGAAAATTTGAAGAGTAGTTTTACCAAGGCTTGGATTTTTTCCCAAAAATATCAAAAGTTTAGAAAACTTTGAAAACTGCAAAAATACAATATCTAGACGGCTTCTCCGCGATTTATAATGCAAAAAATCAATGTAAGTAAGTCGCAAATTGAAAATCGAGTTTTTCGAAGGCTATAGTCGCGGATTTTTTTCCCAAAAATTACAAAATTTTAGAAATTTTGAAAACTGCAAAAAATACAATCTAGATGGCTTCTCCGCGATTTATAATGCAAAAAATCCGGTCTAAGTCGAAATTTGAAAATCGACTTTTTCCAAGGCTTGGAATTTCTCCCAAAAATGACAACATTTAGAAACTTTCAAAACTGCAAAAATACAATCTAGATGGCTTCTCCGCGATTTATAATACAAAAAATCAGGTCTAAGTCGAAAATTTGAAAATCGAATTTTTCCAAGGCTATAGTCTTGGATTTTCTCGCAAAAAATGACAAAATTTTAGTACCTTTGGAAAACTGCAACAATACAATGTAGATGGCTTCTCCGCGATTTATAATGCAAAAAAATTCGGTCTAAGTCGAAAATTTGAAAATCGAGTTTTCCAAGCCTATAGTCTTGGATTTTCTCCCAAAAATAACAAAAGTTTAGAAACTTTGAAAACTGCAAAAATACAATCTAGATGCCTTCTTCGCGATTTATAATGTAAAAAATCCGGTCTAAGTCGAAAATTTGAAAAGTAGTTTTACCAAGGCTATAGTCTCGAATTTTTTCCCCAAAAATGATTAAAGTTTAGACATTTTGAAAACTGCAAAAATACAATCTAGACGGCTTCTCCGCGATTTATAATGCAAAAAATTCGGTTTAAGTCGCAAATTTGAAAATCGAGTTTTTCCAAGGCTATAGTCGCGGATTTTTTCCCCAAAAATAACAAAATTTTAGAAATTTTGAAAACTGCAAAAATACAATCTAGATGGCTTTTCCACGATTTATAATACAAAAAATCCGGTCTAAGTCGAAAATTTGAAAAGTAGTTTTACCAAGGCTTGGATTTTTTCCCAAAAATGGCAAAAGTTTAGAAACTTTGAAAACTGCAAAAATACAATCTAGACGGCTTCTCCGCGATTTATAATGCAAAAAATCCAGTTTAAGTCGCAAATTTGAAAATCGAGTTTTTCGAAGGCTATAGTCGCGGATTTTTTTCCCAAAAAATACAAAATTTTTGAAATTTTGAAAACTGCAAAAATACAATCTAGATGGCTTCTCCGCGAGATATAATACAAAAAATCCGGTCTACGTCGAAAATTTGAAAATCGAGTTTTTCCAAGGCTATAGTCATGGATTTTCTCCCAAAAATAACAAAATTTTAGAAACTTTGAAAACTGCAAAAATACAATCTAGATGGCTTCTCCGCGATTTATAATGCAAAAAATCCGGTCTAAGTCGAAAATTTGAAAAGTAGTTTTACCAAGGCTTGGATTTTTTCCCAAAAATATCAAAAGTTTAGAAACTTTGAAAACTGCAAAAATACAATCTAGACGGCTTCTCCGCGATTTATAATGCAAAAAATCCAGTTTAAGTCGCAAATTTGAAAATCGAGTTTTTCGAAGGCTATAGTCGCGGATTTTTTCCCCAAAAATTACAAAATTTTAGAAATTTTGAAAACTGCAAAAATACAATCTAGATGCCTTCTCCACGAGATATAATACAAAAAATCCGGTCTAAGTCGAAAATTTGAAAATCGAGTTTTTCCAAGGCTATAGTCTTGGATTTTCTCCCAAAAATGACAAAATTTTAGAAACTTTGAAAACTGCAAAAATACAATCTAGATGGCTTCTCCGCGATTTATAATGCAAAAAATCCGGTCTAAGTCGAAAATTTGAAAAGTAGCTTTACCAAGGCTATAGTCTCGGATTTTTTCCCAAAAATGACAAAAGTTTAGACATTTTGAAAACTGCAAAAATACAATCTAGATGGCTTCTCCGCGATTTATAATGCAAAAAATTCGGTTTAAGTCGCAAATTTGAAAATCGAGTTTTTCCAAGGCTATAGTCGCGGATTTTTTCCCCAAAAATAACAAAATTTTAGAAATTTTGAAAACTGCAAAAATACAATCTACATGGCTTTTCCACGATTTATAATGCAAAAAATCCGGTCTAAGTCGAAAATTTGAAAAGTAGTTTTACCAAGGCTTGGATTTTTTCCCAAAAATATCAAAAGTTTAGAAACTTTGAAAACTGCAAAAATACAATCTAGACGGCTTCTCCGCGATTTATAATGCAAAAAATCCAGTTTAAGTCGCAAATTTGAAAATCGAGTTTTTCGAAGGCTATAGTCGCGGATTTTTTTCCCAAAAATTACAAAATTTTAGAAATTTTGATAACTGCAAAAATACAATCTAGATGGCTTCTCCGCGATTTATAATGCAAAAAATCCGGTCTAAGTCGAAAATTTGAAAATCGACTTTTTGCAAGGCTTGGATTTTCTCCCAAAAATGACAACATTTAGAAACTTTCAAAACTGCAAAAATACAATCTAGATGGCTTCACCGCGATTTATAATACAAAAAATCAGGTCTAAGTCGAATATTTGAAAATCGAATTTTTCCAAGGCTATAGTCTTGGATTTTCTCCCAAAAATGACAAAATTTTAGAAACTTTGAAAACTGCAACAATACAATGTAGATGGCTTCTCCGCGATTTATAATGCAAAAAATCCGGTCTAAGTCGAAAATTTGAAAATCGAGTTTTTCCAAGGTATAGTCTTGGATTTTCTCCCAAAAATGACAAAATTTTAGAAACTTTCAAAACCGAAAAATACAATCTAGACGGCTTCTCCGCGATTTATAATGCAAAAAATCCAGTTTAAGTCGCAAATTTGAAAATCGAGTTTTTCGAAGGCTATAGTCGCGGATTTTTTTCCCAAAAATTACAAAATTTTAGAAATTTTGAAAACTGCAAAAATACAATCTAGATGGCTTCTCCGCGATTTATAACGCAAAAAATCCGGTCTAAGTCGAAAATTTGAAAATCGACTTTTTCCAAGGCTTGGATTTTCTCCCAAAAATGACAACATTTAGAAACTTTCAAAACTGCAAAAATACAATCTAGATGGCTTCTCCGCGATTTATAATACAAAAAATCAGGTCTAAGTCGAAAATCGAATTTTTCCAAGGCTATAGTCTTGGATTTTCTCGCAAAAATGAGAAAATTTTAGTACCTTTGAAAACTGCAACAATACAATGTAGATGGCTTCTCCGCGATTTATAATGCAAAAAATCCGGTCTAAGTCGAAAATTTGAAAATCGAGTTTTTCCAAGGTATAGTCTTGGATTTTCTCCCAAAAATGACAAAATTTTAGTACCTTTGAAAACTGCAACAATACAATGTAGATGGCTTCTCCGCGATTTATAATGCAAAAAAATCCGGTACTAAGTCGAAAAATTTGAAAATCGAATTTTTCCAAGGTATAGTCTTGGTTTTCTCCCAAAAATGACAAAATTTTAAGAAACTTTCAAAACTGCAAAAAATACAATCTAGATGACTTCTCCGCGATTTATAATACAAAAAATCCGGTCTAAGTCGAAAATTTGAAAATCGAATTTTTCCAAGGCTATATAGTCTTGGATTTTCTCGCAAAAATGACAAAATTTTAGGACCTTTGAAAACTGCAAAAATACAATGTAGATGGCTTTTCCGCGATTTATAATGCAAAAAATCCGGTCTAAGTCGAAAATTTGAAAATCGAGTTTTTCCAAGGTATAGTCTTGGATTTTGTCCCAAAAATGACAAAAGTTTTAGGACCTTTGAAAACTGCAAAAATAACAATCTAGATGGCTTCTCCGCGATTTATAATGCAAAAAATCCGGGTCTAAATCGAAAATTTGAAAATCGAGTTTTCCAAGGCTATAGTCGCGAATTTTTTTCCCAAAAATGACAAAATTTTAGAAATTTTGAAAACTGCAAAAATATCTAGATGGCTTCTCCGCGATTTATAATGCATAAAATCCGGTCTAAATCGAAAACTTGAAAATCGAGTTTTACCAAGGCTATAGTCTCGGATTTTTTTCGCAAAAATGACAAAATTTTAGAAATTTTAAAACTGCTAGAATACGTGATATTTGGAGATGTGAAAACTATGGCAATGCCAGTTGCACGTAATGAAGATTGTTGTTTGCTATGTGTTGTATCACTAAAACCAGTAATGCACAACCTGTCCCGCGTGATCGCAAGGTTGGCTAAACTCTATTACAGAGTATTTCCATTCCTCTTTTGTTTATACTGTGTGTATATAAAAAAAGATAAACGCATGACAGAGATTTCTTTTATTTTTTTATGTTGCTATAGTTACTTGTAATCGCGGGGTCATCATCTGGGTTTGGAAGAATTGACCTTCTGCAATAAAAACCAGTCAATTCTGTTAGAGATGAGCGGAAATAAAATAAAAAAGGAATGAGAGAATTTGGACAAGAGCTTGTTTCTCTCTGTTTTGATGGCGGGTTTATTGTTTGTTTTTGTACGCCCACTTCGTAAAAATGTTGTGTGCTTTATTCCTACTAATTTAACTTCTATTTCTCGTATTTATTGTTACTTCTAATGTTTACACTCACTTCCAATTTAAAAGTTAACAAATTGTTGTTAATGTATTTTTATATACTCACATCCTACTTTTCCTCTCTCACCACAAAGTGATCTGCCGAAGTGGCGCGTAAATTGAAAATATACCACATTAATTAACGTCATGTACGGATAGCGATGAACCCGAAGCATGGAAATGTAATGGAATTCTATGGTTTTAAGGAAAATACATGGTGTAGCATAAGTCAGTTAACCGAAAATGTAAAGTATTATTTTCTGTAGCTTAGAACATCTATACTAAAAACAACTACCGAAATTGTTCAACGTTAGAAAACTTCTTCTAGCAGAAGTGTTTTTGAGATTATATTCTGGGAGTCCCGTATTCAAACCCCTGATTTTCTTTTCCTTGCAACGATGTGCAGTGGTAAACTGACTCGTGCAGCACCCTGTATATTTGAAGAAAAACATGATTTTACAATAAATAGTCGTTGTTCGTGATCATTAACGATTATTAATTAACTAAAAATAAAACTTAGTTTTAATTGATTTTCATATTTATTATAAATTATAAATTTTCATAGTTATTATAAATATGAAAATCAAATAAAACTAAGTTTTATTTTTATTTAATTAATATATATATATATGGATTTTCATCAAGTAAACACCAGCTCAATTGATTATTAGTTATTATTTTAATTGTTTTATATTTTTTATTTTAATAAAGTGGAAAGTGAGGAATTGTTCTATTCCTATTTAAACAGCAACCATCAAAATTTTATTTAAAAAAACTTCGCAACAAAAGTTCTTAGGAAAATTTTTGGACCAAAAAGAGATGAACAGACAGGTGAATGGAGAAGACTGCATAACAGTGAATTGCATGGTCTTTATAGGAAGCCAAATATAATGAGAACAGTTAAGTCTCGTAGACTGCGATGGGCAAGACATGTTGCACGTATGGGGAATGAAAGACGTGCATGGAAGCTTCTTGTAGGAAAAAAGAGTGAAAGCACCCAGTAGGCAAGCGAATAATGATGTGGGAGAATAACATTAACTATCATTAGTGGGAAGTAGATTATGCACAAGAAGATTGGAAAACATTAGCTTAGGATAGGGATGTATGGAGAGCTTAAGCTCGCGTGGCCATGAACCTATGGGTTCGATAGTGCTAGTGAGTTAGGTAATTAATGTACATGAGACGTGTAGAGCACGAAGAACAGAAGATAGGCGTGTTCTGTGCTCATTACGAACAGACTGTACGGAGGAAACGTGCTCGCATCATGTAGTGCGTGTCAGAGAGACCCACGTGACCCCCAAGTGACCCTCCAACAGTCGTTAAAAGTAGCCAATCTGAATGGCTTTACATAGATGTGGTCAGCTCCAAGAATCCAAAGCTTCACCATATTTAATTACCGGCTGTGAGCAGCTCTCATAAATTTTTAAACGCGAGCCTCTGCCCACTTCTCAAGGAACAGGACCTATGTGCACGGACCTCGCCTCTAACTACACTCTATTAATTGTTTAAGGGCAAAGATTGCTGAAAATATTCAAAAAAATGGCAAAGAAGTTCACTTTTTGTTTTTATGTATTTATAAATAGGTTTGCAATGTAATAAAATATCATTCTGTGCCCAAAGCTTTTTAAATTGTTATACTCACATATGGATCAGAAAGCTGGACTATAAATGAAAGGATGCAGAAAAGAATCTTGGCGACAGAAATGGATGGATTACTGAGAAGTATGAGAATATCCAGGCTACAACATATTCGAAATACATATATCAGACAAGAAATGGATGCACAAGAAACTGTTATCGATAGGATAACAAAGAGAGTTCTACAGTGGTATGGACATGTACAACGGATGTCGGAAGACCAGTGGCCTAAACAGGTGTTGGATGGATGGTACCAGGCAGAAGGAAGAGAGGGAGAAGTAGAAGAGCATGGTATGAGGGAATATATGATGCCATGATGAAGAGGGGTATGGAAGATGGACAATGGGAAGATAGGAATCTCTGGAAACAGGAATCAAAGGCAAACTGCTGTAAAGTGGAAAGCCTGTATTAAGGATTAAGTAAGTATCTTCTTTCTCAATTCTTCTCTATCTTCTTCCCATTTCAATTCTTCCAAGCATTGCTCCCTCATACCTCTTCTTACATTAATCATCCATTTAAATCCTGTCTTTTCTTTCCCAGGTGGAATCCGTTCCAAATATTTTCTGTGTAATCTTGTCTCTGGCTTTCTACGTACATGACCTTCATATTTTATTTTGCTTTTTAATAACTGTGATTATTAAGGATCATTTTCATATAAAACATATTTTTTTTTATTCAGTGCCTCAGGTTGTAATTTGGACATTTCTGGTGTTCTCTCCTAGCATTGGCATAATTGTTACTCACTTCTGAAGTTGGGGCACCTGGAAGGCGGAGTTACATTACCCTGATGATGTGATGGGTGATAAATGATAATGAAGCGCCAGGAGAGTTCTTAACCTAAACTTACCTAAATTCCAGACCATGGGCAACCACAGGGATAATTCTCTTTAAGGAAAAAAACTTATGGTTTGACCGGGAATCGAATCCGGGACCTCATGAACAGTACTCATAAACGCTGCCCACTAGGCCATGAGGCTGGTCTTAATACTCTTGGTCATCATTACTACTGAAACTTTAATATGTTTTATTGTTATTATTATTATTCTATGAGATTGTATGTGGTGGAATGCAGACACTGGAATAGAAAAGTTATTGATTTGCAGTTTGGTAGTAAAACTAGCAGAGCCGATATAAGTGTGTTGCATTTTATGATCGTGAGGCGAGTAACAGGGAATCTGCATTTGGTTGCTTGCTCTGCAAGATGGATGCTAATGACTTAGCGAGCGCACAACAAGTTCTGGGTGAATTACCGGCTCCTCTGCCCCCATTGTTCTCATCTTCCTTATCGCTTCAAATAAATTCTATTGATAACGCAACACATAAGCTTTCTTGCATTTTTAACCGCTGCAAATTACAGGCTAAATGCAATAAATAGCAAGTGCAGAGTTTCAGATCTTAGTCACACTTTGGAAGACTCTAACTTGCTCCTGTGTTTGATGCTGATCCTCATAACCTTGACATTCAATTGTTTCAAAGTGCATTTAATGGAACCAGAAACAAATTAAATGTTTTTTAATAATCTATTTCAATGTTATCTATATAAGAATATGCACGTGTGGAAAGAATTAATGTAACGAGATTACCAAGCCAAGACGTTCAAGGAACGTAGGAAGGCCAGTGAAAAGATGGACAGAACAACTGTGAGGCGGAACAGGCAATTTTTTCCTAGCCCGTGAAGTGAAGAAGAAGAAGAATTTTATCTATGAATAATATAGTTTTAATACGATATTTACTATTATTACTATTATTATTATTATTATTATTATTATTTATTTATGTAGAGATTTTCAATGTTTACACATCTTTCTGTGCCTAAAGTTTTATTTTCCTTCTCCACTCGTCTCTATCCATCCACTCCATGTCCTCCAGTCCTCTTGTTTTCATTCCAGGTCTTATTTCTTACATCCACGAGTTTCGGGGTCTTCCTTTCCTTCTTCTTCCAGGTGAACACCATTCCAATGTTTTCCTGGGTAACCTTTCTTCTTGCATTCGTCGTACGTGCCCATATCAAGTTAATTGCGTATACCGTATATAATCTACTATTGAATAACCAATATTCATTTTTTCTCTTATGACAGTATTTCTTATTTTGTCTAATTTTGAACATCTTGCTGCTCTCCTCAAGAAATCCATTTCCATCGACATAAGTTTTTGTTGAATTTCCAAACTTCAGCTCCATATGTGACAGTACTTCTCACTATTGAATTATATATTTGTAACTTATTTTTCTGGTTATATGTCTGTTCCATAAGACTCCATTTATCTTTGCTGTCATTTCTGTACCTTTATTTATTCTGTTCTTAATATCACTTTCTTGTTTATCCTCTTTATTATTATTATTATTATTATTATTATTATTATTATTATTATTAAGTTATTATTACAAGTAAATTATTGGCTGTAGAAATGGACTTTTGGCATAGTGTGGCAGGAAATCAATTATGGATAAAATTATAAACTAAAGAATTTGAGAGATTATGAAAATGTATAAAAATATTCTTGAAGTAATTGAAGAACGAAAATTGAGATGGTTTGGACATCCTAAAAGGATGGGAGAAGACAGAATTCTGAAAATAGTTTTGTAATGGAACGCTGAAGACAGAAGTAGAAGAGGAAACCACAGGAACAATGGATGGATGGGGTCAGGAGTATGGATAGAACGGAATTGACGGAAGAAGACGTGCAAGACAGGAGTTTTTGGAAGAATAAAATTAATATAGGTTGAAGGAAAAACTACTGTAGTGTACAAAAAAATCCTAATAAAAATATTATTGCATAATTAGAAAATAGAAAAAAGTGCATAAGAACTTCTTATAGAAAATTCAATGGTAAAGCGTCCATGAGGTAGGCCAAAAATTATGCGGGTTGATTTGAGGGAAGTAAATTACACAGCGAACGAGTGGAAGACATGAATGGTGTAATAACAAGACTAATGCATCCGCAGTCCAACAGAGACAGTGTGCCTGGAGTTAACCGTTACGACAGAAGGCAAAAAGAATGCAGGACTTTCCAGCGTTCTATTGGAGAAATTACGTCAATGTGGCCGCGGTAGAATCTATGAGTAAGTTTGTTTATTATTATATTGCTATTTTCCTTTGTTTTATAGTTCAATTTTTACTTCTCCCCTTCCTTTTTGCATTGTTTACCTTTTTTTCTTATTTCACGTAAGTACAAGACAGGCATAAACACTCAAACACGGATACCCAGAATCCACTTCCTCGCTGGGAATCGAATCCGGATAGCCAAAGTGGAAGGCAGGGACACTGGCTATTTGTTCCACATGAATGTAATGAGTGCATGAACCCTCATGAAATATATTAAAATTCTGTACTCCTACTATTAATATTAACAATAGGCCCTATTATTTAACTTAGTAACTGGCACTATAAACGTGTTGGTTAATGACCGCGCAGACATAAGCTCTCCATACACCCCTACATTGAGCTAATGTCTTCTAATTATCTCCTGTAAAATATACTTCACTCAAATCATGCTTAATGTTATTCTCCTACATCATTATTGCCCATCTACCGGGTGCTTTCCCTCTAATTTACTTACAAGGAGCTTCCATGCCCCTCGTTCTTTCCCCATTCGTGCCACATGCCCTGCCCATCGCAGTCTACGAGACTTAACTGTTGTTATTATAAAAATCATGTAGTTCACCCTTAACTAGTCTTCTCCATTCACCTATCTGTTCATCTCTCTTTGGTCCAAATGTTTTCTTAAGAACTATTTTCTCAAATACCCTTAATCTCCTTTTCTCCCTTAAAGTAAGACTCCCTGTTTCACATCCATATAATATAACTGGTAGAATAATAGTTTTATATATTTTCAGTTTAAGGGTTTTTTGAGAGAAGTTGGGACGACAAGAGTCCCTGTAATGCATAATAGAATGCATTTACAGAATTGAGCCCATGTTTAATTTCTTTGTGCATCTCATTCCTGTTTGTAATTATTGTTCCTAGGTATTTAACAAAGAATACCTTATAAGTTTTAATTATACAACTTTATAAATGGACATCCTTTTACATAAACGCTGGGGAAATTGAATGTAGAATACGAAATTATCACATATTGTCTAAATTAAAAATATTATATTAACTAGCATTCATGTGTGCGCGATCCTGGCGGACATTAGTTCTATACTCATCTCTGATTCCAAGATTCGATAGTTCAAACCGAATCAGGGTTGATGGATTTTTCAGGGCTAAAAATCCCTAGTATGGGTTACTTCGGAAGGGAACTAAAATTTTCATCCCGTGTTATATGACCTCGAACCGTAAATAATGGACTCCTGTCTGCATGTTTAGATCCATCCATCCCCCGATTTAAACTGCAACGCTCATTTGTTAAAGAATGTCGATAAATGAAACACACTTTTTTTTTTCATTGAAGCTAATAATATTAATCACCCTGTATGTAAATACTACATTTTCGCATTGGATGTATTTTTGTTTACAATGCTCCGCGCTCTAATGAGCTGCTATGAGCATTCTTAGCTGAAAGATAAATGTTAAGTGAAGTTATAGTGTTTTGTTTTTCTAGTAAAACAAATGAGATCGTATACACTACTGTAGCAGGTAGTGTTTTGTTTGCATTCCAAAGTCCAACTGTTGAGCAGCGCATTTAAGGAATCGCAGTCTCTTCTGCAAATGTGTTCATACCTTCGCTTTCTTGTAGCTTTAATAGGTTTCCAGAGACAGCATTACGACTGCAAATTTCCTGATACCGCGTGCGTAAAAATAACCGACCGCGTATGAGAGACACATAATTACTGCTGCTGCCGCCTGCCCACAATTCAGATGTTTATTTTTCGGGCCATATTTTATCTAACTACCATAAAATTCTACAGCCCTGGAATACTCGATCAGGAAATGTTGGATTTAGGCCTGATTTTTTCCATTAGAAATCTCGGCCATACTCTCTAAACTAAATTTTTGCAGTTTCCAAAATTTTGACATTTTTGGTCAGAAACACCAAGACTAAAGTCTTAGAATACTCGATCGGGATAGTTTGGATTTAGACCTGATTTTTTGCTTTGGAAATCCCGGATACACTCTCTAGACTAATCTAATGTCAGTTTTAAGTAAAAATAATAATTATTGGGTTTTATTTACTCTGTTTCTTGTCTTTTTTTATGGTGAGATGAAATTTCTTAATGGAACCTTTTATTCCGGATACATATTTATAGTTTTTGGTTACAATATTAAGTTACCAACGTAACCATTACATTAGCTAAACATTAATTTTTCGTGCCAGTTATTAAAATGTGGCGGACCGCACTGTAAACAAAATCATGCATAACCGTTATTATGCGATATATTGTGTAATTTGACACATATTTAAGTAATTTTTGTTCGTTCGTTTTCTTCTGTTTTATTAAAAATATTAAATATATGGAAACTATTGATGTGTCCTATAGGGTGCTTTGCCAATTTAAGGGTTAAAGCTAAATTCATGTAGAATAAATGTGCAAAATTTGAACAAGAGGAGCCGGACATTATAGACATTATAGAAAATAAAATATTACAGTGGTATGCTCATATCAAAAGAATGCCACAGCAAAGAGTGCCTAAAACTGTTATGGAATGGATCTCAATGGAAATGAGGAAGAAAGGAAGATCAAAAGAAAACTTGGATAGAAGGTGTACAAGCTGCTATGAATATCAGAGGATTGGAGGAAGATCAGTGGATGGACAGAGAGGAATGGCGTTTGGTTTCCGGAAGACAGCAGCAGCTGCCATGATAGGCCAACCTGATGATGACGATTAAGAAACAGTGGAGTTATTATATTGACATAGGCTGTCACGGCCGGAGTTATCAAGGTGAGGATGCTGGACGCAGTCTCTTGCGAAACGTCGGGGAACTACAAGCCTCGAGACCACGGCCAACAGCCCGGAAATCTTCTACAAGATCATCATAGTGGAGTTATTAACTTTTTCTTTGTAAAAAGCGCATCCGCTACTGTAAAAACCACCTTGGCGTTTCTTCAGAATTGTCTTAAGGCTAAGAAATGCCAAGAAAAATTCTCTCGGGAAGTTCATGGAAAATCGTATAGGGATCGCTGTATCTGAACCAAGACACCACCCCCGGACCACAGATGTGGATCAATTAAAATCTACAAGAATTAAACCGGTGAATCTGCACAACTCACATGAAGGCACAGCCTGATGGTACACACCTAGAGACCTTAGGCGTGTTAAGGTCAACAGGTTAAACGCCTTAAATAAAATTGAAAATAAAATTCTCACAGAATTTTATCTGATTTTTTGTACGCCCATGAACGTCATCTTGAATTTCGAAGCATAGACCATCTTATCTTGTAAACTAACTAACTCACTGGAACTATCTATCCCGTAGGTTCATGGCCGCGCGCATATAAGCTCACCACACATCCCTATCCTCAGCTAATGATTTCCAAACATTCCCTGTTTAATCTACTTCCCTCAAATCATAGTTAATGTTGTTCTCCCACCTCATTCTTGGTCTACCAACTGGGCGTTTTCTCTCTGGTCTTCCTACAAGAAGCTTCCATGCAAGTCTTTCATTCCCCATACGTGCAACATGTCCTGCCCATCGCAGTCTACGAGACTTATCTGTTCTTATTATATCTGGCTTCCTATAAAGACCATGTAGTTCATTGTTATTTAGTCTTCTCCATTCACCTGTCTGTTCATCTCTCTTTGGTCCAAAAATGTTCCTAAGAACTTTATTCTCAAAAACTCGTAATCTCCTTTCCTCCCTTAAAGTAAGAGTCAATGTGTAATCTACCTCCCTCAAGTCATGGATGTTTTCTGTCCCCCCCCTCATTCGTAGTATATATGTTGGGTGCTTTCCCTCTCGTTTCAAACAAGGAGTTTCCACGACCGTCTTCCATTATCCATTCGTGCCACATGTCCTGCCCATCGCAGTTTACAAGACTTAACTGTTCTTATTAGCCCAAATCTAGTTTCCCATAAAGATTTTGTAGCTCCCTGTTATGAAGTCCTCTCCATTCGCCTTTTTGTTCATCTCTCTTCGGTGTAAGAATTGTCCTAATGAATTTATTCTCAAGTACTCATAATATTTTTTTCCTCCCATAAAGTAGGAGTCCATGTTTACAGTTTTATATATTTTCAATTTAATTCTTTTTAAGAGAAGTTTGAACATGACTCAAATTATAAATATTATATGTAGTTAATAAATGGACGATGTTATGCATCAACCGGCTAAGAGCCATATTTAAAAAAATATATTTTGCTGCCATCTGTTGCACTGGCTCATGAAGTAAGTGTAGGCACACTTTTAGCACCAAATCTTTAAATATAACCTTATTATTAAAGAAAATGTAAACGCCATCAGTTCTATCAGAGATTCTGTGAATTTGCAACAAAAGGCTATGAAATCAGATCTTCATAAATCTATATATTAATACGTGAAGAAAAAACTTTGCACCCCTTTTTAAGCACATTGCGCGCACGGAGGAGTGTGATATTTGGTATAATTAAAGTTCATATAGAGAAGGAGAGCAGAAAAATAAAATGTATGTATAAAATGTGTTACAAATAATTAAATTAAAATAAAATAAAAAAATGTCTCTAAGGAATTTATGTGTATTACTCATTCATTTGTTTACGTTCATACTGAAAGTGCATTGTTGTGCAGCAACTATGTGGATTGACTTACTCTCGCGTATTTATTATCAGTGGTTTAAAAAAGTGAATACATTTTATTATTTAAATTTAAATTAATCCCTGTCTAATCTTGGTTTCAGTAATTTCATTACATATATTTTTTATATTTACATATCGCACCTACTTCCATTATGCCCCGACATAAAAACATTGACGGGTCGGAGTGAGAGACAAATAAAAAGGGATATATATTTCCGTACACATAATAACATGCCAAATGCAAATTTAAATAGTATAAATAGTATACAATCGGCCGCGGTGAACAAGTGGTTATGCTCCTTGACTCTGGTCCCGAAGATCGCGGGTTCAAACCCGGCCGGGGTCGATGGATTTTTCGGATGGAAAAATCCAGGTAGCAAGTCCTCCGGGAGGAACTTTAAGCCGTGGGCCCCGAGTCTAAAGATTCCCAGGCTCGTAACAGATCCTTAAGCCTGAATAAAAACGCCTCTAAGCAAAATTTACCGAATTTTCCCGTCCTAGTACTACCTTGGTTTCCTAGATGTCAGTATGAGGCGGAACGCTGACCACCGACCACTCAAAAATGACTCTATACGAAAACAAGTGTAACTAAATTAGTATGGTTCAAATTCTTATCTGTAGGGGAAGAGCGCCTAAATCTCTGTTAATGGAAACATGGGCTTACCAGAATATAAATAGTATAGAAAATGTCAAATGATGTGTTATTGTTTTTTAAATATGGCTTAGCCAAGCTATACCACACATTTCCTATCGTTCGTATTTTTAAAATAAATGGAAAATTAATGCATAATGACGAATTTGCTACAAACTTAAAAAAAAAAATGAATTGTCGAATTTCGACCGCTGGGCGACCACTAATTTATATAATGGCGTATAGTCGGTTGATGCATATCGCCAATCAAATAAGCCTATTAGTAATGAATGTTGGTATGGATATGTTACGTAATAATAAAGAGGAGGGATAAGTGAATCAGGACGGATCCACTTGCCAGAGAAAGATGTCTCATAAATTTTAGCAGAGATTTGTAATTTAAAATTATGTATTATTATATGTTAGGAAACATGGCCTTCGCAATACGACTGGATTCTCATTATGCATAATTGCTTAAGCAGTGCTTGTTAAAATGTGAATTCCGTTACTTCTGAACATGTAACAATCTTTTTTACAACATTAATTCCGTACAGTTTTTACCTGCGATTCGCAAACTTTGCATAAAGAAAACATTGCCCTCCTCCGATAGCCTACATGTAACAGATGTAATCTATAACGCATTGCAGAGAGTTATTGACCGCTTCCTTTGTTTCTACCGAATTTCTTATAAAATAACTATTCAAATGTACAGGGTGTCCCATTCAAACCTCCCACATTTTAATGAATCATAACTAACCAAGTATGTGGAATTATGAAATGAGGCTGGTATTAAACGAAACAGAAACTCAAAGAATTTTCATTGCCACACACTAAATCACCTCTACATGTGCACCATTAGTAGCACGAACAATATCAAGTCTGTATTCGATTTCGTGCAAGGTTCTGTCCCCAACATGTCCATTGGTACTGTTGCAATTGTGTCAGGGATACGGGTTCGTAAATCATGAAGATCTTGTACTGGAGTCGCAAACACACGGTCTTTTACATACCCCCAGAGGAAGAAGTACAGTGGAGTCATGTCTGGCGAACGTTGTTATATGTAATTATTGCTCAATATGCGACAGATGTTGCAATAATGAAAACAAAAATTCTTTCAGTTTTTCTTTCTTTTAATGCCAACCTCATTTCATAATTCCGCATACTTTGAGAGTTATGATTAATTAAAATGTGGCAGGTTTGAATGGAACACCCTGTATAATATCAGATTTGTTAAGAATAGTTTCTAATCGTAAGGTATATATAAAGGCTAACTAACTAATTCACTGGCAGTATGGAACCCGTAGGTTCATCCCGCGCGGACATAAGCTCTCCATACATCCCTGTACTGAGCTAATCCTTTCCAATCATTCCCTGTATAATCTACTTCTGTCAAATCATGGTTAATGTTATTTTGCCACCTCATTCTTGGTCTACCAACTGGGCGTTTCCCCTCTGGTTTTCCTACAAGAAGCTTCCATGCACGTCTGTCATTCCCCATTCGTGCCACATGTCCTGTCCATCGCAGTCTACGAGACTTAACTGTTCTTATTATATCTGGCTTCCTATAAATACCATGTAGTTCATTGTTATTTTTTTAGTTTTCTCCATTCACCTGTCTCTTCATCTCTCTTTGGTCCAAAAATTTTCCTAAGAACTTTATTCTCAAATACTCGTAATCTCATTTCCTCCTTTAAAGTAAGAGTCCATGTTTCGCACCCATATAATATAACTGGTAGAACAATAGTTTTATATATTTTCAGTTTAACGTTTTTTGAAAGGAGTTGGGACATCAAAAGTCTCTGCAATACATAATAACACGCATTTCCAGAATTGAGCCTATGTTTAATTTCTTTGTGCATCTCACTCCTGTTTGAGATTATTGTTCCTAGGTATTTGAATTCAGCCACTTCATCAAAATTTCCCTCGTCATTAGCTGTCCATTTCCATTATATAATGTATTTCTACGTGTGACCATATATTTAGTTTTGTTGATATTTACTTCCAGTCCTAATTTCTTAGTTTTACTCAATAGTGTGTGCGTGTTGTCCTTTAGTAAAAAAAAAACACAACACAGAAATAAAACAACAACTAAAAGTAGAGGAATTAAACACAACAATAGAGAAACACAGAACAAACTGGAAAGAACACTTGGCAAGGATGACTGAGAATAGAATGCCAAAAGCAGCATACAGCTATTCACCACGAGGAAGAAGAAGTTTGGGAAGAGCAAAGAAAACATGGAAAGAACAGCAATTTGAAGCCGGAACAGCTAGCAAAAGTCTAAACCGTGACGAAGAAGAAGAGGACTAAAATGGACCTATTTGGTTTTCTCCAAACCCCTCATTTGTTGACATACTGCTTGCATTGTCTTTAAAAATGTCCTAGAAATGTTGTCACTCTTTCAATTCCTTGAAACATGTTATTTCCACGAGTTTAAATTAAATCCAACGATGATATTTACAACTCGTGTAGGCAGAACGGCTGAACATGCTAATTAAAAACTCCTTAACAATTCTTGTGATCACTCGCCATAAATATCAGAATATGAATATCAAATGGTATCTTGTATTGTTGAACACCGTGTAGTAATAAACAAGATCCTCCTACTGGAATGAGCCACTATTTCACTTGTTCATTATTATAATCGAAAAATAAATTCCATTACCATTCTATATTCTCCCCTGTTAACAATGTTATCTATCTCTGGCCCTGTACACACTGCTGTAATGAATTCCTGTCTTTTTAAAACCACCCATGAAGATCTTTGTGTTTAATAATTATGTAGGAATTAATTTCTGTATGTGGGAGAAACATTTTCTGTTTGCTATCGCACCTTAGCACGTTTCCTCTTGTGAGCCTCCGGCCATTACTGGGAACAATGACATGTTTTAATGACGTCATAATCGAGATATTAGAGATGTGAGTAATGAAGATGCTCTTACTAAAAAGTGAAGTGACAAACGAATTGATTTTCAATTGTTTTTATTATTAAAAATTAGTAATTGTTTTTTTTTGTCTAATGACACCAGGTTGTTTCTTATGACATTTCTGGATATCTCTCCTGGCATTGGCTTAATATTGTAACCCCTTCTGAAGTTGGGGCGCCTAGAAGGCAGAGTTACGTTACCGCAATGATATCCATCCATAGTAATTCTGCCCGAGGGCAGGCCTTTAACTGCAATCATAGCATTTTCATGCTATGCTTTGTTGCTATACTAGGGAATTGTAGGTGTGGTAGCTTCCCGTTGCTTTCCACACTGCATTCGGTATAAGGGAGACCCACTGCAAAATGTAAACCAGTTCAAATAGCTGGGCATCACACTGCAGAACCGAGGTGACACCTTCGAAAAGCACATCAAAGAACGCGCCTTAGCTCCCAGAACAACATCGAACAATGTTAGAAACCTGAGTAAACTATCCCAGGAGACAGCAATGACCATCTTCCGCGTAAAAATTGCACCAATCATGACCTATGGACTAGAAGTGATTTGGAAGAACCTAAATAAGGCAAACCTAGTCAAAGAACACTTTTTAAAGACAGCGCTTAGCGTATCAAAATACACGCTTTCACGCCTAACATACATACTGACAAAGGAACCATTCTTCATAGAAGAGCTCCACCTGGACCTTCTCGTGCCGGCAACAGATGCCTACAAAGAACTGCTGAGGGAACTAAACGAGAAGAGAGAACAGATACGGCCTGAGTTCTATGCAACGGATGCGATGATCTACAGGGAATGGACAACAGCCAGATACGACCTCAGACACACCGTGACGAGAGTCGCGGTCCATGGTTTCCACCACAGGATATGCACAACAGTGAAGCGCCATAACCCAGAAGAAAAGTGCAAGTGCAAACTATGTGGGTCGCACTGCGACCGATATCACCTGTTACAGTGTAAAAACATAGGAACATCGATAACAGACTTCTGTAAGACATGAAAACAATTCTTTCTACATGACCATTGGCTGCAATAATACCTATTATTAAATTTGGGAAACGGAAGAACCCCGAGGAAATCCCGATGTGCCCCACCACCAATAGCCCTCAGGAACCTCCAGGAATCGAACTTGAGATCCCAGTCGGGAAACGTCTATGAAAGGCTTGAAATATATAAATGAATTCCTTCTCGTTTGCTTGCGTCGACCCTTTTGGAGTATTTACCGTTATAATGCAGAATAATTATGCAGTTGATTGCTATTGGTACACCGTAAAAAAATGTTTCAACATTGTTAGCCTATGTGTGTAGTACTATATGTAACTGTCAAGAAATTGTTTATTACATATAAAAATGTATGGAACAGGCAACTATTTTAAATATACTTTCTTTCATCTTTTTGAAACAAATATGAAGAACCAATATTTTTATAATATTTATTTTAGAACAACAAAAATAGGCATTTATGAAATATAATTGAACAGCGCTTTGCATCAATCAGTTATGCGCCATTATCTAAGTTTCGAGAAAAATACGTTTAAAGTTTAAGTCAATCTTCACCATTTATTGTAGCGCCAAACAAACAATACTGGGTGTTGCAAGTTATTTTCCTTGTTTGACAGTTATGCATCAACAATATAAGAGCGGAAACATTTGGCGCGTAGCTGATTGATGCAAAATTTACATAACGATTTCTGAAGATCTGGTTTCATAACCGTTTGTTGCAAAACACAACATTTCTGGTATTTCTTTAATAATAAGGCTATACTTAAAGATTTCGCGCTAGAAGTATGTATACACTCACTTCATGAGCCAGTGCAGCAGATGGTATGAAAATCTCAATTTTTTAAATTGCGCTTAGCCGGTTGATGCATAACATAGTCTATTTTTAAACCCTTATATTAACGCATATGTAATCCTTAGACTGTTTCCACCAAGGCAATTCATTAAACCCTTTAATGCAACATATGACCTATAGGATACATCAATTGTTTTAGTTTATCTAATAGTTTTAATAAAACAGGAAAAAAGCTAACAATAAGAAATTACTAAAATATGTGAGAAATTACACGATATACCTAATTATAACAGTTATGCGCATTTCGTTTTCATTGCGGTCCGCCACATTTTATAAGTGAAACGACAAATTACTGTTCTGCCAATTTAAGAATTAGTCTGGTTTATCATCTTTGATCTGCGAGGCATGAGTTACACCTCTGGTATCATTGCTACGTTATGTCGTGTAGTTCCTAAATGGAACATAGGGCAGCAGTTCCTCCAGCCAGTCATTTCACTTGTTTCCAGCTTTTCCCTCTACCCTTTACTAACTTCTCCTCTATTGATCTCTTCCAAGTTTTCCTAGGTCGTTCCCACTTTCTTACTCCTTGCGGATTCCAATCTAGTGCAGTCTTCTCGATGGCTCCGTCTGATTTTCTCAATGTATGGCCTGTCCAGTTCCTCTTTCTTTGTTTTATTTGGTGACATATTGGAGATTGGTTGGTTTTTCTCCACAGTTCTTCATTTGATATTATTTGCGGTCATCTTATATATATTAATTAAATAAAAATAAAACTTAGTTTTAAGATATAATTCAGTATATTTTTATTTAATTAATGAATATGGATTTTCATCAAGTAAACACCGACTCAATTGATTATCTTATATTTAATACGCCTCAGATGCCTGTTTACAAAGGTCTGCAACTTTTTATTTGTTGCTTTCGTAATTTTCCATGTTTTTCACCCATAGAGGAAGACTGATTTTACAGTCTACGTTTTGCCTTCAAAGAGATGTTCTTAGTTTTTCATGTGGGGTATAGGCATAGATTACGGGGTCATGTACGGAATTCATTCATACATAAGGACTTTATTAAACTAAAAGTAAGATACATACAATGTTATTTACAAATATGGATCGCACGGGCAGTAAGCCGTACGTGCTGTTGACAGTCCGTTACAATAAGTTGATGTTTGGTGATAATATACTTAAAAAACACAATAATATTACAACTATATATCAATACAATTACATTATACATTAACTTAGTTATGTAGAATTATTAAGAATTAATGGTATTGCAATTTGTTAACATATTTATTTATTCGCTCTTCCAACTCTTTTGTATGGTAGCGAAGTATGGACGTTGAAACAGAAGGATATACAGATACTTAGATCTGCTGAAATGAGATATCTTCGGAGGACTGCAGGATACACACTACTAGATCACAAAAAAAAATGAAGACATCTTAGAAGAATTACACATGGAATCTTTAGAAAACAAAATTTCTGATTATAAGTCAAGATGGATACAACATGTTCATCGAATGGAAGATCACAGAATACCCAAACAAATGTTAAGATATCAACCTGCAGGAAGAAGAAGACCAGGACGTCCACTCAAAAGACTTTTGGATGGTATTTCTCTTGAGGCCGAAACAGGTCAACAAATGGCCTAAATTCGTGAATGTACTATGATGATGATGATGATATATTTATTCCTGAATAAGTGTTGTTCTTATTTTCCGCGTTTTGTCCAGAAATCTACCCAAGTTTATCCAATTATCTGGGTTTACCAGTAACTCGTAGCATGCCAATCTTTCACGATTTGAATTTAGAAATCTTTCCGGTAATAACTAATTCAGTCTGTACGCCACGAAATGGGTAAAGGATGGACATGAAAAAGGGAAGTAGTTTTGACAGTGTAGGGCTGGCACTTGTGACGGCTGGCTGGAGTCTCTAATATTTACACATAAATTAGAACAGCTCAGCTGGGAACACGAGAAGAATTAAATGCGAGGTAAGCACTTCTCTCTTGCACCTAATGCTCAGCGAGAAAAACCTGGTTTGATGAATATTAAATAGCCTTTCTAGTTTTCGTGATCAACAGTAAATGAGCGATTCTTTCGCGTGATTTGATTCTGTTTGTTTTACATGCGGTCGTAAATACTGTGCAGTGGAATCAATAAATATCAGCAAATATATTTTTGTTTTTTCTTCCTTATAAAGGTATCTGCTGCGAGGAGACTAATATGAATTCTTATTTATTTCATTTATATACAGCGTGGTCAGCTTTACGCCTCATACTGATATCTAGGAAACCAAAGTAGTACTGGGACGGGAAAATTCGGTAAATTTTGCTTAGAGGCCTTTTCATTCAGGCTTAATAATCTTTTACGAGCCTGAAAATCTTCAGACTCGGGACCCAAGGCTTAAAGTCCTTCCCGGAGGACTTGCTCCTTGGATTTTTCCATCCTAAAAAATTCATCGACCCCGGCCGGGTTTGAACCCCCCGCGACCCTCGGGACCAGAGGCAATAAGCATAACCACTAGTCCACCGCGGCCGATCTAATTCACTTCTTATTTCTTCATTTCTTATGTATTCTTATATATATATATATATATATATATATATATATATTATATATATATGTCATACAATTGTTAAAATCATCGTTACTTATGGAGCGGAACTTTGGCCATTAACAACAAAAACAAATAAGTATCTTTTGGCAACGGAAATGGATTTTATACGAAGGGCCGCAATAATTTCAAGAAGAGAAACAAATAGGAACTCAGTTATAAGGGAGAAAATGAAGATTGAAGACACTATTTTAGATTATATTAAAACTCAGTAATTAAGATGGTACGGACATGTCCAGCGAATGGAAGAGGATCGGCTACCAAAATCTGTTTTGGAATGGAAACCTGAGGGAACACGAGGCAAAGGAAGACCTAAAACCTCCTGGAGTCAGGGAATATGTTTATACATGAAGGAGAAACATCTACAACCAGGAGATTGGATGGACCGACAAAATAGGTTATTAGGAATCGGACGATGTCAAAGACATTAATCAACCGATGAACTATCTATCTTATGTGGTCCAATTTTGTGCATCCTTTTCTTACAAAGATGAGATGATTGTGCGGCTGTCACGAGTAAGGTCAGAGCTGGACTTAAAGGGACTAAATGCCAATGATGACGAATCTCCCACAATAAAATGAGTAACGGAAAGTTTTAATCCAAGCAAAAAAGTAAAAAACCGGTTTCTTAAAGAACTGTCCTGCTTACAAGTTTTGTCAGTGATAACAGGTAACTTGGTAATTGATGAGGTAATTAGAAAAACACATCACATGTAAACGTAGTGACACAAATATTATATATTAACATGCAGTTATAACGTATGGCAGCTGACAGAGCTACAAATTCCTTACAAACTTGTTTATCTTACATCGTATGTCTACTAATTTTCCAGGCGCATGATTTAATCTTAATATCTTGATGCTATAAAATTAAAATTAAAACAAATTAAAAATGTACCTGTTGGCAGGTGCCGTCGTCCTCAACTTTATTAAAATTATGTATTTAAAGTATTATTTGGAGGCCTTTCGGTAGTAAGCTTCCATCATCAGCAGGATGAGTATGCGCTACCAGTTGATGTGTCTACCATCAACGTCTACAATATCTGCCGGACATTGGCATCTTTTAAAAATAAATCTAAATTTATATTTGCTCTAACCTCTATTTCATCATTACCCAGTGTAAGGTACATATATTAATTGGTGTTTCTCGTATAATTTATCATATTTATATTATTATTATATTATTATTATTATTATCGTAAGTATTAATATTGTTATTATCGTATAAAATGTTAGTACATGAAATTTACATTGCTACATTTGGGGCCGAATGCAAATACATTAGTCTCTGGTAACTGAGTTTTCCGCGAGAACGTGCAAAGTTTGAATTAGCGAGTCGCTCACTGGTCATGCATGAAAATATTATCAAAAAATGTTATCAAAATGCTTATCTTCAGCACGTATTACGAATGAATGAACAGCGCATACCAAGAAGAATGTATAATTATAAACCAAAAGGGAGAAGAATGTTGGGAAGACCATTGAAGAGATGGAAGGACCAATTCGACCTATAATGAGATCGGAACAGGCCATTGGGCTTAATCCTTGTTGTTGATGATGATGATGAATTTTAGATACTGCACTTTTATACAAATTTTTTATTGCATTAATAATTGTATCGTTTATGGCCATATCTTCTAATGCTTCCCACAATAATAATAATAATAATAATAATAATAATAATAATAATAATAATAATAATAACAATAATAACAATAATAATAATAATAACAATAATAACAATAATAACAATAATAATAATAATAATAATAATAATAATAATAATAATAATAATGATCTTGACCATATAAAGACGACAGTGTTAAGTACAGTACACGTTTTTTATGTCACTAATACACATGTAGCTATGTGTGTGGGCTGCAGATTGCTGTAGTATTTTTAAAATTGTTTTCTACTTGAATGAACTTGTGATATGTTGAAGACGCAGCCCCGGGACTCAGATAACGTACATACATGGAACCTTATAATGAGCTACAAGCTTCAAAATGGTGTTAGTGCGCAGGCGCAATTATCAAAACTTCATTCCATCACATCCAAATTATGTTCAGTTAGGCCTATTTTATCCTTAATACATTTTTATGTACTAAATATTATACAGGCTGTTCCAAAAAAATACATGCATCGTGTCTGCAAAAGTTATCACCTTTCCCATCCAAGTTAAACTTCATTTGTCTCTTTGATGTGATCACTGGCTGATAAATGTAGGGAAATGAGGGAGGCAGAGGTTGTATTCCTTGTCACCAGTCACGAGGGCCGCGGGTTCAAACCCAGCCTGGATCGATTGATGTTTTATGATTGGAAAAATCCGCTCGGACATAACCTCTCCATACATCCCTATCCTAAGCCAACATTTTTCCAATCATTCCCTGTATAATCTACTTCCGTTAAATCATTGTTAATTGTATTCTCCCACCTCATTCTTGATCTACCAACTGCGCGTTTTCCCTCTGCTCTTCCTACAAGAAGCTTCCATGCATATCATTCGTGCCATATGTCCTGCCCATCGCAGTCTATGAGACTTAACTGTTCTTATTATATCTTATTATATCTCCCACCTCATTCTTGATCTACCAACTGCGCGTTTTCCCTCTGCTCTTCCTACAAGAAGCTTCCATGCACATCATTCGTGCCACATGTCCTGCCCATCGCAGTCTATGAGACTTAACTGTTCTTATTATATCTGACTTCCTATAGAGGCAAAATAGTTCACTCTTAAGTCTTCTTCTCCATTCACCTGTCTGTTCATCTCTCTTTTGTCCAAAAAAATTCCTAAGAACTTTATTCTCAAATACTCGTAATCTTCTTTCCTCCCTTAAAGTAAGAGTCCATGTTTCACATCCATATAATATAACTGGTAGAATAATAGTTTTATATATTTTCAGTTTAACGTTTTTTGAAAGGAGTTGGGACATCAAGAGTCTCTGCAATGCATAATAGCACGCATTTCCAGAATTGAGCTATGTTTAATTTCCTTGTGCATCTCATTCCTGTTTGTGATTATTGTTCCTAGGTATTTGAATTCAGCCACTTCCTCAAAATTATCCTCATTTGTCATTAGCTGTCCATTTCAATTTTATAATGTTTTCTATGCGTGGGAATAGTTTTATTGATATTTACTTCCAGTCCCAATTCCTTAGTGTTACTCAATAGTGTGTGCGTTTGGCCTTTAGTATCTCCTCGCTATCGCCCAATAGTACTTCATTATCATCATTTTAATTCGCTTGGTTTAATAAATATCCTGGGACAGCGCTAAAAATAAAAGGTGAGAAAAGGATTCTTCTATCTTCGATTGTGTTTCACACGTTTATTGCTGCAATAATTTTATCCGCATTCGTCCTTGATTACAGAACTGCGATTGTGTGAAAACCTGGTTCAATTTAGTTATTAAACTGTCGTTACAAATCATACTCCTCTGTTGTTAACAAAAAGAAACATTATGTTGAGTCAGTGAACACGTAATGTCTTAAATGGACCAATAGCACATTGTTTATTAACTTGAAGTATTTTAGCAACGCCCAAATTCGATTGATAATAATTATGCTAGAACACATGTAACGATCCAGTGTGCGCATGTTAGGTTAACATCGTGGCAAACTAAATAAAAAGTTGAATTATTGTTGGTTGAATAAAAAAAGTCACATCATGTTTAACGCAAAGCAACCTTATGTTTATGCATTTCAATAAAGCTTTTTTTATAATTACGTAACCCTGTATTTTTGCAAAAAGAGCTAAAGAAGATAGACCAATGGACGGGAGAAGAACAAGAGGAAGTCCAGCTAAGAGATGGATACACAGTGGATGCAAATCCAATACGTCTTCCTCCGAGGAGTGATTTTGGAAATAAACAGAATGAAAATCCTACAAATTATGTTTAAGAAGAAGAAGAAGACATATTCTTATTAATACCAATGTATTTCAGAACGAAGTTCATAGGAAAATTTTAGAATGGGCAGGTGAATGGAGAAAACTACATAATAGCGAGCTAGATTATCTTTATAGAAAGCCAGATATAATAAGAACAGTTAATTCTCGTAGAGTGAGATGGGGAGGAAATGTTGCACGAATAGGGGATGAGACAGGGCATTGGAGATTCCTTATAGGAAAACTAGAGGGAAAATGCCCAGTTGTACACCAAGAATGAGGTGGAATAATAACATTAACCATGATTTGAGGGACATAGATTGTACAGAGAATGATTGGAAAACATTAGTTCAGGATAGGGATGTATGGACAGCTTATGTATATAGGTATATATTACTCTGAATTTTGGAATACACCTTTCTGGTTTTATTACCGAGTTTCATCGGAAAAGCCAAAAATGTGACCGCTAGAGCAATTTTTCAATTTTCACTTCAGGTGAACTCCTACACCTAATGGTGAAGAAAGAGGTGTCGAAGTAAACATGCCAATAAAAAAGTAGTTCCAATAATTACATGTTTTAGAGGGTCCAGTTGTGAATCTAAACCATCGAGGGATCCAATCCGGCACACACAACAAAAATCATCAAAATTAATCGAGCCATTTTCGACTTTTTGCGAGAATAAAGCACTGCAATTGGTTTAGTATAGCCTCACTATGATGGTTGTCCAGCGGCTCGCTTTATTTTCCCGCAGCTGTTATATGTAATTAAATTCAAAGATGCCGACTACCGCCACTATAATTCCGCGTGTTAATCACTGTGAAGCATTGTCGCGCGCCACCCGCTTTTATATAAACGGACAACCATCATAGTGAGGCGATAATATATGTATATATCCATCCATCCATAGTAATTCTGCCCGAAGGCAGGTCCTTCACTGCAATCATAGCATTTTCATGCTATGCTTGCAGCTTTACTAGGGAATTGTGTAGGTGTGGTAGCTTCCCGTTGCTTTCCACACCGGTGAAGCATGATGGTGATGATGATAATGATAAGGATGATGATGGCCATACGATTTCGGGGATCGTTTGGGCCTTAAAGTTTTCCTGACATTTGTCTTACAGGTGAGGAAAAACCCCGATAAAAACCTCACCCAGAAAAACTGCCCCGTCCGGGGATCGAACCCGGGCCCGCTGCGTGACAAAGCAGCACGCTACCTTATGTATGTATATATATATATATAGAAAATTAGAAATATATGAAACCATAATTTAGAGCATTTTAACATATGGTGCTGAAGTTTGACAAATTCCTACCAGAGAAATGAAAATAATTTTAAGTACAGAAATGCATGGTTTAAGAAGATCAGCTGGAAAATGTAGAATGGATAGAATACGAAATAAAGAAATGAGGGAAATTATGGGTGTACAAGAGGAGCCGGACGTCATAGACATTATAGAAAAGAAAAGATTACAGTGGTATGCCCATGTCAAAAGAATGCCAGAGCAAAGATTACCTAAAATTGTTATGGGATGGATCCCAATGGAAAGGAGGAAGAGAGGAAGATACAAGAAAACTTGGATAGAAGGGGTACAAGCGGTTATGAATTATATCAGAAGATTGGAGGAAGATCAATGGATGGACAGAGAGGAATGGCGTTTGGTTTCCGGAAGAAGGCGGCAGCTGCCATGATACTAGATGATGATATATATATATATTATAAATATATTTTTGACATTTGGCAATGAAGGCAAATATGATATGAAAAGTAAAAAGAATGCTTGAGTCGGGATTTGAACTCGAGTCTCTAAAGTATGTACCTTTAGCGCTAAAGGTACAGACTTTAGAGACTCGAGTTCAAATCCCGACTCAAGCATTCTTTTTTCTTTTCATATCATATATATATATATATATATATATATATATATATATATATATATATTAGAATGATTTGGACACGTGAAAAAAAAAGACTTGGAAATAATTCCTAGCATGGTGTTTCAATGTAAATTGAAAGGCAGAAGAAAAAAAGGGAAGAGCGAAAAAAATAGGGGATTTTGCTGATTGACTAGATTGAATGCATAAACTGGAATAACAAGAATAAACAATTAGAGTAGCTTTGGGCTCACATAGCCTGTATTAGATTGTAAAGCCTGTTTAATAATAATAATAATACATAAAAAAACAAGATCTAAGTAGGATAACGGCGGCAGAAATGAAATTTTTGAGATCTGTTAGAGAGTGCACTAAGGAAGACAGAATCAAGAACATAGAAATAAGACAGGAACTTGAAATATTTGCAATAACTGATAAAATAGATACATATAGACAAAAATGGAAGCAACACACAGACAGAATGAATGAATATAGATATCCAAAACAAATAACAAAATACAAACCTAAAGGCACCCGAGATGTGGGCATACCTAGAAAGAGATGGGCTGATGTCGGAACGGGTCAACAGACCTAATCCACGAATGCAGATGATGATGATGATGATGATAATAATAATAATAATAATAATAATAATAATAATAATTTTGAGTGTAAGAGAGATGATGAAACAATGGATTGAACGGTCCGTTATCACATTATTTGGCTCCCGTAGCGAGCTTAAAGTTTATTTAATGGTTGTGTGCAATCAGAAAAGTGTCCATATGTCGCATCACTTTGCAGAGAGGAGCCGAAAGCGGTCACCATATGTTGATGTTACACTTGTGCTGTGTTTTTAATGCCTCGCACAGATAACGGTAATTAATACAGGCGTTCACATTTAATTTTCACTCTTCTAACCACAATAATTAATCTTCATTTCATGTTTTATGATTCTTTGCTTATCAGAATACTGCTATTTTCTTCATTTAATCCATAAATTGGTTGAAAAAAATGAAAGATGGATTTTTGCAAGATAGGCTGAATTTTCTGGAATCTAATGACAGAAAACACTGAGCAACAAAAAATAAACTTTTTTTTGTCTCAGAAACAAAAATATGTGATTCTGAATTCAAATTTGATATAGGTTTTTCTCAATCACGCAAGGTTTCCAAGAGACAGGCATTTATTATAATTTCAAACACTTTAATATTTTCTACATTCGTAATTACACAATATTCGAACATTCGGACTCACCTAGAAATTAAGAAATGACGATTTTCTGCTATATTTCGCCTGTGGAGCATCCCTCTTGATGGTCCAACAATAATCGGACAGCATATTAGGATTCCATTTGGCTTGATATCTCTTTTCCATAGCTGAAATCTCCTGATGAAAGTGTTCCCCGTGCTCATCGCTCACTGTTCCAAGATTTTCCGGGAAGAAATCTAGGTTTATTAAAAAAATAATTATTTAAATCCATTAATTAAAATTGATATAAAAAAATAACTGGGTGATGGAGAAATTCCGAATACATATTTGAAAACACGATAAAAAAAATTGCATTGAATTCAACTATTGGTACTCATGTGACAAAAATCATGTTGACAGTGAAATCAAGGGAGAAAAGGTAAATAAATGTTTTATTCTATTTTTGTAACTCTATTTGTCACAAAAAAATATTTAACTGAAAATACTCGTATATAAAAATGTTATTCTCCCAGTTATATTATATGGATGTGAAACATGGACTCTTACTTTAAGGGAGGAAAGGAGATTACGAGTATTTGAGAATAAAGTTTTTAGGAAAATGTTTGTAGCAAAGAGAAATGAACAAACATGTGAATGGAGAAGACACTTACATAACAATGAACTACATGGTCTTTATGGGAAACTGGGGTCGAGGTGTATAACTTATTTTCCTTGCCTCTAGTCCCGAGGGTAGCTGTTTCAAACCCAGCCGGAGTCGTTGGATTTTTTAGGGTGGAAAAATCCAAGGACAGAATTCTCAAGGGAGGGACTTAAACTGTGGGTCCCGAGTCTGAAGATTTTCAGGCTCGTTAGAGAATCTTAAGCCCGAATAAAGAGGTCTCTAAGCAACATTTACTGACCTTCTTCATCTTAGTAATACTTTAGTTGTCTGCTAGATGTCTCACTGGGTCGGTATGTTGACCGCATACCATTCGTGACATCTTTAGGGAAATAAGCGTAACAAAATTAACTTACTCTAGTAACTCCTAACAAAGGAGATATGGGCAGGACATGTGGCGCGAATGGGGAATGAAAAAGGGGATGAAAATTCCTTGTACGAAAACGAAAGTGAAAGCGCCCAGAGGTAGCCAAATATTGGGATGAGAAAATAACATTAACGACGATTTGAGGGAAGTATATAACACACGATAGGGATGTATGGAGTACTTGCTTCCATGCGACCATGAACCTACGGGTTCTATAGTGTCAGTAAGATAGTTAGCGAACGCGTTGGATTTAGATGGAATTTCCTTGAATTAACTCCACAGATTTTTGCACAGATTTTCCAAATTATTTATCTCACAAAAATTCACAGATTCATCACAAATAATTTGCTCCTATTAAAATCTCTTCCTTCACAATTTATTTTATCAGCCGGTGCCAGCAGAGAAAACCCATACGTGTTGACAAGTGTCAGATACTCTCCCACACTTTGGACCCGATTATAACCGGCTTGTTCGACCCTCGCTTCTTCTTATATATGAGTATTTTTAGAATCCAAGTCTAGAATATTCTCGATTAGAAGACTCAAGAATCGACTTTACCGGAATTGGACGTATAACATGTTTCACATCCACATAATATAACTGGTAGAATAATAGTTTTATATATTTTCAGTTTAACGTTTTTCGAAAGGAGTTGGGACGTCAAGAGTCCCTGTAATACATAATAGCACGCATTTCCAGAATTGAGCCTATGTTTAATTTCTTTGTGCATCTCATTCCTATTTGTGATTATTATTCAGGCCTAACGGCCTTAACTTCGTCATATTTTGTATAAATTAATAAGTTAAGTAAATAGTGATATAAATAAAAGAATGATTAGTGACTTTAGCGCATTTATTTAAGAGTACACTCGGGTCTAAAAGCTAATATAATATAACTTGATATGAGATATGTGTTGTATTGTAAAGGAACTTTCAGATGTACGGGATCTGTACTGTTTTCTCCCACCGCACCGCTTCAAACACTTATTTTGCATTACCACGTTTGAACCCTAGACCCTCACGTTCCAGTAGTGCGTACAGCACTCTTAAAAATCTTGTACCACATTTAAATTGAGAAAAGTTTTTTACTGACTGTTTAACTCATGCCTCAAATGTGAGTCAATGAGCAATCACGTTTCAATGAATTTTTGATTTACAACCAATCACAGTCGTGTTTCACCTTGATTTTATCAGTTTAATTTTATCACTGTAAAATCAAGCTCCTCCTTTTTAACATTCTGAATAGGTCATAGCATTATTTTGAAGTGACTGCATGTGGCTACCAGAGTGTATATACAGTATATAGTGCACGAATTGAAACAGATAGTACTTGCGGGATATAATATAAACACATTTGTAGCAGTTGATTATACCACAAAACAAAAATAAATCACTGTTTGCACGTTCATAAACGTATTATTTTCAAGAAATGTACGTTCCAGAAAAATATAATTTACATATTTACATCATAGGACATAATCATCATCATCTTCCAGGGATTAAGCTGTTGGCTCTTTCCGGTTTCATGAAAGCTAGAATTGTTAAAATTGTTTCAGACATCACAAATTAATTAATATACAGTTTGATGTGTTTCATTTTTCCTCCACTAGGTTGCATTGTTACAATATTGCGACCCTTTGGCAATAAATAACATGATGGGGTTGCAGTGACTATTTAACTCATAGTACCCCTAATGGGAGTCAATGACCAATCACGTTTCAATGATTTCTGTTTTACAACCAATCAGAGTCGTGTTTCACGAAATATTTATCAGTGTTATAATTACCATATTAAAGAAAGCTCCTCCTTTTTAATATTCTGAACAGGTCTGACCATTATTTTTCAGTGACCGAGCCCGTGAGGAATACGGCTACCACATTGTATATATAGTGCATGAATGTCAACACATGCCGCATGCGGGAGTTAATTTAAAAACATTTGTGGCAATTTATTATACCACCAAAAAAAGAAACCACTGTTTGCACTTTCTTAAATGTATTTTTTCCAAGGTAACAATCCAGAAAAATATAATTGTCATATTTACATCATACGACATCAGAAATGAATTAATATACAGTTTGATGTGTTTCATTTTATCTCCACTAGAGAGCATTCTTACAATATTGCGTTCCTTTGGCAATAAATAGTATGATCTGGTTGCAGTGATAAACAAAAGAAGCAGTTGAAGCGTACCTATCGTTTCTCATTTGTTTTTTCAAACATCGCCGTTTACATTAAATATATAAATATTTTCAAATAACTATATTTAAATAATGATTTGTGAGTAAACAGCTTAATTTTATTCGTTAAATAGTCCTAACAAATGCCACTCTTGATTTCCAAATTCTTTAGATAAATTCACTCCTCACTTCATGAGTCGTGAATTTATGGATAATTTGGAAATCACTCGTGACGTTACTTATGATAAATATAATTGTTAAAAATGAAATGAAACAAGAATTGAAGCAAGTTACAGCACGTAGAGTTGAAGTGAGGAGGACAGTTTTATCACGTGGTACTGCACCAACTACTACGAAAAGCTTTTTACTTGTACAAGTTCTCTTGACGTGTTGGCTTTTCAATTCTGTCTAGAAACGTTATCGAAACATTGTCTATACGTCGTCCGCAAGTTTAATCCTTAACCACACTCACATGTCTATATACGTACATGATACAGCATCAGTATCCCACCTGCTATCATCAGCATTTGTTTATAACAACACAACGTTTTTACACAAATTATATATATATATATACTAAAGGCCAACACGCACACACTATTGAGTAACACTAAGAAATTGGGATTGGAAGTAAATATCAGTAAAACTAAATATATGGTCACACGTAGAAGTTCAGTATATAATGGAAATGGACAGCTAATGACAAATGAGGGAAATTTTGAGAAAGTGGCTGAATTCAAATAGCTAGGAACAATAATCACAAATAGGAATGAGATGTACAAAGAAATTAAACATAGGCTCAATTCTGGAAATGCGTGCTATTATGCATTGCAGAGACTCTTGATGTCCCAACTCCTTTCAAAAAACGTTAAGCTGAAAATATATAAAACTATTATTCTACCAGTTATATTATATGCATGCGAAACATGGACTCTTACTTTAAGGGAGGGAAGGAGATTACGAGTATTTGAGAATAAAGTTCTTAGGAAAATTTTTGGACCAAAGAGAGATGAACAGACAGGTGAATGGAGAACACTACATAACAATGAACTACATGGTCTTTATAGGAAGCCAGATATAATAAGAACAGTTAAGTCTCGTAGACTGCGATGGACAGAGGATGCTGCACGTATGGAGAATGACAGACATGCATGGAAGCTTCTTGTAGGAAAGCCAGAGGGAAAACGCCCAATTGGTAGACCAAGAATGAGGTGGGAGAACAACATTAACTATGATTTGAGGGAAGTAGATTATACAGGGAATGATTGGAAAGCATTAGCTCAGGATAGGGATTTATGGAGAGCTTATGTCCGTGCGGCCATGAACCTACGGGTTCGATAGTGCCAGTAAGTAAGTAAGTGTATATATATATATATATATAATTGTTCTGTAATTGTGTTTGTCACTGAACTCCTCCTAAACGACTGGACCGATTTTGATTATTTTTTTGGTGTGTCTCTGATTGGGTCCCTCGATGGTTTAGATTCTCAATTGGACCTTCACAAAGAAATTAAACATAGGCTCGATTCTGGAAGTGTGTGCTATTATGTATTACAGGGACTATTGTTGTCCCAGCTTCTTTAAAAAAAACGTTAAACTGAAAATATATAAAACTATTATTCTACCAGTTACATTATATGGATGTGAAACATGGACTCTTACTTTAAGGGAGGAAACTAGATTACGATTTTTTGAGAATAAAGTTCTTAGGAACATTTAAGTTCTAACTTTTATAGGAATTAATCACTATGAGGTTTAATTTATGATCAAATTAAATGTTTCTTACCTCTCCTCATACAAATCATCGGAACATTTTTGGACCAAAGAGAGATGAACAGACAGCTGAATGAGAAAAAAAAGTACATAATAGTGAGTTACATGTTATGTATAGGAAGTCAGATATAATTAGAAGTTGGCTGTTATGGCAGGGCATGTGCCACGTATGGGAGATGAAAGAGGTGCATGGAAGCGAAATGCGACAATTAGAAGTGGAAGCTAACTTGAAAAGCGAAATTGAAAACTGCCTAAACGACTGGACCTATTTTGATTACATATTTTGTGTGTGTTTGTGTGGATCCTTGGATGGTTTAGATTGACAATTGGACTCGGTAGGTGGCGCTGCGATCGGATTATATACTTTTTTTGGCAGGTGTATAGTCATCTGCATTATCGACTTATTCCGTGCGGCAATAATATTTACGTCATCATGCAAGCTTAACAGATGACAGTGAGAAGTTTCTTTCTTTGCGAACTTATTTAATTAGTAAATTTACCCTGAATTTTATTACCCGATCGACTTTTCTTCGAGTGCGTTTTCGGGCCGACCATTGCTATGCGATTATTTGTTTAGGAAATGATTTTTGAAATTGACTTCAGTTATTGAGAACTTCGCTCACCAACGCCAATTACTGACAAGTATGTAACAACTTTCACAAGAAATCAGACATATTTCTTTCTCTAGCATTATCATTCCAATTCTCATTTGTAAGTAATTAGCTTATTTCAGCTGCAATCATGCGGTTCACAACATGAGGCACTTAAGTCAAATTAAGGTTCAAATATTAATAAAATTTACATTAAGACAGAACTGTGGAACTTTTCATATATTTTTTTCAACAACAGATGTTAACAATAAATCAAGTAAGTTGAATTTTCCATACTGAACTTATATCACGACTATTAAATGAAAATAAATTAAATTTCCACGTTTCAAGGAGCTACATCCTTTATTTTTAATGTGAGAGTCTGTACGTTATTTTAGCAGAGAGGTCAGACAGTTGAAGTGGTAATTGAAATTATCTTGAATGTTTATCATACGTGACATCACGAGTAATTTCCAAATCATTCGTGACTCGTTAATTTATCTAGAGAATTTGGAGCATTTGTTACAACTATTTAGCATGATCCAGGTGAATAATAACAATCAAGTCTCATAGACTCGGTTCAAAAAGTTATATAGTATCCTGCTGGAGTTCGGGATTCCTAAAAAGTTAGTTAGACTTATACGAATGTGTCTAAATGGCACAAAGAGTAGGGTGCGTGTAGGCAAACAATTTTCGAATACTTTTGAAATCCAGAATGGGTTGAAGCAAGGAGATGCACTATCTCCTCTACTATTTAATTTTGTACTAGAGCATGCCATTAAACCTTTAGAGGATTAAGAAGGCTTACAACTCAATGGTATTAATAAGCTGTTAGTTTATGCTGATGATGTAGTACTATTGGCCGATAGCGAGGAGATACTAAAGGACAACACGCACACACTATTGAGTAACACTAAGAAATTGGGACTGGAAGTAAACATCAATAAAACTAAATATATGGTCACACATAAAAATACATTATATAATGGAAATGGACAGCTAATGACAAATGAGGGAAATTATGAGGAAGTGGCTGAATTCAAATACCTAGGAACAATAATCACAAACAGGAATGAGATGCACAAAGAAATTAAGCATAGGATCAATTCTGGAAATGCATGTTATTATGCAATACAGAATTGAGCCTATGTTTAATTTCAGACTGAATTCAGTGTTACCAACATCAAAAATAATATTGTCAGTCACTTAAAGGTTTCTATGCAGTGTTATGTGTCTTGAAGGTTGTTCATTTCAATTAATTTCATTGAAATACTAAGTTAATTTCGAGATAAAATGGCAAATAGTCATTTATAGGCATTGTAAGCTGAAATAGGCATTTATAGGCAAAATGAACTTAATGGAAAACAACTCTAGGGTCGTCGGTATGAACTTATATGAAGTCACTTTTACAATATCTATAATAAATAACTGTAGGCATTTTCCCTAACATCCGGTCTCTAATTGTAAGTTAGTTATGTCATTGTTTCTTTTTAAATATATTTACCACAAAGATTTCATACATAAAATGTGCGCAGCTTTATTGCTTCCACCCCGTGTGTCTGTCAGTTGTAACTTATTAGGTGTACAGCAGGTATTAAGGATGTTGGGAAGAACTTGTAACTCATAGCAAGACGTCAGAAGGTAGCCATTAGCGTGTGGTGTATAATTTTAATTATTCACGTTTGCGCATTAAAACATTTGCTGGGATTCATTAAGTATGCGCGTACAAAACGTACAGCTGTTAAATTGTATTCGAGATCACACAGATAGCGACCTTCCATTTCAACTTATTTCCGTCCGTCAGCTCAGAGAAGGGAGGATACGTGGAAAATATTTTAATGTAATCTAAATTATTTTTTAATTTCTTGTCACTATTTACTCGTGCCCCAAATGGGAGTCAATAACCAATCACGTTTCAATGAATTTTGTTTTACAACCAATCACAGCCGTGTTTCATCTCGATAATAACACTGAAAAAGAAATATTTTTGTCTCAGAAAAAAAGTGATTCTGATAGTATTTTTTCTCCTGAATTCAAATATGATATCGGGTTTTCTCCATCACGCTAGGTTTCCGAGAGACAGACATTTATTATAATTTCAAACACTTAATATTTCTACATTCGTAACTACAAAATATTCGAACATTCGGACTCACCTAGAAAGTAAGAAATGATGATTTTCTGCTATATTTCGCCTGTGGAGCATCCCTCTTGATAGTCCAACAATAATCGGCCAGCATATTAGGATTCCATTTGCCTTGATATCTCTTTTCCATAGCTGAAATCTCCTGATGAAAGTGTTTCCCATGCCCATCGCTCAATGGACAATGAACGAAAAAAGTTTATTAAAAAATAATTATTTAAATCCATTAATTGAAATTTAAATAAAAAAACTGTGGGCGATGGAGAAATTCCGAATACATATTTGAAAACACGAGGAAAACTGCACAACTATTGGTACTCATGAGACAAAAATAATGTTGACCAGTGTTATCGAATCCTGTTTACAAAATAAAGAAAGCTCCTCCTTTTTAATATGCTGTACACCCCAGAGCATTATTTGCAGTGACTGACTCTCCAACAAATAAGTTGAATACAGTAAATAATGAACAGATTCCTTCGAACTACACATTTGATAATTGTGTGTTCAATAAAATTTTAAATAATGATTTTACTGAGTTGTTTCCTAAAAAAATAAGTTAATAACCTGTAACGTTGGTTATAATTTACAGTGTGATGTGTTTAATTATTTCTCAACTAGGCTGTATTCTTACAACATTGCGATCCTATTTGGCAATAAATAGAATGATCAAGTTGCAGTGATGAACAAATTAAACATAAATAAACGTTTCTCATTTGTTTTCAAACATCGCCGTTTACATTAAATATGTAAATATTTTAAAATAACTATATTTAAATAATGATTTGTGAGTGAACAGCTTAATTTTATTCGTTAAATAGTCCTAACAAATGCCACTCTTGATTTCCAAATTCTCTAGATAAATTCACTCGTGACATTACTTATGATAAATATACTAGTTGTTTTTCTTGGAAATTCACTAAAATGTGTCGAGGACAACACATGCAGCTGTGAACAGTAACTGAGTGAGAGAATAAAACTATTTTTTGCGCGATGGTGCGTTCTGTCGTACTTACAGCAATGGCGACCGTGATTGAAAGTTCAACTTCCTACATTTCGGCGTTAACCAACCTAAATACTATACTGTAATATTACATTTACACCCACGTGCGGGAAGTAGAACCACTGCCCTCTATGTACACTACTTACAATGTATATACAAAATATATCCAAAAGGCAGTGTTTATATGCATTATAAGAAAAAAAATCACTGCATTTTAATGAACTGAACTTTATTTGAAATAATATAAAACAATAAATACGTACTTTCCGCCATTTTATGACTGATTGGTGTCACGGCCTCCTGTAGTTTCAACTAATAAACATTGCCCACGCCGTTAACGTTAGTCAATTGTTTGTAATGAAAGCAAATATTTCAAACAAAGATATTATTTTAGTATTATTTATTATTTTGAAAACACCATCGGAGAAAATATAATGTACAACGCACGTTTGTGAAGTGTTTTACAGTATCTCGGAAATTAAAAATCTCGGTACCGCTCGGTTTTTAAACAATTTTTCTCGATTCTGTAAAAACCATTTCCCAACCCTGCATCGTAATATACTATATTCACATTATTTTCTACATTCTTGCTGACGATTTGGAAGAAATGTTTTTTTTTTTAATTTTAATGCAGGAAGTGTAATATTTTATATTGTGATAAAAGGTGTTGGGAATGAAAAGTTAACAAACAAAGAAGAAAAGTTTAATAAAGATAAGTAAAGATATGTTTAATTCGCCATGTGTTTGGACATGTCGATGCAGGTTACAGATACAAGAAAAATATTAGACCCATTTACCTAATACATCACTGATAAGGCTGGTCACACATGGCACACGTTGATTGATCATCATTTCAACCACTTTTGCATTTAATTTAAAAATTCTCGATACAAATTTAGTAACAGTTATATGTATAGCAGCGATAATTTTCATAAGTAATGCCACGAGTGATTTCCAAATTATCGATAAATTCACGACTCGCGAAGTGAGGAGTGAATTTATCTAGAGAATTTGGAAATCAAGAGTGGCATTTGTTAGGACTATTTAACGAATAAAATTAAGCTGTTTACTCACAAATCATTATTTAAATATAGTTATTTTAAAATATTTATACATTTAATGTAAACGGCGATGTTTGAAAACAAATGAGAAACGATAGGTACGCTTTTACTGCTTCTTTTGTTTATCACTGCAACCAGAACATACTATTTATGTTCAAAGGAACGCAATATTGTAAGGAGGAGCTTTCTTTAATATGGTAATTATAACACTGATAAATATTTGGTGAAACACGACTCTGACTGATTGGTTGTAAAACAGAAATCATTGAAAAACGTGATTGGTCATTGACTCCCATCTGGGGCATGAGTTAAATTATGATAAGTAATGCCAGGAGTGATTTCCAATCTATCTAGAGAATTTAGAAATCAAGAGTGGCATTTGTTAGGACTATTTAACGAATAAAATTAAGCTGTTTACTCACAAATCATTATTTAAATATAGTTATTTTAAAATATTTATATATTTAATGTAAACGGCGATGTTTGAAAACAAATGAGAAATGTTTGGTTATGTTTCATTTGTTCATCACTGCAACTTGATCATGCTATTTATTGCCAAATATGATCGCAATATTGTAAGAATGCACCCTAGCGGAGAAAAAATGAAACACAAATAACTGTAATATTATAACCAACATTATAGGTTATTAATTATTTTTTTAGTAAACAACTCAGTAAAATCATTATTTAAAACGCAGTTATTTAACACACAATTATTGAATGTGTAGCTCGAAGGAATCTGTTCATTATTTGCTATATTCAACGTATTTGTTGGAGAGTCAGTCACTGCAAAATAATGCTCTGACCTGTTCAAAATATTAAAAAGGATGAGCTTTCTTTATTTTGGTAAACAGAATTCGATAATAATCGAGGTGATACAACACTGTGATTGGTTGTAAAACAAAATTCATTGAAACGTGATTGGTCATCGACTCCCATTTGGGGCATGAGTTAAATTGCCTGCAAAATTATCTTCAACTGTTGGCACCTATCAAATTGCCACTATTTTTATTGTTATTGATGTTCTTTAAAATTGATAACTAACTCACACTATCGACCCGTAAGTTCATGACCGCCCTGACATAAGCTCTCTATACATCCCTATCCTGAGATAATGGTTTCCAATTAATCACTGTGTAATCTACTTCCCTCAAATCATGGTTAATGCATTCTCCCACCTCATTCTGGTCTACCAACTGGGCGTTTTCCCTCTGGCTTTCCTACAAGAAGGTTCCATGCACGTCTTTCATTCCCCATTCGTGCAACATGTCCTCCCATCGCAGTCTACGAGACTTAACTGTTCTTATTATATCTGGCTTTCTATAAAGACCATGTAGTTCATTGTTATGTAGGATTCTCCATTCACCTGTCTGTTCATCTCTCTTTGGTCCAAACATTTTCCTAAGAACTTTATTCTCAAATACTCGTAATCTCCTTTCTTCCCTTAAAGTAAGAGTTCATGTGTCGCACCCATATAATATAACTGGTAGAATAATAGTTTTATATATTTTCTTTCAGTTTAACGTTTTTTGAAAGGAGTTGGGACATCAAGAGTCTCTGTAATGCATAATAGCACGCATTTCCAGAATTGAGCCTATGTTTAATTTCTTTGTGCATCTCATTCCTATTTGTGATTATTGTTCCTAGGTATTTGAATTCAGCCACTTCCTCAAAATTTCCCTCATTTGTCATTAGCTGTCCATTTCCATTATATAATGTATTTCTACGTGTGACCATGTATTTAGTTTTATTGATATTTACTTCCAGTCCTAATTCCTTAGTGTTACTCAATAGCGTGTGCGTGTTGTCCTTTAGTATCTCCTCGCTATCGGCCAATAGTACTAAGACATAGCAATCTGAATCTGGTCTACTTTAAAATCAGATTATTTTAGTACGGAGTGATTTAAGGCGATGTTTCTTGTCTACTTATGGTTGAAGGAAAGAGCAGTTGATGGGAAAAGGAATTGAAAGGCGCCCGATAACCTTTAGCGAGTGGTTCGCTGCAAGAATATAAATGTGCTGGATGTACTGGATGTACTTTACCGTGTGATAAGTTTTATACTAATTCCGATTGTGAGAATGAACAAGGAACAGGTCACGACGCAGCTCCGGGGAAGGTGAACTGCACAAACTCACTGCAAAAGTGTTACAACCAACAATTCAACCTCGTTTTTAATTACAGATAATTATCGATTTGATTTATTTTAATTTGTCGTAATTGATAGCTTATTTGCTTTTTTAATTTAATGCGGATAATTTCCTACACCTGCGGTCAGAGATCATTGTACTTCACAGACTGGTGAGAAAATCTATACTAGGTTAAGAGGAAACAAATTTCTAATTTTTCTAATTCTACAATTATATACTCTAGGCGATATTCATTGAAAAAAGTAGGCCTTATGTCAATCTATCTATACCCCTACGTGTATCTGCGGGGAAGTGCATTCTCCCCTAGTGGAAAGTTTCTTAACCAAACAAATTTAATAATAATAATAATCATCATCATCATCATCATCCGGCATCATGGCAGCTGCCGCAGTCATCCGGAAACCAAACGTCATTCCTCTCTGTCCATCCATTGATCTTCTTCCAATCTTCCGGTATTCATAGCTAATTGTACCCCTTCTATGCAAGTTTTCTTCGGTCTTCCTCTCTCCCTCCTTTCTATTGGGATCCAATTTTAGGCAATTTTTGCTCCGGTATTCCTTTGATATGGCCATACCACTGTAATCTTTTCTTTTCTATAATGTCTATGATGTCCGGCTCCTCTTCTACACCCATAATTTCCCTTGTTTCTTTATTTCGTATTCTATCCATTCTAGATTTTCCAGCTGATCTTCTTGAAACATCCATTTCTGTACTTAAAATTCTTTTCATTTCCCTGGTAGGAATTTGCTAGACTTCAGCACCATATGTTAAAATGCTCAGAATTATGGTTTGATATATTTGTAATTTTCTATTTTTTTGTAATATTTTTGCTCCACCAAACAGAGTTTAAAGCATTTATAATTAATAATGATGATGATATATTTGACCTGACAGAGTTAAGGACTTAAGGGCTTAGAAAAAGTAAACACAAAAAATACTCTTAGGCCTCCATCTAAATTACAATAAACAAAATTATTACATAATATGTCTAAAATAACTAACTGGCACTATTAAACCCGTAGGTTCATGGCCGCGCGGATATAAGCTCTGCATACATCCCTATCCTGTTTTCCAATCATTCTCTGTATAATCTATTTTTTTTCAAATCTTGGTTACTGTATTTTCCCAACTCATTCTTGGTCTACCAACTGGACGTTTTCCCTCTGGTTTTTCTACAAGAATCTTCCATGCACGTCTTTCAATCTCCATACGCGCAACATGTCCTGCCCATCGCAGTCTACGAGACTTAACTGTTCTTATTATATCTTGTTTCTTAAGGACCATGCACTTCACTGTTATGTAGTCTCCTCCATTCACCTGTGTGTCCATCTCTCTTCGGTCCAAAAATGTTCCTAAGAACTTTAATCTCAAATACTCGTAATCTCCTTTACTCCCTTAAAGTAAGAGTCCATGTTTCACTTTGACATAATATAACTGGTAGAAAAAAAATTAAATTTTCATATATGTTCAGTTTAACGTTTTTTGAAAGGAGTTGGGGCGTCAAGAGTCTCTGCAATGCATAATAGCACGCATTTACAGAATTGAGCCTATGTTTATTTTCTTTGTGCATCTCATTCCTATTTGTGATTATTGTTCCTAGGTATTTGAATTCAGCCACTTCCTCAAAATTTCCCTCATTTGTCATTAGCTGTCCATTTCCATATAATGTATTTCCATGCGTGACCATATTTTTAGTTTTATTGATAAAACCTCTAGTCCCAATATCTTAGTGACTTTTGGAATAGCCTAAATACAATTTTTATATATCTTGATCATCGGTTGATTAATGTCTGACATCGTGCGATTCCTAATAGCCAATTTTGTCGGTCCATCCAATCTCCTGGTTGTAGATGTTTCTCCTTCATGTATAAACATATTCCCTGACTCCAGGAGGTTTCAGCTCTTCCTCTGCCTCGTCTTCCCTCAAGTTTCCATTCAAAAACACATTTTGGTAGTCGATCCTCTTCCATTCGCTGGACATGTCCGTACCATCTTAATTGCTGAGTTTTGATGTAATCTAAAATAGTGTCTTCAAATCTTCATTTTCTCCCTTATAACTGAGTTTCTATTTTTTTCTTCTTGAAATTCTTGCTGCACTTTGTATAAATCCATTTCCGTTGCCAAAATATACTTATTTGTTTTTGTTGTTATTGGTCAAAGTTTTATGTATAATTTTTTGAGTGATAGTTCGTTTTGTCGTACGTACAGAATTGGCGACCATGATTGAAAGTACAACTTCCTACATTTCGGGGTTGCCAACTTAAATAACTATACTGTAATATTACATATTACAATACGCACGTGGGAAGTAAAACCCTGCCCTCTATGTATATACAAAAAGTGTCCAAGAGGTAGTGTTAATATATGTTATACGAAACAAATCACTGCGTTTTACATTAATTGAACTTTATTTGAAACTATATAAAACAAATACTTACTTGCCGCCATTTTCTCACTGAATTTGTCTCACGGCTTCCTGTAGTTTCAACTAATAGACATTGCCCACACTGTTAACGTTAGTCAATTGTTTATAATGGACGCAAATATTTCCAACAAAGATATTATAATTGTACTATTATTTATTGTTTTATCGGCCGCGGTGGACTAGTGGTTATGCTCCTTGCCTCTGGTCTCGAGGGTCGCGGGTTCAAACCCGGCCGAGGTCGTTGGATTTTTTAGGACGGAAAAATCCAAGGAGCAAGTGCTCCGGGAGGTACTTTAAGCCGTGGATTTTCAGGCTCGTAAAAGATCCTTAAGCCTGAATAAAAAGGTCTGTAAGCAAAATTTACCGAATTTTCCCGTCCTAGTACTACCTTGGTTTCCTAGATGTCAGTATGAGGCGGAACGCTGACCACGGACCACTCAAATGACATCTATACGAAAACAAGTGTAACTAAATTAGTGTGGTTCAAATTTTTCCGTGTAGGGGGAGAGCGCCTAAATCTCTGTTAAGGGAAACATGGGCTTAAAAGAAAAAAAAAGAAGAAAACATCATGACGCAAATATAATGTACAACGCACGTTTGTTAAGTGTTTTACAAAGTCTCGAAATTTCCTCGCTTCTGTAAAAACATCTTCCCAACCTCGCATCGGAATATGCTATTATAAAAACAGGCCTGTAATATGAGGAGGTTTCACTTGCTAAGCGGATTGTCACTGAGTGATATTATAACCCCATAACACCTGCTACTTTCTTCCGGTGTTGAAGACGCAGGTGATAGTGGAATTGTAACTTGTCCCGCTGTTGCAGTGAGTGAGGCGAGAAGCTGTTAATGCCGAGAGAGGAATTTGGTTCCTCCCGAAACCACGAATACAGCACAGCCAGGCCTTCCTGCATTAATTCAATTATTGAATCGTAAAGAAATTAATCTTGTACTGTTTAGAGACGGAGAGAAGACGGAAATGGGGAGACGTATGCCCTCTGGTTGTTTGGTTTTCAAGGAGCACCCCCTCCCCCCATCCTCTCAATCCGCTAGCAACCCCTTGCTTTCCCAGACCCCTGGATGTTAGGCATCCCACATCATAACATGAACCCGGGTGTTGTTGCTCTTACTCGGGTTTGTCCTTTCCTTAAGGCGTTCACTTAGGCTTAAATGTACAGTCTGTTCAATAAGTAATTCAACATTCCACTTTATTTTAAATTTTTCAAGTATTTATCACATTTGAAAACATAATATTTTAATTATTTATGTTTATTAATAACAAACACTAAAAATCGAATAAGAGAAGTAAGGAAACAAGCTGATAAAGCAGCACAAATATAGAATAGAATAGATTTATTTATCCTGGTGGAGTTAAGACCACCTGGCCTTCTCTTCCACTCACCAGGACAAATATATGTTACATTTAAATATAAATAAATATGAAATTACTGTATTGTCACGGGTCCTCTACAAGTATACAAAGTTTCAAGTCGATCCGATGATTTTAAGTTGGTGAAAATCGCGTTGATAGATTCCGTTACATAGATAGATAGATAGATGCAGGTCAAGCTAATATAAAGCGTGTAAAAAATACAATAATAGTACATACTAAACAATTAATAATCTGTCAAATTGAACAATAATGAAAATAATGTCTAATAATATACAATAAAATTAAGTACAATTAAAATTAAATTAATGGAAGAATGTATACTCAAAGGAATAACCTTTCGAATCTACTGTACATAAAAAAATAAAAATGTATATACAAAGAATGTAATAAACTCGAATTAACTGGCGCTTATAGAATATATGAAAAATTTAATTTGGGGCAACAAACATATGTCAACAGAAAGCAAAATCCACATATATAAAACGATAGTTCGACCAGTTATCGTGTATGGAGCAGAAACTAGGGCTGATGCAACAAAAACTAAACAAATAATAAGCACATGTGAAATGAAGATCTTAAGAACTATTCAGGGGAAAACATTATTTGATAAAATACACAACACAGAAATTAGGGACACATGTCAAATTCAAGACATAATAAAATTTATTATAGATAGACGAAAATATTGGAAAGGTCATATAGGAAGATTGGAAAACAACAGACTTGCAAAAGAGCAAAAGAAAATAGACCAATGGACGGGAGAAGAACAAGAGGAAGACCGGCCAAGAGATGGATATACAGTGAATGCACATCCAATACGTCTTCCTCCGAGGAGTGAGTTGACAAATAAATGGAATGAACGTCCTACAAATAAAGAAGAAGAAGAAGATGATGAAAACAAAATCTAAATAATTCTGGATCATAAAATAACTGTTGAAACGTGTATTAAAGAAATTTCAATTTAAAGAAAGGGGTTTTCTATTCTGTTGAGATATTTATCGTTTTCCTTAGCTGTCAGCATGAACAGACAGGTGAATGGAGAAAACTACATAACAGTGAGCTACAGATTATTTATGGGAAACCAGACATATTAAAAACAGCTAAGTCTCGCAGACTGCGATAAGCATGACACGCGACACGAACGGGAAAGGAAAGAGGGGCATGGGAACACCTTGTAGGAAAACCAGAGGGAGAACTCCCAGTAGATAATCCAAGAACGAGGTGGGACAATTATATTAGCTGTAATTTGTAGCAGATAAATTATGCAGAGGGTGATTGGATAACAATAGTCCAGGTTAGGGTTTTATGGAAAGTTTATGTACACGCGATAATAAACCATAGATTTCAATACTTCCAATTAGTTCTTCTTTCTTTTCAGTTTTTTAAAACAATTTAGGGATCTTCTTTTTCTTCCTTTCATGTGATAGACCCAGTGGTCTGTTACGGTCTCAATCCAATGTTTGAAGGGTCTGCCCAATGATCTCTTGCCTGGTGGCTGGTAATTTAAGATCTGACGTGGTATTCTTGTTCTGCTCATTCTTCTTACATGAGATTTCCAGTTGTTTCTGTATTTTTGTACATATTCCAATTAGTTAAGATCGTAAATATAGGCCTATAATCTTACGAGAATGATAAAAATCAATGAAAAAATACTCATTTAATTGTAGACACGGTGAAGGCATCTAATTTGTATACTTCTACGTATATGTAGGTAAATTACACTACAAAATAGTTTACTTCAAAAATGGACTATGTTTGTTTTATCCGTCCCCCCTTCATACGGTTTCTCAACTAAACAGGTTCAATAAGAAAAGATCAAACAGATAACATTTATTGTCAAGCGATCCACTGTTCGTTTCCACTTAAATACGTCTTATGCATTTCCAAGGATTTTGTACAATATATTTGATTATATCCTAAATATTGTTCTACATCGATGGTTGACAGATGCAGGAATGAGATTTCTACGAAGAGTTACATTCTTGTAGACACAAGAAATAAACATGACATTCCAGTTAATTACGTACAACAATAAAATAAAATAAAATATTAAAATAAATAAATTGGTAAGTGCTGACGTCTTCAAATATATTAATTCTTTTTATCTGTAGGCTTTTCAAAATCTGATTTCCATTTTTAACAGAAGGTGTGTCTTATTGACTTCAGCTGAAGATGGAAACCGGTTTCTGAAAGGTCTACGCTTAAAAAAATAACCTAGCTAAGGATGACGGCACCTGCCAAGGTATTTATTCATTTTGAAATACTTTACAATACGTGACTCGAAAAAAAATGTTTGCGTTCGAATCATACACCATGCGCATGCGCCAACAAGCGCGAAGCTCTTTATACAATGGAATTACGTAATGCAGCCAACATATACACGATATTTAACGAACCTAAAAGTTAACCTAACGGAATTTAAGCACTCTAACCTGTGAAAGAAAGCGACGTCCAAATAGAAATAGTAAGTTCTGAAATTTTGAAGTATATGTGCAAAGTTAATTAGTACATACTCTAAGTTGGTTGCACTGGAACACCGTGTTTAGTGTTGCTTAGAATATTCGTTAAAATCAATATGGCTGCAACGTCTTCATGCTACGTATTTAAAGGCTGTCCGCTCCTAAAGTGATCCTCATCAAAACTCAAAACCACGTGACCTGCTCGCTTTTCATTGGTTATGGACATCGACGTCGATGTAGAAGCAAAAAGTTCGCAAAAAAGTAGTTCCCTTCATTAAATATAAAATATTTTCTCTGAATATATTTGTTATTCTTCGCGAATGAAAATAATAACATTCAAAACATAGAAAATATTCTAAAACATACCTAATCAATAATTACAACTTAAAATAGTTTATTACATATGGATGATGCATTTGAGTCATACTTCAGTCGATTCTGATGAAACAAAATGGTTGAAAGTGTCGAGTCTTCTGTTGCTGTGCCGTTCTCTCCCTGACAAAATGTGACAGTAATTCGGCTCGAATGGCGGAAGGATACAACTGGCGATTGTTGGTATTAGGACCACTCTAACAGCGGATAAGGTATAATTAAATATCATAGACTATTTAACTCATGCCCCAATCACGTTTCAAAGATTTTTTATTTACTACCAATCACAGTCGTGTTTCGCCTAGAATTTACCAACTAAAGTTTATCATAATAATCAAAGCACCTCCTTTTTAACATTCTGAATAGGTCATAGCATTATTTTGCAGTGACCGAACCTTCAAGTATTACGGCTACCAGATTGTATATATATTGCATGAATGTCAACACATACAGCATGCGAGAGTTAATATAAAAACGTTTGTAGCAATTGATTATACCTCCAAAAAAAGAAACCATTGTTTGCACTTTCTTAAATGTATTTTTTCGCAGGTAATAACATCCCAGAAAAATATAATTGTTATATTTACATCATAGGATATCAGAAATGAATTAATATACAGTTTGATGTGTTTCATTTTTTCTTCACTAGAGAGCATTCTTACAATATTGGGTTCATTTGGCAATAAATAATATGATCTGGTTGCAGTGATGAACAAAATAAGCAAATGAAGCGTACCAATCGTTTCTCATTTGTTTTCAAACATCGCCGTTTACATTAAATATATAAATATTTTAAAATAACTATGTGTAAATAATGATTTGTGAGATAACAGCTTAATTTTATTCGTTAAATAGTCCTAACAAATGCCACTCTTGATTTCCAATTTCTCTAGATAAATTCACTCCTCAACTCGTGAGTCGTAAATTTATCGATAATTTTTAAATCACTCGTGGCATTACTTGTGACAAATATAATGAAATAATCGTTATAAAAATGTAAAAAATCATTGTAAAGGGTGGGAAATAATTTAAAAATGAAAACCTAAGAATAAAATTTGACAGGAGTTTGTGATGGAAATAAAAAAGTAACATCAGAGGTTATAAAGAATTGCCGAATACATTTTTAACAGTGAATATAGGCAAACAACTTTGGGAAGACGCGAAAAAAGCTTTAATTTTCGTGTATTATGTCAAATTTTACATGGGAACCCACGACTAGGATATTATAATTCAGAAATGTTGCTATGTATTTTTTGTTGTTGTTGAAAACTCATTACAGGCAATTCTTAGTCTTGAAATGGAAACTGAAATTAATTTTTAATTCGTCTTGTATATGCACAGACGTGCACAGACTTCATGATAGTAATTTGAGTGGAGTGACAATTTATAACGACTTGAATTAAAAAACACCAATTATGTTTACCGAGAAATCGTGACTGTGGAACAGCCTGAGATTTCTTTCTCCAAGAACCAGTTTTTATGACAGGACTTTATTTCCACTAAAACATTACTTGATAACTATATGTCTCTCATTCATACCAAATGTACTGACGTTTCGAATTAAAAAAAACTCGTGCCACAACGTTTTTCAAAGTTTTGTTTTATATAAATTAACTTCATGTGCTTATTTAAATATTACATATTTTTTCCGGCTTTGATATTTATGGAATTTATAGCAATTACTCGTTTTAATGATGGATACATCATCGGTTGTTTAATGTCTTTGACATAGTCTGATTCCTAATAGCCAATTTTGTCGCTCTATCCAATCTCCTGGTTGTAGATGTTTCTCCTTCATGTATAAACATATTCCCTGACTCCAAGAGGTTTTAGGTCTTCCTCTGCCTCGTCTTCCCTCAGGTTTCCATTCCAAAACAGATTTTGGTAGTCGATCCTCTTCCATTCGCTGGACATGTCCGTACCATCTTAATTGCCGAGTTTTAATATAATCTAAAATAGTGTCTTCAATCTTCGTTTTCTCCCTTATAACTGAGTTCCTAATTTTTTTCTCTTCTTGAAATTCTTGCTGCCCTTCGCATAAAATCCATTTCCGTTGCCAAAAGATACTTATTTGTTTTTGTTGTTAATGACCAAAGTTCTGCTCCATAAGTAATGATGTTTTTAACAATTGCATGATATATATTTATTTTATTTTTATTACTTATATTTTTATCCCACAATATTCCATTGAGGCAAGCAATTGCAAATTTTCCTCTATTTTTTCTATTTCTTATTTCCTCTTCATAACTCCCATTTTTATTTATTTTTATTCCTAAATATGTGATCTCACTACAAGATTTTATTGTTTCTCCAGTCTCCAAAATTAAATTTTGTTCTGGTTCACCAATTGATAAATATTTTTTCATGTTTTAATGATGAATAACAAATTAAACATAGGCTCAATTCTGGAAATGCGTGCTATTATGCATTACAGAGACTCTTGTTGTCCCAACTCCTTTCAAAAAATGTTAAATTGAAAATTTTATTCTACCAGTTATATTATATGGATGAGAAACATGGACTCTTACTTTAAGGGAGAAAAAGTAATTACGAATATTTGAAAATAAAGTTCCTAGGAACATTTTTATCGGCCGCGGTGGACTAGTGGTTATGCTCCATGGCTGTGGTCCAGAGGGTCGCGAGTTCAAACCCGGCCGGAGTCGATGGATTTCTTAGCATGGAAAAATCCAAGGAGCAAGTCCTCCGGGAGGGACTTTAAGCCGTGGCTCCCGAGTCTGAAAATTTTCAGACTCGTAAAAGATCCTTAAGCCTGAATGAAAAGGCCTCTAAGCAAAATTTACCGAATTTTCCCGTCCTAGTACTAGCTTGGTTTCCTAGATGTCAGTATGAGGCGGAACGCTGACCATGGACCACTCAAATGACATCTATACGAAAACAAGAGTAACTAAATTAGTATGGTTCAAATTCTTTCCTGTAGGGAGAGAGCGCCTAAATCTCTGTTAAGGAAATATGTGCTTACAAGAAGAAGATGAAGGAACGTTTTTGAGTCAAAATGAGATGAACAGACAGGCGAATGGAGAAAACTACATAATAGTGAGCTACGTGATATGTATAGGAAGCCAGATATAATAAGAACAGTTAAGTCTCATAGACTGCGATGAGCAGGACATGTGGCACGTATGAAGGATGAAAGAGGTGTGCGGAAGCTTCTTGTAAGAAAACCAGAGGGAAAACGCCCAGTTGGTAGACCAAACATTTACCAAAGTCATCATCATCATCATCATCACTCCAAGGATTAGGCAATTGCCCGTTCCGACTTAATATTGCATCAGCCCAACGTCTTCTAGGTCTTCCAACATCACGCCTTCCTCTTGCTTGATAATTTCTGGCTAACAATGGATATCTCTCCTTGCTCATTCCATCCATGTGATCAATCCATTTCTGTCTGTAATTCGTGACTTTATCCAACAAAGGCTGTACTTTCAATTCTTCTCTTATATCCTCATTTCTTATTCTATCAAGTCTTGTACATCCTTTTACTTGTCTTAGGAACCGCATCTCTGCCGTCTGTATTCTATCCTTCTGTCTTTTCACTGGAGCCCAAGTTTCACATCCATACAATATTGTGGGAACCGCCATAACATTATACATTTTTATCTTGGTTTCTTTTCTAATTTTATTTTTGAATGTTCTCTGTATTGTTCCACACACCGTCTGAAATTTATTTATTTTGGAGTCAATATCTCTTTCCACATTGTAGCCAACATCACAGCCCAAATATTTGAAACTAGACACCTGTTCTATACTTTGATTTTCTAAAATAATTTTGGTTCTCACTGGATCTCTTCCTCTAAAAGCCATGGTCTTCGTTTTCCTTACAGAAATTTTTAGATCGTATAATTTACATATTTCATTTAATGCATGCATTGATTTCTGTAAGTCGTCTTCATTTTTCTGTATTATGATTACATCGTCAGCAAATAAAAGATTATTTATGCACATTTTATTATCCATTCTTATTCCTGGATTTACTAAAACTTTCCATTTATTAAAAATATCGTCTATATATATATTAAACAAAGTGGGTGATAAACTACATCCTTGTCGTAATCCAGTATTTGTTTTGATTGCATCTGTTCTTTTGAATCCGGTATCTATAATTATATTTGTGTCTTCATATAATGTCTTTATTGTTTCTACAAGGCACAGCGGGTATCCTTTCATTCGTAATATTTCCATAATTTTTGTCTGTTTACTCGATCGAAGGCCTTATCCAAATCTATAAATCCTATGTGAGTTTCTAAGTTATGTTCTCTTCTTTTCTATGAGTTGTTTCAGTGTAAAGACATTGTCTATACATGACCTTCCCTTTCTGAATCCACTTTGATTTTCACTTATTATTACTTCTGTTATGTTTCTCAATCTATTATTTATTATTTTCGTATATATTTGTAGCCAGTATTCATTAAGCTAATCCCTCTGTAATTCTCGCAATTTCTCCGGTCTCCTCTTTTGAATATATTCTTGACAATTGCTGTTTTCCAAGTGGTTGGAATCCCATAGGTCTGCCAACATATATTAATTAGATGAAGTATTCGTAGTTTACACAATATTCCACTATATTTGATTAATTCCATATTTATATTATCTAATCCTGTTGCTTTCCTATTCTTAGTGGTTTTCAAAGCCATTTCTAATTCATTTATGTCTATTACATCAATATTTCCACTTTTATTTCTTCCTCATTGTTCTCTTTCCTTCAATTTCCTCCTTTTTCCAAAGTTTTTCATAATGCTGGATCCATTCTTGTTCTGGGATTATATTCAATCTGGCAGAATCTTTCTCAGTCTGATTTAGATGTTTCACTAATTTATAACCTATTTCTTGTCTTCCATACATATCATGTTCTACTGAGCTTATAAATTTATCCATGACTCCTGATGGGATTTTCTTATAATGCTTTTAGCAATTCTCCTTTTCATTTTATATTCTTCATAAGATTCTTCTGTTTTCAGTCGTAAGTATGTATGATATGCTTTTTGTTTTTTTTTCACTGCATTTTGTATATTCGCATTCCAAGTTCTCAAGCCCTTCCTATTCCTTATTCTATTTTTCTTTCCTAATATCTCATTTGCTGTTTTATGTATTACATTTGATATATTTTCCCATTCAATATTTATATCTTCTGACGTCGCTATCTCTGATATATATTTATTCATTCTGCTTTCATAATGTTGTCTAATACTTTGATCTTGTAATAAATATATTTTATATACTTCTTCTTGGTTTCTTTTGTTCTTTATATTATTTTTCCGCCATTTAGCTATTATGTTTATTTTGCTTATCACGAGATAGTGATCAGAGTATATATCGCTGCCTCTATGTACTCTCACATCTTTTACCAAGGCTCCTAGCTTGTTGTTTACGATTAAATAGTCAATTATTGATCTTGAGTTATATCCACTTCTTGTATATTTATGTATGTCCTTTTTTCGGAAATAGGTATTCATTATTTTTAATTGATTATAGGCTGAAAACTGTCTCAAATCCTGTCCATTTTCATTTATTGTTATTTCTCCATTATTTCCTATTACATTAGGTATAGGGACATTGCCTACTCTGGCATTTAAGTCTCCACTTATTATTAAATGATGATCTTTTGTATATTTATCAACTAATGTTTGTAATGTTTTATAAAATGTTTTTGTTTCTTCTTTCTTGCCTTCCTCTGGGGCATACACAGCAATTATCATCATATATCCTCTTTCAATTTTAAATCTGGCTATCAGGATTCTTTCATTTATAAACTCATAGCTATTCAATTTGTTCTTCCATTTTTCATCTATTAAAATTGCTACTCTCACACTGCGCTCTTGTTGTCTGTTCTACTCCGCTATACAACATAGTATAGTGTTGTAAGTCCTTTGTTCCTTTTAGTTTCTTTTTTGTTTCTGTTATTGTTGCTATATTTATTTCTTTTTTCTTTAATTCTCTTTCTAATTCTTCTTCTTTTGTATTTATTCCCCTTACGTTCCAATTTCCTAATTTCAAAATGTCCTTTATTCCAAATCGTATCCTTTTATCTTGCTTGGGTCGGTTCCTTTTATGACAATCCGGCTGATTTCCATGAAGCTTCTCAGTAAGATAAATGTCTCCTGGAAGCGTTACGAGCGCTTCGCAGGACAAGGATGGTGGAAGGGCTGCTTCCTCTGAGCCTCCAAACATGCTCCTCTGGGTATCCACCCCCCAAGAGAGGGCTGCTTCTTCCGCTCTTCAAGCCCTACAAGTTTAGCTGTGCTATTCCTTGTCGCCCTGTTGACCGTTGAAGACTTGACTTGACGAAGATGTGGCCGCCCAAAATGGATACAGACGCCATTCCTTCGTTGTGAGCTATACTTAGTTCCCCTCGCCTCTTACCCACCAGCAAGATTAACCTAAGTCAATCTTCCCCAGTAGAGTCGTCTGGTTCATCGGGTACTAAGCCCCCCCACCACGTCAAGGTGATAGCTCCTGGGGGATTTACCATTAACTCGTAGCATGCCAATCTTTCAGGATTTGAATTTAGAAATATTTCCGGTAATAAGTGACGCCTCCAATATTCTATTTCCTGATATATTTATATCGTGTTCAAACTGCCGCATATCGTGTAGAGCTCGGGTGTATCTGATACCACTGTAGGTATCATGTGACAAGTGCCTTAAAGGAGAGGCACAGCCTGTGTGTTATACACACCCTGTTGGCTATAAATGTAAAGTCCATTACGATCCTCCCGTAAATCAACCATTTCATTAATCACTCTGTCAAAAGGGAAGAATTAATTAAAAGAACATCGGGTATATCGGACCTCAGCCACTCCATTATGAATGGAGAAGCCCAAGGCACCTTCGCTTCTGCAACTTGGAACCGGGTAGGATAAGCAGACTTTGTTTAATTAAATTATGTTAATTAGACATGTGTAGTGGCGTATGGGACGAGTTGCCCTTAAGGGGCCATCTTCTTCTTCTTCTTCTTCTTCTTAACCGCGACCGGTTTGTGCTGGTTCGAGACCCTTTGTCAATACCGTCCCAACATCCGCTCGGAAATTCAAACTAAACCAATTTATTGATATTTTTACTGTTGCCAGCTTTCAATTACTTCTTCTTCCTTTCCAGGATTAGGTGAATGCGACCTGTTCCGGTTCCAAGTCCATCGTTTCCTTGGCCGTCCCAAAGATATGTTTCAATGTGGTTTGTAGGCGTTGATATTTTTGGGTAATCTTGTATTGTCCATTCTGTCTAAATGTTCTTTCCATTGGTATTTGTGCTCTTCTAGTTTATCGAGTATTGAAAATATCTCCAGTTCATTTCTTATTGATTCATTGTGTAATCTATCCATGCGTGTACATCCTTTTACGGATCTTAAAAAAATCATTTCAGTGGCTTGAATGTGTGAGATATCTTTTTTTTGTAAGTACCCAAGATTCAGATCCATATAAAAGAACAGGAACAGCCATAATTTTATAAAACCTGAGCTGAGTTTCTCTTCGAGTCTTTCGGAAGGTTCTTCTTATGGTGCCACACATCATTTGATATCGGTTTAATTTATTATGTATATCCCAATCATAGCTATATGTTATATCTGAACCAAGATAGTTAAAGTGTGCTATCGGTTCTATTATTTCATTATTGATTACTGTTTTTGCTCTGACTGACACTTTGCCCTGAAAACCCATAATTTTAGTTTTTGAAGTTGAGACTTTGAGTCCTAATTGATTCTTTAAATTATTTCAATTTTAAAATTTGTACCTTATAAAACATACAAATAATTTCAGTACAATAAGTTTTCCTGAGGATGAAACATGTCTTCGAATGGCCTTGAATTTTAATAGTGTGATGACGTTTATAACAAAAGCTATTATAGTTGAGTACGATTGATTAATATGGTACATATCTTAAAATATGTCCATCCATAGTAAATTCTGCCCGAGGGCAGGTCTTTCACTGCGATCACAGCATTTTTCATGCTATGCTTTGGAGCTTTACTAGGGAATTGTAGGTGTGGTAGCTTCCTGTTGCTTTTCACACTGGTGGAGGAAAATTATGATGATGATAAGGATGATGATGGCCATATGATTTCGGGGACCGTTTGGGCCTTAAAGTTTTCCTGACATTTGTCTTACAAGTGAGGAAAAACCCCAATAAAAACCTCACCCAGAAAAACTGCCCCGACCGGAGATCGAACCCGGGACCGCTGCGTGACAAGGCAGCACGCTACCTCGAGACACAGCGGTGGACATACATCTATTAACAATAATAATAAATATTACATGGTAATGTATTCACGTAGACTTTCACGGCCGGAGTTGCTATGATGATCTTGAAGAAGATTTCCGGGCTGTTGGCCGTGGTCGTGAGGCTTGTAGTTCCCCGACGTTTCGCCAGAGACTGCGTCTGGCATCCTCAAGGGTTGTCTCAAGATGCCAGACGCAGTCTCTGGCGAAACGTCGGGGAACTACAAGCCTTACGACCACGGCCAACAGCCCGAAAATCTTCATCAAGATCATTATATGGTATGTCTACAATATAATTATTATTTACAAAATATTTGATTCAATCTAGATAAACAAATGAAATATAAAATATAGAAGATAGAAAAATGACAAAAAGCTATTACTGACGTGGCATAAATCCATCATCATCATCATCATCATAGTACATTCACGAATTTAGGTCATTTGTTGACCTGTTTCGGCCTCAATAGAAACACCATCCAAAAGTCTTTTGAATGGACGTCCTGGTCTTCTCTTCCTGCAGGTTGATATCTTAACATTTGTTTGGGTATTCTGTGATCTTCCATTCGATGAACATGTTGCATCCATCTTGACTTATAATCAGAAATTTTGTTTTCTAAAGATTCCATGTGTAATTCTTCTAAGATGTCTTCATTTTTTTTGTGATCTAGTAGTGTGTATTCTGCAGTCCACCGAAGATATCTCATTTCAGCAGATCTAAGTCTCTGTATATCCTTCTGTTTCAACGTCCATACTTCGCTACCATACAAAAGAGTTGGAAGAGCCAGTGTTTTTACACTTTTAATCTTGAATGCTTTTGGACTAACTGTGGCTAACCTAAAATTCTTAAAATTTATATATTTTTGCATTTAAATTCTAGAAAATAATTATTTGACAACTGGTGGCTTAAAAGTTCAAAATGATGTACGACATGTATTGATATCAAGTACTTTAACAGTAGGCCTACTCAAGAACCATTTGAACCATTATGTCAATTTGAACTCTCTAACTCTACCTGGTTGTTTGGACAATGCACATTCCACTGGATTTACCAGGGTGCTGTTAAATAGAACTGAGACAATCACCTTATAAAGAGCAGGTTTCGTATTTGGCTGTACAGGATTAAATAAAGGAAACTTCCCCTTGTATTCCACCCCCTTCCTTCCCTTTCAATATTATCCAAACTTGGGTGTAGTTGTGCTGAGATTTTCTTTGCGAGCTTGTAGCTACCCGTCTGGAGGGAGATTGTAATGCATAAATAAATATATACATACAGTGCTCACCTCCCATTATTGTTGTCTTGCTTATTTCTTGAGCTACCCTAACTTTTATGTTAAAACTATCCCCTAGGTGAGGCGCTATCTTCAGCCCCAACCGCCTGTTTCATTTTACCGTTATTGTTTGTGCTTATTGCAAAACATCATAATAAATAACACACATAAAACGCCACCATCTTTGAAACCTTCAAGAATTTTCAACATATAGTACACATACCCCTGGAACAATTGGACGGCGTTATGCATCAACCAGCTATGCGCGATCATCCCTATCCTCAGCTAATGCTTTTCAATCATTCCCTGTATAATCTACTTCCCTCAAACTTTGGTTAATGCTATTCTCCCACCTCATTCTTGGTCTGCCATCTGGGCATTTTCCCTCTGGTTTTCATATAAGAAGCTCCCATGTACATTTTTAATTCCTCATTTTTGCCACATGCCCTGCCCACCGCAGTCTATGAGACTTAACTGTTCTCACTACATCTGGCTCCCTATAAAGACCATGTAGTTCACTGTTTTGTAGTCTTCTCCATTCATCAGTCTGTTCATCTCTCTTTGGTCCAAAAATTTTCCTTGCGATTGAGGGTCTTTCCACTTTTCAGCGGTTGCCCTTTTACCAGCCGGCTGCTGGCCCTTCACATCCACATGTGTCAATCACAGAGGTAGATGATCAACAGCCAGTGTAGGAGTGACATGTGGTCAGCGTGTCGAGTCCACCAGCCGTTATAGCTGGTTCCTCAACCTGGAGCCGCTACTTATTGTAGCTATCCAATTGCCTCACGATGCTGGGTGGGCACCGGTCCCATACTGGCCGAAATACCATGAGAGAATTTCTTCCCCCATGGAGACTCGAACCAGCGCAAGTCCCGTAGCTCAGCGCCAAGGCTTCCTACCTTAACCGAACTTTATTCTCAAACACTCGTAATCTCCTTTCCTCCCTTAAAGTAAGAGTCCATGTTTGACATCCATATAATATAACTGGTAGAATAATAGTTTTATATATTTTCAGTTTAACGTTTTCTGAAAAGAATTGGGACAAGAGTCTCTCTAATACATCCATCCATAGTAATTCTGCCCGAGGGCAGGTCTTTCACTGCAATCATAACATTTTCATGCTATGCTTTTCAACTTTACTAGGGAATTATAGGCGTGGTAGCTTCCCGTTGCTTTCCACACCGGTGAAGGATGATGATGATAATGATAATGATAAGGATGATTGCCGGATGATTTTCTGGAACCTTTGGCCCTTAAGCTTCTTTACAGTTGTCTTACAGGTGAGGAAAACCCCGAAAAAACCTCACCCAGTAGCCTGTCCCGATCGGGATTCGAAACCGGGCCCGCTGCGTAACAAGGCAGCACGCTACCTCGAGATCACAGCGGTGGGAGCACGCATTTCCAGAATTGAGCCTTGTTTAATATCTTTGTGCATCTCATTCCTATTTGTGATTATTGTTCCTAGGTATTTGAATTCAGCCACTTTTACAGGAAAATATTTTTTTAGGAATACATATTTTGTAAATGGATGGAAATTATATGAAATTATGTAGGAATTTAGATTGAGTTAGTGAAAGTAGAGTTGTTTCTTCGCTGGATCTTGTTTGAATTTGTTAAACGTTTGACCATAATAGGCGCGCGCGCGCGTGTGTGTGTGTGAGTTATGGCTCCACCTCCAGACGACAACATAAATGTATTCCGGTTTTGTACTTTGTGAAGTCTGTAATTAATTTGATTAGAGGAGAAGCTCTGGTTTCCAATGATGTTTTCACGTCGCAAAGTGATTCCAGCTAACTGGGCTAATTGTCGCATTAAAACAGCCATTGCTATAGTTCCTGCAATTTCCTGCTTTTTAAAAAAAAACTAAAAAACCAAGAGTCGCTAACTTCAGGCGGATGGATACATGTTTTCGCTTTCTACAAATTATAAATTTTGGTTGCAGTCTCGGCTAGCGCGCCGATGTTCGAATCCTTGCAATTTTCCGGGTATTGTTGGTGGCCCATACCGAGATTCTTGGCTTTTTTCTTGGTCTTCTCCTAAGAGTTCCTCATTCCCTACCTTTTATATAGTTTCATTTCTCATCTCAACTTTTATAAGGTTCATGATGTGTTCCGTTGAGGTATTATTCAAAATTAAAATATAAAATTATGGAATATTCACCTGAAAGGTCCGTCTCCTCAACTTAATTATTTAACTGTAGCGCTTTCGGGACTTGTTCCATCATCAGCAGGATTCAAAACTGGTGTTTCACTGAAGATCTGGTAGAGGGGGTTAATCCAGCGAAGATAAACGTACTCGAAGAGATGGAAATCATGAAAGCAGCTCACAACAACGAGAATCTGATAAACATATAGATAGATAGATAGCTCTGCGGCCATCACTTAAGACGAAAACGAACCCAATACATGTAACCCCCTCTACCAGAGCTTCAGTGAAACACCAGTTTTGAATCCTGCCGATGATGGGACAAGTCCCGAAAGCGCTACAGTTAAATAATTAATTAAGTTGAGGAGACGGACCTTTCAGGTGAATATTCCATAATTTTATATTTTAATTTCTCATATCACCCTTCACATCATCTTGATTTAAGGAAAAAATAGTTTTGTTGGCAACCGCCAAGTGTTTGAAAGTATAGGCCTATTGTTGCGGGATCTAGTGGGGTTGGCCAGGCTGGTGCCTAATGACTCCGACCAATAAAAAAGTCAGAAGGGACAACGGGACGCTTTTAGATCCCTCGTGACGATGCAGGTAATGGGAGTAGGCTTAATTTTTTAGCCTTAAGACTTCTTAATTAGCCTCAAAATTTTCAAACTCGGGACCCACAGATTAAAGTCCTTCCCGGGGACGTGTTCCTTGGATTTTTCCATCTTAAAAATCCATCGTTGGCCGCGGTGGACTAGTGGTTATGCTTCTTGCCTCTGGTCCTGAGGGTCGCGGGTTCAAACCCGGCCGGGGTCAATGGAATTTTTAGACTGAAAAATCCTAGGAGCAAGTCCACCGGGAGGGACTTTAAGCCGTGGGTCCCGAGTCTGAAGATTTTCAGGCTCGTAAAAAATCCTTAAGCCTGAATGAAAAGGCCTCTAAACAAAATTTACCGAATTTTCCCGTCCTAGTTCTATCTTGGTTTCCTAGATGTCAGTATGAGGCGGAACGCTGACCACGGACCACTCAAAATGACATCTATACGAAAACAAGTTAACTAAATAAGTATGGTTCAAATTCTTCCTTGTAGGGGGAGAGCGCCTAAATCTCTGTAAAGGGAAAACATAGGCTTACAATACAATACAAATCCATGGACTCCGGATGGGTTTGAACCATCGACCCTCGGGACTAGAGGCAAGGAACGTAATCATTAGTTCACCGAGTCCACAGCGTTAGTATTATAAATAATTGTTTTCAAAGTACAAGAAAAATAAATTTGAAAAATAATTTGGCATTACCCTCCCTTTTATACGGAAGTGAGATTTGGATATTAAGAAAAAGAGACAGGAGCAGAATCAAAGCAACGGAAATTTGTCAGAAGGACAGTAAGATACACTCTTTTAGATCGAAAAAAAGAATGAAGAAATTTTAGAACAATTAGAAGTAGAATCAGTAGAAGAAAAACTCAACAGATATAAATTAAACTGGCTACACCATGTAAAAAGAATGGATAATTCAAGAATCCCAAAAATGATGATGCAATATAAACCCAAAGGACATCGTCGATCAGGAAGATGTCTTAAAAGACTGCTAGATGGGGCCGAAACAGGTCTACAAAGGCCTAATTCGTGACGGATGAAGATGATGATGAAGTTTTTGTTTCTAACTAGGTTTTATCTTCTTCTTATTCTTCCTTGCAAGTATTAGGTCAAGGCCTGTTACGATCCTATAGAAAATTTTCCCTCCAGCGTTTCATAGACGGCCCAGAGATCTTCGTCCTCTTGGTATATAATTATAAACAGCTTTGGGGATCCGATTTGAACTCATTCTTTCAAGATGGTGTTTCCAATTTAGTTGGTACTGTTTAATATATTCCAAAATTGGCGTAGTCTTCAATTCTTTTAAGATATCGGTGTTCCTTTTCCGATCCCATCTGGTGTAACCCGCTGTTCTGCGCATGAATCTCATTTCACAAGCCGTTATTCTGCTTTCATGTTGTCTTTTTAGTGTCCATGCTTCACTACCATAGGTCAACACTGGTCTAGCCAAAGTGTTATATAAACGTAATCTGGTGCTTTTTTTTTACAAGGGATGGTTTCATAACTTGATTAATAATTCCCAAACTTTTATTATAACCAGTAATTTTTTCAGGGATATCCTTTTCATCCCAGATAGAGAGATAATATCCAAGATATTTAAATTGATTAGATCTCTCTAAAATTTTATTCTGGAGACAGATTTTACTTTGTATGGGGTCGTTCGTTGTGATTATAAAAACATTTCCCCTCTAGAATTTCTAGGTTTTCCTGTCATAATCATTGTGATAGCCTAGAAAGGTGCAGAGAGATTCACACGTGAAGCCCCTTAACACAAAGTAAAATATAAATATTTGAAGAGGATGAAATGAGCATAATAAGGATGTATTGAAGTCAGTCCAGGCCCTCAGTGGAGCTGCCATAACAGTAAAGGGCAAGATGACTGCGGTCGGGACACAAGGGAAAGGAAATTGGCGATAGGGAGGGGGAAGATGATGAAGGCTGTTATGAAATTTAGCTAAGACCGAGAAAGACGTTTGGACTCCTCGTACCAAACAAAACATAACCAAACTTTCCCAATGCTTTCACCAGTAACTGAATCTTCTAAATGTACTACACATTTCGAAAACATAATTTGCGCTTAGTAAAATTTCTTTGCGGAATAACAGCCAGGTTAAATTCTTAATTTCCAAGTTTCAATCTGTATTTCTCGTAAGTAATGCCTCGTGAATTTATCGATGATTTGGGAATTAAGAGTGGCATTTGTTAGGACTATTTAACAAATAAAATTAAGCTGTTTACTCACAAATATTTATTATAGAAATAGGTATTTTAAAATATTTATATAGTTAAATGTAAACGGCGATGTTTGAAAACAAATCAGAAATGTGAAGTCATGTTTCATTTATTTATCCAGTGTAACTTGATCATATAATATTATTTATTGCCATCTGGCGTGGGATCTACACTTCACATACACGAAATTTGTATGTATTATGTTTATTTATTCAATAAAGATTAGATAGTAGTTAGGGATATAGAGCAGACCCGGGGATAAGGTCATTATGCCCGAGGTAACCCGGGGGGTGATGGTGGGCTCTAAATAAAAAAATAAAAAACAATCTGGCGTGGGAAACTTCAAATAGGAACGCAATATTGTAAAACTGCACCCTAGTGGAGGAAAAATTACACACGTCAACTGCATAGGCAGTATGACCAACATTATAGGTTATTAATTAATTTTTAGTAAACAACTCAGTAAAATCATTATTGAACACACAATTATCAAATGTGCTGTTCGAAGGAATCTGTTCATTATTTGTTACTAGGTAAAACCCGGCGTGCGCTGCTGCGCCTAAATAAATGAAAATTAATGTGTTTTTATGTTTAGTTGAATAAATGAAAGAGAAAATAATTATAAATTATCTAGGATGTGACATTTCATTTAATATGATAATGATATAACTAATAAAATAGCAAAATTCCAGGGAATATGTGGTACGATAAAACGATCACTAAATAACAAAACAACAAGAGAGACCCAATTGAAATTTTATAAAACATTGGCAGTACCGGTACTGCTCTATGAATCAGAAGCCTGGATACATAAGAAACAAGATCTAAGTAGAATAACGGCGACAGAAATGAAATTTCTGAGATCTGTTAAAGGGTGCACTAAGGAAGACAGAATCAAGAACACAGAAATAAGACAGGAACTTGAAATATTTGCAATAATTGATAAAATAGATACATACAGACAAAAATGGAAGCAACACATAGACAGAATGAATGAAGATAGATATCCAAAACAAATAACAAAATACAAACCTAAAGACACCCGAGATGTGGGCACACCTAGAAAAAGATGGGCTGAATTCGGAGATGGGCTGAATTCGGAACGGGTCAACAGACCTAATCCATGAATGCAGATGATGATGATGATGATTTATATTTTAGATACACCGTGCTTATTACCCGGCATTGTCCGGGAATCTACTCATCCCGATCTTATTGGCATAAATGAGCTAAAAGACAAAATTCGTCATTGTGAGTTCTCCGTAAAAGAATACCCGCCATGTATTGATTGCTATGCTTGCACAGGAATCTACGTACTTGTCTCGATCTTCTTGGCATCAATGAAAGACAAAAATGGTTATTGTGAGTTATCCGTAAGAGATAAACATATGCTATCGCGGATTCTTTTGTAGAGTTTTTTGAGATATTCAATTCTGTGTACATTAATTTTGTATATTTGTTATGGTTTAGGCAGCGTAAGCCATTTAAGCGTCCAAAGTGCTACTTTCTTTCACGTTTTCCACTACAAATTGCGATTTTTAAGGGTGTAGGATTTGAGTATCAGGACTCTATTATAGCCTATGTTCATCCCGGGAATCTCCTGAACATTTTCAAAAAGCTCCATCACAATCGAATGAACGGTACGGCAGAGCACGCTTGCGCGGTAATCTACTTATCCCGATCTTCTTGGAATCAATGAAAGACAAAAATGGTTATTGTGAGTTATCCACAAAAAATAAACATATGCTGTCGCGGACTTTTTTGTAGAGCTTTTTGAGATATTCAATTCTGTGTACATTAATTTTGTTTATTGTTATGGTTTAGGTACCGTAAGCCATTTAAACGCTAAAATAGGGACTTTACTTCACGTTTTCGCTACAAAGGGTGATTTTTTAGGGGTGAAGATATTGAGTATTACAACTCCCTTATAGCCTATGTTCATCCCGGGAATCTCCTGAACATTTTGCAAAAAGCCCCATCAAAATCGGATCAACAGTATGGCGGCGCATAGAATAGGAACAAACAAACCAACAAACAAACAAACAACGAACATTCATTTGTATATATTAGACTATTATTATTATTATTATTATTATTATTATTATTAATTGGAATGGTGTCCACCTGGAAGAAGGAGGAGAGGAAGACCTCGAAACTCGTGGACGCAGGAAATAAGAACTGGAATGAGAGCAAGAGGACTGGAGGACATGGATTGGATGGAGAGAGACGAGTGGAGAAGAAAAATAAAACTTTAGGTACAAAAAGATGTATAAACATTAAAATTCCGTATACAAATAAAAAATATTATTATTATTATTATTATTATTACAAAATTAGGTAATTAAAACAAGGTCATAAATTATGTAGCAGTACCAGAGTCTAGATTTGCAAGTCCACCTGTCCTGTGAGACACCTTCAATTCAAATTAAATAAATAAATTTAGTCGCATTGTTTATTGACCTAGAAAAGAGGAGGAGCGATTTTAATTAAAATCAGGATCTCATTTCCAAAGTTAGAAAGCGGGAGGCGTGGCGGGTTTTTGGGTGTTGCTTGGTCTCGTTTGAAATTTCACTACCTGTTACCAATGCATATTTATGTTGAAATGTATTTAGAAACAAACATCTAATATGTTGCGTTATATCGTGACAAATTTTTCAAATTTTAATTTTATTTATTTATGTACAGAATTTTAATGTTTACACATCTTTCTGTGCCTAAGTTTCATTTTTCTTCTCCACTCGTCTCTCTCCATCCAATCCATGTCTTCCAGTCCACTTGCTCTTATTCCAGTTCTTATTTCCTGCATCCACGAGATTCGAGGTCTTCCTCTGCACCTTCTTCCAGGAGGAAGAGGGGATGGAAACGTCTTGTAGAAAACCAGAGTTGATGTAGAAAACCAGAGTTGAAGCCCCCAGTAGGCTGGCCAAGAATATGTTGGGACAATAATATAATTTTGAGGAGGTGGCAGAATTCAATTTTAAATACTTTGTCCATAAATATTTATAGAAGAATAAAAACAAAGTGTATTTCTACTTGTTGTTATCCAGGCCCTATAGTGTGCCCGAACACCATCTGGCCATTACCACGTCCATTATCTCATTCACCATGTTTAGTATGAAAAGTGTGTGTGTTGTGTTGTCTCGGAGGTGGCCTTGACATTGAGTGATCACTCATTCGGGGAGACCCTCCATGTCCTTGTTGGCCAAAAAGACATGCGTGGTTCCATAGTTTAAATCCCTCTCCCGACAGGTCGTGGCACGTAAAAGTACCTGTAAGGTGAGAGGTTAAACTGAGTCAATGGAATGTTTTGTTTAAAAAATAAGTTTAAAATCTTGGGAACTAAGACACCGGAAAACCAGGGGAATTTCACTGTTATAACGGTAAATCTAATTTTTTTCTCCACAACATATGCCCGATAACAAACTGTTTGTGACTTTACATCTCGGTACTATTTCCCCACAGTCTGGCGATGAAGATGAAGTAAAGGAACAGTCCAGCACTGTTCTCCAAAAACTGAACCCCCCCGGACAGTGTCTTTTTTATGAGCTGTCTATAGCTTTCTCTTTCGAATTTATCTCGAGTAAAACCACAGGTACTTTTGACGCTTAAAAAGGTAATCTGTTCCAATAATGTATCGGGTAATGTGAAATGTGAGAAATTAGACTAAGTCCCTGGCACTATAGATCATGTAGATTCATGGCCGCGGGAAAATAAGCGCCCCATACTCTATCTGAGCTAATGTTTTCCAATCATTCCCTGTGCAAATCCTCTCTCTCTAAAATCACAGTTAATATTATTAACTGACTAATTAACTCACTGGCACTATCGAACCCGGATGTTCAAGGCCGCGCGGACATAAGGTCTCCATACATCCCTATCCTGAGCTAATGTTTTCAATCATCCCCTGTATAATCTACTTCCCTCAAATCATAGTTAACGTTATTCTCCCATCTCATTCTTGGTCTACCAACTGGGCGTTTACCCTCTGGTTTTCCTACAAGAAGCTTCCATGCACCTCTTTCATTCCCCATTCGTGCCACATGTCCTGCCATCGCAGTCTACGAGACTTAACTGTTCTTATTATGTCTGGCTTCCTATAAAACTCATCAGCGATGTGTAGTCTCCTGCATTCACCTGTCTGTCATCTCTCTTTGGTCCAAAAATTGTCCTAAGAACTTTATTCTCAAATACTTGTAATCTCCTTTCCTCCCTTAAAGTAAGAGTCCATGTTTCGCATCCATATAATATAACTGGTAGAATAATAGTTTTATATATTTTCAGTTTAACGTTTTTGAAAGGAGTTGGGACGACAAGAGTCCTGTAATACATAATAGCACGCATTTCCAGAATTGAGCCTATGTTTAATTTCTTTGTGCATCTCATTCCTATTTGTGATTACTTTTCCTAGGTATTTGAAATCAGCCACTTCTTCAAAATTCCTTCGTTAAAGTGCGAACAATTAAAAAGCTAAAATAATTTTGTATGAAAATTTTGAATTATTAAGTGCGTAGACGCTATTTAAAATTTTCTCGCATTTCCCAAAGTTAAAGAAAGATTCCAGAAAATAATCTGTATTTTTTTACATGACACTAAAACAAGCACTATTATTTATTATTTTGAAAACACCATCGTGCAAAAAATAATGTACAACACAACAATCTCGCATTGTAATATAATATTACATATCACTAAACAAACATCAACCATTTAGATTTTTTTTCAGAATATTTTAACGTCTTAAAAATGTAGACTAACATATTTCGTTACTTATTGTGTTGTTTCCTGAAGCTGTAAACATTTCCCTGCTGTAGAATTCTGTACTTGGACTTGCTAAAGGCCTTTAGTCTTGAAAAACCATGAATATCTCGAAGGGGTGGACGCTGTTTGTTGTGTTGTTTCCTGAAGCTGTAAACATTTCCCTGCTGTAGAATTCTGTACTTGGACTTGCTAAAGGCCTTTAGTCTTGAAAAACCATGAATATCTCGAAGGGGTGGACGCTGTTTGTTGTGTTGTTGTTTCCTGAAGCTGTAAACATTTCCCTGCTGTAGAATTCTGTACTTGGACTTGCTAAAGGCCTTTAGTCTTGAAAAACCATGAATATCTCGAAGGGGTGGACGCTGTTTGTTGTGTTGTTTCCTGAAGCTGTAAACATTTCCCTGCTGTAGAATTCTGTACTTGGACTTGCTAAAGGCCTTTAGTCTTGAAAAACCATGAATATCTCGAAGGGGTGGACGCTGTTTGTTGTGTTGTTTCCTGAAACTGTAAACATTTCCCTGCTGTAGAATTCTGTACTTGGACTGCTAAAGGCCTTTAGTCTTGAAAAACCATGAATATCTCGAAGGGGTGGACGCTGTTTGTTGTGTTGTTTCCTGAAGCTGTAAACATTCCCTGCTGTAGAATTCTGTACTTGGACTTGCTAAAGGCCTTTAGTCTTGAAAAACCATGAATATCTCGAAGGGGTGGACGCTGTTTGTTGTGTTGTTTCCTGAAGCTGTAAACATTTCCCTGCTGTAGAATTCTGTACTTGGACTTGCTAAAGGCCTTTAGTCTTGAAAAACCATGAATATCTCGAAGGGGTGGACGCGTTTTGTTGTGTTGTTTCCTGAAACTGTAAACATTTCCCTGCTGTAGAATTCTGTACTTGGAATTGCTAAAGGCCTTTAGTCTTGAAAAACCATGAATATCTCGAAGGGGTGGACGCTGTTTGTTGTGTTGTTTCCTGAAGCTGTAAACATTCCCTGCTGTAGAATTCTGTACTTGGACTTGCTAAAGGCCTTTAGTCTTGAAAACCATGAATATCTCGAAGGGGTGGACGCTGTTTGTTGTGTTGTTTCCTGAAACTGTAAACATTTCCCTGCTGTAGAATTCTGTACTTGGACTTGCTAAAGGCCTTTAGTCTTGAAAAACCATGAATATCTCGAAGGGGTGGACGCTGTTTGTTGTGTTGTTTCCTGAAGCTGTAAACATTTCCCTGCTGTAGAATTTCTGTACTTAGACTTGCTAAAGGCCTTTAGTCTTGAAAAACCATGAATATCTCGAAGGGGTGGACGCTGTTTGTTGTGTTGTTTCCTGAAGCTGTAAACATTTCCCTGCTGTAGAATTCTGTACTTGGACTTGCTAAAGGCCTTTAGTCTTGAAAAACCATGAATATCTCGAAGGGGTGGACGCTGTTTGTTGTGTTGTTTCCTGAAGCTGTAAACATTTCCCTGCTGTAGAATTCTGTACTTGGACTTGCTAAAGGCCTTTAGTCTTGAAAAACCATGAATATCTCGAAGGGGTGGACGCTGTTTGTTGTGTTGTTTCCTGAAACTGTAAACATTTCCCTGCTGTAGAATTCTGTACTTGAACTTGCTAAAGGCCTTTAGTCTTGAAAAACCATGAATATCTCGAAGGGGTGGACGCTGTTTGTTGTGTTGTTTCCTGAAGCTGTAAACATTTCCCTGCTGTAGAATTCTGTACTTAGACTTGCTAAAGGCCTTTAGTCTTGAAAAACCATGAATATCTCGAAGGGGTGGACGCTGTTTGTTGTGTTGTTTCCTGAAACTGTAAACATTTCCCTGCTGTAGAATTCTGTACTTGGACTTGCTAAAGGCCTTTAGTCTTGAAAAACCATGAATATCTCGAAGGGGTGGACGCTGTTGTTGTGTTGTTTCCTGAAGCTGTAAACATTTCCCTGCTGTAGAATTCTGTACTTAGACTTGCTAAAGGCCTTTAGTCTTGAAAAACCATGAATATCTCGAAGGGGTGGACGCTGTTTGTTGTGTTGTTTCCTGAAACTGTAAACATTTCCCTGCTGTAGAATTCTGTACTTGGACTTGCTAAAGGCCTTTAGTCTTGAAAAACCATGAATATCTCGAAGGGGTGGACGCTGTTTGTTGTGTGTTTCCTGAAGCTGTAAACATTTCCCTGCTGTAGAATTCTGTACTTGGACTTGCTAAAGGCCTTTAGTCTTGAAAAACCATGAATATCTCGAAGGGGTGGACGCTGTTGTTGTGTTGTTTCCTGAAACTGTAAACATTTCCCTGCTGTAGAATTCTGTACTTGGACTTGCTAAAGGCCTTTAGTCTTGAAAAAACCATGAATATCTCGAAGGGGTGGACGCTGTTTGTTGTGTTGTTTCCTGAAACTGTAAACATTTCCCTGCTGTAGAATTCTGTACTTGGACTTGCTAAAGGCCTTTAGTCTTGAAAAAACCATGAATATCTCGAAGGGGTGGACGCTGTTTGTTGTGTTGTTTCCTGAAGCTGTAAACATTTCCCTGCTGTAGAATTCTGTACTTGGACTTGCTAAGGCCTTTAGTCTTGAAAACCATGAATATCTCGAAGGGGTGGACGCTGTTTGTTGTGTTGTTTCCTGAAACTGTAAACATTTCCCTGCTGTAGAATTCTGTACTTGGACTTGCTAAAGGCCTTTAGTCTTGAAAAACCATGAATATCTCGAAGGGGTGGACGCTGTTGAGATTAGGGTTGCAGGAAGGAAAAACATTTACATCCTCAAGTAATCCGGGAGGGATGCAGATGGTCATATGCACTAAGAAAATCACCCCACCGCAAGGGCGGAAAGTGAAAACACATTGTTTAAATGTTTAAGTAGTTCTGAAGAAAGAAGTAACCATAATTATGAAAATCGCAAGTTTTTATTATAATTTAATCTCTCGGAAGAGCCGTACAAGGTGCGGGGGTTCCCCTACCTCTGTATGTTATTAGTTAATCACTATGGCTGACATGAATACTGTCGTCTAGCGCTCATCTGCCGAGATGAAATAAAATCGTTCCCCCGGTGCTTTAACTGCGCGCTTAATGGGACAGATACTGCATTGTCTTTGGAAATACGGGACGTCCCCTCTACAACTTTAAAGAAATTCTTAATGTGCTAGCATTTTCAATTCCCAAATATCTTTAATATTTAATAACTTTTTTTTTCACGCGGAGCAATTATTTTTTTATTTATATTCTTACGCACAGGCGAATGGAGAAGACGATTTAACAGTGAGCTGCGTGTTCTTTGTGGGAAAACAGAGTTAGTTGTTGTCGACCCAAAATATACAACGACTTAATTAAATATAATCTACAGTTAAGCAAACTGAACATAGATAAGCTTATGAAAGCAATGATTTAAATACTTGGGCATTCCATAAGTAATGGCAACTATCTATCTATCTTCGGGTTTTTACAGCTGCTGCCGTCTTCCTGTGCCAAACCTCCAAGCCTACGATCTTGGGCATCTTGAATGCTTGGCCCTCTTGCTTGCATTACTGTCTTCGTGTTTTCCTTCCATGTTAACTTTGGTCTCCCTCTTTTCTTCTTTCTGTTCGGATGCCATTCATATAGTTGCTTCGGCCATCGCTCATCTTCCATTCTTAAAACATGTCCTAACCACTTTAATTCCTTCTCCTCAATTCTTTCAGTTATGCTTTCTTCTGCTTCCATTGTGTTTCTAATTTCCTTATTTGTGGCATGTTCTAATTTAGACTTTCTGGCACTTCTGCGTAAATGGTAACACTTTTGTAATTCAGCGATCCTAGTGGTGACCATTGTAATCTTGTAAAGGGTCTTTCTACATTACGTTAATTTTAAAAATGCAATAACTTAAGTCAAAAATACATCATAAGTAACGCCGCCACGAGCGATTTCCAAATTATCTAGAGGATTTGGAAATCAAGAGTGGCATTTGTTAGGACTATTTAACGAATAGAATTAAACTGTTTACTCACAAATCATCACAAATGAACTTCCTTAGAAGAACAAAAGGCTGCACAAGATTGGATCGGATAAAAGATGGATATACTGGACATAGGGACCAAAACATCGGTGGAAAGATCAAGGGGGGTTTTATGTAGAGTAGAGAAGAGGGGGATTTGCATTAATTTTTTTTAGCAGAATATGCGAGAATTTTATTTATGAGCATACTTTTTTGTGTAATTTTCCACCATCTTCGGTAGGTTTACCGTACAGGCCACATGGCCTAAAACGAATTTGTTCATGATGATGATGATGATGATGATGAAAAAATAATATATAAGAACAGAGGTATTGAATGAGAAAATCAGAGAATATTGAGAGAAATGGTTTACACATGTGGTAAGAATGAATGTAACAAGATTACCAAGAGCAGCATTCAAGCCAAGAGGTTCAAGGAATGCAGGAAGGCCTGCGAAAAGATGGACAGAACAACTGTGAGGCGGAACAGGCAATTTTTGCCCAGCGCGTGAAGTGAAGAAGAAGAAGGAGATGATGAATAAGCAGAAGGTTATTTTGGTTTATGTTATATCCTAGGTCTTAGATTTCTTTCTAAGTTTGATGTTAATCTGTTTATATTGCTTTGTCATTTTATTCTTATTTGTATTAATTGCCATTTTGTGTGTTTTCCTATCAACACTTTTCAAATGCATATTAAAGCACCGTTGAGGTTATGTAATAAGATGTTAATTATATAATTTTTTCCTGGTAAATCAAGGAATAAAGATCTACTCAACGAGAACATACCCGCAGAAGATGAAACATTGTTTTCGAAAGGCCTCCATATTAGAATAACTTGAAGAAGTTTAATAATTTAGTTGAGGACGACTGACTTACCAGGTAAAAATTATATAATTAACATCTTAAGCATTTCCTATTTAGAAACATGGGCTCAATTTCCATTTTATATTTTCTTTTAATAATAATAATAATAATAATAATAATAATAATGATAATAATATAATAATAATAATAATAATAATATAATAATAATAATAATAATAGCTTTATTTTACCTGGCAGAGTTAAGACCTTAAGGCCTTGTCTATCACTCAAACAGGTTAAATAATAATACAAAAATGATTCTTATATCTAGTTACAATAAAAATAAATTTAGAGCTTTCTCTCTTGTTTTTCTGCAAGAAGCTTTCATGCCCTACTTTCGTTCTGCATTCGTGCCACATGTCCTGCCCAACGCAATATACAAGACTTAAGAGGTTGATGGATGAAATTTCTATTTTCTACATTTTTTGAGCTAGAGACTTGAGTTTTTATACAAACATTGACTGCGTGATCCATAATGATGTGTTTAACGTTCATTCTTGTGAGATTTTTATTTTATGAGTTATTAAATATTATATATTTTAAAAAATTGCATGTATTATTATTGAATGGGTTCCACAATTTTGTAGTAAAATGTCTGATTATTTTTTTACCGATTCCGATTGAGGGTCTTTCCACTTTTCAGCGGTTGCCCTTTTACCAGCCGGCTGCTGGCCCTTCACATCCACATGTGTCAATCACAGAGGTAGATGATCAACAGCCAGTGTAGGGGTGACATGTGGTTAGCATGTCGAGTCCCCCAGCCGTTATAGCTGGTTCATCAACCTGGAGCCGCTACTTATTGTAGCTACCCAATTGCCTCACGATGCTGGGTGGGCACCGGTCCCATACTGGCCGAAATACCATGAGAAAATTTCTTCCCCCATGGAGACTCGAACCAGCGCAAGTCCCGTAGCTCTGCGCCAAGGCTTCCTACCTTAACCGCTCGGCTACGGCGCGGGACTTATTTTTTTACAAGACCCCTAAAATATTTAGAAAAAACATCATGCATTAGAATTCTTATAATGTCAATACAAAGGGAGAAAATATAATGTTGTACCCCATGTGAGGAATTACAAAAAAATAATAATTGCATACATTTTATTTTTTATTTCATAAAATACTACTTCAATCATGAAACCCATGACCTACTTTGTTACCCATTGTTTTTAGGACATGCAATAAAAATTTGAACCTTCCAGGACAAAATTTGTGAATTCCATTCAATTTTCAACGTACAAAAATGCAGAGAAAATAAAAGTGTGGAAAAACAAGTTTAAAGATTTGCATGCAGTTTAAATACAATATGTAACATACAGGCCTAATCAGCACTTTAGGGCACTTAGAAGTATCATAGGCCTCTGAAACTTTGCCAACATATACATTAGAGTACAGGCTACTTTTTAGTACAAAAAACAAAAAAATGCCAATTTTGATCTCAAATGGTCAATTTTTCGCCCATCACCCCCCCTTAACGGTTCTTGTTACATCTGGTTTTCTATGAAGATCATGCATCTCGCGGTTATATAATTTCTTCCATTACAATACAAAACACATTCTGAATAAAATATATTACTTTTCAAAAAATGTAATTTGAAATGATTTCTTGTTTATCAACAATTATTATTGACGTCTGTCTTTTCATTGTAGGGCTACCTGAGTTGTTGATGTAGTGCGGGTTACAAACGGTACAACTTCTCATGGGCTGTAGCTCCCTGAATCAATCTCATTGCTACACCCCCCCCCCACACACACACAAGCAACCCCCCTTTCACAAACTCCCTCCGTTCATGTCACCCTCTCTCTTCTGTGTTTTGGCGCCTCTACGAAAAGTAATTATTTAGATATAAATCATGGCAGATCTGACAGTTCTTTGCAGCTCGGGCACAACTTGGGTCCAGATTAAAAAACGGAGAAAGAAAAGGAAGGAGAGCTTGCTGTATAGTTTTGAAAAGAAAGTGTGTGGTGATGTATTTATTAGGAACATCGAGCGAAGGGGATCAGATGAATCAGAGAGTATTATGTGTCTTAATCTCTCTCTTACACACGGAGAATCCTGCGTCTTTGTAGCTGATACTCTCCTTGCTTTTGAATTTATTCTTTATCCTGTTTTCATATTGAAATTTGAGTGGAACATGGATTAAAATTAATTAAGAGTTGCATTGAAACGCGTTTTAATTTCAGTATAAACTATATAAAAACATATAGTTTTATATTTTCGTTTTCAACTATTTAAAACTAGCTAATATCCGGCGTGCGTCGCTACGTCTAAATAAATTAAATATGTTTTCATGTTTATTTGAATAAGTAAATTAGAAAAATTGGATTGAAAATCAAACGCTTAAATGGTATGGCCATGTACGAAGAATGGAAAATGAAAGATGGCCAAAAAATATATACCGATGGTCACCCCCTGGAAGAAATAAACGTGGCAGACCAAGATGGAAATGGAAAACCTACATCAGAACTATAATGGATGATCGGAATTTGGAAGAGGGAGATTGGAATGATACAGATAAATGGAATCTCAAGACGGCAAACCTATAAGTGGGGGAAAGCCGAAGAAGAGAAGAAGAGAGAAAAATAATAATATATTTATATCGTAATTATTTTAGATGGAATGAGATGCACAAAGAAATTAAACATAGGCTCAATTCTGGAAATGCGTGCTATTATGTATTACAGAGACCCTTGTCGTCCCAACTCCTTTCAAAAAACGTTAAAATGAAAATATATAAACTGTTATCTTCTTTCTTCTTCTTCTTCTTCCTTCCAAGTATTAGGCCAAGGCCTGTTACTATCCTATAGAACATTTTCCCTCCAGCGTTTCATAGGAGATATCGGTGTTCCTTTTCCTTAAACTATTATCCTACCAGTTATATTATATGGATGCGAAACATGGGCTCTTACGTTAACGGATGAAAGGAGATTACTTGTATTTCAGAATAAAGTTCTTACAAAAAATGTTGTAACAGAGAAAAAGTGAACAGACAGGTGAATGGAGAAGACTACTTAACAGTGAACTACATTGTTTTTATAGGAAGCCATATATAATAGAACAATTAAGTCTCATAGACTGCGATGGGCAGGACATGTGGAACCAGTGGTAAATTAAAGATGTGCATGGAAGCTTCTTGTAGGAAAACAAGAGGGAAAACGCCCAGTTGGTAGACCAAGAATGAGATGGGAGTTTGGAAATAACTATGATTTGAGGAAGGTAGGTTATACAGGGAATGATTGGAAAGCATTGTCTCAGGATAGGGATGTATGGAGAGCTTACGACCGCGCGACCATGTGCCAGTGAGTTAGCTAATACCCGGCGTGCCCTGCAACGCCTAGATAAATGAAACGTGTTTTTATGTTTAGTTGAATAAGTAAAGAGAAAGATAATTTAAATTTATGTCGTAACTATTTTTAGATATCCCGTGCTGATTACCTGGCGTTGTCCGGGAATCTACTTATCCCGATATTCTTGGCAATAAATGAGCTGAAAGATTAAAATGGTTATTGTGAGTTATCCGTGAAAGACAGACATATGCTGTCGCGGACTTTTTTGTAGATTTTGTTCAGATATTAAATTCCGTGCAGCTTTGTTATGGTTTAGGTAGTGTAAGTCATTTAAGCATCGGAAAAAAATTCCGAGAAACACGTTTTCAGAACAAAAGGTGATTTTTTAAGGGTGAAGGGTTGAGTATTACAACTCTCTTATGGCCTAAAACCTTCCCGGGAAACTCCTGAACATTTTGCAGAAAGCCCCATCACATGAAAATGTTATGATTGCAGTGAAGGGCTTGCCCTGGGGCAGAAAACTGTAATATATATATATATATATATATGTATATAACTCTGGTCAACATGATTTTTGTCTCATGAGTACCAATAGTTGTACTTAATACAGTTTTTTTATCGTGTTTTTAAATATGTATTCGGAATTTCTCCATCACCCACAGTTTTTTTATTTCACTTTCAATTAATGGATTTAAATAATTATTTTTAATAAACGTTATTTCGTCCATTTGTCCATTGTAAAAAAACCAAATGAGCTAACTCAGGAGATTTCAGTTATGGAAGAGATATATCAAGACAAATGGAATCCTAATATCCTGGCCGATTATTGTTGGACCATCAAGAAGGATGCTCCACAGGCGAAATATAGCAGAAAATCGTCATTTCTTACTTTCTAGGTGAGTCCGAATGTTCGAATATTGTGTAGTTACGAATGTAGGAAATATTAAAGTGTTTGAAATTATAAATTCCTGTCTCTCGGAAAACTTGCGCGTGATGGAGAAAAACCGATATGATATTTGTATTCAGGAGAAAAAATACTATCAAAATCACATTTTGTTCTTTCTGAGACAAAAAAAAAAGGTTTATTTTTTGTTGGTCATAAGTACTGCCACGAGTGATTTCCAAATTATCGATAAATTCACTCCTCACTTCGTGAGTAGTGAATTTATCTAGAAAATTTGGAAATCAAGCGTGGCATTTGTTAGGACTATTTAACGAATAAAATTAAGCTGTTTTCTCACAAATTATTATTTAACTATATTTATTTTAAAATATTTATATTTAAATATATAATGCAAAATAATAATATGACCTATTCAGAATGTTAAAAAGGAGGTACTTTCTTTATTATGATAAAGTTTAGTTGGTAAATTGTTGGCGAAACACGACTGTGATTGGTTTGTAAATGAAAAGTCATTGAAATGTCATTGGAGATTGACTCCCATTTGAGGCATGAGTTAAATTGTTAGTGTAATTATTTATTTATTTAGCAGGTGTCAACACGTTCCTGCGCTATACACACAAGACATTACATTAAAATTTTGATAAATGTTAATTTTCTCACTAATGAAAGAATGTTTGATACCGATTTCTGAATATATTATAAACAGAAGACCCTCTGCAGGCACTTGTAACTCTGTATTGACAAGTAGATGAGTCGACAAGGTTGCAAAGTGGCTTTGAAGTAGTGAATATTTATATGTTTGTAACAGATACGTTCCTTACACGAGATTGGTGGATGTTGGCAACACCGAGTTTTTGAAAGTACAATAGTTTGTGGGGTGGGGGGGGGGAGGTGAACTCAAGTTTGTGCGGTGTAACAGTAGCTGCTGATACTCTCATGAGATATGTTTATTGGGTTACATCCCCGGCAACCTCTCGAGGGTGAACTGGAAAGAGGAATGTGAGTGCAAGGGAGATAGACGACCTGGAAATTTAGTTACCAGACTGATGCTGTCAGAAGCCGGAATAATTATTATTGAGCGATTTGCTGAAAACCATCATCTCGGGTTGCTAAGAGCGCTGGACGTGGGGGTGTCATTTCATGTGGATGTCATCCCTCCACCCCTGAGGTGACACAAGCCAAGCTTCAACTATCCCCAATATCAAATAACGCAAAACTAAACGTTCCTATTTCATACTCACCTAACTATAGAATGCCATTATATTTTGTTTTTTAGCAGCCATTTTATCAGATTTTCCATAAATTTGTGTTAAACCAGTCTTGATTTTTGTATAATCTTACCTTATGCCCACACGTAGAAATGCATTATATAATGGAAATGGACAAATATTGACAAATGAGAGAATTTAGAAGAAGTGACTGATTTCAAATGCCTGGACCGGCGCGCGCACCCAGTTGAGTAACACTAAGAAATTGGGACTGGAAGTTAACATCAATAAAACTAAATATATGGTCACACATAGAAATGTAATGGAAATGGACAGCTAATGACAAATGAGGAAAATTTTGAAAAAGTGGCTGAATTCAAATACCTAGGAACAATAATCACAAATAGGAATGAGATGCACAAAGAAATTACACATAGGCTCAATTCTGGAAATGCGTGCTATTATGCATTACAGAGACTCTTGACGTCCCAACTCCTTCAAAAAACGATACACTGAAAATATATAAAACAGTTATTCTACCAGTTATATTATATGGATGCGAAACATGGACTCTTACTTTAAGGGAGGAAAGGAGTTTACGAGTATTTGAGAATAAAGTTCTTAGAAACATTTTTGGACCAAAGAGAGATGAACAGACACGTGAATAGAGAATACTTCATAATATTGACCTGCATGATATGTATGTCCACCGCTGTGGTCTCGAGGTAGCTTGCTGCCTTGTCACGCAGCGGGGTCCGGGTTCGATCCCCGGTCGGGGCAGTTTTTCTGGGTGAGGTTTTTATCGAGGTTTTTCCTCGCCTGTAAGACAAATATCAGGAAAACTTTAAGGCCCAGACGGTCCCTGAAATCATTTGGCCATCATCATCATTCATATTCATCTTATCATCATCATTCTTCACCTGTGTGGAAAGCAACGGGAAGCTATCACACATACAATTCCCTAGTAAAGCTGCAGGCATAACATGAAAATGGTATGATTGCAAGTGAAGGACCTGCCTTCTGGCAGAATTAGTATGGATGGATGATGTGTATAGGAAGTCAGATAAGAACAGTTAAGTCTCGTAGACTGTGATGTTCAGGACATGTGGCACGAATGGGAAATGAACAGGTGCATGGAAGCTTCTTGTAGGAAAGCCAGAGGGAAAACTCCCAGTTGGTAGACCAAGAATTAGGTGGGAGATAACATTATCCATGATTTGAGGGAAGAAGATTATATAGGGGATGATTGGAAAACATAAACTCAGGATAGGGATGTATGGAGAGTTTAGTCCGCCCGGCATGAACCTACGGGTTCGACAAAGCAAGTGAGTTATTATAATCTTACCTTAGTTTTGCACTCAATTCTGTATTAAATTGTTAATATTCAATTATTAGCAAGTTATTTTGCATTCAAATTGTCTGTATATGTTTCCAATAGGATGAGAGATTAAAATGTATGTGATATAATAAAGGTAATAGCCTCAAAATGAACTTTATACGTTTTTTTCGTTTTCGCAACAATTTGTAGTGTGTGGGTCAGATCTCTTCTCGGGGCAACTATTCAATTTTATCGCTTGTTTTTTACCGGATGGAGTATTGAATTACTGGAATCACTTAAAAAGATTTTTATTTTTCTCTCTTTTATCCTCGATTTCCTTGTGTCGCGTTGTGTATTCATGCGTCTCCCCTCGTTCTCTGACAGCCCGAGTGTGAAATACGTAGGCAACCAGATATACATCGCAAAGAAGTCATTGCTTTTTTTTTCTTACATCTGAAAAAATATTTTGCTTCCATCTCGTGACGTTGCTTGTCTTGAGGGTTGGGGCGAGTCTATCCCATTTCATGGAATATGAACCGGTGCCATCTCAGATATGAGGGTAAATATTGTCGCGTTTTAGTGTGATTTGAGACATCTACACTTCTGAGACAATATCTCCGTTAAAATAAGTGGGGTTGTCTCATCTCTCCCCCCTCCTATAATATCTTTTTATTTATCTCATGGATACGCCTTCGTGAAATATAGTAAGGTGCTATGGGGAAAGTGTAACCCAAAATTCAGTTACTGAAAATCACTATGAAAAATGTAGATACCACGATCAAATTTTACTTGAAGTTTTCTGGATGCATTGGAACTAGATTTTGTCTAATGCTACCGGGTTGTATTTTTATGTCATTTGTGGTTTTATCCTCTGACATTGGCGGAACTGTATTTCATTTCTTAGGTTCCAACTATCCATAGTAATTCTGCCCGAGGGCAGGTCTTTCACTGCAATCATAGCATTTTCATGCTATGCTTTGCAGCTTTACTAGGGAATTATAGGTGTGGTAGCTTCCTGTTGCTTTCCATACAAGTGAAGGATGATGATGGCCGGATGATTTTCGGGGACCGTTGAGCCCTAAGCGTCCTGATATTTGTCTTACAGGTGAGGAAAAACCCCAAAATAACTCACCCAGGAGTCTGTTCCGACCGGGAATCGAACCCGGGCCCGCTGCATGACAAGGCAGCACGCTATCTCGAGACCACAGCGGTGGACTTTCTTAGGTTGGGGCACCTGAAAGGTGAAGTTACGTTACCCCGATGATATGATGGGTGATAAATGATAATGAAGCGCCAGGAGAGTTCTTAACCTAAATTCCAGACCATGGGCAACAACAGGAATAATTCCCTTTAAGGAAAATGTCTTATTGTCTGTCTGGAAATCGAACCCGGGACCTCATGAACTGTAATCAGAAAACTGTGACCACCAGCCCATAAGTAACTCTAACTAACTGGCACTATCGAACCCGTAGGTTCATAGCCGCTCGGACATAAGCTCTCCGTAAATCCTGTCCTGAGTCAATGTTTACCAACCATTCCCTGTATAATGTACTTCACTCAAATCATAGTTAATGTTATTCTCCCACCTCATTCTTGTCATACGTACTGGACGCTTTCCTTCTGGTATTTCTTAAAATAATAGTTTCCAAGCCCCTTTTTCATTCCCTATTCGTGCCCGGAGAACCGAATGGACGACAATTTTACCTCTGGAAAATTTTACCCAACTGAAACCCATGTCCTTGTTTCTTAAGGGATGTAATTTTTACGGTGACTATTTAACTCATGCCCCAAATGACAGTCAGTGACCAATCACATTTTAATGCATTTTGATTTACAACCAATCACAATCGTTTTTCACCTCGATTTTATCTCTTTTATTTTATCGCTTTCATTTTACCAAGTGACTGCCACATTGTATAGGCCTATATAGTGCACGAATGTAACCAGATTCTGCTTGCGAGATATAATAGAAAAACATTCGTAGCAATTGATTATACCATTAAAAAGAAGAAACCAATATTTGCACTTTCATAAACGTATTATTTCCCAGGTAATAACGCAACACAAAAATATAATTGACATATTTACATCACAGGACATCAGAAATTAATTAACAACCTGTAATGATGTGTTTCATTTTTTCTCCACTAGGGTGCATTCTTACAATATTACGATTCTATTTGGCAATAAATATGATTTTGGTACAGTGATGAACAAATAAAACATTTCTCATTTATTTTGAAACATCGCGCCGTTTACATTAAATATATCCATCCATAGTAATTCTGCCCGAAGGCAGATCCTTCACTGCAATCATGGCATTTTCATGCTATGCTTGCAGCTTTACTAGGGAATTCTGTAGGTGTGGTAGCTTCCCGTTGCTTTCCACACCGGTGAAGTATATTGATCATAATGGTAATGATGATGACCATATGATTTCAGGGACCGTTTGGGCCTTAAAGTTTTCCTGACATTTGTCTTACAGGTGAGGAAAAACCCCGATAAAAACCTCACTCGAAAAACTGCCCCGACCGGGGATCGAACCCGGGCCCGCTGCGTGACAAGGCAGCACGCTACCTCGAGACCACAGCGGTGGACATAAAATATATAAATATTTTAAAATAACTATATTTAAATAATGATTTGTGAGTAAACAGCTTAATTTTATTCGTTAAATAGTCCTAACAAATGCCACTCTTGATTTCCAAATTCTCTAGATAAATTCACTCCTCACTTCGTGAGTCGTTAATTTATGGATAATTTGAAAATCACTCGTGGCATTACTTATGAAAAATCGTCACTCTTTCGACCAAGGTACTTTTTTCGTCTGGCTAATCGCCTTGGATGCGTCCGGCATGGGTAAGCCTTTCGGTAGTAATGCATAGCTCTCGGGGTCATTTAAGCGTGCCAGCCACTACACTAGAAGATAAAGATACAACAAGGAGCGTTAGGATATCACATTTTAAGAGTTTTTATCGCCATCTTTCACACTTTTCATTAGATTTTTAAGCAGAGATCCTCCACAAATATTTTAATTTTAATAAAAGACAATTAAGTGAACATTTGAACAAAGGGAGATGGAAATGTTAGACATTAGAGAGTTTGAAGTATCCTTGGCTGTAAAATGGATGGATTTTGGTTGAAGAATAATTACCGGGCACTTGATGTGGCTGACGAGTGGACGCAGAAACACTTAAACCCAATACAAACATCCGATTCGTGCATAACTCAACCAAGTTTATAATCTGCTAAATCCTCAGTTACAAAACCAATCAAAATCAATTGTTATTCCTGACTACAGGGTGTAACATAAAACATCGACTCTAATACAACTCACATCAAATTCCGTTGAGGTGAATAGCCATATGATACAAATTAAAATACAGGGCGATTGAGAAAAAAGGAACAGACTTCAAACATTTATCTTCTTCTTCACTTCACGGGCTAGGCATAAATTGCCTGTTCCAGCTCACAGTTGTTCTGTCCATCTTTTCTCTGGCCTTGCTACATTCCTTGAACCTCTTGGCTTGTAGCTGAATGCTGTTCTTGGTAATCTTGTTACATTCATTCTTTCCACGTGTGTAAGCCATTTCTCTCTATATTCTCTGATTTTCTCATTCAATTGATATATATTTACCTCTGTTCTTATATCTTCATTCCTTATCCGATCCAATCTTGTGCAGCCTTTTGTTCTTCTAAGGAAGTTCATTTATGCGTATTGTATTCTACTTTGCAATTTTTTGGTCATTACTCAAGTTTCGCTCCCATAAAGTAATGAAGGAACTGCCAACCATTTATCTCTAAAAAAATTAAAAGAGAGAAAAGTTCAAATTTCACTATTTTATGCATTCAATATGAGCACCATGTGTTCACGACAAATATCAAAACGGTGGCTCATTTCTTGCCACACACGAATCAGCTGGTCTCTAGTTATCGAATTCACAGCTTCAACAATTCAATGTCGCACATTTTCAAGAGTGTCAGGCATAGGCGGGATAAAAACGTGGTCTTTTACGTAACCCCACAGATAAAAATCACAGGGGGTTAGGTCTGGTGACCTGCGAGACCACAGGTAATGAAGTTGATCTTCTGCTCCTCCTCTTCCAATCCAACGTCCTGTTGTGTTGCCATTTTAATACAAACAATCAACATGATAAGCAACAGCGCCAATGCGACCGCGATCAGTACTTCAAACTTTTCACTTTCCAGGAGCGTTGAAATTTTGATTACAGTTTGGAAGAAATAAATGTTAGAAATCTGTTCCTTCTTTCTGAATATCCCTATACCTATAGACAGATGCCATCGTTCTCAACTGTGTTAAAATATTGTATCAAAATGTTATCTCGAGGCCTTTCGGAAGTTAACTTCCATCATCAGCAGGATTAGTGTCTGCTAATAGTCGTGTTTACGACGTTGTAGACTTGAAGGATCGTTAGTAGCAACTGACGTATAATGGATTGTACGACTGGGGTGTGTTCTCATTGAGTAGTAAAGTGTTGTTTATTTCCTTTATAATTTCAAGGTTTTCCATTATATTTATCTTGGCTGGAATTTTTCTCTGTAAACTCTTCTTAGTGTGTCACCGAGAACATTTATAAAGTATGTTATGAAAACTTGAATTTCTCTTTAATCCCATGTAAGTTTTGTTCTTACATCATGTAAGGGAATTAAACAACTTTGAAACCACCTCCATAATTTTGGAACACGGTATATATATATATATATATATATCCATCCGTAGTAACATTTGCCCGAGGGCAGGTAGATCTTTCACTGCAATCATAGCATTTTCATGCTATGCTTTGCAGCTTTACTAGGGAATTGTAGGTGTGGTAGCTTCCCGTTGCTTTCCACACCGGTGAAGGATGATGACGATGATAGGATGACGATGGCCGGATGATTTTCGGCGGCCGTTGGGCCCTAAGCTTCCTGACATTTGTCTTTCAGGTGAGGAAAAACCCCGAAATAAACCTCACACAGGAGTCCAGAACGGGAATCGAACCCGGGCCTGCTGCGTGAGACCACATCGGTGGATATATATATATATATATATATATATATATATATATATATATTTCTCGAAGAGAAACTCAGCTCAGGTTTTATAAAATTATGGCTGTTCCTGTTCTTTTATATGGATCTGAATCTTGGGTACTTACAAAAAAAATCTCACACATTCAAGCCACTGAAATGAAATGTTTAAGATCCGTAAAAGGATGTACACGCATGGATAGATTACACAATGAAACAATAAGAAATGAACTGGAAATATTTTCAATAGTTGATAAACTAGAAGAGCACAAATACCAATGGAAAGAACATTTACACAGAATGGACAATGCAAGATTACCCAAAAAGATCAACACCTACAAACCACATGGAAAAAGATCTTTTGGACGGCCAAGGAAACGATGGACTTGAGACCGGAATAGGTCGCATTGACCTAATCCTGGAAAGGAAGAAGAAATATATTTGTGCTGGTTAAGTGAAAGAGAAGGTCTTGTGGTCTTAACTCTGCCAGAATAAATAAAACATTTTATTGTTATTATTATTATTTTATTATTATTATTATTATTATTAGTATTATTATTATTATTATTATTATTATTATTAATGGTATGGCATCTTATAAGAATGGAAAAAGAGAGAATACCAAAGAAGATCCTTAATTGGAAAGCTAATGGAAGAAGTGGAAGAGGCAGGCCTAGAGAACAATGGACGGACGGAGTGAAGAGAAGTATGGAAGCTGAAGATTTGAGGGAAGAAGATGCTCTAGACAGGAACCTCTGTCGACAAATCACTTTGAGTTGAAAGAGAAACACTGTATTGTGGAATATTCCTATATATTATTATTATTATTATTATTATTATTATTATTATTATTATTATTATTATTATTATTATTATTATTAGTGAAAACCTCATTAGAAAGAGCTGCTGCCCTTTATTTTTGGAACCAAGAAATGACCCATCCTGTTATAAAATAACCAAAATGTGGATTTTTTATTGAATACTGTAAGAAGTGGCTGATGAAACGAGTGTTTGTACTTATTTAATGCTGGTTTAGATAATTCGATGAGCTCTCCCCGCGCAGACAAATCTTGGGTATTAAAGTGCGCCTGTAATTGTGCAGTTTGAACACAAGAGGCTAGTTAGTCGCCCCCTCCTCCTCAAGAAGCCGCTCTGCAGTAGTTTAATTCAATTAGAAGGAATGAAGCACAGCCATAATAATACATAATGCGATGTTATGTGTAATTAGCCGTACGTTATTGGAGTGTTCTGCGCACCGAGACAATACAGCGGGCGGGCGGAAGTGCCATCAATACCCAGCCTGCTATTCATATCTACCCTCATCGAATTAAAACATTTATTTGAAACAGCAAATTAGGATACACACACAGTGTTCTCCTCTAAGGGAGAGACTTTCCTAACACTCCACTGAATTTCAGAGAGTAATTTTAATTCATTTTTCTATTACTTCAGGATTATTTCCGTTATTTACACAGGTATCCTCAACCAAAATATACAATATCTTTCTCCCGCACTTCCCGGTCTTGTGTGTCTGCTTCTATCATATTTTTCTTCTTGATGATGTCTTGAATTCCCTTTATCCACGTTGGCTTTGGTCTACCACGTTTCCACTTTCCAGGAGGTATCCATTTCAATACTTCTTTGTTTTGATGATCTTGAAATAGATTTCCGGGCTGTAGGCCGTGGTCTCGTGGCTTGAAGTTCCTCGACGTTTCGCCAGAGACTGCATCTGGCTCCTAAAGGGTTGAGACTTCTTCAAGATCATCATAGCAACTCCGGCCGTGAAAGCCTAAGGCAATATAGTACTTTGTTTGTTTCTGTGTCCCTTCTTCTTATTATATGTCCATATCATCTTATTTGGATTTCTTCAATCCCTTGTACAATATCCTTTTTCTACATTCATTATTTCTCTTATTGTAGGGGCCTACTATTTTTTTTTATTTTGTCTAATTTTGATATTCTTGCCGGTCTTCTTAAAAAGTAATTTTTATAACTAATAATTTATTTCTGTGTTTTTGCTTCAAAGTCCATGTTTCCGCACCATATAATAAAATACTCATCACAATTGAAGAGTCTAACTGCAAAACACAAATTCTCAACTTTTTTAAATTTCAAGTAAAAAAAACGGATACCAATGAAAGCAAACATTAATTTGAACTTATTCTGTAATTTTGATGAATTTATCATAAGTAATGCCACGAGCGATTTCCAAATTAAATCAAGAGTGGCATTTGTTAGGACTATTTAACGAATAAAATTAAGCTATTTACTCAAAAATCATTATTTAACTATAGTTATTTTTAAATATTTATATATTTAATGTAAACGGAGATGTTTGAAAACAAATGAGAAACGATTGGTACGCTTCATTTGGTTCTTTTGTTCATCACTGCAACCAGATCATGTTATTTATTGCCAAAGGATCGCAATATTGTAAGAATGCACCCTAGTGGAGAAATTTCATTTCTGATGTCCTATTGTAAATATGTCAATTATATGTTTCTGCAACGTCATTTCCTGGAAAATAATTCGTTTAAGAAAGTACAAACAATGGTTTCTTTTTTTGTGGTATAATCAATTGTTACAAATGTTTTTATATTATCTCTCGCATGCGCTTTGTGTTGACATTCATGCACTATATATACAATCTGGTAGCCGTATTTCTTGGAGAGTCAGTCACTGCAAAATAATGCTATGCCCTATTCAGAATGTTAAAAGGAGGTGCTTTCTTTATTATGATAAACTTTAGTTGGCAAATTCTAGGTGAAACACGACTGTGATTGGTTGTAAATCCAAAATCATTGAAATGTGATTAGTCATTGACTCCCATCTGGGGCGTGAGTTAAATGCTCCATCTGGGGCGTGAGTTAAATGCTCCATCTAGGGCGTGAGTTAAATGCTCCTTCTGGAGCGTGAGTTAAATGCTCCATCTGGGGCGTGAGTTAAATGCTCCATCTGGGGCGTGAGTTAAATGCTCCATCTGGGGCGTGAGTTAAATGCTCCATCTGGGGCGTGAGTTAAATGCTCGATCTGGGGCGTGAGTTAAATGCTCCATCTGGGGCGTGAGTTAAATGCTCCATCTGGGGCGTGAGTTAAATGCTCCATCTGGGGCGTGTGAGTTAAATGCTCCATCTGGGGCGTGAGTTAAATGCTCCATCTGGGGCGTGAGTTAAATGCTCCATCTGGGGCGTGAGTTAAATGCTCCATCTGGGGCGTGAGTTAAATGCTCCATCTGGGGATGGAGATCAACTTTTAGAGCAGGGATACAACAAAAAAATGCATTTCGCCCAAAAGTGGAGAATGTGAGTTTTGCAGTTAGACCCTTCATTACTTACTCACTGGCACTATCGAACCCGTAGGTTCATGGCCCTTTGGCATCGGTTCCCTGAAGTAGTCCCCGCCCGGAGAACCGAATGGGGGACTATTTGACCTCCGGAAAATTTTACCCCAGTTGAACCCATGTCCGCATTTCTTGACGGTTGTATTTTTACGGTGAAAGATCTTCACTCTTTCGACCAAGGTACTTTTTTCGTCTGACTTATCACCTTCGACCAGTCCGGTATGGGTAACCCTATCGGCAGCAATGCTACCGCCGGCATAGCTCTCAGGATCATTTAAGCACACAAGCCACTACACCACGACAAGGTAAAGATACCATTCAATTGTGTTATATATTAATAATTTATTCCTCTTGATTATATTCGTACTCCATAAAATATAATTTAATATGGCGATATGATTGTTATAAGAACAGTTAAGTCGCATAATACTATGATAGGCAGGTCATGTGGCACGAATCTTGAATGACATATTTCGGAAGTTCTTGTGCGGGAGACTAGAGAAAGGATCGTAGTTATTATGTCGCTTTCCAGTTCAGAGTATCATTTGTTTTGTCCGCGGGAAGTATATTTTTTAATGGTTACTAATGGCGTCGTGTTTATGAAAATGAGATTTAGAACTGAAGAATAATGACACAACTAATTCCCTGGTGCACAATGACGTCACACTATCGTGTATCTCTCAAGTCCCTGTTGACGAATTTGCATAACAACAGTGTAGTGCCCGAGGCGCACTTAGCTGCCATCTAGCGAAATGTTTTACATTTAAATGCTAATTAAGAGCAAGCTTCAGAGCAGCGAAAACAAAAGTAAATCATTTCTTGAAATCTAAAAACCAACAGCCTGAGGACTTCACTGCATTTCTACTTGGTTACTGCATCTCATTGGGGGAGATTTATGTTAGGGGTGACTAATAAATGTTTCTTATAATTTACATTCGTAAATGTAAGCATTTTGACTGGCACATTCGTGATTTGTAACGTCCACTATTTGACTTAACAACCTTTTCTGTTAGAGTGACCAGATTTTTAAAAAAAATCCGTCAGGCAGAAATTTCGTAAGGCAGGCGAATTCCTCAGCAATTGGAATTTATGGATCGATTTGGCGGGTTTACGGAATATATATAATTCTTTTGTTAATTAAATTCTTTCGAGTTCACCGGGCTGGGTCTGCTTCAGGAAATCCATCGCAAAAGCTCACCTGTTATGTGTTACAAGGATTGTTGTCGTCCAAACTTCTCTCAAAAGACATAAACCCTTAAATTGACTGACTGACTGAGTGATGGCCATGGCTGGCATTGCCCAGTGTGCCGCTTTTCTGGGAACCAGTTGTGGTCCCTTGGCGGCCGAATTCCATTGAACTGTTCATTACGGAGTTTAACCACTTAACCTTCGCGTATCTCGCGGCATATGACTGACTGAGTGATGAGACATAAACCCTTAAATTGGCTGACTGACTGAGTCATGTGAATGACTGACATTGCCCAATGTGCCGCTTAAATTGGCGAAACAATAATTGCCAGATATTGAAATGTTTCCGACCGCATTGAAAACAAAATTATATGAAACTATAAGATTTTTTTTTACTCAATGCCACCAGGTTGTCATTCAGGTATTCTCTCCTCGCATTGGGGTATTGTAACCCACTTCTGAGTTGGGGCACACGCAAGGCGGAGTTACGCTGTCCCGATGATATGTGACAGGTGATGATGATGATAATGATGCGACAGGAGAGACCTTAATTTTAAACTTAATGAAAATGTTCATGATGATGATGGTGGCCAGATGATGATATTATTGTATAATATTATGTAATTTGACAAAAAATTAAGTAATTTCTACTCGTTTGTTTTTTGATTGTTTTGAAAACATTATATAAATTAAATCAATGTATCTTATGGGATACATTGCCAATTTAACGGTTAAACTGAAAATATATCAAACTGTCGTTCTCCCAGTTATATGGATACGAGACATGGGCTCTTGCTTTAAGGGAGAAAAAATTAAAATCAATACAAGTAAAATTCATATCAATTTCAGTTGAGGTGAAGTCATGTGATGAAAGTTAAAAATTAAATTGTACATGTTGGTAGGTGCCGTCGTCCGCAACTTTGTTGAAATGTTGTATATAAAATTAACTGGAGCACTTTCGGAAGATATCTTCCATCTTCTGCAGGTTGAGCTTCTGCTACTTGTTGTTGTTGTGTACGGTGTCGTACACTCCAACTGTTTGTACCGTACACAACAACAAGTAGCATAAGCTCAACCTGCAGAAGATGGAAGATATCTTCCGAAAGTGCTCCAGTTAATTTTATATACAATATTTAATACACAAGTGATCTTCTTGGTGATATAATATTAAAATATATATGTAGTCAATATGCCCATTTCACCAATTAATGTTTTAAAATGGTCAACAAGTTTCTACAGCCAAGCTGTCATTCTCAAGACCAGATATTGGTCTTGAGAATGACAGCTTGGCTGTAGAAACTTGTTGACCATTTTAAAACATTAATTGGTGAAATGGGCATATTGACTACATATATATTTTTATATACAATATATTAACAAAATTGGGGACTACGCCACCTACCAACAGGTACAATTTATTTTTTTAACTTTCATCATAAAAAATTAAAAGTATTTGAGAATAAAGTTTTTAGAAAAATGTTTGGCCCGAAGAGAGATGAACAGACAGGTGAATGGAGAGAAAGGTAACTCAAACATTTTTAATCATGAAATTTTACATATCTTTTTTTTTTGTGCAGCAAAAAAGTTGCATATTCTGTACTGTTCCCTTACTTGGTTTATACGCGGCATAAATATGCAAGCGCATATATATATATATATATATATGTGTGTGTGTGTGTGTGTGTGTGTGTCTGGTATGATAAGAAAAATAAATGCCTGGACGGGATTCGAACCCGGATCTCTGAGTTCGGGTTCGAATCCCGTCCAGGCATTTATTTTTCTTATCATACCATATTAAGCTTGCATTGCTCAATGTTAAACATTTAATTATAATATATATCCATCCATAGTAATTCTGCCCGAAGGCAGGTACTTCACTGCAATCACAGCATTTTCATGCTATGCTTGCAGCTTTATTAGGGAATTGTAGGTGTGGTAGCTTCCCGTTGCTTTCCACACCGGTGAAGGATGATGATGATAAGGATGATGACCATATGATTTCGGGGACCGTTTGGGCCTTAAAGTTTTCCTGACATTTGTCTTACAGGTGAGGAAAAACCCCGATAAAAACCTCACCCAGAAAAACTGCCCCGACCGGGGATCGAACCCGGGCCCGCTGCGTGACAAGGCAGCACGCTACCTCGAGACCACAGCGGTGGGTATATATATATATATATATATATATGTACATTTTTTTTTGCAGGACATGAAGCGATACTTTACAAACAATAATATAGCTTTAGCACATATATTCAAATTTTGATGGTTGATTATTTTTGCAGAATTTACTCCAATTAAGAATGAGTTGGTTTATCGAAGATCAATAAGAGAACACGTGATAAAGAACAAATGTTGATGATTATGATTTCTTGTTGTAGCGGAGCTGAAGATGGACGTTCTGCGGGAGCGGGAGGTCAAGGAGAGCTTGGAGAGGCAGTTGCTAGACGAGCAGAGAAGATACGGGGTGAGTGTGCATTCAGTTTCTATCTTAATATGTTAACATATTTCATCGTACCAGACTGTTAAAAATATCGATCAAGTATAAATTGGTGTAAATCGAGACATATAGCGTGTCAAAACAAGATGATCGCTGCTACATTGGTACTTTCGCTTCTTCTTCTTCTTGCGAATGCAGTATTGGTGATGATGCCCGTTCTGCGACTACAAAAACTGATCTTTCCATCGGTTGAAGGGTTTTCCGAGGTCTCTTGTGCCTTTAGGGTTGAGGTGGTAAATCATGTTTGGTAAACGGGAATTTGACATTCCCTGGACGAGTTGGAACCATTTAATCTGATAATTTTGTATATGTTCAACATTTCCCTACTATTCCACTGCATCCTTATCTCATCACTTTTCATTCTATCCCTTAATGTTACTCCAGTTAGTGATCGGAGGAATCTCATTTGTGAACTATTAATGCGGGATTTATCTTTTGCTCGAAGTGTCCAGCATTCACTTCCGTATAGTAGAGCAGGTTTGGCTATGGCATTATGAAATCTCAATTGGATTTCTTTCCTCATTTGTTTTCCAAAATTTCTCCTAATTATACCATTTAATCTGTTATATTTTTCTAAATTTGTTTCCACATCTTTTTGATTATGAAACTGTTTTGATTATGAAACTGTGATATATTATTACCTAAATAATTAAAGTGTGTTACTTGTTCTATTGGTTTATTATTTATTAATTAAATAAAAATAAAACTTAGTTTTATTTCATTTTCATATTTATTATATAATTCAGTGACAGCTGTTTCGGTACACTGTACCTTCTTCAGACATGTTAACAAATTATGAATTGTGTTCCAACTGATCTAAGCAACAATACAACAATATTTATTTAAATTTTTAAATTTAACAAAGGGGATTCATTCAAATCAAGTTGAGAATTTAACAGTTTTTTACTACTTTTAAACTTATTAATTTCTACAGCCTCCAAAAGATCTAACTTCTTACCCTTATCACAAATATGTAAAATTTCAAAATTTGGATCGAAACAATGATTAAATTGGAATAGGTGGTTAGCATAGTTTGAATTTTCTAAATTTCTGTTATATGCTCTCATGTGTTCCTTTATCCGAGATATAAAAGGTTTACCAGTTTGTCCTATATAGACATTGTCACATGTGCCACACTTCAATTTATATACACCTGATAATTTTTCTTTTTTTGTTTTGGTTTTATTGTTTTTTATTATTTATTATTATTTTTACTCTCGAAAGTCCCTTTCCAGTGATTGCCATGGATTTGGTTTTATTTTCATGTTGTATTTTGCTTCTTGTGCGCGCCAAATACCACCCTAAACCTCTACGATGTCTCTATCATGAAATCAACCAAAAGTTATCAATCTTGACCGTATGTGCTTAATTGTGAATTTAGCAGAGTATATTTTCCGTATCTTAACTCCTTAAACTAGCGACTTCGTTCTACTTATTGATAAAATAATTTGGCACCCGATGATACAGTTGATCGTACAAAGTTGGATTAACAAGTAAGATAATAAAATAAAGTTAGGCCCTGCACGGACCCCGAATCGACTGACTGACTGACTGATAGGTGGCAATGACCAGCATTGCTCAGTGTTATGCCGCTTATTGAGGAACCAGTTGAGGTCCCTTGGCGGCCAAACACCATTGTGTCTCTTCAATAAGGGTTTAGTTTCTTAGCCCTTGCTTGTCTCGCGGCTTATGTGTTCAGCCGGAGTAACCGTAGCAGGAATGGATGATATGAGGATGGTCCCTCACCAGAGCAGGGTCATCATAAACAACGTCGCCGGACAAGCAGAGAGTCCGAAAGCCGGCGGCGTGGAGTGAGCTACACTACTCTAGCTGGAATCCAGCACACATATCATGGAAGTGGACCATCATCGGGGTCTCTGGTGAATATGTTTCGGTGTACAGCACGTCGCTGTAGCATATGCCCTATATTGCGAACAACTGGATTTTCAGGCAAAGAACCAGGTTACGTACTTTTTTTGTCTAAATAGGATTTGAGGTGTCATTACATTGTGCATGGAAAGCACTAGCATATAGAAGTGTGAAACAGCAAAAGATGAAGTTCGTCAAGAGTTTGTTTACCTCCAAAGTTTGACAAGTAAGGAAGTAAAAGTACGTTTTATAGGTTTCAAGAAAAAAGTGTCTTTAGGGTTCTTTCCCTTTACCCTTCGAATGACAACAGCGAATAACACTGTCCTAGAAACTCGGATAAGTAGTAAAAGAAGTGTAAGTCACGGCTGCGCAACTGGATCGAGCGAGGGGAAAATGTGAAATACTCCATCTAACATTATATTGTAATAAAACATTTGAAACGAGGTCAATGCGGAATACTAGGCCGTTCTATGTTGTGCTTGTTGGTTATAGAATATATGTATATTATTCATTTCAAAAGAAGTTTCAACAAGAAGAGAAGCATTTCTGCGGACCTTTGGCAAGAGAAATAAGAAAGAGGCTAGTGAAGTGCTTTGTGTGGAGTGTAGCAGTATATGGTGCGGAGACGTGGACATTACGACGGAATGAGGAAAAGCGACTGGAAGCTTTTGAGATGTGGATATGGAGAAGAATGGAACGTATAAAATGGACAGACAAAGTAAGAAATGAAGATGTGCTAGACAGAGTGGGTGAAAGAAGAACAATGCTGGAACTCATAAAGAAGAGGAAAAGAAATTGGATTGGCCACTGGCTAAGAAGAAAAACAGCCTGTGAAGGATGCTCTAGAAGGAATGGTCAACAGAAAGAAGTTAGAGGCAGAAAAAGACATCAGATGATAGACAATATTAAAATAAATGGTTTGTATACAGATACAAAAAGAAAAGCTGAGTCAAGGAAATAGTGGAGAATGCTGAGTTTGCAGTGAAAGACCTGCTCTTGAGCAGAACGCTATGAATGAATTCATTTCAGCCATCTTTCACTCCAACCATATTGGGGAATTTTGACGTCATGCTTAAATCATTCTTGACAGAGTTGATATCGTGGAGCGAGGTGGTACTTTGTGTAACAGAAGAAGTTGTCAAAGCGAATGTTGTAATTTGGTTATTTTATGTCAGAGATTCTAATATTTAATGAGAGAACGGATCACAGATTGGGAACCAGTACTCTGTTGAAATATTAAAATTGGTACCTGATAAAACAGTCATCTTCAACTATATTAACTTCTTCTTCTTCTTCCTCTACGCACAAAAGCTGGCAGCTTGTTGGCGTATTCATTCACTACAGGTCCGGGGTATCGTGACGTCCTTCCATCGTAGTTGTGGTTCTTCCTAAAGGCCTTTCCTGCTGAGGTGTCCAGTCACGTACTTTCTACTGTTCTCCATTTAGTCTTATATATATTTTGTGGAATTCTAAAAAAAAATAAGTAACCTCTTACCGTTAGTTTTCATCTGTTTTTTATTAAAAATAGTAAATGAATGAAACCAGTGGATGTCTCTTATATGATACATTTTTTTAAATTTAAGGGTTAAGAAATGGAGGTGTAGGCAGTGTTGTTGATACAATTGTAGGAGAGCGGATTTGCATAGCAAGTCTGCAGTTAAGTGGCAGGCTCCATTTAACTGTCTCTACAGGGAATAAAGATAACCCAGTTTGTGCTGTAAAGGTTGTGTTCTGGAGGAAGGGAAGGGACCCCATCTCCTAAGAACAAAAGGACATCGAAACCAAGAAGAAACAAAATTTAAAGGAGAAACGGAATAGGTTGAAAACAACCCCTTTTCAATTTCCTCGTCTCTAGAAACTTGTGAGCAGAGGATATTACCCTGACCTTTTATAGAAATGGAGTGCAGCAGGGGGGGGGGGGAAATGTCAAGAGTTCTGTGGAGGCACTGTCTTACAGACGTAAAGCCCATTAACTGAACAAACTACGGCTTTCTGTAGCAAGGTTGGTTGTATGTCTCAATGAGGCGATTAAAGAGACACATATATGTTATACTTGTTAGGATTGTTCCAGTAATTAAAACAACAGTTTCAAATGATATTAGATTGACTATTTAACTCACGCCCCAAATGGGAATAAATGACCAATCACGTTACAATGATTTTTGATTTACAACCAATCACAGTCGTGTTTCGCCTAGAATTTACCAACTAAAGTTTATCATAATAAAGAAATTACCTCCTTTTTAACATTCTGAATAGGTCATACCATTATTTTGCAGTGACAGACTCTCTGAGAAATACGGCTACCAGATTGTATATATAGTGCATGAATGTCAACACATAACCCATGCGCCAGTTAATATAAAAACGTTTGTAGCAATTGATTATACCACCAAAAAAAGAAACCAGTGTTTGCACTTTCTTAAATGTATTTTTTCCCAGAAAAATATAACTGTCATATTTACATCATAGAACATCAGAAATGAATTAATATACAGTTTGATGTGTTTCATTTTTTCTCCACTAGAGTGCATTCTTACAATATTGCGTTCCCTTGGCATTAAATAATATGATCTGGTTGCAGTGACGAACAAAAAAGCAAATGAAGCGTACCAATCGTTTCTCATTTGTTTTCAGTCATCGTCGTTACATTAAATATATAAATATTTTAAAATAACTACAGTTAAATAATGATTTTTGTGAGTAAACAGTTTAATTTTATTCGTTAAATATTCCTAACAAATGCCACTCTTGATTTCCAAATTATCATAAGTAATGCCACGAGTGATTTCCAGAAATCAATAATGGCATTTGTTAGGACTATTTAACGAATAAAATTAAGTTGTTTACTCACAAATCATTATTTAAATATAGTTATTTTGAAATATTTATATATTTAATGTAAACGGCGATGTTTGAAAACAAATCAGAAGTGTGTGGGTATGTTTCATTTGTTTATCCATTGTAACTTGATCATACTATTTATTGCCAAATAGGATCGTAATATTGTAAGAACACACGCTAGTGGAGAAAAAATGAAATGCATCAAAACTGTATCTTATAATCAACATTTTAGGTTATTAATTAATATTTTTTAGGAAACAGCTCGGTGAAATCATTATTTAAAAACACACAATTATCAAATATGTAGTTCGATTGAATCTGTTCATTATTTGATATATTTAATGTATTTGTTGGAGTCAATCACTGCAAAATAATGCTCTGACCTGTTCAGAATATTAAAAACGAGTAGTTTCTTTATTTTGGTAAACAGAATTCGATAAATATTGACGTAAAACACGACTGTTATGGTTGTAAAGAAAATTAATTGAAACGCTATTGGTCATTGACTCCCATTTGGGCATGAGTTAAAAAGTCTTTGTCATTTAATTTGTATAAGTTCTGGTCTGTGCCATTTTAAATCTGTGCCATTTAAAATTTGTATACATATATTAGAGTAATTTTGAGACAAGAAGAACACAACATAAACATGAGTTTAATGTGATTGGCTGCGATGAGGAGCTGTTGGATATGTTAACAGTATAATTAATGTTGAAACTGACATCAAACTCCTGAGAGAAGTTGGACGAGTCCAAGTCGTAAGATAATCCGTTATCCTTCAATCTGCCAGAAGACCATAAAGTGAACTTGAAACAAAAGACGATCTAAACTGCTTGTGCGGCATCTACAATATTAATGACCAGATCTAGAAAATTCTAAATGTCACTGGTTTTGATAATGGCCGCCCGAGGATACACTCCAGGGGCACGTAATGTTAGATCCTATACACTCTAACTTTCTTACTGGACAAGTCAATCCCATTACTTCGGTCTATGTGTAAAGTTTGATCTCTGACGTCACTAACTCTCAATTAATAACTACTTACGTTTAACACAAAACGTTGTCCTAATTGAGACGAACATTAGAATTTAAATACAGTATACAGAGAGGAAATAATATAAATGCGCAGATTTTAAGTACGAATTCCTTCTTGGTAATATAGGCCTAATCAAAATGTCTTATGCATTTTTTTTTTCAAAATATGTCTTGAATTTATTTTCTCTTATGTTATTACCTAAAGTATTTAATTAGGACTCTTGTCGTCCCAACTTATTTGAAAAACGTTAAACTGAAAATATATAAAACGGTTATTCTCCCAGTTATATCTTATGGAAGCGAAACATGGACTCTTACTTTAAGGGAGGAAAGAATTTTACGAGTATTTGAGAATAAAGTTCTTAGAAAAAAAAATGGGAAAACATGGGCTTACAATACAATACAAAAAGAAAAAAATTGGGCCAAAAGAGATTAACAGACAAGGGAATGGAGAAAACTACATAACAGTGAGATACGTGGTATGTATAGGAAGCCAGATATAATAAGAACAGTTAAGTTTCCTAGATTGGGACAGGGCATGTGGCACGAATGGGGATTGAAAGAGCTGCATGGAAGCTTCATTTAGGAAGATCAGAAGGCAAACACCCAGTTGGTAACCAACGAGTGGAGACAAGAACGAGGTGGGAGAGTAACATTAACTATGATTTAAGGGAAGTATATTATACAGGGGATGATTGGAAAACTTAAGCTCAGGATTGGGATGTATGGAGAGCTTATGTCCGCGCGGCCATGAACCTACGGGTTCTATAGAGCCAGGGAGTGAGTTAGTTAGTTACTTTAACAACTAGAGAAAAGAAATGAACATAAAAATGGTGATAGTTAATGCAGGAACGGAGTGTTAATATGAAGAAGGCAGTAGAGTGGAGGTTGAAGTGTGTCTCCCATTAAGGCTCATTGATCAAACTCGTGCAGACTGTCCGCAGCAAGACACGGGGTCTTCAACACGTCAGTCTCTTGATTGATGATATCGTCCGCAAAGAAAACTCCGGAGTTGTTGACTTAGTGACGTGCGCCGCCTCCAATTATACCGCGACAAATTCTGCAATTTACTTCTTTTACGTTATGAAAAATAACCATCTGCACTACAAACTATTACATTTATGTTGCCTAGCGATACTGTAAAGCACTATGTCCTTTTAGCGAATCCTCAAGCACTGAAGCTCCTTAGGTTGTATTCTGAATAGGTCATAGCATTATTTTGCAGTGACTGACTCTCTAAGAAATACGGCTACCAGATTGTATATATAGTGCATGAATGTCAACACATAGCACATGCGGGAGTTAATATAAAAACATTTGTAGCAATTGATTATAAAGTAAAGTAAAGTAATCCCACAACAGGCCAGGAGGCCCTTGGGGTAGTGGGAGGTTAAGGCTCCCACCTTTTCTAGACAATCGGCACTTGATGTCAGCCGGGTTGTCAGCCATGCGTGACGGCCGCCTTTACCCCAGAACAAGCGTCTGGTACTCATTTCCGTTAGAGGCTGAGTCGACCCCAGGGTCATAGTGCCGCCAGAAGGTTTTGGCCAGTTTAAAAATCCTGACCCCACCGGGATTTGAACCCTCGACCTTCCGACTTGTAGCGCAGTGCCTTAACCACTATGCTACGGCGTGCCCTACCACCAAAAAAAGAAACCACTGTTTTCACTTTCTTAAATGTATTTTTTTCCCAGGTAACATTCCAGAAAAATATAATTGTCATATTTACATCATACGACATCAGAAATGAATTAATATACAGTTTGGTGTGTTTAATTTTTTCTCCACTAGAGTGCATTCTTACAATATTGCGTTCCTGTGGCAATAAATAATATTATCTGGTTGCAGTGATGAACAAAAGGAGCAAATAAAGCGTAATAATCGATTCTCATTTGTTTTCAAACATCTCCGTTTACATTAAATATATAAATATTTTAAAATAACTATAATTAAATAATGATTTGTGAGTAAACAGCTTAATTTAATTCGTTAAATAGTCCTAACAATTGCCACTCTTGATTTCCAAATTCTCTAGATAAATTCACTCCTCACTTCGTGAGTCGTGGATTTATCGATAATTTGGAAATCACTCGTGGAATTACTTATGATAATTTTAGTTTGTCAAAAAAAACCAGTTGAAGTAAAACATTCGTTGTGTCAAATTATTGATGCAGCCTTACTTTTAAAAAAATATAAAATTACTTAAAAATGAGATGATATCAATATTATTTATATCAATTTGTGCAGAATATTTCAAACTATTTAAAAGTACAAAAAAAAACAAATTTGAGAATTGTTTTACTAAAATCACCTTTTAATCTCCCCTTAAACGTAATTTTGAAAATGACGTCAGAACCATTTTATGATTAGCTGCGTTCGTTGAGTTTGAGTGATGGAGGCAAACAAAAGAAAAGCAGAGTGCCAATATCAGAGATGTTCTCTCTTGATGATGGAAGAGAGTTAGAAGAAAAAAAAGTGACAAGCTCACTCAAAAAGACAATCAACAAAAACCGCACCAAAATGATGAACTGCTTTCAGTTTAGAGAGCAGCTCACTTCAGGACGTGACTTTCTATTGTTATTGCAACACATGAGAGCAAATCTATCCTACTCTTAGAGAGGATTATTCCAACTCATTAAGTAAACAATTATCTATTTGAAAAATGTCCCATTTATTGGTATATAAGCACATATTTATTATGTAGAATTTTTGTTGAGTCCATAATAAGCAATGGATTAATTTGAATTCCGAACATTTTACGATATATATAGGCTATATCATTACACTGGTCAACATGATTTCTATTATTAAATGAAAATAAAACGTAGTTTTATTTGATTTTCATATTTATTATATAATTCAGTGACAGCTGTTTCTGTACACTGTACCTTCTTCAGAAATGTTAACAAAACATGATTTTTGTCTCATGAGTACCAATAGTTGTGCTTAATGCAGTTTTTTTATCATGTTTTCAAATATGTATTCGGAATTTCTCCATCACCCACAGTTTTTTTTTTTTATTTCAATTTCAATTAATTGATTTAATAATCATTTTTTAGTCAACGTTTTTTCGTCCATTTGTCCATTGTAAAGTAAAACCAAATGAGCTAACTCAGGAGATTTCAGCAATGAAAAAGAGATATCAAGGCAAATGGAATCCTAATATGCTGGCCGATTATTGTTGGACCATCAAGAGGGATGCTCCACAGGCGAAATATAGCAGAAAATCGTCATTTCTTACTTTCTATGTGAGTCCGAATGTTCGAATATTGTGTAGTTACGAATGTAGAAAATATTAAAGTGTTTGAAATTATAAATTCCTGTCTCTCGGAAACTTTGCGTGATGGAGAAAAAGGATATCATATTTGAATTCAGGAGAAAAAATACTATCAGAATCACATATTTTTCTTTCTGAAACAAAAAAAAAAGTTTCTTTTTTGTTGCTCAGTGTAATCAAATACATTTAGTTTTTACGTGGCCCGTTTCAGAAGCCGTACACCCATTCTAGCGTCGACCACACTCCATGTTGCCCAACCGTGGTATCCTTCATATCTTCTACGCTGTTCTGGGGAAGATTTGAGTAAACAGTTTAATTTTATTCGTTAAATAGTCCTAACAAATGCCACTCTTGATTTCCAAATCCTCTAAATAAATTGAAAATCATTCGTGGACCGTTTGGGCCTTAAAGTTTCCTGACATTTGTCTTACAGGTGAGGAAAAACCCCGTAAAAAAGCCACCGAGGAAACTTGCCCTGACCGGGGACAAGGCAGGACGCTACCTCGAGGCCACAGCAGTGGACATAGAAATTAGCAAGCCTAATCAACGAATCTAATGAATGTAAATATGATTTTGTAGGAACATATTTTAGCGTAAGTTGGTAATTGATAACCTCGCGTTAATTAAAGTTGTTTCGAGCCCACAGTGCCACTTGTAAATTATGTGCAATGCATGTTGACTCATATATCAATACTTGGAACATATATTTCATCATATGTCATGTTAAATCTCGATTAATTTCCCAATTATAAATGAGCCGTTTGAATCAGTAGAGCCAATTAGCTACAGAATTGTAATTACGTAATAAACTACAAGGAATTCTTAGTTACTTCTCAAATCTGTTCCAGAGCAAAGATTCTATGTTCTAAAAGTAAGGATAAATGACAAATGAGGGAAATTTTGAAGAAGTGGCTGAATTCAAATACCTAGGAACAATAATCACAAATAGGAATGAGACGCACAAAGAAATTAAACATAGGCTCAATTCTGGAAATGCATGCTATTATGTATTACAGAGACTCTTGATGTCCCAACTCCTTTCAAAAAACGTTAAACTGAAAATATATAAAACTATTATTCTACCAGTTATATTATATGGGTGCGAAACTTGGTCTCTTACTTTAAGGGAGGAAAGGAGATTACGGGTATTTGGGAATAAAGTTCTTAGGAAAAATGTTAGGAACAAAGAAAGATAAACAGACAGGTGAATGGAGAAGACTACATAACAATGAACTACATGGTCTTTATAGGAAGCCAGATATAAGAACAGTTAAGTCTCGTAGACTGCGATAGGCAGGACATGTGGCAGATAATATTTTTACTTTATAGCAATGACATAAAAATGTATCCAAAAGGTAGCGTTAATATACATTATACGAAACAAATCACTGCATTTTTAAATGAACTTGAAACAATATAAAACAATAAATTCTCACTTGCCGCCATTTTATTCCTGATTGGTGTCACGGTCTGCTGTAGTCTCAACGAAATTATTTTCGGCATTTACCGTATAAACACTGGCCAGACTGTTATCGTTAGTCAGTTGATTATTCATTCATTTATTCATAGTGTTCTGCTCAAGGGCAGGTCTTTCACTGCAAACTCAGCATTCTCCACTCTTTCCTTAAACCGCGGAAAGTGTCATCATGCCAAGTTTGCAGCTTTACTAGGAATATATAGGTGTGGTAGCTTCCCGTTTCTTTCCACACCCCATTCTCCCTTTTGCATCTTAAAAGATCTTAAGAAGGTCCCGGGGGGCCCCGACTTGGAGGTGAGGAGAGTGGATTTGGCTAAGTTAGACCCTCCGGACTTCATCCCAGAGGTTAAATATCAGTTCCATCAGGGTTTTTGTCCAGATCAAGGATCTGGAAATCCCAATTAGGCTCAGCCCCCCTCAGTTGTTTAATGAAAGCAAATATTTGCAATAAATATGTTATTATATGAAGAAGTAATTCTTTTCCCACGTTGTGGCGATGTTTTGAAGCAGCTAACTCTCTTCATGCCCGATGTTGTAGTAACATTTTGAAGGATTGGTGTCCAAAAAAAAAAAAGAATTACTTGTTCAGGTTGGGTTTAATTTTCGGTAGAACCGGATTCTCTTCTCAAGGTCGGAAGTTGGTACACTGGATAGGAAAACACTTTAAAATCACTGAACACTGTTTCTTGTAGAATAATTGTTAATTTATTTACTATTTAATTTCCCAGCAGATCAAGTAAATATAGGTGGTATTATTCTTCACCGTCAATTAAAATTAAATTATTTTGTTCTTGAATGAACTATTCTTCTTGTATTAAATATCACATTTTATCAGGAGAGCTGTTATTGCTTCTATCTTTGATGGAAGTTGTATGCTGACTGACTAGGTAATTCTTTTAATAATTTTAAAGAACATTATTACATCACATGATGTTATATTTTAAATTCTATTGGTTAATATAATGTATAAATTTGTTTTGTTAAATCAAAAAGTTAATTGTTTTAACATCCAATCAGAGTTTAGTATACTTTTATTTAAAAATATGAAGTTAAGCAGGTGTTCTTATTACAGTTATAACAGAAAGCTTTATAATTCCGACAACAATGACTTAAAACAATTTTAAAAGCATTATTAAGAAAGACTGTTATGTAATACAATTTCTTTAATTGTTACTGAGACATTTTTGTTCAACAATGAACACCAAAGAATTATTTAGATGTTTTTCTTTATTTAAGTCATATTTAAATATTAAAAGAATTTTAAAATACAAAATTATTAACTTTAACTTCCATACTTATTATGATATTAAAATCCTGCTTTATATTTCACTTTTATTTATTATTTTTGAAAACACCATCATGCAAGAAATAATGTACAATGCACGTTTGTGAAGTGTTTTATAGAATTTCAGAGATTAAAAACCTAGCTATGCTCGGTTTTTTAATAATTTCCTCGCTTCTATAAGAACCACTTCCCAACTTCGCATCGAAATATACTATTTGTCAAATCCGAGCCCTAATTATATTACACTAACTTTAGCGTTAAATGTATGTTTGTGTGGTGTCCGCGAGATGGCAGACGTGAATGAAGAAGGTAGGTGACGAAGTAATTTGAGGGGATGAAACAGAAATTCGATCCAGTCGGAAGGTGATAGCATTAACAGCAATTACAGACAGCGTCCGGTCCACGAATAGAAGCGAAATCAAACGCACCACCAGTATAATCACATCCGAAACAAACAGCACAGCGCTAGGATCAAGGTTTGTCAAACAGCGGTGCGAATACCACCCATTACAATGTCTGCTTATTACTAGCACTACTGTTCGTGTCCCGGTGGGGTCAGGATTTTAAACTGACCCAAACCTTCTGGCCGGCACTATGGCCCTGGGGTCGACTCAGCCTCTAACTGAAATGAGTACCAGACGCTTGTTCTGGGGTAAAGGCGGCCGTCACGCAGAGCTGACAACCCGGCTGACATCAAGTGCCGATTGTCAAGAAAAAGTGGTAGCCTAACCTCCTACTACCCTCCTGAGGCCTGTAGTGGGATCACTTTACTTTACTGTGCTTTTGACGTCATATCGCTATATGAAATATATTTCCAAACATTTAAGCAGGATATTTTATACTTACAGAATTCTTAATTGGCCTGCATGAGTACTTGATAATACTAACTCTATCGAACCGGTAGTTTCATGGCGCGTACATAAGCTGTCCATACATCCCTATTCTGAGCTAATGTTTTCCACTCATTCCCTGTATAATCTACTTCCCAAAAATCATACTTAATGTTATTCACCCACCTCATTCTTGGTCTACCTACTGGGTGCTTCCCTCTGGTTTATCTGCAAGGAGGTTCCATACCCCGCTTTCATTACCCATTGGTGCCACATGTCCTGCCCATCGGAGCCTACGAGACTTAACTGTTCTTATTATTACTGGTTTCGTATAAAGACCATCTAGTTCACTGTTATGTAAACTACTCCATTCACCTGTCTGTTCATCTCTCTTTGGATTAAAAATTTACCTAAGAACTTTATTCTCAAACACACATAATCTTTCTCCTCCCTTAAAGTAAGAGTCCATGTTTCACACCCATATAATGTAACTGGTAGAATAACAGTTTTATATATTTCAGTTTAACGTTTTTTGAAAGGAGTGGGACATCAAGAGTCTCTGCAATGCATAATAGCACGCTTTTCCAGAATTGAGCCTATGTTTAATTTCTTTGTGCATCTGATTCCTATTTGTGATTATTGTTCCTAGGTATTTGAATTCAGCCACTTCTTGAAAATTTCCTCATTTGTCATTAACTGTCCATTTCCATTATATAATGTATTTCTATGTGTGACCAAATGTCCAGTTTTATTGATGTTTACTTCCAGTCCAAATTTCTTAGTGTTACTTAATAAAGTTTTGGCCCTTAGTATTCCCTTGCTATTGTCTAACAATATAAACTAACAGCTTATTGGATAGAAACTTTTTTTTAACCCATTGATTCGGAAGAAGAGCTGTAGTCGTGTCTATTTTATGGCCACGAAAATAGATCGTTAGCAAAGTTCTATAGATCTGTATATGTATATTTCTATAATATTGTCCACTGCTGGGACCCGGGTTCGATTCCCGGTCGGGACAAGTCTCCTGGGTAATATTTTTCGGGTTTTTCCTCACCTGTAAGACAAATGTCAGGATACTTTAAGGTCCAAACTGTCCCTGAACATAATAATCCTCATTCATATCCTCCTTATATTAAGTTTAGGATTAAGGACTCTCCTGGCGCACCACTATCCCCCATCATTCATCGGGGCACCGTAATCCCGCCTTCCAGGCGCCCCATCCTCAAAAGTGGGTTGTAAATTGCTAATGCTAGGAGAGCTGACCAGAAAATATCAAAATGACACACCTGGGGCAGTGAACAAAATGTATAAGCCTATATATTTTTCAAATGCCCCAGATTGTCTTTCGACATTTCTGGTGTTCTCTCCTTGCATGGCGTACTTGTAACCCACTTCTGAGGTTGGGCCGCTGGAAGGCGGGGTTACGTTGCCCCGATGATATGATGGGTGATGATGATGATAATGGTGCGCCAGGAGAGTCCCTAATCCTAAGCTTAATCTAAGATGAATATGAATGATGATGATTGCGATGGCCATATGATTTCGGGGACCGTTTGGGCCTTAAAGTTTTCCTGACATTTGTCTTACAGGTGAGGAAAAACCGCGATAAAAACGTCACCCAGAAAACTGTCCCGATCGGGGATCGAACCCGGGCCCGCTGCGTGAAAAGGCAGTACGCTACCTCGAGACCACAGCGGTGTACTGAAGAAAAAAATATAGATTTCTGCATTATTTTGTATTACCCTTGAGAGAGCCTTCTCTAAAAAATGTTTTCTGATGGGCTCGTGGCTACCATAACGTCTCGATGGATGCCTGGCTAAAGCTCGCGCCTGCCCCAGGTTCCAATCCTAACGGTTCCCGAGAGATTTTGGTGGTTGGACATACAGGAATTTTTCAGGTTTTTTCGGGACTCCCCCTTTTCCCTATTTCATTCTAGCAAAACTGTCCCGTCCATGTTATAGGCCTAAGATATAGGCTGTCTAATAACCGCACTAAATTATTTGCGTTTACTGTAACGCTGAAACACTCTATAGAAATGTTTGCGCCTTCTGTAAGTATAAAAGTATAGATAATTAATTTCCTGAACTCGTGTCCAACTTAGGGTCGGGTCGAGGGATGAGATGAGATGAAGGTCTGTGAACTACAAGGGTTGCCGGCCAACAACTCCTAACGCACGGTCACTGTGGCGGGTAAATGAAATAAAACGAAATGTATGGAGAAATGGTAGAATTAAATTTGTGGCAGCGGGTAACAAACGGGAGAACCACCGAGAATACCTTTAACGGCCCAGTTCCGTTTCTTCACTTCCTACACCCACCTGGAATGGCCGAGACTCGATATCGGGATCCTAGCGGTGAGGAGGCGAGTGTCTAACCGCTTGCGCCACGGAGCCACCGCTTTCTGAAGTAAAGTCAGGTAATAGCAAGACATTTTCCTATTACATTTTATATTCCTTACGATGGGCAGGACATGCGGCACGAATGGGGAATCAAAGACGAGTAAAACCAAAGGGAAAACGTCCGGTAGTTAGGCCAAAACTGAGGTGGGAGAATAACATTAATCAAGATTTGAAATAAATAGATTATACAGGGTATGATTGGAAAACATTAGCTTAGGATAAGATAGTTGGATGTGAATCACAGGTCTAGTGTTATCGGAGGCGGTGACCGGTCGGTAACACAAGCCCGACAGACAAACACAGAGCCATTAGTCTCCGTCCACCCTCCTTCCGTCCATCGGTCACTCCTGACCAGTTCTACCTCAAAACTTTATCATTGCTTTATGCCGTCTCCATTTCATCACTTGTTTCATTATTTCCTTGCACTTTCTCAAATAGAACTCCTTTAATGTTTGAAATTTACCTAGAAGAAATATTTTAAAAATCCACCCCTGTGGACCGTCGTTGCCTCAGATGCAGCGGGCCCGGGTTCTTTCCCCAGTCGAGACATGTTTAAGTAAGGTTTATTTTTTTTTTTTCCACGCCTGTAAGGCAAATATCAAAAACATACAAGGCTCATAAACCTATTCAGGATGTCTATAGAGTGGACATATTAAAAGCAACAATTAAATGAGTTAATTTCAGGTTTTTATTACTAAAAGTTAGAAAATAATTGATTCATTTGATTATAATGAAATGCAACAATTAAATCGATTTCGGTTGTTTTTTAGTATTAAAAGTTAGAAAATAATACTTTAATTTGTTTATGAACAAATTCAACAATTAAATGACTTTATTTCAGTTGTTTTTATTATAAAACGTTAGAAAATAATTGTTGCATCTGTTTATCTCCACTCTATAGACATCGTGAATGAAATGTAGTTCCCGCCACCACTTGCCTTCATAATCATCCATGTAACGCAAAGTGGAGTCTAGTATAATCCTTATTGTGCTGTTTCTGACCTTATCCCATCTTGAAATTCTTGTCGATTGCCTCCAAAATCCATTTCTACTGCTAACAGCTTGTTGGCTTGTTTTCTACTTCTTGTCCAGGTTTCAGACCCATATAATAAAATGCTTTGTAACAGAAATTGAAATATAGTTTTCTTCGTTCTATACATTGTATTTCTATTCCAAAGCACTGAGTTCAACAAACCAATGATTCTTCTTCCATCAGTTAATTTTCTTTCAATTTGTGTAGTTGAATTCTCACTTTTATCTAAAATAGATCCTAAATATTTAAAATTTTTAACATTACGTATTCTTCCTGAATTGCATTTTAGCTCATCTGTTGTGTCCAATGAAATGTATTCTGTTTTATTATAATTCATCTGTAATCCCCATTTTTTTGTATTCTATTTTTAAGTAAAGAAAATACTATACAATTGAATGGGTAGATGTCAATTTTTTATTATTAAAAGTTATAAATAATCGTTTTATTTGTTTATGAACAAATCCAACAATTAAATGAGTTTATTTCAGTTGTTTTTATTATTAAACGTTAGAAAAAAATTGTTGCATTTATTTATCTCCACTCTATAGACATCGTGAATCAAATGTAGTTCCCAGCCACCACTTGCCATCATAATCATTCATATTATGATCGTCTCGTCTGGTGGATTTGTTTTGTTTTAAAGAGAAAAGAAAAACATGGCAGGGGTAAAAAAAAAAGAGTTGTGACGTTTAAATAATTGAAAGAAGTGAGAATAAAACCAAATTGGAGATTGTAGGATGAAATACAACGTGTAAGGGATGAAGCATTAAATTATTTGCAAGTTTGACGCGCGCAGCTTACAGGAATTAAGTGACACCTAGTGAATCGGTGCCACTAATTAGATCCCGCAGGACACAGCCAAATAAATCAACACCGCGCATTGATACACAGATCATCGCCAATTGGCATCCCCCTCCCCTCCCCTCCCCCGCCCTCCCTTCTCTTCAACAAAAAACCCTGTGTGACAGTTTTAATTTAAAAATCATGGTATTTTTTTTTTATATGTGATACCGTGCTAGTCTTCTCAAAATCCACCGGATTACTTGATGTTCATCTCTATATAAATTCACTCCCTTCACACCACCAGAAATCCCTCGAGGGAGATCTCTGCCGCCATAAAAGTGTCACCCATCTCATTGGCTGTTAATGCTATGTAACCTACCTCTTTTCAAACTTCTTTATGTTTATGTATTCAATGGAAACATAATGCTGATGTAGACATATATTTTTAATATTGGATGCTGTTGACACGTGGGTCTGGGTTGTCCTCACCCCAACATCTCGGTCATGCTAGGAGCAACGCTTTTTGACAGAATGCGTCAAAGTAAAGTTGAAACGGCTCTGGAAGGATGTATTGAAATTAGACGCGAATTGTAGACCACTAGCGTCGCCTCTACTGAAGGCAAATGTCGATATGGATATGTGAAAGGGTGTTAGTTAATATTATAAACCTTCCAGCCCTTTCCCACTTCCAGCCCTTTCCCACTTTTTTTTTTAAATTGGAGTCCATCATAAAGAAATTTGATACCGCAAATAAAAAAGTTAGGGGTGTAAAAGAACAAGTTACAGCTTTCTGCTTTCGCTTTATATGTTATCTTTTTTTTATCAACACGGTGTTTTAAAATAATGGGCAAACACGTGTTTGTACAGAACATAAAGACGATTTTATTAAGAGAAAGTGAACGGTGAATAAATATATGTTAGCTTATAGAAATATGTTAATAATGGAAATAGATAGTTAATGACAATGAGGGAAATTTCGAAAAAGTGGCTGAATTCAAACACCTAGGAACAATAATTACAAATAGAATTGAAATGCAAAGATAAATTAAACATAGGCTCAACTCTGGAAATTCATGCTATTATGCATTACATGGACTCTTATCCAAATTCCTAAAAAAAAAAACTGAAAATATATAAAACTGTTATTCTACCAGTGTCCACCGCTGTGGTCTCGAGGTAGCGTGCTGCCTTGTCACCCAGCGGGCCCGGGTTCGATCCCCAGTCGGGACAGTTTTTCTGGGTGAGGTTTTATCGGGGTTTTTCCTCACCTATAAGACAAATGTCAGGAAAACTTTAAGACCGAAACGGTCCCCGAAATCATATGGCCATCATTATCATCATCCTTATCATTATCATCATCATCATCCTTCACCGGTGTGGAAAGTAACGGGAAGCTACCACACCTACAATTCCCTAGTAAAGCTGCAAAATATAGCATGGAAGTGCTATGATTGCAGTGAAAGATCTGCCCTCGGCCAGAATTACTATGGATGGATTCTATCAGTTATATTATATGGATGCGAAACATGGACTCTTACTTTAAGGGAGGAGAAAAGATTACGAGTATTTGAGAATAAAGTTCTTGGAAACATGTTTAGAGTAAAGAAATGATGGAGAAGATTTTGTGTCAGTGAGCTGCACAATTTTTATAGGAAGCCAAATATAATAAGAACAGTTAAGTCTCGCAAACTGCGATGGGCAGGACATGTGGCACGAATGTGGAACAAGAGAGGTGCATGGAACTTTTTATAGGAAAGTAAAGTAATCCCACTACAGGCCTCAGGAGGCCCTTCGGGTAGCAGGAGGTTAAGACTCCCACTTTTTTCTGAACAATCGTCACTTAATGTCAGTCGGGTTGTCAGCCCTGCGTGACGGCCGCCTTTACCCCCAGAACAAGCGTCGGGTACTCATTTCCGTTAGAGGGTGAGTCGACCCCAGGGTCATAGTGCTGCCAAAATGTTTGGGTCAGTTTAAAAATCCTGACCCCACCGGGACTTGAACCGTGGACTTGCGGTTTGTAGCGCAGTGCCTTAACCACTACGCTATGGCGTGCTTTTGTAGGAAAACGCCCAGTTATTAGACCAAGAATGAGGTGGGAGAATAACATTAACCGGTATTTGAGGGAAGTATATTATAAAGCCAGTGATTGGAAAACATTAGATCAGGATAGGGATGTATGGAGAGCTTATGTCCACGCTGCCATGAACCTACGGGTTCGATTGTGCCAGTGGGTTAGTTAGTTTCAAATGTGAATTTAAAGTAAAAATGAGCGGAGACAGTGATTTTCAGGGTTCATCAGGAAACACTTTAATAGCAGTCTATGATACAACTAATGATGTAGCCTACTTGCAGAAAAGTCAAGGAAAGTTTATGTACGTAACATGAAATTATCATTAAAGTATATTTTACGTTTTGTTGAACTTGTATTTTATGTTTTGATAGCGTGTTCTGTCAGAACATAAAGTATAGGTTTTGATGCCTGTTAACTACGTCACTCATTGTTATATAAGTAGATAAAAACAATTTCCTCTTAACAAGACAAATCTCAGTTTATGAAAACTTTTTTTTTAAGAACGAAATGTTTGTAAGACTGGTCGCAAAGTGCTGTGAACTTTATGCAATTATTTTTTCTAAAGGAAGTAAGTGTCTTCATAGACAGGAAGGAATTAAAATAAATATAGTTAATACAGAGGCATACGGTCTGTCTCAAAGTGTCCAACTGTTGCAAAAATATTGTTAAACATAAACACCACGTTCTAATAGCAGATGACAAGTTCTTTAGAAACCATTTCTCTGTTCAGCGCGTCATCCATAACTTACACTTATGACATATTTACACTGAAATTTTAAATCTTATGAAGAAAAATAAACGCAACATTTATGTGTTTGACATTCTAATGCTCCCACTTCTACAACACTGACTTTTTATTCTCTTTTCTTAGAATCTCGCTTGTCTCATTCTTATATGAGAAGCAATTCATAATATTGTAAGTTAGATTGGTTGGGCTTATACGACGTACCCATGAAGAAAGATCACCAGACAAACATTGGAATGGTGTCCACCTGAAGAAGTCAAGAATTTTACATAATAATAGGAAATACTTGTATAATTTTATTATAGAGTCTTTCCTGGCTTTTTTTTCAAAGTTCTTTTAGTGTTCCTGTTATATAATTAAACTTATTTAGTTTGTTATATCTTACCACTTGTTCTATTGGTTTATTTTCTAATATTATCTTTGTCCGAACTGGATGAGTGTCCTTGAAGCCCATTGCCTATTATTACTTATGGATCCAAAACATGGAGAGTGACAACACAACAATCTACCAGAATACAAGCTGCTGAAATGAGATTCCTCAGACCAATAGAAGGATATCAAAGAACAGACAAAAAACACAACACAGAAATAAGACAACAACTAAAAGTAGAGGAATTAAACACAACAATAGTGAAACACAGAACAAACTGGAAAGAACACTTGGCAAGGATGACTGAGAATAGAATACCAAAAGCAACATACAGCTATTCACCACCAGGAAGAAGAAGTCTGGTAAGACCAAAGAAAAGATGGAAAGAGCAGCAATTTGGAGCCGGAACAGGCTAGTAAATAAGCCTAAACCGTGACGAAGAAGAAAAAGAGAAGAAAAGATAATACTGCAATGCAGACAGTATATATTATTCAACTGTTTGTGTTGTGAAACCAAAACAAAAGACAGAAGTCTAACTTCTCATTATACTATTCAACTGTTTGTGTGTGAAACCAAAACAAAAGACAGAGAGTAGTCTAACTTCTCATTATACTACTCAACTGTTTGTGTGTGAAACCAAAACAAAAGACAGTCAGAAGTCTAACTTCTCATTATACTATTCAACTGTTTGTGTGTGAAACCAAAACAAAAGACAGAGAGTAGTCTAACTTCTCATTGTACTATTCAACTGTTTGTGTGTGAATCCAAAACAAAAGACAGTCAGAAGTCTAACTTCTCATTATACTATTCAACTGTTTGTGTGTGAAACCAAAACAAAAGACAGAGAGTAGTCTAACTTCTCATTGTACTATTCAACTGTTTGTGTGTGAATCCAAAACAAAAGACAGTCAGAAGTCTAACTTCTCATTATACTATTCAACTGTTTGTGTGTGAAACCAAAACAAAAGACAGAGAGTAGTCTAACTTCTCATTATACTACTCAACTGTTTGTGTGTGAAATCAAAACAAAAGACTGTCAGAAGTGTAAGTTCTCTTAACAATGTTACATTGTTGTACATAAGAATCCTGAAACTAATGATTAGTCACTCGAGCTTCATTTCTAGGTCCCGAGTTCCGAGTTTCAGTGTATCTCTCCTAGCTTCATGCTTTCGTATCGGAGCCAAGACGTTTGATTCTACCAACCCCTATGACGTGGACAGCCGGAATCCTTGTATATCTCAAGACCTTCATTTTTATTTTACCCCAAATGTTGTAGGTTACCTTGAGAAATCCCTCTAATTTTCCTGCATTGACTATTTTTAGGAAATACGATCTCTCTGACCTAATATTTTGCGAAGAAATGAGTGCGGAAGTGATTTGTCGTCGTGAGCTCAGATGAGGCGAAACAGACTGTCTTAACATTATCAACACGATTGTGAGTGCAATTTCCTGTGAAATATTTTGAGACGACCTGATGATTTCTCTTGGCAAACACAAATTCATCATCTGTGGAGGGTGGACACGATGAGTGGGTAAACAGCGTGTCCGCGGTGTGAACAATGGCTCCTGCACTTACTCAATCCTAAAATATTCTTTTGGCTGTCTCCCTCTTTCGTCTCCTTCTTACAGAGTCTTATTTTCTTTATCATTATGCACTTCTCCTTCTTTGAATCTATTTGTTCACTTCAGGATGAATGTGTTAAAAAAATGAATCAATAATTCGTAATAAATTAAAAGTATCATCATAATCATCATCCATTCACGAATTTAGGCCATTGTCTAGATCTACTTCTCTCAAATCACCTGTCTGTTCATCTCTCTTCGGTTCAAAAAAATTCTTCCGATTGAGGGTCTTTCCACTTTTCAGCGGTTGCCCTTTTACCAGCCGGCTGCTGGCCCTTCACATCCACATGTGTCAATCACAGAGGTAGATGATCAACAGCCAGTGTAGGAGTGACATGTGGTTAGCATGTCGAGTCCCCCAGCCGTTATAGCTGGTTCCTCAACCTGGAGCCGCTACTTATTGTAGCTACCCAATTGCCTCACGATGCTGGGTGGGCACCGGTCCCATACTGGCTGAAATACCATGAGAAAATGTCTTCCCCCATGGAGGCTCGAACCAGCGCAAGTCCCGTAACTCTGCGCCAAGGCTTCCTACCTTAACCGCTCGGCTACGGCGCGGGACAAAAAATTCTTAAGAACTTTATTTTCAAATACTCGTAATCTCCTTTCCTCCTTTAAAGTAAGAGTCCATGTTTCACATCCATATAATATAACTGAGAGAATAACAGTTTTATATATTTTCAGTTTAATGTTTTTTTTACAGAAGTTGGGAAATCAAGAGTCCCTGTAATGCATAATAGCACGCATTTCCAGAATTGAGCCTATGTTTAATTTCTTTGTGCATCTCATTCCTATTTGTGATTATTGTTACTAGGTATTTGAATTCAGCCACTTCTTCATATTTTCTTCCCATTTGTCATTAATTGCCCTTTGCATTATATAATGTATTACTATGTGTAACTATATATTTAGCTTTATTATAAAATTTCTCGAAGTAAAAAAATTCATATATACCTAAATATCATGCAACGCACTCTTATGTAGTCTTCTCCATTCACCTGTCTGTTCATCTCTCTTTGATCCAAAAAAATTGCTATGAACTTTATTCTCAAATACTCGTTATCTTATCTTCTCCCTTAAAGTAAGAGTCCATGTTTCGCATCCATATATTATAACTGGTAGAATTGTGATTTTCACATTGTAAATAACACTTTGCAACAAAAAATAAACTTTTTTTGTCTCAGAAAGAAAAATATGTGATTCTGATAGTATGTTTTCTCTTGAATTCAAATATGACATCAGTTTTTCTCCATCACGCAAGGTTTCCGAGAGACAGGTATTTATTATAATTTCAAACACTTTAATATTTTCTACATTCGTAACTACACAATATTTCGAACATTCGGACTCACATAGAAAGTAAGAAATCACGATTTTCTGCTATTTTTCGTCTGTGGAGCATCCCTCTTGATGGTGCAACAATAATCGGCCACAATATTAGGTTTCCATTTGCCTTGATATCTCTTTCCCATAGCTGAAATCTCCTGATGAAAGTGTTCCCCGTGCTCATCGCTCACTGCGCCAAGATTTTCGAGGAGGAAATCTAGGTTTATTAAAAAAATAATGATTTAAATCCGTTATTTGAAATTGAAATAAAAAAAACTGTGGGCGATGGAGAAATTCCGAATATATATTTGAAAACACGATAAAAAACAGCATAAAGTACAACTATTGGTACTCATGAGACAAAAATCATGTTGACCAGTGTACAGTAATATAATGTAGGGTTAAAAACTATAATATAGTTACCTTGTAGGTCCGTCTCCTCAACTTAAGTTCTTTTAAAACTCTGTAGGCCTTTTGGGACTAGTCCCATCATCAGCAGAATGCATTAGGTCCGTTCTTGTTGACCCTTGTTGAAGCACTGACTTGGTTGTGAGAATTTTGTACAGAGGATTGTGTGGATTAGGTGTATTCATTGAGAATCAGGTTGTTGTTGATTTCTCTTAGGATTGCGATTTCCTCCAGTATATTTATTCTCGTTGGAATGTTTTCTCTATGTACTATTGTGAGGGTGTTATCGATGTCATGCATGTGGTGTCCAGCTTGAATTACATGTTTTGCGTAACTTGATTTTCCTCCATTGCAAACGAAATCTCTGAAATGTTCCTTGAATCTAATGTTGAAGCTTCTGTTAGTTTTCCCAATGTAGAATTTATTGCAGTCTGTACATGTTAATTTGTAGATGTCTTTATTGTTGAATTCATCTATTTCTTCGATGTTGTTGTTTATTAAATTGTTTAGTTTGTTGTCAGTTCTGTAGGATATATTAATATTCTTATCGAGCTTTTTTAGTGTGTTGGCCAATTTTAATGTTTCTTTACCAGTGTACGTGAGAGTTATCCATTTCTTGTTGTTGTCATTGTTGACCAGTGTAATTTTAAATTCCATCAAGTATTTAAAACATTTGTGTTGGTATTAGTGTGGAATCAGATGTAACAGTGTTTGGTTTCCAAATAAATCACTTTTATGAAATTAACACCGCTTCAATTTTGAAATCTAACACACATATTGTGCTAAATTAAAAAAAAGCTTCATTGAATATATTATATTCTGATATTTATAACATAAAAACTTGTATATAGTGAACCTATCAAATGGTGTACTGTTTATTTTATAAAAATGGACGCATATTGTTTTAAAAGTTCAGGGTGAATTGTTATTTTCTTGAAATGATAACCACCCTCCCATTCATACGTCCATCATTTTGAAATCTGCATAAAACCGCCGGTTTCGCTGTCAGTGCATGTGCCCTCATCATAGATGGCAACCCAGAAACAAACAATAGAAAAACTGAGTAGCATTTGTCCTATAAAAAATAGCTCCATGCGCTATCATTCGGAAGTTGTACACGTGTCAAGTTTACTCTTCAAATGTTCGGTGCATCACTTATGTTTGTGCAAGAGTGATATATCACAATGCATACACAATTCTTCTTCTATCTTCACATATTGCGTTCTGTATTATCATAAGTAATGCCACGAGTGATTTCCAAATTATCGATAAACACATGACTCACGAAGTGAGGAGTGAATTTATCTAGAGAATTTGGAAATCCAGAGTGGCATTTGTTAGGACTATTTAACGAATAAAATTAAGCTGTTTACTCACAAATCATTATTTAAATATAGTTATTTTAAAATATTTATTTATTTAATGTAAACGGCGATGTTTGAAAACAAATGAGAAACGTTATGTTTCGTTTCTCCATCCACTGCAACAAGATCGTGTAATGTTTGTTATATATTGCCATCTGGCGTGGGAAACTTGAAATATCATCGCAACATTATAAGAATGCACCCTAGTGGAGAAAAAATTAAACACATCAAACTGTATATTATAACCAAAATTATAGGTTAATTTATTTTTTTAGTAAACAACTCGGTAAAATCATTATTTAAAAACACGATTGTCAAATTTGTATTTCGTCTATATCTTCATTTGAAGCACAGCCAAATCTTGTTTCTGCCATTTTGAACATTCAAATATGGCGGCTTTACTGTTCCCTCAGTCACTGCAAAATAATGGTCAGACCTGTTCAGAATATTAAAAAGGAGGAGCTTTCTTTAATATGGTAATTATAACACTGATAAATATTTCGTGAAACACGACTCTGATTGGTTGTAAAACAGAAATCATTGAAACGTGATTGGTCATTGATTCCCATTTGGGGCATGAGTTAAATAGTCTTCAGGATTTGGAAATCATGAGTGGCATTTGGTAGAACTATTTAGCAACGAATAAAATTGAGCTGTTTACTCAAATTCTCATTATTTAAGTATAATTACTTTAGATATAGGACCACAAGGGAAACTGAATTAAAATTTTACAAAACAGTAGCCGTTCCAACGTTAACATACGGGTCCGAGACTTGGCCTTTAACGATCTCCGATAAAAATAAAATTGAGACAATAGAAATGAGTTTCTGAGATCAGTTGCAGGTGTATCTTTAAGAGACCAAAAGAGAAGTCAAGATATCAGAGATGAATTACAAATATATAATATAAACGAGAGAATACACAGAAATAAACGTAATTGGTTTGAACACGTACAAAGAATGTCAAATAATCGTTTATTTAAACAGCTGCTTCATTATAAACCTCTAGGCCGAAGAAGTGTAGGAAGACCAAAACGTCGTTGGAAAACGACCTGCAGCATATAGTGCACCGGGGAGCGTAACGGGCCAACAGGCCAATACCTTGAAGAAGAAGAAGAAGATGAAGAATATAATTACTGGTATTTTTAAATATTTATATGTTTAATGTAAACGGTGATGTTTGAAAACAAATCAGAAATGCGGCACGTTCGGTATATTATTGTTTCAACTTGTCATTCGTTGCAGTAATTGTGATTGAACAACACGTGTCCCTTGTGCTTTGTTCCCCAGTTTATATGTCTAGTAAAAGGAAAGAATAATTAGTACGGAAGAGAAAAAAAAAGTAGTGTTGCCGCTTAAAGTAAAAACATAAATGCTTGACCGTTTATACGCGTTGGCGAGTCGTTTGTATCACGCTGTTTCAATGTTAATGAATCAAGAAATCCGAAGACAAAATAAGGATTTCTATCGCAGAATTCACAGCTGAATATCAATCTTAATTGAAAAACCTTGTAAAAGCGGCAAAACAGAAAAAAATACTAAGCTTTTTTGAGTTCTTGCCTAAACCTGACAGTGATAATTAATAGAAATCGTTCAAAATCTCTCATTAATTGATTTTATTTTGACTATTTAACTCATGCCCCAAATGGCAGTCAATGACCAATCACGTTTCAATGATTTCTGTTTTACAACCAATCAGAGTCGTGTTTCACGAAATATTTATCAGTGTTATAATTACCATATTAAAGAAAGCTCCTCCTTTTTAATATTCTGAACAGGTCTGACCATTATTTTGCAGTGACTGAGCCTATAAGAAATACGGCTACCAGATTGTATATATAGTGCATAGATGTCAACATAATAGCGCTTGCCTGAGTTAATATAAAAACATTTGTAGCAATTGATTATACCACCAAAAAAATAAACCACTGTTTGCACTTTCTTAAATGTATTTTTTCCCAGGCAATAATCCAGAAAAATATAATTGTCATATTTACATCATACGACATCAGAAATGAATTAATATACAGTTTGATGTGTTTCATTTTTTCTCCACTAGAGAGCATTCTTACAATATTGCGTTCCTTTGGCAATAAATAGTATGATCTGGTTGCAGTGATAAACAAAAGAAGCAGATGAAGCGTACCTATCGTTTCTCATTTGTTTTCAAACATCGCCGTTTACATTAAATATATAAATATTTTAAAATAACTATAGTTAAATAATGATTTGTGAGTAAACAGCTTAATTTTATTCGTTAAATAGTCCTAACAAATGCCACTCTTGATTTCCAAATTCTCTGGATAAATTCACTCCCCACTTCGTGAGTCGTGAATTTATCGATAATTTGGAAATCACTCGTGGCATTACTTATCATAATTTTTATTTTATTTTGGAACCTTGGAACTTATTCCCTATATATCCATACAAAGTACCATTCCATATTCGCGGTTTTTGTATTGGCGGCACATTTGCGGAACATATCCCCGCGAATAAGGAAGTTTTATTGTAGCCTACTTGACTTTCCAACGGCAGCGAAACAACAATTAATCCAAGCTACGTAAAAAATACATATAAGGTACTCAATAATCTACGATTACACTGAGCAACAAAAAATATACTTTTTTTTGTATTTGGTTCCCCGTGAGTGCTCGCAACTGCAAACCGCCACTGAGTTGTCACGTGTGTGTCATAAGGTCTCTAAGTCGATCCCACCCCCATATGAACATGTTAAAACCCCACAATAGTTGGTATAAAGAGATGTAGTAACCGCAATCCCTTTTCCATGTATGAAAGCCTCATTAGCAGTCGGTGATTGAGTCGGCCGGGAAGCAACCAGTGACCACAAAGCCGACCAGTTATTGTTATTTCACCGCCCAATATCTACATCTATTATCAAAACTGCTTTCCACAACATAACTGGCATTCTCATGCATACGCCAACCTAAGCTCTCCATACAACCCTATCCTCAGCTAATGCTTTCAAATCATCCCTTGTACTTCCACCAAATTATCATCATCATCATCGTCCTTTCAAGTATTAGGCCCAGTGGTCCGTTACGGTCTCCCGCCATCTCCGAAAAGGTCGACCCACAGATCTTCTGCCTCGAGGAATGTAGTGAAGAATTTGTTTTGGTATTCTGTGACGACCCATGCGCTGAATATGGACTAGCCAATTGTTTCTATATTCTTGGAGGTATTCAGATATAGGCACGATGTTTAACTCTCTGGCTATTGTTGAATTTGTTTGGTGGTCTAGAAGGCTATAACCTGCAGTTCGTCGCAGAAATTTCATCTCCGTGGCTGTAATATGACGGTCATCCTGAGTTCTGATGGTCCAAGCTTCACTGCCATAACAGATTATGGGTCTAGCGAGAATTTTATAGATTTTCATTGTTGTGTGTCTCTGCACTTTTGATGGTTTAAAAACTTGGTTGAACTGTGATTGACACATGTGGATGTGAAGGGCCAGCAGCCGGCTGGTAAAAGGGCAACCGCTGAAAAGTGGAAAGACCCTCAATCGGAAAAACTTGGTTGATAATTCTTAAAGCTTTATTATAGTTTTGTATTTTAAAGGATATATCACATTCCTCATTATAAGTTAGATTATATCCTAAGTATTTAAATGAATTAACTTGCTCTAATATTGAATTCTGAATACAAATTTTACTTCTTACTGGGAATTTCCCTTGAAAGGCCATAACTTTAGATTTTGTTGTTGATATTTCCATGTTAAATCGTTGGGCTATTATATTAAGATGATGAGTGGAATATTGTAATTCATCTTCATTATTACCGAAAAGAGCCTGATCATCTGCATATAAGAGTGTGTCTAAAATTGTGTGTCTTGAGAGAGGAATATTACCATGAACTGTCAATCTCCAGTGTCTGATGATAGCATTAATGTATACATTAAATAGAAGTAGTGATAGAGGGCACTTGTCAATAATGTTATTCTTCCATCTGCTATTGAGAAACCCTAAGAAATTGGAACTGGAAGTAAATATCAACGTCAGTATCCATCAATTGTCATTGTACACCTTATTACTGTATTAATTTTTTTAGAAGTTATATTCTGATCCCATAAAACACCATTTAATTTTTATGCTGCAGATTTGCCCTTATTTATCGTCTCATTACTTTCAACATCATCTGCACTAATTATTGTCCTCAAGTATATATATTCGTCACGTGCTTTTATATTTTCTTGTCCGCCTTCCAAAACCACATATTCTGATTGATCTCCTATTACTACAGTAAAACTTCCTGAAAAAGACTATTCAATTTCGAATGAAATGTTTCACAATGTTCTCATGGTAGTTGGGATTTTTATTCAAGCTAGCGGTTCTTTGATCGACCTGAAAATCTTCAGACTCGGGACCCACGGCTTAAAGTTCCTCCCGGTGAACTCGCTCCTTAGATTTTTCCTTCCTAAAAAAATCCCTTTGCTCTGGTTCTGAGGGTCGATTGGTTTTTTATGAAGGTTAAAAGTCCACAGAGTAAGTCCTCCCGGGAGGGACTTTAATCCGTGGGTCCCGAATCTGAAAAAAATTAGGCTCGTAAAAGGTCCATAAGCCTGAACAAAGAGGCCTCTAAGCAAAATTTACCGACCTCATACATCCTAGTAATACCTTAGTTGCCTACTAGATGTCTCATTGTGTCGATGTGTTGACCACATGCCACTCACGCCATCTTTGGACAAATACGGTAACTAAAAATTAACTTCGTCTGTAAACTCCTGATAAAGCAGACGCTATGGGCCAACAATGGGCTACGTCATTAATTATTAATCAATCAAAAAGGAAATTCCATCGACCAAGCCGGGTTTGAACCCGCGACCCAAGACACTCCTCAAAAAGAAACATCATGATGTTTGTAAAATCCATCGGGACTCGACCGGGTATGAACCCACGATCCAAAAACTTGCATAACAGCCAATACATGACCTTAACCGACTGAGTGTCTTGTGTATTCGACATTTAAGATATGGTAGTGAAGCATGGACAATACGGAGAAGAGATGAAAGCCGAATAACAGCAAATAATATGTGATTTATACGCCTTACAGCAAGCTTTACAAAGTGGGGCATAAAAGAAATGAGGGAATTATGGAATAATTGGATGTAGAACCCAATCTTCACCATATATAGGCTACAACTACCAGAACAACTGGAAAGCACATCTTCAACAAATGCCATCTCTTAGAATTCCAAAAGCCATTCTTTGTTACTGCCCCCAAGGCAAAAGATAGCTGGGACATACAAAAAAAAACGCTGGATGGAAAATTCCTCTTTGAGACCGTAACAGGCCACTTGCATGGACGATGATGATGATGATGATGAAGATAAGAATCGATAGGCCTACTACTTTGGTGGCTGTGAATGTACTGTATTTTGAATTAGCGAAGCAGTCAACGTAACCCCTTGTACAATGTTACAATTGTAACATGTTCTGGTTTGACTTGCATTGTGTCAGTTGATGTTCATGATAGCTTCCCTCTCCCTTGCGCGCGGAGGTGGGGGGAGGGGAAGCATTCGATATATGTCCATTAAGCCTTTGATTCTAGTTAGTCTATTGCAATTCAAAACACATACTTCATACAGGCAAATAAATTAAGCCGGTGTGTCTGCCTTTATTTTCGTTCACAATTTTTTTATTATTATTGTGTATATGTGAAAAGCTTCAACTCACCCCAACCCCCTCCACCCCCTTCACTCACCATTCTATAACTTCATCACTGTCCGTTTAAATTTTCGTTATGAAAAATATATTTTTCGTAATAAAAAAACAATCGCTGAGTTTTTATTTTTTAATTCGCACAAAACATAAAATATACAAAAAGCGGAGAGGACAGGGGCTTCTAAAGTGTCACTATTGTTTCAATCATGCCATTCATCACCCATCATTAGTCTTTCCGCTCTGTGATAGCCTAAACGTATTACAAGACCAGACTTTTTGCTTTTACACTGTTCAAAATATAGAATGATAAATAAAAGTATTGATTGTTGATAGGCGCATTAAAAAGTGTTGTTAAAAAATGTACAGCTTTTATTTTCGCAAACGCTGTAATTATTATAATTAGCGTTTTATCATATCACCAATCGATCACCAACAAAATTCACAAGAAAACAAACACTGCATTCAAATTTGAAATTATTATTTTTTATTATTTAGCTTGAATTTCCTGATTTAAAAAGTTATATTTCCGGTTTTGAAACAGCTGTCTCGATGTTCTGATTCTATTTCACTCTTTTCATTCTATTTCACATTTTGGAGTGCATATCAGTGGCGTACGATTCACAATACATTTCTTGAAATTAACTCTAGATGTTTCACTCCCATATAATAAACGGTCTTTAATATATTCACACAATTTTTAAAATGCAATAATTAGATAAAAAATGCATCGAAATACGAAATTCATTTTTTTATTTTCATCTACATAACACTCCCATTTAAGGAAATTTATAACAGGAATGCAAGGGGATGCACTTTCTCCTGTACTATTTAATTTTGTACTGGAAGATGATATCAAAACTTTAGAGGATGAAGAAGGCTTACAACTCAATGATATTAATAAGCTGTTAGTTTATGCTGAAGATTTAGTACTGTTGGGCGATAGCGAGGAGACTAAAGGCCAACACACACACACTAAGAAATTGGGACTGAAAGTAAATATCAATAAAACTAAATTTATGGTCACACATAGAAATACATTATATAATGGAAATACACAGCTAATGACAAATGAGGAAAATTTTGAGAAAGTGGCTGAATTCAAATACCTAGGAACAATAATCACAAATAGGAATGAGATGCACAAAGATATTAAACATAGGCCCAAATCTGGAAATGCGTGCTATTATGCATTACAGAGACTCTTGACTTCCCAACTCTTTTCAAAAATCGTTAAACTGAAAATATATAAAACTCTTATTCTACCAGTTATATTATATGGATGTGAAACATGGACTCTTACTTTAAGGGAGGAAAGGGGATTACGAGAATTTGAGAATAAAGTTCTTAGGAAAATTTCTGGACCAAAGAGAGATGAACGGACAGGTGAATGGAGAAGACTGCATAACAAAGAGCTACATGATCTTTATAGGAAGCCAGATATAAGTTAAGTCTCGTAGACTCGATGGGCAGGACATTTGACACGAATGGGGAATGAGAAAGATGCATTAAAGCTTCATGTAGGAAAACAAAAGGGAAAACGCCCAGTTGGTAGACCAAGAATGAGGTCTATTAACAATGATTTAATATAAGTAGATTATACAGGGGATGATTGCAAAATATTAGCTCAGGATGGGTTTGAATTCAGTCTTTTAATAATTATTTTATGTATTTCCAAATATTTTAATTAATTATAAATTAGAGAGTTAAGAACACTGGTAAGTTGTGTGTGTGTTGGAAGCTAACAGCCAGAAAACTTTTGTTTCAGGTTTTTTTTTTTTTTTGCTTAAAACCGTTGTCTGATTTAGATACAAAAAGTTCTACTTTAATAAGAAACGTTTTTTAAATTTGAGATGTTGAATTTGATAAGATGATACAGGCTGACTGCATCCTTTATGGGAAAATAATGGTTTCATTTTGTGAAATGAATTGTCTTCAGGAACAATCGTAATATTCTTGCAGGAAAGGTAGGGGCACCCCCTTATTATCTCTATCTGATGTCTTTTATATGCCCTTTTCCTCCTTTTTTTCGTCTTTGCTTCATCTCCTTTATTGCTCCATTTTCTATGAAGACAGTCGAATTACATTATGCTGCACTTCCACGAGGTATTTTTACGGTTTCTTTCATTTCAACTGCTAAAATATTTTATCTGTAGCCCCCAGTCATTCTTTATGTATGTTGCGCGAAAATAAATTCCCACTAATTTAAGAAATGTCATAAAAAGAAGCTTACAACACAAGTAGATTTTAGTTTTAGGTACCGATACTAGATGGCACTGGTTAAGAATGTGATAGAAAATGATATAGGCCTATATAAAAATGAATGTATTTATGTATGTCTGTTTAAAATTAAAATATAAAATTATGGAATATTCACCTGAATGGTCCGTCTCCTCAACTTATTTAGTTATTTATCTGTAGCGCTTTTGAATCCTGCTGATGATGGGACAAGTCCTGAAAGCGCTACAGTTAAATAACTAATCAAGTTGAGGAGACGGACCTTTCGGTGAATATTCCATAATTTTATATTTTAATTTTGAATAATACCTCAACGGAACACATCATGAATCTTATAAAAGTTGTCTGTCTGTTTGTTTGTCCTTTATACGCGGCCATACCGTTCATCCGATTGGGATGGAGCTTTTTGCAAAAATGTTCAGGAGTTTTTCGGGAAGGTTCTAGGCTATAAGAGAGTTGTAATACTCAACTCCTTCATCCTTAAAAATCGCCCCTTTATAGTGAAATATGTGTTTTTTAATCGGAGGTAACTGGTCGCTTAAATGGCTTACGCTGCCTAAACCTTAGCATATATACCAAATGAATGTACACAGAAATGAATATCTCAAAAAACGCTACAAAAAAGTCCGCGACAGCATATGTTTATCTTTTACGGATAACTCACAATAACCATTTTTGTCTTTCATTGACGCCAAGAAGTAGATTCCCGGGCAAGCGTAGCAGCGCATGGCGGGTATTCTTTTACGTATAACTCTCAACAATCATTTTTGTATTTCAATTTATTTATGCGAGGAAGATCGGGATAAGTATATTCCTGGAAAATGCCGGGTAATCAGCACGGGGCATCTAAATATAATTACAATACAAATGTATGATTCTTTTTCCTCTTAATTATTCAACTAAACATAAAAACACATTAATTTTCGCATTTCAGCTCCTTTATGCCAAGAAGTTCGGGATAAGTAGATTCCCGGGCAACGATGGGTAATCAGCACGGGATATCTGAAAATAATTACGATATAAATTTATAATTATTTTTCCTTTTACTTATTCAACTAAACATGCGAAAAAAGACAAGTCCACCGCTGTGGTCTCGAGGTAGCATTCTGCCTTGTCACGCAGCGGGCCCGGCTTCGATCCCCGCTCGGGACAAGTTTCCTGGATGAGGTTTTTTCGGGGTTTTTCCTGACCTGTAAGACAAATGCCAGAAAGCTTAGGGCCCAAACGGTCCCCGAACATCATCCGGCCATCATTATCATCAATATCATATTCACCTCATTAGATTAAGTTTAGGTTTAAGGTCTCTCCTGGCGCATCATTACCCATCGTCATTACCCACCATATCATTGGGGCAGCGTAACCCCGCCTTCCAGGCGCCCCAACCTCAGAAGTGAGTTACAATACGCCAATGTCCGGAGAGAATACCTGAAATGTCGAAAGAGAAACAAGTGGTATTGAACAAAACAAACGTAAAAAAATACTTTGATTTTCATTTATTTAGGCGTATCAGCACATCACCGGGTATTAGCAAGTGCAAAGTAGAAATGTTATTGATATTTGTACTTCAAGTTAAAACTAACAGATTTTAAGGGTAAATACCTGAAACCCTCCCCCCCCATCAAAAAATAATTTAAAAAAATGGAAGTAGATTATTATATAATTTACTGTCATTAAACAACCCCTAATTGAGTAACTGTTATTCACTTTTTTCTTATTGGAAAATGATCTTCTGTTCACCCTCTCTTACGTATTGTTATCAGTGGATTTAATACATAGCATATAATACGGGAGGAGGTCTGTTGCTACAACTTTGCTCACCTCCACTTTTCCACATCCGCCATATTGCTACGTTAAATTGGTCCCCCCCCCCTTCTCCCTCCCGCATGTCGCTGTTCACTTGCCTTCAAAGTATAACTTGATTAACGAATTCCATCTTTTGATGTTTGACTGGGAAATAACAAAGTTGCTTGCATTGTGCCCCATTATAAATGTATAGCAGTGACTCTATTTCTAAATTGAAATTGCTATTGAATTGAATGTCGGTTGGTTGTCGGTTGTACATGTGAAAAGGGTTATCAGCTTCAAAGTGGGATCGCGCGAGCATTAATTTCATCATATTTTCCAAGAAAATTATAAGCATTACTTGTGCTGCTGCTCACTAACAGAAATTTACCGCCCAAGATTGAAAATTCCTCTGTTTTAATACAACAACTGCCAAATTGTAGTCTAACGTTCTCTATAGAGGCACAAGCCACGGTATTAACCTCTATCGAACGTATTAATACATTTGGACGATGTTTTGCATGAACGGGCTAAGCGATATTTAATAAATGTGGAAGGTTCACCCGAATGGGTGTTATTCTTTGCTATATTCTGAGATCGATTTTGTTCTTTCACGGCACTCGGTGATATGATATTGGTTACATCTCTGTCCTCACAATTCACACACACATTGGTCATTCGGGGTGTGGAATGTCCTGTTCTTGCATAATTTGTGGTGGAAGCCGTGAATGGCTAGTCTTGTGATGGTGTGTCTCTGCTCCTGATTCTCTTTGGTCCAGTTGCGATCGATCATTGCAGTCGTACCATAGAAGTCCATATCTGTCTCCGCTCTTTTCATTCTTCTCAGTTCTAGTAGCTTGTTGCTGGCTCCGCTAGATGGTAGGCTGAGTCTCAGATCTTCTATGTAAAAAGTTTCCTTGGCCAGCTCGTATGCCAGCCTTGATGGAGCATATTTTCCCACTCTGAGGGCACACTTTAGGAACCGTGCCTTTCTCAATGCGTTCTAAGTCACTGATTGTTAATTTTTCCCATATTAATTCGAGCCCATACGTGATTATTGGGGATATTGTCGTGTTGAAAAGTGTAGTGGCTGACGTTAGTGATAAGGATGCAATGTTCTTTATTCTGTACATCGCTCTCGTGGCTTCTGCTGTCCTTTCTTGTATGTGGTTGTTGCGCCTAGATATCTGAATGTGTTGACTGCTGTTATAGGTTCATTGTATAGCGTCATTATGTCTTTTCTGAATGTCGTCAGACAGGTCTTTTGCATTTTGATGCTCAGTTGGTTTTTCATTAGCCAGCTTTCTAATTCTAAAAGTGTTTCTTGTAGTTCTTCTCGGTTGGGCGATATTTAAAAAAATATATATTTTGATGTCATGTGTTGCACTGTCTCATTAAGTAACTGATGTTTAATACAGAATTTATTATTTCTCAATGATTCACAAATTAACTTTGAAGACAAAAATATAGGGCCTAAATCGGGATTTTAACCCAACACATTTGGTTTTGTACATCATCATCATCGTCATCCAGGGATTAAGGCTGTTGGCTCGTTCCGGTTTCATGAAAGCTAGAATTGTTAAAATTGTTCAGACCATCTTCTGTGTGGGCGTCCAACATTTCTCCTTCCGTGCGGTTTATAATTTAGCAATAATTTTGGAAATCTTCCTTCTGGCATTCTATCAATATGTTCTTTCCAGTCGTTCCTATATTTAATTATTCGGTCTGTAAGTTTGAAAATATTTAGTTCCTTTCTTCTTGGTTTTGTAGATGCCTAATGAAATTATACAAGACAATGGCAGTTACCTGTTGTCTAATAATTAATTTTTCTCTATTTATTTAATTTTATACTATGTCATTAATCTTTTCCTCGTTTTTTATATATCTTGTACATATTATATATCTAATTCGTTAAATTTAGAGTAAATCAAAATACATTATAAATATTAATACTATTATATTCATAACTTGTAATCGTTTATACATATATTGTAATTTAGATGTAAGACTATTTTTGTTTTTTTTTTAAACCTGGTTGAGTGGTAGACAAGGCCTTAAGGCCTTAACTCTGCCAGGTAAAATAAAGCTATTATTATTATTATTATTATTATTATTATTATTATTATTATTATTATTATTAGTATTATTATTATTATTATATTATTATTATTATTATTATTATTATTATTATTATTATTATTATTATTATTATTATTATTATTATTATTATTATTATTATTATTATTATTATATAATTATTATTATTATTATTATTATTTATTATTATTATTATTACTTATGGATGCGAAACATGGAGAGTGACAACACAACAATCTGCCAGAATACAAGCTGCTGAAATGAAATTCCTCAGACCAATAGCAGGATATCAAAGAACAGACAAAAAACACAACACAGAAATAAGACAACAACTAAAAGTAGAGGAATTAAACGCAACAATAGAGAAACACAGAACAAACTGGAAAGAACACTTGGCAAGGATGACTGAGAATAGAATACCAAAAGCAGCATACAGCTATTCACCACGAGGAAGAAGAAGTTTGGGAAAACCAAAGAAAAGATGGAAAGAGCAGCAATTTGGAGCCGGAACAGCTAGTAAATAAGCCTAAACTCTGAAGAAGAAGAAGAACAGGAAGTAGATGCCTAATAGCTTAAATCGTTAAAGCACTGGTGTACAGAACCACAGATATTGCGTTCAAATCCCGATTTAAGCATATATTTTTCTCTTTTAATTTAATGAAGTGACTACGCAAACTTTCAGTGTGATATCTTAAAATATAGCCTCACTATTAAAGAAAAATGTAGGCCTAAACGCCATCAGTCCTATCAAATATTCAATGTTTTCCAACAAACGGCTTTGTTACAAAAAATGCTGATCTAAAAGTTGCATTATGCAGCTAAGCGACAATTTTTCCCGCTCTTAGATTGTTGGTGCATAACTGTCAAACATGGAAAACAACTTGCAATATCCAGTATTGTTAGTTTGGCGCTACAATACATAGGGAAGATTGACTTAAACTTTAATAGTTTATGATGCGAGGTTGGGAAGTGGTTTTTACAGAAGGGAGGAAATGTTTAAAAACCGGGCGATAGCGAAGTTTCTAATTTCCGAGATTCTGTAAAACACTTCACAAACGTGCTGTCTAGGCATACATTATTTTTTGCGCGATGGTGTTTTCAAAATAATAAATCATAGTAAAATAATAACTTCTTTGTTGGAAATATTTGCGTTCATTATAAACAACTGAACGCTAACAATGTTGGAAATGTTTATTAGTTGAGACCAGAGGAGGCCGTGACACCAATCAGTGATAAAATGGCGGCAAGTGCGTATTTATTGTATTATATTGTTTCAAATAAAGTTCAATTAATTTAAAATGCAGTGATTTGTTTCGTATAATGTATACCTTTTGTATACATTTTTGTATACACATTGTAGATGTATACATGAAGGGCAGTGGTTTTACTTCCGGCACGAGGTTTGTAATATGTCATATTACAGTATAGTTAAATGGTTGGCAACCGCGAAATGTAAGAACTTGAACTTTCAATTATGGTCGCCATTGCTGTACGTACGACAAAACGCACTATCGCGGAAAAAAAAGTTTTTTTATTGAAAGTTACATAATGACGCATAGCCGGTTGATGCACAACGCCGTCCAATCATCTAAGATTTATTTCGGTGGAATGGGCACGAATGGGGAGTGGAAGAGGGCCATGGGAACTTGTTGCAAGAAAGTCATTGGGAAGGCACCCTGTATGTAGGCTAAGAGAGAGGTGGAAGAAGTACTCTTCATGTTTTAAATTACACTGAGCAACAAAAAAGAAACTTTTTTTTTTGTCTCAGAAAGAAAAATATGTGATTCTGATAGTATTTTGTCTCCTGAATTCAAATATGATATCGGTTTTTTTTACCATCATTCAAGGTTTCCGACAGACAGGAATTTATAATTTCAAACACTTTAATATTTTGTACATTCGTAACTACACAATATTCGAACATTCGGACTCACCTAGAAAGTAAGAAATGACGATTTTCTGCTATATTTCGCCTGTGGAGCATCCCTCTTGATGGTCCAACAATAATCGGTCAGCATATTAGGATTCCATTTGCCTTGATATCTCTTTTCCACAGCTGAAATCTCCTGAGTTAGGTCATTTGATTTTATGTTACAATGGACAGATGGACGAAAAAACATTTATTAAAAAAATAATTATTTAAATCCATTAATTGAAATTGAAATAAAAAAAACTGTGGGTGATGGAGAAATTCCGAATACATATTTGAAAACAAGATAAAAGACTGCATTAAGTACAACTATTGGTACTCATGAGACAAAAATCATGTTGACCAGTGTTATTTGAAGAAGGGTTTAAGCAGAAATTCACGTCAGTTGTCTCCTGGAAGTTATGTTAACGTTAAATACATATTGTAGAATCTCACAAGTTTAATTGCAAGGGAGTTTATATGCAAAATGTAAAAGTGAATTCCTTGCGCAATGCAATACTGGCTATTAGCAGAGGGGGTTTCTCTTTGAAGTCAGAGGCAGAGCCGGACCATTACGTGTCTTGGGGTGTGTCACGCCTGGAGAGTAGTTCACACTCAATACCTCGGTTTGCAGCCTCATTTCCTGCTAACAAATCAGTTTCATTTAAACGTACCATGAAGTGTGCTTGTGTCCAGTCAGACAGATTGTAAATACGTACATTGGAACCTGCGAGTTACGTTCGTAGGGTATCAAATGTATAGTTGTTAAAACTATTCTCCCACCTCATTCTTGCCTACCTACAGGAGAGTTTTCTCTCTGTTTCCTGCAACAAGTTTCCATGTCCTGATATATTTTTAAACTATTATTATAATTTTACTATTATTATTATTATTATTATTATTATTATTATTATTATTATTATTATTATTATTATTATTATTTTATGTCCACCGCTGTAGTCTCGAGGTAGCGTTCTGCCTTGTCACGCAGTGGGCTCGGGTTCGATCACCGGTCGGGGCGTTTTTTTTGGGTGAGGTTTTTATCGGGTTTTTTCCTCACCTGTAAGACAAATGTCAGGAATATTTAAGGCCCAAACGGTCCCCGAAATCATATGGCCATCATCATCCTTATCATTATCATCATCATCATCCTTCACCGGTGTGGAAAGCAACGGGAAGCTACCACACCTACAATTCCCTAGAAAAAAAACTATAAGCATAGCATGAAAATGTTATGATTGCAGTGAAGTACCTGCCTGTGGGCAGAATTACTAAGGATGGATTATTTTTATTAGGAATATTCCGAATTCAGTGTTTCTCCTTCAACCCAAAGTGATTTGTCGCCAGATGTTCCTGTCTAAAGCTTCTTCTTCCCTCAAATATCTTGCTTCCATACTTCTCCTCACTCTATCCAACATTCTGTAGGTCTGCCTCTTCCACTTCTTCCATTAGTTTCCAGTCATGGATTTTCTTTGGTATTCTATCTTCTTCCATTCTTATGAGGTGTCCATACCATTTCAAACCTTTTTCTTCTATTTTTTCTATTATTCAACTTTTATAAGATTCATGATGTGTTCCGTTGAGGTATTATTCAAAATTAAAATATAAAATTATGGAATATTCACCTGAAAGATCCGTCTCCTCAACTTTATTAGTTATTTAACTGTAGCACTTTTCGGGACTTGTCCCATCATCAGCAGGATTCAAAACTGGCAAATCCTGTTGATGATGGGACAAGTCCCGAAAGCGCTACAGTTAAATAACTAATTAAGTTGAAGAGACGGATCTTTCAGGTGAATATTCCATAATTTTGTACTTTAATTTTTCTAATATGTTTTTTAACTTTCATAATTTACCTTATTGTGCTGTTTCTGACCTTATCCCTTCTTGAAATTCTTGTCGATCGCCTCCAAAAATCCATTTCTGCTGCTAACAGCTTGTTGGCTTGTTTTCTACTTATTGTCCAGGTTTCGGACCCATATAATAAAATGCTTTTTAATAGTTCTTGAAATATAATTTTCTTCATATTATTATTATTATTATGTCGGCCGCGGTGGACTAGTGGTTATGCTCTTTGCCTCTGGTCCCGAGGGTCGCGGGTTCAAACCCGGCCGAGGTCGATGGATTTTTTAGGATAGAAAAATACAAGGAACAAGTCCTCTGGGAGGGACTTTAAGCCATGGGTCCCGAGTCTGAAGATTTTCAGGCTCGTAAAAGATCCTTAAGCCTGAATAAAAATGCCTCTAGTCTTTAATCGGAGAGCGCCTAAATCTCTGTTAAGAGAAAACGTGGGCTTACTCGTTATTATTATTATTATTATTATTATTATTATTATTATTATTATTATTGAAGACGGTTGACATGTTATTAAGTGTTGCCAACCTGCAAGTTCACGTATCGACTGTTTCTGTGTGATCGCTTGGCTGAACAAAACGCCTTGTGTGTGTGTGTGTGTGCAATTTATTATTTCAACTCCGCGCGTTTTCCCTTCCAAAAGGAAAACCACAGGTAATGGTCCGAGCGCTGTGTCTGTGTGTTCGGTCTTATTTAATTTCATCCCCCTCCACACACACACTCTTCACCCCTTTAACTTCACGCCCCCCTACCCTCCTTCTCCTGCCTTCCCTACACAATTTTCAGTCTCTAGGTTTCAACTTTCAGCCGTAATTTACAGTTGAGATGACATATGGAGGTTGAGGTGTGTAGAACTCGCGTTTTCCTTTGCTGTTCTTCCTACGCAGGCAAGCGATCTCCCCGCCTAGCTTACAGGCAACCCTTCCTACTCACTGCAAATCTCAGTATATTATACTGCGTTTAAAGGATGATGCGATATTGTTATGTACTGTACTACCAGGGAAAGAAAGCCCCCCCCTTGCTGGATGATGATGTAGAATAGAATTTAGAATAGATTTATTTAGCCTGGTGGAGTTAAGACCATGCGGCCTTCACTTCCACTCACCTGGACAAACATGTGTTACATTAAAATATAAAAAAATATAATAACAGTACATACTAAACAATGAATTACCTGTCAAACTGAACAATCTATCCATCCACAGTAATTCTGCCCGAGGGCAGATCTTTAACTGCAATCATAGCATTTTCATGCTATGCCTTGCAGCTTTACTAGGGAATTATAGGTGTGATAGCTTCCCGTTGCTTTCCACATCAATGAAGGATGATGATGACGAAGACCGGATGATTTTCGGGGACCGTTGGGCCCTAAGCGTCCTGACATTTGTCTTACAGGTGAAGAAAAACCCCGAAAAAACCTCACTCAGGAGCCTGTCCCGAACGGCAATCGAACCCGGGCCCGCTGCGTGACAAGGCAGCACGCTACCTCGAGACCACAGCGGTGGACTAACTGAACAATAATGATGTCTAATAATACAATACAATTAAAATTAAATTAATGATAGAATGAATACAGAAAGGAATAACAGCTCGAATCTACTATAGCCTACATAAAAAAGAAAAGAAAAAATACAAAGAAAGTAATAAACTGTAATGAATTAATCTATCGCTTATATATAAGGCATTAGGTAAATATATTGACAAATTTTAATACTACGCCAATTAATTAATGAAAAAATTATTAATTGTTAAAAAAGTAATATTAGTGAGATGCTTTGTTAATAATTTATTTTGAATTTGTTTCTGAAAGATAGTATGAGTAATCATTGGCTAATGATGATGTGGCGGTTGTTGTACCGTTATACTATTGAGCAACTCACTGGCACTATAGAACCCGTAGGTTCATGGCCGCGCGGATATAAGCTCTCCATACATCTCTATCCTGAGATAATGTTTTACAATCATCCCCTGTATAATGTGCTTCCCTCAAATCTTGATTAATGTTATTCTTCCATCTCATTCTTGGTCTACCTACTGGATATTTACCCTCTGGTTTTCGTAGAAGGAGTTTCCATACCCTCTTTTTTCCCCCATTCGTGCCACTTGTCCTGCCCATTGCAGTCCACGAGGTTCAAATGTTCCTATTATATCTGGTTTTCTATAAATACCATGTAGTTCACTGTCATGTAGTCTTTCTAGTTCCTCCGTCTGAATTTTGGAATAGGAGGGGAGCTAGTGCAAGAGTAACAAACAACATTCCTATAAAAACTTGACCTTTTTACACGCTTTATATTAGCTTGACCTGTATCTATCTATCTATGTATCTATGTAACTGAATCTTTCAACGCGTTTTTCACCTACTTAAAATAATTGGATCGACTTGAAATGTTGTATACTTGTAAAGGAGCCGTGACAATATAATAATTTCATATTCATTTTCTAAAATCCTGCCCAGAATCATCAGAAAATAAAAAAAAAAGTGTCTTTGTATTTATGTAACGGAATATTTGAACACTATTTTCACCCACTTAGAGACATTGAATCGACTTGAAACTTTGTATACTTGAAAAGAACCCGTGACAATACAATAATTTCATATTCATTTCGATATTCATTGGATTGTAATATAATTGTCATGATCTTATGTAATCGCTAATGTACGATTGAACTGACAGCTTTTGGAATGTTGAAGTTTTGACAACTTTGTGAAACTACGTGCCCGGGTTACAAACGGGGGTTGGAATGTGAGATGTTATAAGAATGTGTTAATAATGGCGGTGGTGGAGATGGAACTAGGGCTATTGCACTTCGCATCCGCACTTGAATACCAATAACTATCTCCTCTCGTATCAGTGGCGATTTTTTTTTCAAACTTAATCATTTTCTTGTACATGTATGTGAGTACCCCATGTGTCTAACTCAATCATATACCAACTACTACTACTACTACTACTATCCATCCATAGTAATTCTGTCCGAAGGCAGGTCCTTCACTGCAATAATAGCATTTTCATGCTATGCTTGCAGCTTTACTAGGGAATTGTGTAGGTGTGGTAGCTGCCCGTTGCTTTCCACACCGGTGAAGGATGATGGTGATGATGATAATGATAAGAATGATGATGATGGAGACGATAGCCATATGATTTCGGGGACCGTTTGGGCCTTAAAGTTTTCCTGACATTTGTCTTACAGGTGAGGAAAAACCCCGATAAGAACCTCACGCAGAAAAACTGCCCCGACCGGGGATCGAACCCGGGCCCGCTGCGTGACAAGGCAGCACGCTACCTCGAGACCACAGCGGTACTACTACTATAAAGTTATTAATTAATTTCTGATGTCCTGTGATGTAAATATGTCAATTATATTTTTCTGCAACGTCATTTCCTGGAAAATAATTATTTTAGGAAAGTGCAAACAGTGTTTTTTTTTGTATAACCAATTGCTACAAATGTTTTTATATTATCTCCCGCATGCACTATGAGTTGACATTCATGCACTATATATACAATCTGGAAGCTGTATTTCGTTTCAAGTCACTCACTGCAAAATAATGCTATGACCTATTCAGAAATTAAAAAAGAGGTGCTCTCTTTAATATGATAAACTTTAGTTGATAAATTCGAGGCGAAACACGACTGTGATTGGTTGTAAATCCAAAATCATTGAAATGTGATTGGTCATTGACTCCCATTTGGGGCGTGAGTTAAATAGTCCGATTCCGATTGAGGGTCTTTCCTCCATTTTCAGCGGTTGCCCTTTTGCCAGCCGGCTGCTGGCCCTTCACATCCACATGTGTCAATCACAGAGGTAGATGATCAACAGCCAGTGTAGGGGTGACATGTGGTTAGCATGTCGAGTCCCCCAGCCGTTATAACTGGTTCCTCAACCTGGAGCCGCTACTTATTGTAGCTACCCAATTGCCTCACGATGCTGGGTGGGCTCCGGTCCCATACTGGCCTAAATACCATGAGAAAATTTCTTCCCCCATGGAGACTCGAACCAGCGCAAGTCCTGTAGCTCTGCGCCAAGGCTTCCTACCTTAACCGCTCGGCTACGGCGCGGGACCTGTGATTCTAACAGCTTGTGCCACTATTCCGCCAACGATTCGAAATATTTGAATAATATTCGAATCTGCTAACAATGTATGTTTTCAGAAGGCAGTTGTGGATAATCATACAGAGTGGTTGCGCTATACATTAAAACGTTGTGCATTGTGTGATAGGTAAGCGATCAAACTGGCGGAGAATAGATGCAGAATGACACAAGTTGGTGCCAGGCACCGCGCGGTGACAACATTTACAATCGCGTGACTCGCACCTTATAATCACACTAATTGACAACATCACGCCCCGCCGTAATCATTTGTTTGTCATACAATTCTCTCTTTCCGGTCCTATTTCTACAGCTTCTGCTTTTACGTTTATTTCCTTTCCATTGTCATGGCGGAAGTAGTGCAAACGTGTGCCTTAAAATACTTCAATCTGTAGATTTATGTCGGACGTTCAATGTTTATTTATTTTCGAACGTAAACAGTGAATAGAAAAGGGGACGAGGAATTGATAATAATATTTTTTTGATTTAGGAACATTCCACAATATAGTGTTTCTCCTTCAACCCAAACTGATTTGTCGCCAGAGGTTCCTGTCTAAAGCATCTTCTTCCCTCAAATCTCTAGCTTCCATACTTGTCCACACTCCATCGTTCTCTAGGTCTGCCTCTTCCACTTCTTCCATTAGCTTTCCAATTAAGAATCTTCTTTGGTATTCTATCTTATTCCATTCTTATGAATTGTCCATACAATTTCAAACTTTTCATTTTTTTCCTAATGTGATATTTTTAATAATAACATAATAATAATCATAATAACTCCATCCATAGTAATTCTGCTCGAAGGCAGGTCCTTCACTGCAATCATAATATTTTTATGCTATGCTTGCAGCTTTACTAGGGAATTGTAGGTGTGGTAGCTTCCCGTTGCTTTCCACACCGGTGAAGAAGGAGGAGAATGATGATGATGGCCATATGATTTCGTTGGGCCTTAAAGTTTTCCTGACATTTGTCTTACAAGTGAGGAAAAACCCCGATAAAACCTCACCCAGAAAAACTGCCCCGCTCCGTGACAAGGCAGCGCGCTACCTCGGGACCATAATAACCATAATAACAATAATAATAAAAATAATAGTTTTATTTATCCTGGCAGAGTTAAGACCATAAGGCCTACTCTTCCTCTCAACCAGCAAAAATATATAAATACATATTTAGAGTTTACTCGTTAAATAATAATAATAATAATAATAATAATAATAATAATAATAGTAACAATAACAATATATTTAGGATGTATTTTAGGTAAGAATGAGAATTCAACCACAGAAATTGAAAGAAGAATAACTGATGGAAGAAGAACCGTTAGTACTTAGGAAAAATTTTAGGCTAAAAAGAGATGAACAGACAGATGAATGGAGAAAACTGTAAAAACTTTAAGCTAATGATATGTTTAGGAAGCCAGATGTAATAAGAACAGTTAAGTCTCGTAGACTGCGATGGGCAGGACGTGTGGCACGTATGGAGGATGAAAGGGGTGCATGGAAGTTTCTTGTAGGAAAACCAGAGGAAAAACGCCCAGTTGGTACACCAGGAATGAGGTGGGAGAATAACATGATCCATTATTTGAAGAAACTAGATTATACAGGGGATGATTGCAAAACATTAGCTCAGGATAGGGATGTATGGAGAGCTAATGTCCGCGCTGCCACGAACCTACGGGTTTGATAGATCCAGTGAGTTAGTTAGAAGAACTATTGGTATGTTGAATTGAGTGTTTTGGAATAGAAATATAATATACAGAAGGAAGAAAACTATATTTCAAGTTCTGTTACAAAGCATTTTATTATATGGGTCCGAAACCTGGACAGTAAGTAGAAAACAAGCCAACAAGCTGTTAGCAGTAGAAATGGATTTTTTGGAGGCGATTGACAAGAATTTCAAGAAGGAATAAGTCAGAAACATCACAATGAGGGAAATTATGCAAGTTGAGGAAAACATATTGGAAAAAATAGAAGAAAAACGTTTGAAATGATATGGACACCTCATAAGAATGGAAGAAGATAGAATACGAAACATAGAATACATTAATTGGAAAGCTAATGGAAGAAGTGGAAGGGGCGGAACTAGAGATCGTTGGATAGATGGAATGAAGAGAAGAATGGAAACTAGAGATTTGAGGGAATAAGATGCTTTAGACAGGAACCTCTGGCGACAAATCACTTTGGGTTGAGGGAGAAACACTGTATTGTGGAATGTTTCTAAATAAAATTACAATAATAATAGTAATAAGAAAAAATTAAACGTGAAAAACCAATTAATACACGGAGGTAGGGCCTACAGAATGGCACACATTTGTTTGTTAGTTCGCATATTTGCAGAAATAGTGGCGCTAGAGTATTTTAATTTAGGAAGGGATATTTTGATACAGGCTGTAGTAAACTACACAAGTTAAGACATTAGGACCCGGTGCTTGAGAATATTGGGGTATCCGTGGCATGTCTGTGTGGAGGACATTCCATTCTACCTCACCGCCACAAATTCTTGCAAGATGTTACAGCACCTTAGAGTTTAGCCTGCAGGTCTATCAACTGCTCCGATATCTCGTGTCATTCAGTCAATACGCAGCACGTGTGCAGTACATACCGCACCACTCTGTTCCTTCACTCGCACTGTCGAACATGGTCTCTCCATACATCCCTATCCTGAGCTAATGTTTTCAAATCACATCCTGTTTAATCTACTTCCCTCAAATCATGGTTAACGCTACATCCCTACTTCATTCCTGACTACAAACTGGGCGCTTTGTCTCTGGTTATGCTACAAGGAGTTAAAAAAATTAAAGAGAGCCGTGTATTTTTATTGAAATTATGACATCTCCTTGAAGTAGCGCAATTATATCAAAATTAAAATATAAAATTATGAAATATTTACCTAAATGGTGCGTCTCCTCAACTTTATTAATTATTTAACTGTAGCGCTTTCGGGAATAGTCCCATCATCAGCAGAATTCAAAACTGGTGTTTCACTGAAAATCTGGTAGAGGGGGTTACACGTACTAGGTTCGTTTTCGTTTATCAGATTATCGCTGTTAACTGCCTTCAAAATTTCAGTACGTTTATCTTAGCTGGATTATTTTCTCTGTGCATTACTGTTAGGGTGTTTTCAATATTCAACATGCGATGTCCTTCATGGATAACGTGTTTTGCATAGCTTGATTTTCCTTCTGCGTAGATGAAGTCTCGAAAATGTTCTTTAAATCTGATGTTAAAACTTCTGTTTGTTCTTCCTATATAAAATTTGTTGCAGTCCTTACATGTCAATTTATATATGGCTACTCCTTTACTATTGAAATTGTTATTTTCCACGATGTCATTGCTTATTATGTTATTTAATTTGTCATTAGTTCTGTATCTGCCACCTGAAATAAAGCATTATTATTATTATTATTATTATTATTATTATTATTATTATTATTATTATTATTATTATTATTATTATGTTACTTTTATGTTTTTGTCAGCTTTCTTTAATGTATTGGCTAATTTTTATGTTTCTTTTCCTGTATATGTGTTATCCATGCTTTTTTGCTCTCAGATTCTCTATGAAGTTTACTTATGTTAGATATATTGTTCTTTCTTTTTTGTTTTATTTACGAATTTATCATTAATCTTCTAAATGTTGCATTTATATCAGTTCAATTCTCTCTCTCTCTCTCTCTCTCTCTCTCTCTCTCTCTCTCTCTATTATATATATATATATATATATATATATATATATATGTGTATGTATATATAAAATTAATAAAGTTTCCTTGGGTTTTTCGCCTCATGGATTCAAGACAGGTCTCTGGTCACTGTTACCGATATTTCGATATGATCCCACATGCCATTATCAATGAATGATAGGTTCGAGTCACTGGTTTAGGTCTGATACAATTAAACCCATTCAGTTTTCACTGTGGTCCGTTTCTGTTGAGTATACGGCTTCCAAAACTATTAAAACAAACCGAGGATCTTTGTCTCCCGATCTATGGTCGGCACTGCTCGCTATCTACACTGACGATACACCAAAGGGCTAAAGAGGGTACATAAATCCCTAAAATAGCCGGAAGTATGGTTCATGGACCATACGGTTCCTTTCTCGGCCGCCGAGGATACGTCTAGGAAACTGGATTCATCATTGGCCGGCTCGGGGGAGGCATACGTTTTGGAAAAGTGATCCAGCTTCCACTACATAGTCTAGTCTAGTCTACTCTAAAACAAATCGAAGTACGTATTATCCAAAAATCTGTGATATCCTACCATTAGAAGTTGGGGCTTACCTGAAATCCGAAATTAAAAATTTAGTTTAGTAACTCCTAGACGTAGCAGCAAACGCTGGGTATCAGCTAGTTCAACTTTTAAAATAAGGAAATTTCTTAAAACATTCCGTGCAAATAAATAAAGAAATTTAAATTTGTCCATCGCATCCTGTATTGAGTTAAGGCGCTCCTTCATTATGTTATGCAAGAAATGAGAAAGTAATCAATATTTTTTTAGGTAAGTCCCAACTTCAAATGTATGGAATTCCCTGACTTTTTGTTAGTACCTACCTAACTCGGTTTATTTTAATAGCATTTACCGAGTTTCGTTGAGAAATATTTAAAACTGCGAACACCAGAGCGATTGTCAAATGTTGTTGCAATTATTAAGTCAGTTACTGTGGAATTCATCTTTAAATTTCAAACCGTAAGTTGATTGCATATTTCTGTACAGATAAGAGTCAAACCCACATATCTATAAACAAGAGATATTCCTTTAATAAGAGACCAGAAACTAGAGAAGGTTCTAATGTTATTAACTGTTTATTTAAGAGAGGTTGTTTAGAAACCACAATGGCTTGTTAAACCCTCTTTGTTTCTGAATTTCTCTCTCGTCTACCTCTTTTTTTCCATCCCCCTAATTCAAGAATCCTATAATTTCTTAGAAACTAAATGCTAGTTACTGGTTTGAACCGTATGGTTTTTTCCTGAAAACCCTAAAATTATCTCCAATTTTATAATATTATAAATAAGTGGAACAACTATCTTGACCCAAGCTGCTTATAATCTGTGCTATTTTTCAATTCCGTTCTCTCAGCTTCACCTCGGAAAAAGAGAGGCCTCACGCATGAAAAAATAGATCTCTTTTTCCACTTGAACCGTCCCCTGTTCGGAGTAACCCCTTGCGGGCAATGATTGCAAGAGAGTGTGTATGTGCTAGTGATTGGAGCATGCACAATTAGATGATCCTCGCCTCGATTCACTCCACATCTCTCCTATTTCTCCTCCTTCACCCCCGGACTCGAACCCGGGGCTATAGCTTTCCGATGAAGCGTGGCAAAGTGAGGACAAAGTAGCCTCACATAAACATGTTTTTAATAAAGTCAGAGGTTACTCGAGTGGAAACCCGCGCAAGACGATGGGCTCTCGTCCAGTTTAACACGGCCTCAGCCCTCCCATGTCCTCAGAAAATATCCCTCACACCTCTTTTATCGTATGAAGAATACACTCAGCTGGTATACACTGTTAAATAAACAGCTTTCTACAAGATACAAATACATCATCATTATCATAAGTAATGCCACGAGTGATTTCCAAATCATCGATAAATTCACGACTCACGAAGTGAGGAGTGAATTTATCTAGAGAATTTGGAAATCAAGAGTGGCATTTGTTAGGACTATTTAACGAATAAAATTAAACTGTTTACTTAAAAGTCATTATTTAAATATAGTTATTTTAAAATATTTATATATTTAATGTAAACGGCGATGTTTGAAAACAAATGAGAAATGTGAGGTTATGTATATTCACTGCAACTTGATCATATTATTTATTGCCAAATAGGATCGTAATATTGTAAGAATGCACCCTAGTGCGAAAATAATAAACACATCAAACTGTATATTATACGTTGATAATTAATATTTTTTTAGTAAACAACTCAGTAAAATCAAAGAATTTGTTCATTATTTGCTATATTCAATGTATTTGTTGGAGAAAAATTTCTCTCTGAGCTGTTCAGAACATTAAAAAGGAAGAGCTTTCTTTATCACAAAAGCAGGAGCTGATAAAGATAAATCGATAAAGAGCGAGGTGAAACACGACTGCCATTGGTTGTAAAAAAATCGTTGAAACGTGATTGGTCATTGACAACCATTTGGGGCATGAGTTAAATAGTCTTCTTAATGGCATAGGCTCCAAGGCCTGTTCCGACTAAACACGCTTTCTTGGTCTGCCAGGATATCTTCTCCCTCGTGGTTTGTACATCCAAGCCTGCTTCGGAAATCTGTTATCCATTCGTTGCAGGTGTTTGTTTCGTATAATGTATATTAACACTACCTTTCCTATATATTTTTGTTTATACATTGTACGTAGTGTACGTAGAGGGCAGTGGTTTTACTTCCCACACTTTGAAATTAAAAATGTATTGTAGCAACCGCCATGTTTAGTTCACCGCAGTGTATACTTCTTCTTCTTCACTTCACGGGCTAGGCAAATTGCATGTTCCGCCTCACAGTTGTTCTGTGCATCTTTTCACTGGCCTTCCTACATTCCTTGAACCTCTTGGCTTGCAGTTAAATGCTGCTTTTGGTAATCTTGTTACGTTCATTCTTTCTACACTTCTAAACCATTTATCTCTATATTATTTGATTTTATCATTCAATGGATATATAGGGCCTATTTAACTCTGTTCTTATATCTTCATTCTTTATCCGATCCATTCTTGTGCAGCATTGTGTATACATATAATTAATTAACCCTTAATATTTAATTTATTCAGGCGTAGCAGCGCACGTCGGGCATTACCTAGTAGTCTATTTAATAAAATAATGTATCTTATAGGTGGAAGCTTCTTGTAGGAAAACCAGAAGGAAAACGCCTAGTTGGCAGACCAAGAATGAGGTGGGAGAATAAGATTAAGCATTATCTGAGGGAAATATATTATACAGAGAATGATTGGAAAATATTAGCTCAGAATAGAGATTTATGGAGAGTTTATGTCCGCGCGGCCATGACACTATGGGTTCGATAGTACCGGTGAATTAGCTAAGCTCTCTTTCAGAGAGGAATATTTAGAACTGAGTTGGGATGGATGTTTCAAATTACAGGTTTTTATTGCTAAGCCATGTTATGTATTTAATGTATCTTAATATGAGGAGGAATGTTAAGTCCGTCTTAAGAAGATTGTGCCGGCACCAATCTGCTTATCTCTGCTCCGTGGCGGTCTTCAGTCGTTTAAAAAAATCCTGCGACTTCTTCAAATCTGCACGAAGCTCTTACCACTCAGTTAAAACAAGTGACTTCTTAACTTCTATCTACAGTGGCGTAACAGCCCAAATGTTAGACCTTCGCCTCTCTTTTGTTTTTATACCTGTAGGCATTTGCATATGTTGAGACCCCATTCACTATTGCTAATTCAGTTTATGGTTGAGCTTTCTTTATAGCGACGGGCTTCCACGGATTCACTAGACCAAGTTAATTTAGTACTCTACAGATGTCGCGAATGGTGTGCAGTCAACATACCGACCCAATGAGACATCTAGTAAGCAACTAAGGTATTACTAAGTGATGCGATGACCGCGAAAACTGGCAACATATTATAGCATTCTGTAAAGAGACAGAGCAACTTAGATTACAGTTGCTGCGGAGAGATTTCTCAGGTCGGATCGTGGGAGAGTGGCGTGCTGGTATATTTTAGGACGGATCGAGAGTGAAGTGAAAACATGCAAATTTTTGGGTACAGTAAGGGAATTGAGGTATAGTAAAATTGGAAATCAATAAGGATATATGTATTATCAATAATAAGAATATCAATATGGTCTTTGCCTTCGATATTCAATTATGTTGTATAACAAGTAGTCTTGATAAGTTGAATAGCCTGACAGTGCATTTGATGTCTGCAGGGCCGGGGGGGGGGTATGAGCGCGCGTGTGTATGTTACACGGATTTTACTAAACGAAGTAAATTTATTTACTCTACAGATGTCATGAATGGTATGCGGTCAACATACCGACCCAATGAGACATCTAGTAGGTAACTAAGGTATTAATAAGTGGTGGAGATTGGTAAATGTTGCGTAGATGTCCCTTTATTGAGACTTACTGCTGTGGTCTCGAGGTAGCGTGATGTCTTGTCACGCAGCGGGCTCGAGGCAGGCTCCTGGGTGAGGTTACTTTCGGGGTTTTCCCTCACCTGTGAGACATGTCAGGAAGCTTAGGGCCCATAGGTCACCGAAAATCATCCGACCATCATCATCATCCTTATCATTATCATCATCCTTCACCGGTGTGGATAGCAACGGGAAGCTACCACACCTACAATTCCTTAATAAAGCTGCAAGCATAACATGAAAATGCTATGATTGCAGTGAAAGACCTGCCTTCGGACAGAACTACCATGGATGGATATTATTTATATTATATGGGTGCGAAGCATGGACTCCTACTTTAAGGGAGGAGAAAATATTACGAGTATTTGAGAATAAAGTTCTTAGGAAAATTTGGAACCAAAGAGTAATGAACAGACAGGTGAATGGAGAAGACTACATAACAATGAGTTACAACATCTTTCTGGGGAACCAGATATGATAAAATTGTAACGGACAGGGCATGTACAACGAATGGGGAATCAAAGAGGGGCATGTTAACTATCCCTCAATTATTTAGTATTTTATGTTTTAATAATCATCACTTCACAATAGGGTATTCCCAAAAAATAGATTGGATGGTCCCTACCTTCACCTCCGGCGGCCTTGGGTTCGATTCTCGGTAGAGTAGAAAGTTTAAATCTAGAACTTAGGCCTAGGTGTGTATACGTGGAGAAGAACAGGACAATAGAATATGTAAAGCAAACATAGAAAAGAGAAATGAAAGAAAACAAGGGAAAAACGCATAATTAACTGAAGTGAGCAAGTTTTTTTATCAAGATTCCTGAGTGTGAAATCACAGCAGAGAGACTATTGGATATAAGTAAAACAGTAATAGGTTGGGATGTTGGATTTAATAACGTCGCCACGTAGGTCACATATTACAGGCTATTTAATGAGTGGTTATGAAAGGTGGAAGAAAAAAGGATTTCCAGTGACTCAGATACGAATCGGTTTCCCTCTTAGGAATAATAAGGTACAAATAGGAGATGGAATGTGGAGATAACGCTAACAGGGAGCGATGGCGCGAGAGAATGACACAGACAATCCGAATATCAAGGACATTCATATATTATTACACAAGACACTGCGGGTACAGTTACGTCAATAGTTTGTTCATCTCCTCAAATCACTTCCACGTGAAACGCGATTGTTTCAGTGTAGCTGTACATTAGAACGAAAAAGTCATTGCAACTTAACTCATTCGACTTATTAATTAGGTGACATTATAACTGACTGATTGACTAATGACAAATGAGGAATATTTTGAGGAAGTGGCTGAATTCAAATACCTAGGAACAATAATCGCAAATAGGAATGAGACGCACAAAGAAATTAAACATAGGCTCAATTCTGGAAATTCGTGCTATTATGCATTGCAGGGACTATTGACGTCCCAACTCATTTGAAAAAAATGTTAAACTGAAAATATATAAAACTATTATTCTACCAGTTATATTATATGGGTGCGAAACATGGACTATTACTTTAAGGGAGGAAAGGAGATTACGAGTATTTGAAAATAAAGTTCTTAGGAAAATGTTTGGACCAAAGAGAGATGAACAGACAGGTGAATGGAGAAGACTACATAACAATGAACTACATTGTCTTTATATGAAGCCAGATATAATAAGAACAATTAAGTCTCATAGACTGCGATGGGCAGGACATGTGGCACAAATGGGGAATGAAAGAGATGCATGGAAGCTTCTTGTAGGAAAACCAGAGGGAAAACGCCCAGTTGGTAGACCAAGAATGAGGTGCGAGAATAACATCATCCATGATTTGAGAGAAGTAGATTATACAGGGAATGATTGGAAACTATTAGGTCAGGGTATGGATGTATGGAGAGCTTGTGTCCGCGGGGCCATGATCCTACGGGTTCGATAGTTCCAGTGAGTTAGTTAGTTAATTAGTTGATATTAAAATCTGTCGATTTTTTTTGCCTAAATACACAGCTGTGATAATATAACAATTGTTTATTGTTTAGCATTGCATGCTCTATTGTTAAGGTTCTTGTATAATCGTTGATACGTAAACTTGCTTACAGCTTTTGAAGGTACAGAAAGAGCCGTTATCACGTGGTGTGATTAGAAATATAAAGTTGCATTTGCTTCACTTAAAACTTAGCTTTGAATGATAACCCCATCTGGACGTATGCGCGAGCGGGCACTTGAGAGCCTCATAACTGCAACAAGGAGGAGGGTGGATGTACAGTTATGTGCAAAGCTGTCCACACTGACATCTCACGCGATGTTCTCTCATACACTCTCTGTTGCACTACTTCAACCAGTCAAACAAAAACCAAAATTAAATCAATTTGCATGTAAAATTGAAGTAGGCCTACTTTACTAACTAAATAACTAGCTCATTTGCACTTTCGAACCCGTAGGTCCATAGCCAGACTGGCATAAGCTCTTCACACATCCGTATCCTGGGCTAATATGTTTTTTTATCGTCCCTGTAGAATCTACTTTCCTCGAATCATGATTAGGAATTATTTCGTCACATCGGACGACTTTCAGAATCTGCAAAAACAGAAAATAACTCTGCCAGAGATCAGAGAATTGGGCCATAAATAGATCAGACAGAAGATTACTAGAAACTTCAGAGATTAAGTTCCTCAGATACGTTGCAGGATGTACTCTAAGAGACCACATTCCTAGTGAAACAATTAGACAAGAACTCAAAATGTTTAATCTAAATGAAAAGTACAAGACTATAAACAAAAATAGCATGAATATATTTTAAGAATGAACTCTTCTAGGCTAACAAAACAAGCACTGTTGTACCAACCTCAAGGCTACAGAGACATGGGACGTCCTAGAAGACGATGGGAAGATTAATTCTGAGAGCAGAACAGTCCGACGGCCTACCATGAAGATGATGACGATGAACTCTGCCAGAATAAATAAAACATTATTATTATTATTATTATTATTATTATTATTATTATTATTATTATTATTATTATTATAATTATAAAAGTAAATTCTGACCAGCAGCTGGGAACCGAAATAAAAAGTTGCTTCGTTCCCAATGTTCTTAAATGAAATTAAACTCGATACCTTCAGCCATTTTGTTGCATCAGAATCGTTTGAAGCGTGACTCAAATGCATCATCCATATGTAATAAACAATTTTAAGTTGTAATTATTTATTAGGTATGTTTTAGAATATTTTCTATGTTTTGAATATTATTATTTTCATTCAAGAAGAATAACAAGTATATTCAGAGGACATATTTTTAATTTAATGAAGGGAACTACTTTTTTTGTACTTATTGCCTTTACATCGTACGTCGGTGTCCACAACCAATGAAAAAATGGTTTTGTTTTGATGACAATCACTTTAAGAGCGGATAGGCTTTAGAGGAGAACCCTGAGGTATCTGAAACAGGAAATTTAATCTGTTCTGGAATCGAACTCGATGCTGTAAACTACTTCAACTGAAGTATTGATATTATTTCATTAATAAATTTATCACCCTACATGAATTGATGGCCCAACTCATTTCAAAAAACATTAAACTGAAAATATATAAAACTATTATTCTACCAGTTATACTATATGGATGCGAAACATGGACTCTTACTTTAAGGGAGGAAAGGAGATTACAAGTATTTGAGAATGAAGTTCTTAGGAAAATTTTTCGATCAAAGAGAGATGAACAGGTGAATGGAGAAGACTACATAACAATAAACTACTGTACACGATGTTTATAGGAAGCCAGATATAATAAGAACAGTTAAGTCTCGTAGATTGCGATGGGCAGGACACGTAGCACGTATCTGAAATAAAAGACATGCATGGAAGCTTCTTGTAGGAAGACCAGAGGGAAAACGCCCAGTTGGTAGACCGAGAATGAGGTGGGAGAATAACATAAACTATGATTTGAGGGAAGTAGATTATACAGGGAATTATTGGAAAGCATTAGCTCAGGATAGGGATGTATGGAGGGCTTATGTCCGCGCGGCCCTGAACCTACGAGTTCGATAGTGCCAGTGAGTATCTTCTTCTTCTTCTTCCTTCCAAGTATTAGGCCAAGGCCTGTTACGATCCTATAAACATTTTCCCTCCAGCGTTTCGTAGGACGGCCCAGTGATCTTCGTCCTCTTGGTATATAACTATAAACAGCTTTGGGGATCCGATTTGAACTCATTCTTTCAAGATGGTGTTTCCAATTTAGTTGGTACTGTTTAATATATTCCAAAATTGGCGTAGTCTTCAATTCTTTTAAGATATCGGTGTTCCTTTTCCGATCCCATCTGGTGTAACCCGCTGTTCTGCGCATGAATCTCATTTCACAAGCCGTATTCTGTTTTCATATTGTCTTCTTAGTGTCCATGCAGTGAGTATCACCCTATATAAATGTGATTGTTGACTGAAGTTGGTTTTGGAGAAATATAACGTAACGTTAATGTGTTGCGAGAAAATCTTGTAAAAGATGACGTAATTGTGACGTGCTGACAGTGTTGTGTGATGGGATGTTGTGAATGTCATTTGTTAATTAGAATTATGCAAACAAGTTGTAACAGGTAGAGACAAAAGAACGTAGCATGTCAAGTAAGTCAACACTCGCGTATTGATACAGATGTGAAAACTCATTGCTTTAATCGCACTCACCATGCAAAATTAATGCTCCAAAGTCGATATCTACCATACCTATTGTTCTACTTGCAAATATGCTCCCGCCTACAAGCATTCAATTATTATCTTTATACTTTTAGCGAATTCTGAAGCTATTGAAAAGTTAAAAATAATACATTACAGCAAAAATGACAGTCACCAATCATTATATATATAAGTTATTAATTATATATTAATTAAATTAAAATAAAACGTAGTTTTATTTGATTTTCATATTTATTAAGATATAATTCAGTGACAGCTGTTTCGGTACACTGTACCTTCTTCAGACATGTTAACAAATTATGAATTGTGTTATTATAGTACATATCAACTGATCTAAGCAACAATACAACAATAATTTATTTAATTTTTTTTTAATTTAACAAAGGCGATTCATTCAAATCGAGTTGAGAATTTAACAGTTTGTTACTACTTTTCAATTTATTTATTTCTACGCCTCCAAAAGTTCCAACTTCTTACCCTTATCACAAACATGTAAAGTTTCAAAATTTGGATCGAAACAATGATTAAATTGGAATAGGTGGTTAGCATATTTTGAATATTCTAAATTTCTGTTATATGCTCTCATGTGTTCCTTTATTATTTATGTACAGATTTTGAATGTTTACACATCTTTCTGTGCCTTCCTTCTCCACTCGTCTCTATCCATCCACTCCATGTCATCCAGTCCTCTTGATGATCGGGGCAAGAGGTACTATACCAGGGTTCTTAGCTAAAATTTGGAATTCCTTAGATTTGGACAGAGTGTATCTTTCTAAAATTGCCATCGGTGCCATTAGAGGATCAATTTCAATTTTAACAAACCATCTTTACATAATGTCTACGTATACTTCAATTAGGCTTACAATTTGAATTTTTTTAAATGTATTTACAAAATGTATTTCATCAATTACAAAAATTAATTGTCTGTATCACTTTGTCCTTGAGGCAATTCTCTAATGAGGAAAGTTGTATATAGTAAAAATTATTATTATTTGCAACCACGAATTTCGGGGTCTTCCTCTCTTTTTTCTTCCAGATAGACACTATCCCAATGTTTTTTCTGGGTAAACTTTCTTCTTGCATTTGTCTTACGTGCCCAAACCAATTTAATTACTTGTATACTGTTTATAATCAACTTTGAAATATTACATTTTTTTCTAGTATGATTTATATATATATATTCAATTTCTGAACTAGGAACTTTGAGCTTAAATTTTATTTATTATTTAGACTGTATAGAGAATAGAATGGAAATAGAATTAATTAGCTGCTACTCTCCTCAAGATATCCATTTCCGCTGAATCAACAAGTTTTGAGATATATAATTGAAATAAATGCTTGGGCGGGGATTTGAACCCGGGCCTCAGAATTGATACTTCAGTGCACTGCCAGTTATACTATCCAAGCAAATCTAGTACAAACATTTATTTTTATTTATATATATTCTCTGTTACAATGGGTAGCGGAAACTCGATCTTTCACCGTAAAATCACAACTCTCAAGAAACGCGGACGTGGGTTCCACTGGGGATATTTCGCAAATTTGAAAGTTATATTTTGTCATTTATTCTGTAAATTTTAAATACTAAATAAATAAAATATATTACAGAATTTTTTACGGTAGTTTTAAATATAGTTGTGGATATATTATATATTCGAACGTTAATTTAACAACTGTTACAATAATGTATATTTTAAAATGAAATAAACACAAGTTTTGCTACTGTGCAGTTAGAAAGCAATACTTGAGAGTTTGATGGCCGAGCCTGTATAATGGAAAACAGTGGCAGAACAATAAAACCCGGTGTACATAAGCCAAAGCTATTTAATAATTGCCAAGATGGCCAGACGAACATACGCAATCCCAATTTTACTGCACCATAAGAGATTTGATTTAGTATTACTACAGGATTCTTAGAGGCAATGTCACATAGCTATTGTGGGGAGACGTCCATACAAGGATGGGGAGCCATCTTCAGGCAGTAAATTATGTATTTTACAGACCCATATTCCTCTCAGAGCAGAAGTGTTATGCCTTTTACATCTCTCATTGTTTCTTGCCCGATGTGCTATGTGGCACATTTTAAAATATTGGCTTTCAAATTGATAATAATACCACAAGCTATTATTGTTTCTTCTTTCAGCCCCTCTTTTTTTGTTTTAATTTCTTACTTTTTATAATCTTTTATCTCTATTCACCTTTTTCTACTAACTTATTTAATTGAATTTATTTTTTTAAATTTAAATAAATGAAGTTCTTACGTTCAGTAGCAGGTGTGACAATTTTGGACAGAAAAAGAAACGAAGATATTAGAAAATATTTTTAATTTAACAAATAGAATTGACAACATGAGAAACAACTGGTATGAACATGTTAAAAGAATGCCTACAGATAGAATCCCTCAGCTGTTATTAAAGTACAAACCAATAGGACATAGAAGTGTTGGACGCCCATTTACTATATGGGAAGATTCATTAAATCCCACTTGATGTGAAAAGGCCTAATTTCATGAAGTAGAAGAAGAAGAAGAAGAATAAGTAAATGGTAAAGGTAAAGTGATCCCACAACAGGCCTCAGGAGGCCCTTGGGGTAGTAGGAGGTTAAGCCTCCCACATTTTCTAGACAATCGGCACTTGATGTCAGCCGGGTTGTCAGCCCTGCGTGACGGCCGCCTTTACCCCAGAACAAGCGTCTGGTACTCATTTCCGTTAGAGGCTGAGTCGACCCCAGGGCCATAGTGCCGCCAGAGGGTTTGGGTCAGTTTAAAAATCCTGACCCCAACGGGACTTGAACCCTCGACCCTCCGGCTTGTAGCTCAGTGCCTTAACCACTACGCTACGGCGTGCCCCAGAATAAGTAAATAAACAGACTAAATATTCTCAACTCGTGTCCAACTCAGGGTCGGGTCGACGGATGAGATGAGATGAAACCCCCATATAGAGGTCTGTGAATGACAAGGGTGCTGGCCGACTATGCCTGACGCACCATCACAGGGGCAGATGAACGAAATGAAGCGAAGTAGATCAGATGAGTATGGAGAAATGGTGGAACCAAATTGTGGCAGGGAAATACGGAAGAAACTCCGAGAAAAATCTGCCCAAGCTCCGTTTCGTCCACCACGAAACCCACATGGAGTGAACGAGATTCGTTCTCGGGACCCTAGAGATGAGAGGCGAGCGTCTAACCGGTTCCGCCACGGAGTATCTTTTTGGAACGTATTATTTAATAATCTTGGATTTTCTTTATTCTGTTTTTGTTTGTTTGACTCAGTAATTTTAGTTAACGAAGCTGTTTGACATATCAGGACGTTAGTGTCGGAATTCAAATTTCGACATGAAAGGGCCGGCAAATTTTATTCAGAGGTCCAGTCGTTTAGGCAGTTTTTAATTACTGATTTTAGACAAACCTCCACTTCTAATTGTCGAATTTCGCTCATTTTTTGACAATACATACATCTGTTTATTTTATTACGATATGCTGAGTTTCGTTGAGAAAAATTGAAAAATGTGACCTAAAATCGGTCCAGCCGTTTAGGCAGTTTTTATTTTCGGGTTTCAAGTAAACCTGCACTTCTAATTGTTGGATTTTGCTCATTTTTTGGATAATACCTAACTCGGCTTATTTTAATAGGATATACCGAGTTTCGTTGTGAAACATCGAAAAATGTGACCGCTAGAGCGATTTTTCAATTTTCACTTCAAGTGAACCTGTACACTAATAGTTTTAGAGGATCCACTTGTGAGTGTAAACCATCCAGGGACCCAATGAAATACACACAAAACATTTCATCAAAATCGGCCCAATCGTTTAGGAGGAGTTCAGAGACAAACACACGTACAGAAGAATACTTTGGAAGGAAAGTGCAAAAGCTTGTTACACAGACTGTACTTCCCCTAATAACATGGAGGAAGCCAGGAAGTTAATGTTCATCCATGAACATTGATGTAATTCACCTTACAATTATTTATTTATTAACAGAACGAAGAAGTGAAGGGCAGGGGGGGGGCTGCAAACCCTTTACTTAAGTCCTACCTAGTAAGGATGCTCCATTCCATTATCCCCTCTCCAATAACTGAATTTATGCTGATTCCATGTCTTAGTTTCCAAATCGATGGCGCGCTGTAACAGTTGGTTGCATTTTGGAGAGGTTGGTAGACCTGGAGTAAGTTATAAATAATTACAGTAGTGGGGGTAATTCCCAGCTTCCACCTTATTTATAAGCCGTGTCTTGTAATTTCCTCTACTTTAAGACTTTATCAACGCAGCCCTAAGTCTAGGAGTTGCACTTTCTCATCAGTGAATACCATTTTCTTATTATTATTCACCATTGTTTCTTCGATCTCTCCTCATTTCACCTACCTATTATTATTATTATTATTATTATTATTATTATTATTATTATTATTATTATTATTATTATTATTATCTCGAATGGAAAGAATTAGAAATACAGAAATTATAAAAATGGATGAATCCAGAAAGAAGTATAATGGATGAGATTGAACACAGAAGGCTAAAATGGTATGGACACGTAAGAAGAATGTAGAATGGAAGACTACCAAAGGTCGTCCATACATGGAAAATCGAAAGAAGGAACTGAAAAGGAAGACCTAGAACAATCTGGAAGAATAATATTCAGAATTCAATGAGGAAATTTGGTGTAACGCATGAAGGCACAGGGGACAGAGAACGATGCAGAACTGATAGTCTGTAAGTCCGTAGTCATTTGTGTATTTTTTAAACTCGTGTTAATTATTATGATTGGTTGGAGAAAACCCTCAATGATGAGGAAAATTGTTAGTGAATAAATAATAATAATAATAGATTTTCTGGCTCGTAAAATATCCTTAAGCCTGAATAAAAAGGCTTCTAAGCAAAATGTACCGAATTTTCCCGTCCTAGTACTACCTTGGTTTCCTAGATGTCAGTATGAGACGGAACGCTGACCACGGACCACTCAAATGACATCTATACGAAAATAAGTGTAACTAAATTAGTATGGTTCAAATTCTTCCCTGTAGGAGGAGAGCGCCTAAATCTCTGTTAAGGGAAACACATGGGCTTACAAGATACAAGATATAAGAATATTGTTATTATTATTATTATTATTATTATTATTATTATATTACAATGCATGGCATTAACATCATCTAGAAATATTTATATTGCTGTTATTTCACTCCAACTTGTTACTTTAAATTATTAAAGTATTTGAATACAGGGTGCTAAGACATATAGTTGGACCCATAAGAGATGAGAATGGAGCAACCTTAATGCAAAGTGACCCCATAAACCTAATATTGTGAGTGTTTTTTAGTTTGAGAGAATGAGACAGCTCGGTGAAACAACTCAAATGGCTGACAGTAGAAATGCTTTTAATTTTTTTATTTGTTAACGGCGAAAAGATCATTTTTAAGCTAGAATAATAAATCTATAATCTATAAATTATTTATTTATTTATCCTGGTGGAGTTAATACCATGTGACCTTCTCTTCCACTCACCAGGACAAACATATGTTACATCAGAATATAACAATCACAATTAACTCTAATATTAAATACTAAGTAAAGATTTGATCAAAAAGATAATATCTGTTAGATTACGATCTATAATGCAACCAGTTAATGATAGTTAAATTAAGACTAAAATTAATAATAAAATGTGTACAAACAAGATACATTAAATTGTTGTTAGATTGTCCTGATATTGTACATAAAAAACAAAGAAAAATAATCAGGTATAGAAAACTAATGTTACAATTATACAATAATTAAAATAAAACAAACGAAAAGTTTTGTTAATCTTAATATTATTTTCATAAATAATTTAGTAAGCAGAATAACGGCTTGTGAAATGAGATTCATGCGCAGAACAGCGGGTTACAACAAATGGGATCGGAAAAGGAACACCGATATCTTAAAAGAATTGAAGACTACGCCAATTTTGGAATATATTAAACAGTACCAACTAAATTGGAAACATCATCTTGAAAGAATGAGTTCAAATCGGATCCCCAAACTGTTTATAATTATATACCAAGAGGACGAAGATCTCTGGGCCGTCCTATGAAACGCTGTAGGGATAATTTTCTATAGGATCGTAACAGGCCTTGCCCTAATACTTGGAAGGAAGAAGAAGAAGAAGATAATTTAGTGTATTAATTGTTAAAAGAATACTATCAGTGAGGTGTATAAGTTAGTTTGTTATTAAATAATTCTTTAGTTTATTTTTTAACAATGTTATAGTTTGAGAGTCTCTGACATAGGGCGGAAGGGAATTCCATGTTTTGGTAAGTGAGACTGCTTAATGAATAATAACACAGGTTAACATGATTTCTGTCTCATGAGCACCAATAGTTGTACTTAATGCAGTTTTTTTATCCTGTTTTCAAACATGTATTCGGAATTTCTCCATCACCCACTGCTTTTTATTTCAATCTCAATTAATGGATTTAAATAATTATTTTTTATTAAAGTTTTTTCGTCCATTTGTCCATTGTAAAATAAGACCAAATGAGCTAACTCAGGAAATTTCAGCTATGGAAAAGAGATATCAAGGCAAATGGAATCCTGATATGCTGGCCGATTATTGTTGGACCATCAGGAGGGATGCTCGACAGGCGAAATATAGCAGAAAATCGTCATTTCTTACTTTCTACGTGAGTCCGAATGTTCGAATATTGTGTAGTTACGAATGTAGAAAATATTACATTGTTTGAAATTATAAATTCCAGTCTCTCGGAAACCTTGCGTGATCCGACATCATATTTGAATTCAGGAGAGAAAAAAAATACTATCAGAATTAAATATTTTTCTTTCTGAGACAAAAAAAAAAGTTTCTTTTTTCAGTGTAATTGGAGTAATGTTAGGGAACTGCAATTTGGATACATGAACTTAATTAATTGATAATACGGACCAGTGGAGGGACTTAGTGAACACGATCCTGAGCCTGTGGGTTCCATAAGCCATATAGTTACTCCTGGTAGTATATACATGAGCGCTAGCTTAAATACCTAGAGTTTGTTTCTAATGAGAAGAACACTGTTGAAAGGAACTGCTGCGTTTCTATATCAATGTGATACATTATGAAGTTGTCTTATTCAAGCTGTATTAGTCATTTCATTACATTTCCTTTGATTGAAGCACTTTTTTTTATTTTTGGTTTGTCAGTTGGCAATAAGACCCCCCACTATCGCTCATGACAAGCACATTTATATCCCAAGTGATAAGCTGTCAAACACAGAGTCAGGTGAAATCTTAAGACGTTAATTCCTCAACCTCCGCCCCTCAACAGTTATAACTCAATTTGAATCTCTCTCTCCCATTCGGCTCTTTTTTGTTTTTTATCTTCATTCTGAAAACATTATTTTATTACAAATTTAAAAAAATAGGCCTACTGTTCGTGTCACCAAACATGCAGAAGTCATATTTTTGTATATAAATACGTTACTTAACGGAAATGGACAGTTAATGGGGCAAATTTTGAGGAAGTGGCTGAATTCAAATACCTAGGAACAATAATCACAAATAGGAATGAGATGCACAAAGAAATTAAACATAGGCTCAATTCTGGAAATGCGTGCTATTATGGATTACAGGGACTCTTGACGTCCCAACTTCTCTAAAAAAAAAAGGTTAGACTGAAAATATATAAATCATTTTTCTTTAAATTATATTAGACCTATATGGAAGTCCCGCGCCGGAGCCGAGTGGTTAAGGCAAGAAGCCTTGGCGCAGAGCTAGAGGACCTGCGCTGGTTCGACTCCTCATGTGGGAACAAATTTTCTCATGAAATTTCGGCCAGTATGGGACCGGTGTTCACCCAGCATCGTGAGGCATTTGGGTAGCTACAATAAGTAGTAACTCGAGATGAGAAGACCAGCTATAACGGCTGGGGAACACAACATGCTGACCACATGTCACCCCTACACTGGCTGGATGATCGTCTACCTCTTTGATTAACACATGCGGATGTGAGGCCAGCAGTCGGTTGGTAGGCCAAGAGCCTTCTAGGCCTGTCGCGCTTGGAGTAAGTAATGTTCTTATAAAATGTTTGCATGAAGCAGATACGGAGAGACAGGTGAATGGAGAAGGCTGCATAACAGTGAACTACGAATGGAGAATGAAAGAGAGGCATGAAAACTCCTTGTAGGAAAATCAGAAGAAAATGAGGAGAGAGAATAACATTATCCATAATTTGAGGCAATGATTGAAAACCATACATTCTGCATAGGGATGTATCGAGACCTTATTTCCGCTCGGCTATGAACCTTCGGGTTCGGTATTGCTAGTGAGTTATCTATCTAACCTAAGTGTTTCCGTTAATGCTCTAGCGGTGCAATTTTTTTCATAGAAACTAAACTTGGCAAATAGCAAATCATTAAAAAAAAGATCGAATTCTTCATAACCAGCAACATCACACCTTAAACGAAAATTATAAAATCCCTCTAATGTCTCAGTATATGCTATTAAAGTAAACCGAACAAAGTTTTCTAAAAAAAATAGCGATATCCTGCCATTGGAAATGAGGGTTTACCGGAAACGCGAAATTAAAAATTGACTGTAGCTACCGCCATGTTTTCTTCTTCGTCAATGTAGACCTTTACTATACAATTTACGCTTAAATTGGCAATGTGTCCTATAAGGCATATTAGTTTTATTTATTTCATATTTGTAATAATGAAATGAAAAAAAATTATTCGTTAGATATTTATTTATTACTACTATACAAGCGACAGACCTGTGAAACTTCTACAATCCTTCAGTGTAGTACCCAGCATTGTCTACAACTCGTTGCCAGCGATGTGGAAGTCGTAGTATCCCTGTAGCAGCTCCTGTTCTGTTGATGTTTCTGACTGACCACCTTAATGCCAGCAGAATCTCGGCAATAGTCTGGGATCGAATGTCACCAAGTGTCTACTTCATCTTAGGGACCAAATTATAATCACAGGGGTTTAAGTCCAGTGAATGTGGTAGATGGAGAAGTACTTCCCACTCCCAACGATGGTACAGATCAGCTACAGGGTGTGCGATGTGCGTCCGAGCATTCCTGTATAGTATGTCGTCTCCCCATATGCTTCCACAAGACCTTCATGACATTGTCGTGCTGTACGGCCATGGCACATTGAATTTTAAACCAATATCGCTGTTTCTACTTTATAAACATGGCGAAACACAACAGCTTAGAGCGGCGACTCATAGGATAATAACTTTCTCTCTCCAAAGCACATGCGCTTTGAGACAGACGAGTCCATTTACTGTAAGATAGGTCAGACATATATATTAACATGTGACAGAAGTTACAATAATTAACTCTGTCTGGTTTCGCTTCTACAGCAGTGTTGCCACTACTTTTGTTACAGCCCACGTATTATATAAATTGGTGTCATATCATACTACAGTATTCTTCTTCTTCTTCAGCTTTCCCCACTTATAGGTTTGCCGTCTTCAGTTTCCATTTATCTCTATCATTCCAATCTCCCTCTTCCAAATTCCTATCATCCATTATTGTTCTGACGTAGGTTTTCCATTTCCATCTTGGTCTGCCACGTTTATTTCTTCCAGGGGGTGACCATTGGTATATATTTTTGGCCATCTTTCATTTTCCATTCTTTGTACATGGCCATACCATTTACGTGTTTGATTTTCAATCCTCTTAACAACAGATGTGGTGACATTCATTTCTCTCCAAAGGAATTCATTTCTTATTCTATCCTGTCTTGTTTTTTGGAGGCTTCTTTTAAAATAATCAAATTCAACAGTATTCAAATAGATAATAACTTATGGTTAGGGAAGATTTGTTTTCACTACAGCACGGTACTTTTAAATATTCTGGCATCACAAATTGATTTTCTCGAATTTAACTAACAAAATATATAGGCCCTACAGTATATTCAGAAAACCAATAAAATGGGTACATTTAGAATAATTGAGTGAAATTTTAATTTAAAAAAATAGAGCTATAGAGTTGTAAATAGAGCTATACAGTTGTAATGAGTAATAATTTAACATGAGTGATTACAATAAACAGTGCGTGTTGATAGAGATGTGGGTAACAAGGACATGTGCTCGTGAGAAAGACAATATCAAGAAAGGTCACAAGTTCACTTATGTATCTGTCAAACAGACCCATGTATCAGATGTGTACATTCAAATCATTATGTAAGATTTCGTGGGAAAAATGAATTGCTAACAGACAGACACTCGGGACTCGGAACTGTTCCCAACGAGTGTCTCAAAAATTATATTTGTTTCCATTAGAACATATACAGAATGACTCAGTAAAACTGTACAAATATAAAATAGAAAATGAGCATTACTGTACGTTTTCAATTTGGAATTTGGGTCTATATTTAAGAGACGCCCATAAAAATATACGATTAGGTTTAATGAAATGGACAGTTAATGACAAATGAGGGACATTTTGAAGAGTGGCTGAATCCAGTCCCGCGCCGTAGCCGAGCGGTTAAGGTAGGAAGCCTTAGCGCAGAGCTACGGGACTTGCGCTGGTTCGAGTCTCCATGGGGGAAGAAATTTTCTCATGGTATTTCGGCCAGTATGGGACCGGTGCCCACCCAGCATCGTGAGGCAATTGGGTAGCTACAATAAGTAGCGGCTCCAGGTTGAGGAACCAGCTATAACGGCTGGGGGACTCGACATGCTAACCACATGTCACCCCTACACTGGCTGTTGATCATCTACCTCTGTGATTGACACATGTGGATGTGAAGGGCCAGCAGCCGGCTGGTAAAAGGGCAACCGCTGAAAAGTGGAAAGACCCTCAATCGGATCGGCTGAATCCAAATACCTATAAAAATAATTACAAACATAAATAAGGAACACAAAGAAATTAAACATAGGCTCGATTCTGGAAATGTGTGCTACCGTGCATTAATGCACCCTTGTCCCAACTTTACGTTAAACTGAAAATATATAAAACAGTTATTCTCTCCCAGTTATATTATTTGGATGCTAAACATGGACTCTTATTTTAGGGAAAAAGAAAATATTACGAGTATTTGAGAATAAATTTCTTAGGAAAACATTTGGACCAAAGAGAGATGAACAGACAGGTGAATGGAGAAGACTACATAACAGTGAGTTACGTGATTTTTATGGGAAACCAGGTATAATAAGAACAGTTAAGTCTCGTAGACTGCAGTGGCTTTCTTTAACTTTTTACAGATCTTCCAAACACAAAAATTCTGATAATTTATAATTTAAAAAAAAACATTAGAACAATATTTTCCAATTACCTTCTCCTACTCCATCTTATCTTGGTCGCCTATAATATAATATATTTAGAGATCATAATTTATTTCTCATATAATGGTTTAATATAGAGCAATTCCATATGTGACTGACTGACATTTACAATACACTTTTGCCGCAATATGGTTGCATAACTATTACAACTGATTGAAATTAGGGGTGTTATCTACGTGATATGACAGAGGAATAGTGTGTGGTTAAGACTGTACTTAAATATACAACTTTTGAAGAAAAACAGTGCTATTTATTATCTATCAAAGTATGTGTGACTGACTGACATAGATGTCAACTCATCATGCAGCTTAACATGTTCATCTGCATCATGCTCTGAAGTGTGATTCCTAATTCAATTTTCCAAAATACCGTTTGGAGGACACATTTCAAGTTATATTCTCAATAAAAAACGAAACAAAAATGACAATTAAGACCAGAGTTATAACCTAATATATGATGTGTGACTGACTGACTACATTCTGTGTCTGACTGACATATCTGAATTTTATTTTGACTTTAATATTCTGGAGCTGTAAATATTATACAAATATTAAAAATAATATGAAATTATAATAGATAAGTCCACCGCTGTGGTCTCGAGGTAGCGTGCTGCCTTGCCACGCAGCGGGCCGGGTTCGATCCCCGGTCGGGGCAGTTTTTCTGGGTGAGGTTTTTATCGGGTTTTTTCCTCACATGTAAGATAAATGCCATATATATTGATTATGGGCAGGACATGTGGCACGAATGACCACCATACGAGAGTTAACCTATCCTTATATCTGGTTTCTATGAAGATCACGTATTTCACTGTTATGTAATCTTCTCCATTCGTCTGTCTCTTCCTGTCTGTTAGATGCAAACATTTTCCTGAGAACTTTATTTTCAGATAGCGTCCACCGCTGTGGTCTCGAGATAGTGAGCTACCTTTTTATGAAAAGACCCGAGTTCTAGTCTCGGTCTGAACAAGTTTCCTGGGTGATCTTTTTTTTTTTCCTCGTGATTTTTCCTCATCTTTTAGACGCATGTCAGGAAACTTAAAAACTCAAAATTGTCCCTGAACATCTGGCCATCATCATCATCATTCATATTCGTCTTAGATTAAGTTTAGGATCAAGGTTTCTCCTGGCGCACCACTGTTATCATCATACATCATATCATCGGGGCAACGTAATTCCGCATTCCAAGCGCCCCAATCTGAGAAGTGGGTTACAATTACGCCAATGCGAAGAGAGGACAACATAAATGTCGAAATGAAAATCAATAAAAAGTTATTCTCAAATACTCGTAATCTTCACTCCCCCGTTAACCCATTGTCTTCAGTTTTAAATGCGCAGTGTATTTCCCGAGAAATCGAATTTGTCACCATAAATTATATTTTCTAATTTCAGACATTCAAAACAAACAAACGATAACGGTACTTGAGATCACAATTAGGGCAAAGGCCAAAACACATTCCTCTAGTATTCATAAATGTTAACAAAATATTATCTTGCTAAGGGATGTACAAAATATCCATAACATATAACAGCTATAGTACCTTGTCTTCTGAGGTGAATGGGTTAAAGAACTCTATAATATAATACTTTATAAAAGTGACTTTATAATTAGTAAAATAAGTTAAATCAAAATGGAATTGATCGTTTGGCCCCTAAAGTGTTTCCTTATTTAGTACTTATTACTTTGTTGATATGTGCAGGTAGCAAACACTGTACTTTGGATTGTTACTCTATGGAATTGGTCTGGGGGCAAGCCGTAGCGTAGTGGTTAAGGCAGTGCGCTACAAATCGGAAGATCGAGGGTTCAAGTCCCGGTGGGGTCAGGATTTTTAAACTGACCCAAACCTTCTGGTGGCACCATGGTCCTGGGATCGACTCAGCCTCTAACTGAAATGAGTACCATATGCTTGATCTGGGGGTATAGGCGGCAGTCACGCAGGCTGACAACCCGACTGACATCAAGTGCTAATTGTCTAGAAAAAGTGGGAGCCTCAACATCCTACTACCCCAAGGACCTCCCGAGGCCTGTAGTGGGAACACTTTACTTTATGGAAATGGTCTGCTTTAAGTGAAAAAGTAAGAAATGGCAGAGGTGGTCTGAGCACTGAAGCACCTGTGCCAACACAACAAACACAATAATTGCAGCCAATAAAATTAAAAATTCAGATCATAAAAACTTCCCCATCGCACAGTTAATACAATGAACTGTAACATAATGGTTCGCGCACGTGCGACCCCCCACAATTCTGTTTTTGTTTTTTCCATTGCTCACTTTTAGTACATGGTGACCGGCTAACAAACAACGCTGTCAAAAACATGTTTAGATTCTTGTTCACATTCGTATCTCAGATAACATCAGTACTATTTCGGAGAAGCGAGTCGATTTACATGTTCTAGTATTTTTATTTGTCTAAATTCCTGATATGTCCCTTCTGTAGGGTTGCAAAAACCTCAGGTTGAATGTCTGACTAACCTTTACAACCTGTGACGAGACTTTTTTAATTCCTTCATAAACTCCTGACAAATTTTATTCTTACAGTTTCATATTCAAATTATTTCCCACCCTTTACAATGATTTTTTTACATTTTTTCTAACGATTATTTGTATATATTTTTCTATGATATTTAACTACATACGGAACATGAAGACGTAGCCATATTGATTTTAACGAATATTCTATGCAACAACAAAACACGTGTTCCAGTGCAGCCAACCTAGAGTTATATACTAATTAAATATACATACATACTTCAGAATTTCAGAACTTAATATTTATTTTTGGGCGTTGCATTCTTTCACAGGTTAGAGTACTTAAATTGAGTTAGGTTAGCTTTTAGATTGGTCTTTCACAGGTTAGAGTATTTAAATTGCGTTAGGTTAGCTTTTAGATTGGTCTTTCACAGGATAGAGCACTTAAATTGTGTTAGGTTAGCTTTATGTATGTGTGTGTAGCTTTTGACAAAGAAAAATAAAAGTATAAATATATAGACAAACGGCAAACAAAAAAAAAAAACAAAAAAAAAGAAAGACTTAAAACGTGATAGGGGAATTAAAACTAGCAAACATACTTATGTCCATATGTCTAGCATCTCGAAGATCTGTCATAAATTCTCTCTTTTTCTTACATTTTCCCGGGAAGACATCCTCGATTATATGGACTTACATACTGGTATGTTTTCCACTATTTAATTTAAATTTGCCAGTTTTTACATCAAATGTCTTTCTTCTTCTTTAATTCTGGTGATTTTATCTGATCTAGTCATAGAAATCGGAAAAAAGAATACAAATTTTAAAAATAAAAAGAGTTTGCTTTTTACGACTTGACCACAGTTTTCCTGCTCGGAAAAATCCTCAAACTAAGATTTTCTCAGCGTCTTGCAAATGTTAGAACTAATTATCCTGAATATATAAAATTAATGCGATGTTGCTATTTCTTTTCAGAATTGTTTCTTAAAACGCGCTGCTTAAAAATGTATAAACTTGAAGATTATTTAGAAACACTTGCTGTTGCCATGGTAACATACATTGTTTTGTAAGTGTTGAGTGTTTGTATTGTCTTACATAACCGCAGCTTTATATGAAGTTGAAGAGATGCACCACTGGACACTCCAAGAACAAAGGAGGCCTCCAAACCCGCACTACTTCCTGTGCGATCTGGTTACCTTCTGATTCCTGTTGAACCCTCATTGAATGCTCAAGTTTCACGGGCCAGTTCATTAGGTTCTAATATCCAACACCTCATTGGCTTCCACCTCTCGCCTCTGTAACAGGAGCTACTTTATCCGCCAGCAAATATACTTTCATCTGTTATAAGAAAGTCTTCCGCAATTCATCCACATAAAAGTGCATCACGCAGGGAACACATGAGAGCATATAACAGAAATTTAGAATATTGAAAATATGCTAACCACCTACTCCAATTTAATCATTGTTTCAATCCAAATTTTGAAATTTTACATGTTTGCGATAAGTGTAAGAAGTTGGACCTTTTGGAGGCTGTAGAAATAAATAAATTGAAAAATAGTAATAAACTGTTAAATTCTCAACTTGATTTGAATGAATCGCGTTTGTTAAATTAAAAAAATTAAATAAATTATTGTTGTATTGTTGCTTAGATCAGTTGATATGTACTATAATAACACAATTCATAATTTGTTAACATGTCTGAAGAAGGTACAGTGTACCGAAACAGCTGTCACTGAATTATATCTTAATAAATATGAAAATCAAATAAAACTAAGTTTTATTTTTATTTAATTAATGAATATGGATTTTCATCAAGTAAACACCAACTCAATTGATTATTAAATAGTTTTAATTTAACAAATAGAATTGACAACATGAGAAACAACTGGTATGAACATGTTAAAAGAATGGCTACAGATAGAATCCCTCAGCTGTTATTAAAGTACAAACCAATAGGACATAGAAGTGTTGGACGCCCATTTACTAGATGGGAAGATTCATTAAATCCCACTTGACGTGAAAACAGGTCAAAAGGCCTAATTTCATGAAGTAGAAGAAGAAAAAGAAGAAATATGTACACTTGTTCAAGGAACTTGATTCGTTAATAATGAGAATGAACTTACTGATGAAGTGGTTGCATGAAGTGAGTAATTATAAAAACAGGTTGCACGATGTTTATCGAGTGTGGAATCGAAGAGCAACGCATTTTGTTCATTGACACTTTTAAATTGGGAGTTATTGGTAATGATCCAATAGTCGATACATTATTTGTATGTCCGTAGTTGTTACATTCTCTCTGCCAGATTATAGGATTCAATTAAAGGAAATTTGATTCTAAAATGTAAAGCAATTAATGTTATTGTGCAATCCACACAAAAACATTCAACTGACTCCTGAAATATCTGTTGCTGACGTTATTCACTGCGTCATTTGGAAAATTGAATGAATGATAATTCCATTCGCAATAAACATTTTCCACGACCTCAAATTATCGTTTTTGTTTAAATAGATCGTTACAATTTTAATCTTATTATAAAATGTAATATTTAATGCTACACAGATTTCAACATAAATTCATGTGGATTTAATTTATTCCTATTCGCTGGTTGAGTGGAAGAGAAAATAAAGCATTATTATTATTATTATTATTATTATTATTATTATTATTATTATTATTATTATTATTATTATTATTATTATTATTATATTATTATTATTATTATTATTATTATTATTATTATTATTATTATTATTATTATTATTATTATTATGGGAAATGAAAAGAATTTTAAGTAGAGAAATGGATGTTTTAAGAAGATCAGTTGGAAAATCTAAAATGGATAGAATACGAAATAAATAAATAAGGGAAATTATGGGTGTACAAGAGGAGCCGGACATCATAGACATTATAGATAAGAAAAGAATACAGTGGTATGGCCATGTCAAAAGAATGCCAGAGCAAAGATTGCTTACAATTGTTATGGAATGGATCCCAATGGAAAGGAGGAAGAGAGGAAGACCAAAGAAAACTTGGATAGAAGGGGTACAAGCAGCTATGATTATCAGAGGATTGGAGGAAGATCAATGGATGAACAGAGAGGAATAGCGTTTGGTTTCCGGAAGACGGCGGCAGCTGCCATGATACCGGATGATTATTATTATTATTATTATTATTATTATTAATTATTATTATTATTATTATTATTATTATTATTATTGATAGAAAATATCAAAATATTTAAAACAATTTTACTCAATTAATTTAGTGGGACTATGAAACCCATAGGTTCATGGCCGTGTGGACATAAAGCTGTCCATTGATTCCTAGCTTAAGCTAGTGTTTTCCAGTAACCATCATCATCATCATCATCATCCAGGGATCAAGTCTGTTGGCTTGTTCCGGTTTCATGAAAGCTAGAATTGTTAAAATTGTTCAGAACATCTTCTGTGTGAGCGACCAACATTTCTCCTTCCGTGCGGTTTATAATTTAGCAATAATTTTGGAAATCTTCCTTCTGGAATTCTATCAATATGTTCTTTCCAGTCGTTCCTATATTTAATTATTCGGTCTCTAAGTTTGAAAATATTTAGTTCCTTTCTTATATCTTCATTTCTTTTCTTATCCAGCAGAGTATATCCTGCTATATTTCTTAAAAATCTCATCTCAGCTGCTTCCAATCTTTGTTCTCGTCTTTTAGTGATCGTCCAACATTCTGATCTATACATCAATACAGGAACAGCCATATAATATTAATTTCCCTCAAATCATGGTTATTCTCTCACGTCGTTCTTTACCTATCTACTGGACGACTTCCTTATACTTTTCCTGCAAAACGTTTCAGTGTTCCCCTTTCATTCAAACAAACATGGCGGTTGCTAGTCAGTTTTTAATTTCGGATTTCAGATAAACCTCCGCTTCTAATTGTCGGATTTCGCTCATTTTTTGGTAATAACTATATCGGTTTATTCTAAAAGGATATACTGAGTTTCGTTGTGAAACATAAAATAATGTGACCGCTAGATCGATTTTTAAATTTTCACTTCAGGTGAACTCCTACACCTAATGGCTTTAGAGAGTCCGATTGTGAATCTAAACCATCCAGTGACCCACTTAAACACGTACAAAAAATTTAATCAAAATAGATGTAATCGTTTAGGGGAAGTTCAGTGACATACACACGTACAGAAGAATAATTACACTGAACAACAAAAAATAAACTTTTTTTTTGTCTCAGAAAGAAAAATGACTCTGATAGTATTTTCCCCCTGAATTCAAATATGATATCGGTTTTTCTCCATCACGCAAGGTTTCCGAGAGACAGCAATGTATAATTTCAAACACTTTAATATTTTCTACATTCGTAACTACACAATATTCGAACATTCGGACTCAACTAGAAAGTAAGAAATGACGATTTTCTGTTATATTTCGTCTGTAGAACATCCCTCTTGATGGTCCAACAATAATTGGTAAGCACATTAGGATTCAATTTGTCTTGATATCTCTTTTCCATAGCTGAAAACTCCTGAGTTAGCTCATTTTGTTTTATTTTACAATGGACAAATGGGCGAAAAAACGTTTATTAAAAAAATAATTATTTAAATCCATTAATTGAAATTGAAATAAAAAAAACTGTGGGTGATGGAGAAATTCCGAATACATATTTGAAAACAAGATAAAAAAACTGCATTAACTACAACTATTGGTACTCATGAGACAAAAATCATGTTGACCAGTGTTATTATAGGCTATATATATATATATATATATATGGTGGAAGAAGTGGAAAAGGCAGACCTAGAGAACGATGGATGGATGTAGTGAAGAGAAGTATGGAAGGTAGATATTTGAGGGAAGAAGATGCTTCAGACAGGAACCTCTGTCGACAAATCACTTTGGGTTGAAGGAGAAACACTGTATTGTCTAATATCCCTTATAATATATATAAATATAAGATTGGGTGTTGCTGATTCTATTATCAGGGAATCTTTCTTTACAAGGAAATCAGCTGTTTCATTGTCCAAAATTGCAACAATGTGAAGGAATCTACTGTAAGATAACTTTGTTGGAGCATTTGAGATGCAATGTCATACATAACATTGTTTGGTTCGTGTGTCTTTGAGTGACAAACCATTATGAGGAAATTTAATCCGACCAGGAATCGAACCTGGTTCGGTTACAAGGAATTATAGTACTTCAAGTGGTCAGACTGTAGACTAATTTATGACAAGAAAATGGCGTATTCTTAGAATGGTATAACATATATCGAGATAATTCGTTAAAGAGTAATGGATCACCTCACAGTTTCTTTAATATCAACTGGTAAAAAAAGTGCCATCAATCTTAGGCGAGTATTTGTAACAGCTGTGTTAATTTCGTCACTGGATACTTTACTCCATTACTTTATTAACTTGGTCTCCTTGCAATTTTCTTAATGGTCTTGTTGCCCATTAGCGCGATTCTCTGCTGTCTTGTGGTTGGTGGTTATACGCGTGCATTGCTTCTTCACATTTTTGTTAATTCTCTCTCTCTCTCTCTCTCTCTCTCTCTCTCTCTCTCTCTCTCTCTCTCTCTCTACTATTTATTCACTTCATTTACATTTACTTTCCATTATGTTTCTCTTTTTCCTTTTTTTTACTTTGCTTTCATTTTCTCTCCTCTTTCCTTCTCCATTCTTATATTTTATTTTTAAATCTTTCTTTCCTTTGCTTTTTCTTTATTTCTAACCTCTTTTTTCTCTAATTTATTTAACATATACTCTAAACAGCTGACATTCTTTGGCCACGGAGACATAAGCTGTCCACACATCCCTATCCTGAGGTAATGTTTTCCAATCATCCTCTGTAAAATCTACTTCTTTAAATCATGGTTAATGTTATTTTCTCACCTCATTCTTGGTCTACTAACTGGGCGTTTTACCTCTGGTTTTCTCTACAAGAAGCTTCCATGCTAATCTTTCATTGCTAATTCGTGCCACTTGTCCTGCCCAACGAATCCTATGGGACTTAACTGTTCTTATTATTTCTGGCTTCGTATAAAGATCATGTAGTTCACTGTTATGCAGTGTTCTCCATTCACCTGTCTGTTCATCTCTCTTTGATCCAAAAAAATTTCCTAAGTACTTTATTCTCAAATACTCGTAATCTCCTTTCCTCCCTTAAAGTAAGAGTCCATTTTTCGCACCCATATAGTATAACTGGTAGAATAACAGTTTTATACATTTTCAGTTTAACGTTTTTTGAAAGGAGTTGGGACATCAAGAGTCTCTGCAATGCATAATAGCACGCATTTCCAGAATTGAGCCTATGTTTAATTTCTTTGTGCATCTCATTCCTATTTGTGATTATTGTTCCTAGGTATTTGAATTCAGCCACTTCCTCAAAATTTCCCTCATTTGTCATTAGCTGTCCATTTCCATAGTGTAACACATTTCTATCTGTGAACATATATTTAATTGTCCACCGCTGTGGTCTCGGGGTAGCGTGCTGCCTCGTCACGCAGCGGGCCCGGGTTCGATCCCCGGTCGGGACAGTTTTTCTGGGTGGGGTTTTTATCGGGATTTTTCCCCACACCTGTAAGACAAATGCCAGGAAAACTTTAAGGCCCAAACGGTCCCCGAAATCATATGGCCATCGCAATCATCATTCATATTCATCTTAGGTTAAGCTTAGGATTAGGGACTCTCCTGGCGCACCACTATCATCATCATCATCACCCTCATATCATCGGGGCAACGTAACCCCGCCTTCCAGGCGCGCAAACCTCAGAAGTGGGTTACAAGTACGCTATGCCTGGAGAGAAGCCAGGCATGTCGAAAGACAAACCTGGGGCATTTAAAAAAAAACATATATTTAGTTTTATTTATATTTACTATTGTAGGATGTATGTTATTATATTTGAACAGAATACAAGTGACCTGTCTCCACTTAGTTATGGATGTGCGACTTGAGATGGTGTCTTGTGATACGTGGAAGCCAGTCATTGGATAAGTTATAAATAGTTTACTGTTTGTCTGATGTTTTACAAAACAAAGTTTGCAATTATTGATCACATCACGTTTCAGAATTACAAGCGTTTGTTAATTGTTGTATTGCATTTGCATCAGTTCGCCACATCGATTATCTGTTTTACATCTTTCTTTCCACGAGCTTCTCGTTTTACTCAACTTTCCTATTGATACAATTTCTAATTGTACCGTACATTTATAATTGTATTGACATCTACGTCATTAAAATTAAAATATGACGTAGAAGGACTCATAAACTTGAGATTCGTTTACTTGTCAACTCTGAATCGGCGACACGAATCATTTTCCTGTAGAATATGATTCTTAGATAATTCCTCAAAATGAAAGAAATTTAAGAAATGTTCGTCTTCTAGAGAGGGACCCTGTATCAAGGACTCTTGTTTCCTTGAAACTTCATCAAGTTGGTAAGACTGCATCAAGCAAAAAGATATTATGTACAAGTGTTATCATCTTCATCATCATCATCCGGTATCATGGCAGCTGCCGTCGTCTTCCGGAAACCAAACGCCATTCCTCTCTGTCCAACAATTGATCTTCCTCCAATCCTCTGATATTCACAGCTTCTTGTACCCCTTCTATCCAAGTTTTCTTCGGTCTTCTTCTCTTCCTTCTTTCTATTGGGATCCATTCCATAACAATTTTAGGCAATCTTTGCTCTGGCATTCTTTTGACATGACCATACCACTGTAATACTTTTTTTCTATAATGTCTATGATGTCCGGCTCCTCTTGTACATCCATCATTTCCCTTATTTATTTCGTATTCTATCCATCATAGATTTTCCAGCTGATCTTCTTAGAACATCCATTTCTGTACTTAAAATTCCTTTCATTTCCCTGGTAGGAATTAGCCATACTTCAGCACTTACAAGTGTTAATAAAAATATATTTTCTCTTCCTGCCAGAATAAATTAACTACAGATTCATAACCTCAAAATCACTTAAATATCCAATCAATGTGATTGGGTGAATAACGTGGGAACGTGGTCCTCCATAGCGGGAGTTTCTTAACCAAGCTACTTTAGTTAAGCATATTTACCTACAGATGTCAACGAGTGACATGTGGTTAGCACATCGCATCAATAAGGAATCTACAGTTTAAGTAGGATAATATTTTAATTACAGATTAATATGATTATATTTTCAAGGTTTTTTATTATTTCTTCTTCTTATTATTCATATATTGTAGGATTTTCATCCTGTTTATTTCCCATATCACTCCTCGGAGGAAGACGTATTGGATCTGCAGTCACTCTCTATCCATCTTTAGGCTGGTCTTGTTCTTGTTGTTATCTGTCTATTTGTCTATCTTCTTTAGCTCTTTTTGCAAGTTGCATCTCTTTTTAAATATTTTTAAATATTTAAAATAACCTAAAATCTCTCTTTGATTGAAATTGCTATGTTATAGCCCTATATAAAGTTATTGAAGGGCGATAGATAAATTCATATCTTTGCAGTAAGACTTGTTCAGAAGATTAATTCAACAAATGAATATTAAATCGCGCTCATAAAAGAGAAATAATTGTAATGTTGTATTATTACAGCTGAGATAGAAATAATAAGAAAACAGTTGAAATGAGTTTAATTTACAACATGGTGGTGCTACCCCCCATAATTATTAGTTACTCAAACAAATGGAGAAAACTCCATCTTCTCCCCGTTTCAATTGAGTTTGCAGATCGTCAAGAAGAAAGAATTCTAATTGAAATTAAACACAAAGGTGAGACGAAGCAAATCGCGAAAACGTGCTCTTCAACAAAATGTAGAATCCCTTTTTTCCAATTAAAAGGTCAGATATCCTCAGAAGGGCGGGGAAGAAGGGTTGAGAATGTAATTATTTGTAGCTATGAGCAGTTGTGTTTGTTATCTTTGCGTGTGTTTTCTCTTCAACACGAATCCAGCAGGAAGAAGTTTTTTGAGGCCTAAGCACACGGAAAGCAGTTTCCCACCCCTTCTTTCTCTTCTTACCTAACGCTTTACATTCTCAGATACGTATTGCATATTATCGTTTGCTTTATTGTATGGGTTTCTGTTTCTACCATCTTCCAAACTACCCCTTGATGGAGAGTAAATGAAAACAATACACCTCGTATTTATTTTTATTTGCTGGAAGGGACGCAAGGTAGCTCTGCTAATAAAATATAATAATGAAATTAATGTAGTATATACCTCTTGGACTCTAACCTGGCGGATCCGTGACGTCATGTTAGTACTTGGGGGGGGAAGTAGGCGTGAACATGTTTTCAAAGCTTGCACATCTTTCTGTGCCTAAAAGTATATTACGATGCGAGGTTGGGAAGTGGTTTATACAGAAACGAGGAAAATGTTTAAAAACCTAGCGATAGCGAGGTTTTTAATTTCCGAGATTCTATAAAACACTTCACAAACGTGGGTTGTACATTATTTTTTGCGCTATAGTGTTTCAGAATAATAAATAATAGTAAAATAACATCTTTGATGGAAATATTTACGTTCATTATAAACAATTGACTGACGTTAACAGTGTGGCCTATGATTATTAGTTGAAACTACAGGAGGCCGTGAGACCAATTAGTTATAAAATGGCGGCAAGTACCGTATTTATCGTTTTATATTGTTTCAAATGAAGTTCAGTTCATTTAAATTGCAGTGATTCATTTCGTATAATGTATATTAACACTACCTTTTGAATATTTTTTTGTTTACAGATTATATGTAGTATACATAGAGGGCAGTGGTTTTATTTCCCACATGTGGTTTGTAACATGTAATATTACAGTATAATTATTTTATTACAGTATAGTTATTTAGGTTGGCAAACCCGAAATGTAGGAAATTGAACTTTCAATCATGGTCGCCATTGCTGTACGTACGACAAAACGCACTATCGCGCAAAAATTCTATTTTCCTTCTCCACTCGTCTCTATCCATCCACTCCATCCTCTTCCAGTTCTCTTGTTCTCATTCCAGTTCTTATTTCTTGAATCTACTATTTTAGAGATCTTCCCTTATTTCTTGTTCCAGGTGGACATCATTCCAATGTTTTTCTGGGTAACCTTTCTTCTTGCATTCGTCGTACGTGTCCACACCAAGTTAATTGCTTGTATCTTATATAATCTATTATTGAATATTTAATATTCATTTTTTCTCATGTGACAGTATTTGTTTTTTCTTCTAATTTTGAACATCTTGCTGCTCTCCTCTAGAAATCCATTTTCATCGACATAAGTTTTTGTTGAATTTCCAAACTTCAGTTCCATATGTGACAGTACTTCTCACTATTGAATTATATATTTGTAACTTATTTTCTCTGGTTATATGTCTGTTCCATAAGACTCCATTCATCATTGCTGTTATTGCTCTATCCTTTTTATTTGAATTGGTACTACTAACTGACTTGAAAATATGGACTCAATTACTGAAGACTGATTTCTAATGTGAATTTGTACTTAGAAGTGATTATAATATTAACTAAATTAATACAGGGCGGAGATGGTACATTTTGCTTAGAGGCCTCTTTATTCAGGCTTAAGGTTCTTTTACGAGCCTGTATTATTTCCAAACTGGGATCGATTGGTTATACATCCCGCCCGGAGAAATATCTCCTCGGATTTTTTCATCCTAAAAAAATTGTCGACCCAAGCCGGGTTTCAACTCGCGACCCTCGGGACCAGAAGTAAGGGACATAACTATTAAACCAGCGCGGCTGACGATAGAAAAGAATAGTTCATATTTCTCTCCAAATATTTAGTTGCATCTATGTTGTGTATACATATTGAAGGAGTTTTGCTACACCTAGCCATGTTATAAATTCCATCTACATGTAAAATACTAGCGGACCCAGTTGTTGTTGTCCTGTCTTAACGTTCAATTCTCGTGTCATGGCTGCACGATAAAAATATGTTACTTTTTTACTAAAAAATAATTAATTAATATTTTTTTTAAAAAGACTTCTCACTGCCATCTGTTGTGGCTCAAGAAGCGTGCATTATGACGTCACATTGTTATCGTGAGAATATGTCGGTAATGCAGATGACTGCACATCTGACAAAAAAATCCTGTAACCCGATCGCAGCGCCACCTGCCCAGTCCAATTGTGAATCTAAACCTTCCAAGGACCCACTCAAACACACAAAAATTTCATCAAAATCGGTGCAGTTGTTTAGACAGATTTTAATTTCGGATTTCAAGTAAACTTCCATTTCCAATTGTCGGATTTCGCTCATTTTTAGATAATACCTACCTCGGTTTATTTTAATAGGATATACTGAGTTTCGTCTTGAAATATCGAAAAGTGTGACCGCTAGAGCCATTTTTAAATTTTCACTTCAGGTGAACTCCTACACCTAATGGTTTTAGAGGGTCCAGATGTTAATCTAAACCATCAAGGGACCTTATCAGTCACACATGAAAAAATTAATCAAAATTGATCCAATCGTTTAGGAGGAATTCAGTGACAAACACACGTACAGAAGAATTATATATATGTAAGATATTGGCTGGTAATTATTTTAAATGATGAATACAGAAGGCAAGAAACTGTATCAGCTATATATGCGTGTTACTGGAATTGTAGGGCTTGGCTGGTTGAAAGGCACCGTCTTGCCACTTTGCAATATCTGCTGCACATGCGAGGGAAACCAATTTCCCGCCAGCCGTGTCCGGTTTTTGGAAGATGTGCTCCTTCCCTCCCTCACAAAGGGTTAAGGTATACAGTCTACATGCAGTAAGTGTTGCCGAGCACAGGTGTGGGCTATGTACAGTACGTCTTCTGATGTAATATGGGCTGCCTAATCTCCACTTGTGAGGGACAAAGCTAAAGTGATTCCGCCTGATTATGTTCAGCAGAACAACCACCTATGTCACCTCACGCAAGGGAACTCATACATAACTCTAATAGTCCAATCCGTTTGTTTGTTCAAAAATATGCAATTTTGAAGACATTTCCGCTCTCTTATTTATTTCTACTTGAATTTTAAAAGTGCCGAACTCTTTTGGTAAATCCGTATTATTAATTTTAATATGAATATTAAGATATATAACTAACTCACCGGCACTATCGAACCCATTGGTTCATGGCCGCACGGACATAAGCTATCCATACATCTTCCACCTCATTCTTGGTCTACCAACTGTGCGTTTTCCCTCTGGTTTTCCTACAAGAAGCTTCCATCCACGTCATTCATTCTCTATTTGTGCCACATGTCCTGCCCATCGCAGTCTACGAGACTTAGCTGTTCTTATTATATGTGGTTTCCTATAAAGACCATATAGTTCTCTATAATGTAGTTTTCTCCATTCATCTGTCTGTTCATCTCTCTTTGGTCCAAAAATGTTCCTAATAACTTTATTCTCAAATACTCGTAATCTCCTTTCCTCCCTTAAAGTAAGAGTCCATGTTTCACATCCATATAATATAACTGGTAGAATAATAGTTTTATGTATTTTCAGTTCAACGTTTTTTGAAAGGAGTTGGGACGTCAAGAGTCTCGCATTTCCAGAATTGAGCCTATGTTAATTTCTTTGTGCATCTCATTCCTATTTGTGATTATTGTTCCTAGGTATTTGAATTCAGCCACTTCCTCAAAATTTCCCTCATTTGTCATTAGCTGTCCATTTCCATTATATAACGTGTTTCTACGTGTGACCATATATTTAGTTTTATTGATATTTATTTCCAGTGCCAATTCCGTAGTGTTACTCAATAGTGTGTCCTTTAATATCTCCTCGCTATCGGCCAATAGTACTACATCATCAGCATAAACTAACAGCTTATTAATACCATTGAGTTGTAGACTTTCTTCACCCTCTAAAGTTTCGATGGCATGCTCTAGTACAAAATTAAATAGTAGAGGAGATAGTGCATCTCCTCTAACATTGCATGTCCCCAGTATGTAGATAAGAATGAGATGTCAAAATAACCTTAAGCATAATTTGAGGGAAATGGATTATACATTGGAAAACATTAGCTGAGGATAGGGATGTATGGAGAGCTTATATCCCTCGACCCTATGACTTCCATAGTGCTAGTGAGTTAGTAAATAAGTAAATACTAAAAGCATAACTTTTATGAAACTAGACGCTGTAGTTGTATTCCTAAGGGACATATCTGATCTGGACAGAATGTCCGTCTCAAACAGGCCAATGTTAGTTCATAACTCCACTCTTTGTTACTGATTTTGATAGAGAAGATATGAGAGGTGGTGGTTGAGTCGAGTTTGCACGCAGTCTGCGAGTCGTATATGCATAGTGCAAGGGACTTGTTGTTGTTGTCCGATATTCATTAGTGCAATTAAAAGTGACTTAGAGACGGCAGATGTACCGTGGTGTCCCTCAAAGTAATTGCTGGTACAAGGAGCCTATTTGCATCTTGATGTAAATCCGATTCTCCTCCGCCAACACGTCCTGCCTTACAAATCACTGCATTTGCTTGCTCTTTTCTTACCTAATTGCTTCTGAAAACGCCTACCACATTTTCCATTGTATAATTAACATTTGTTCAAAAACAAACCGATGTCTGAACTTAGCCATTATTCTTACAAATTTTTCATTGCATTTGCTTTGGATTTATACATGGACCTGTTAGAACCAAGATTGTCATCCACTATTAACCAAATCTGTAACTAACTCACTGATACTATCGAACCAGTAGGTTCATGGCCGCACTGACTTAAGCTCTCCATACATCCCTATCCTGAGCTAATGCTTTCCAATCATTCCCTGTATAATCTACTTCTCTCAAATCGTAGGTAATGTTATTCTCCCACCTCATTCTTGGTCTATCAACTGGGCGTTTTCCCTCTGGCTTTCCTACAAGAAGCTTCCATGCAAGTCTTTCATTCCCCATACGTGCAATATGTCCTGCCCATCGCAGTCTACGAGACTTAACTGTTCTTATTATATCTGGCTTCCTATAAAGACCATGTAGTTCATTGTTATTTAGTCTTCTCCATTCACCTGTCTGTTTATCTCTCTTTGGTCGAAAACTTTTCCTAAGTACTTTATTTTCAAATACTTGTAATCTCCTTTCCTCCCTTAAAGTAAGAGTCCATGTTTCGCACCCATATAATATAACTGGTAGAATAATAGTTTTATATATTTTCAGTTAAACGTTTTTTGAAAGAAGTTGGGACATCAAGAGTCTCTGCAATACATAATAGCACGCATTTCCAGAATTGAGCCTATGTTTAATTTATTTGTGCATCTCATTCCTGTTTGTGATTATTGTTCCTAGGTATTTGAATTCAGCCACTTCCACTCAAAATTTCCCTCATTTGTCATTAGCTGTCCATTTCCATAATATAATGTATTTCTACGTGTGACCATATATATAGTTTTATTGATATTTACTTCCAGTCCTAATTTCTTAGTGTTACTCAATAGTGTGTGCGTGTTGTCCTTTAGTATCTCCTCGCTATCGGCCAGTAGTACTACATCATCAGCATAAACTAACAACTTATTAATACCATTGAGTTGTAAGCCGTCCTCATTCTCTAAAGATTTAATGGCAAGCTCTAGGACGAAATTAAGTAGTAGAGGAGATAGTGCATCTCCTTGCTTCAACCCATTCTGGATTTCAAAAGTGTCCGAAAAATGTTTGCCTACACGCAGCCTACTCTTTGTGCCATCACATTCGTATAAGTATAACTAACTATTTACTCCTAAATTGTCTATAGGCCTAAATAAGAATTAAAAAGAAAAATTCATTTTTACGTTTTTCGTACTTACAGCAATGGCGGCCATGATTGATAGTTCAACTTTCTACATTTCGGGGTTTCCAACCTAAATAACTATACTGTAATATTACTTATTACAAACACGCGTGTGGGAAGTGAAACCACTGCCCTCTATATATACTACATACAATGTATATACAAAAAATAGCCAATAGGTAGTTCTAATATACATTATCTTCTTCTTCTTCCTTTCCGGGATTAGAAAAAGGTTTGGTTAATAAATAAAACTGAGGTGAATGCGACCTGTTCCGGTCTCGAGTCCATCGTTTCCTTGGCCGTCCCAAAGATCTTTTTCCATGTGGTTTGTAGTTGTTGATCGTTTTGGGTAATCTTGTATTGTCCATTTTGTCTAAATGTTCTTTCCATTGGTATTTGTGCTCTTCTAGTTTATCGAGTATTGGAAATATCTCCAGTTCATTTCTTATTGATTCATAATATACGAAACAAATCACTTCATTTTAAATTGACTGAACTTTATTTGTAACAACAAATCGTACTTGCCGCCATTTTATCACTAAATTGGTCTCACGGCCTCCTATTGTTTCATCTAATAAACATTGCCCACAGTGTTAGCGTTAGTCAATTGTTTATAATGAACGCAAATATTTCGAACAAATATGTTATTAAATAATTAATTGAGTTGGTGTTTACTTGATGAAAATCCATATTTATTAATTAAATAAAAATAAAACGTAGTTTTATTTGATTTTCATATTTATTATATAATTCAGTGACAACTCTATCTTCTTCTGCATTTATAATGCAGTTTTCAATGCATCAACCAAAGTTTGAGATTCTGGAATTTTTTCTTTTCTTGGAGGTCCTCTCTTTATTCCACTCTAAATTAAAACATCAAAGTTCCGCTGTAACTCTTAAGTTACTTGCCATCCACAGCAACATCATCTTCCTCATCTCCATTTTCTTCTTCTGAAGAAGAAGGTACAGTGTATCGAAACAGCTGTCACTGAATTATATCTTAATAAATATGATAATCAAATAAAACTACGTTTTATTTTTATTTAATTGATATACAGCATAGCTGTTAGTTTATGCTGATGATGTAGTACTATTGGCCGATAGCGAGGAGATACTAAAGGACAACATGCACACACTATTGAGTAACACTAAGAAATTAGGACTGGAAGTAAATATCAATAAAACTAAATATATGGTCACACATAGAAATTCAGTATATAATGGAAATGGACAGCTAATGACAAATGAGGGAAATTTTGAGGAAGTGGCTGAATTCAAATACCTAGGAATAATAATCACAAATAGGAATGAGATGCACAAAGAAATTAAACATAGGCTCAATTCTGGAAATGCATGCTATTATGCATTGCAGAGACTCTTGATGTCCCAACTGCTTTCAAAAAACGTTAAACTGAAAATATATAAAACTATTATTCTACCAGTTATATTATATGGATGCGAAACATGGACTCTTACTTTAAGGGAGGAAATGAGATTACGAGTATTTGAGAATAAAGTTCTTAGGAAAATTTTTGGACCAAAGAGAGATGAACAGACAGGTGAATGGAGAAGACTACATAACAATGAACCACATGGTCTTTATAGGAAGCCAGATATAATAAGAACAGTTAAGTCTCATAGACTGCGATGGGCAGGACATGTTGCGCGTATGGGGAATGAAAGACGTGCATGGAAACTTCTTGTAGGAAAGCCAGAAGGAAAACGCCCAGTTGGTAGACCAAGAATGAGGTGGGAGAACAACATTAACTATGATTTGAGGGAAGTAGATTATACAGGAAATGATTGGAAAGTATTGGCTCAGGATAGGGATGTATGGAGAGCTTATGTCCGCGCGGCCATGAACCTACGGGTTCGATAGTGCCAGTGAGCAAGTAAGTAAGTAAGTTATTATTTTATTCATATTTATTATTTTGAAAACACCATCGCTCAACAAATAATGTACAACGCACGTTTGTGAAGTGTTTTACAGAATCTCGGAAATTAAAAACCTCTCTCTCTCGCTCGGTTTTTAAACATTTTCCTCGATTCTGTAAAAACCACTTCCCAACCTCGCATCGAAATATGCTATATTTGAAAGCATTTAAATGCCGAAAATGTCCAAAATAAGTGTTTAAAAAAGTCTGGAAGGGACGAAGACAAGACAGGATGTGGTGTAAGGTATTTCTAAATACAGTATTGGGTTGCGTCAATAAGTTAGTGATGTGTGCTTCCTGCGAGGAATGTTGGGTGGTCCAATGTCATTCGGAGTCACTCGATTAAAAGGAAATGAAAACCTAACCGTAACCAAATTTGGTCACTTAATATTCCATAAGTCTTATTATATGTCGCCGAAGCCTTTTCCACGCCACATTATTTCACGTCTGGTAATTGTTTACGCTCCAACACACGCACTGACCTACATACAGTATCGCGCCCACTCCTCCTCCTGCTGTCCGCTTCATCCGAGCTGTGTTACCGTCAACATATGTCATTTCAATATGTTACTCATATCTTAATAGCAAGACATTACTATAAGCCCTAAGGGTGCTCTCTCGCGGGAGTTATTTAACCAAGCTAACTTAGAATTGTACCGCGCCGTAGCCGAGTGGTTAAGGCAAGAACCCTTGGCGCAGAGCTACGGGACTTGCGCTGGTTCGAAGAAATTTTTCTCATGGAATTTCGGGACTTGCACTGGTTCGCGTCCCCATGGGGGAAGATATTTTCTATTGGAATTTCGGACAGTTACCAAAGGACAGATAAAAAGAAAAACGAAGATACAAGAACAGAACTTAATATATTTAATCTCTGTGAAAGAATAAAATATCAAAATGCTTATCTTCAGCACGTATTACGAATGAATGAACAGCGCTTACCAAGAAGAATGTATGATTATAAACCAAAAGGGAGAAGAATGTTGGGAAGACCACTGAAGATATGGAAGAACCAATTCGACCTATAAGAAGATCGGAACAGGCCTTTGGGCTTAGTCCTTGTTGTTGATGATGATGATGATGATGAATTTCGGTCAGTATGGGACCGGTGCCCACCCAGCATCATGAGGCATTTGGGTAGCTACAATAAGTAGCGGCTCCAGGTTGAGAAGACCAGCTATAACGGCTGCGGGACCCGATATGCTGAGCACATGTCACCCCTACACTGACAAGATGATCGTCTACCTGTGTGACTGACACATGTGGACGTGAGGCCAGCAGCCGGATGGTAGGACAAGGGCCTTCTAGACCTGTCGTGCTCGGAGCCTCAGTTAGAATTCAGAATGGAAATAGTTGATGAAAAATGAGAGAAACTTCGAAGAAGTGGCTGAATTCAAATACCTAGGAACAATAATCACAAATAGGAATGAGGTGTTCAAAGAAATTAAACATAGGCTCAATTCTGGAAATGCGTGCTATTATGTATTACAGAGACTCTTGATGTCCCAACTTCTATTAAAAAACATTAAACTGTAAATATATAAAACCGTTATTCTACTAGTTATACTATATGGATGCGAAACATGGACTCTTGCTTTAAGGGAGGAGATCAGTATTTGAGAATAAAGTTCTTAGGAAATTTTTGGGCCAAAAAGAGACGAACTGACAGGTGAATGGAGAAAACTACATAGTAGTGGGCTACATGGTATGTAGGCCTATATAATACGAACATTTAAGTATCATAGACTGCGATGGTCAGGACATGTGGCACAAATGGGAAATGAAAGAGATACACGGAAGCTTCTTGTAGGAAAACCAGAGGAAAAACGCCCAGTTGGTAGACCAAGAATGAGGTGGGAGAATAACATTAACCATGATTTGAGGGAAGTAAATTATACAGGGAATGATTGCAAAATATTACCTCAGGATAGGGATGAATGAAGAGGTTATGTCCGCGCGGCCATGAACCTATGGGTTCGATAGAGCCAGTGAGTTAGTTATGTAACATCATTGTAAGATCTGTCACGTCGATCTTCAGTTGTTTACAGAGTGACAAGAAAATAAAACATTTATCACGTAATTTAAAATACAGCCTTTGTCTATGTAGGTCAAATAAGGAAGTTCCCTGTGTTGAATAATAATAGTATTTTTTTATTAGGAATATTGCACAATACAGTGTTTCTCCTTCAATCCAAAGTGATTTGTCGCCAGAGGTTCCTGTCTGAAGCATCTTCTTCCCTCAAATCTCTAGCTTCCATACTTCCCACTCCATCTATCCAACGTTCTCTAGGTCAGCCTCTTCCACTTCTTCCATTAGCTTTCAAATCAAGGATCTTCTCTGGTATTCTCTCTTCTTCCATTCTTATGAGGTGCCCATACCATTTCAAACGTTGTTCTTATATATTTTCTAATGTGTTGTTTTTTCAACTTGCATAATTTCCCTTATTGTGCTGTTTCTGATCTTATCCCTTCTTGAAATTCTTGTTGATCGCCTATAAAAATCCATTTCTACTGCTAACAGCTTGTTGGATTGTTTTCTACTTACTGTCCAGGTTTCGGACAAAAAAAAAATATAATATTATTAACTGTATTATAGGAATATTTATGGAGTTTCCTCCCATACATACAGCCTAAAATTCACAATGATTGACATATAATAAAGTGCTTTGTAACAGAACTTGAAATATAGTTTTCTTCGTTCTGTATATTATATTTCTATTCCAAAGCACTGAGTTCAACATACCAATGATTGTTGTTCCATAATAATAACAACAATAATTTATTTATATACAGATTTTTAATGTTTACATATCTTTCTGTGCCTAAAGTTTTATTTTCTTTCTCCACTCGTCATTCTTTAATAATAATGATAATAATAATAATAATAATAATAATAATAATAATAATAATAATAATAATAAAAGGAAGGGCTGCTGAAGTTAACATTGTATTGCTCGGAGATGGAAACAAACTGTTGGTTCACCCTGACACATTTCCATGTAGGAAATCGTTCAAGTGTGTAGAAGCTAAAAGAATGGGGAAGGTTCGATCGCCACCTCCAGGGGATGATAAATAATATATTCAAAACTGAAGAGGGCGGAGAAGCGATACAGAAACAAAAATACAGAATTCAGAGATGCTTTGCATACGAGGAAAAAAAGAGGATAAAAGTTATTTTAAAACAAGATAAGTCTTCTGTTTCAACACACACACACACGCACACGCACACACAAAACAAAGATTTATGGTCATCTAAATCGAATTTCCTTTGTCACTGGAAAGATAACCTTTCTTGCAGTTTGGAATAGGATACATATTGGAAACTGAATACGTTGTCCTTTCAAATAGGAAAATAATATTTTGAATGGAAATCCTATGTGAAAACTTGAGACAAAATCAATTTTTAAGAATTTCAGTAAGAAACCTACCTGCAAATTTTCAATTCCTTTCTATTTCATAGCACAAAGAAACTGGGTCTGGAAATAAATAACAATAAAACTAAATATAATCAATAATAATAATAATAATAATAATAATAATAATATTTTTGCTCCACTATACAGAGTTTAAAGCATTTATTGCTTGTTTTGTTCGTGCGATTCTGTTTTTAATTTCCACTGTGTTATCACCTGAATGGTCTAATTTTGTTCCTAAATAAGTGCATTCAATACTAGGTTTTAGTTCTTCTCCATTGTTGAAATTTATATTTTCCATTTCTTCTATAATTCAGAGCATTTTAACATATGGTGCGGAAGTCTGGCAAATTCCTACCATGGAAATGAAAATAATTTTAAGTACAGAAATGGATGTTTTAAGAAGATCAGCTGGAAAATCTAGAACGAATAGAATACGAAATAAACAAATAAGGGAAATTATGAGTGTACAAGAGGAGCCGGACATCATAGACATTATAGAAAAGAAAAGATTGCAGTGGGATTGCAGTGGTATGGTCATGTCAGAAGAATGCCAGAGCAAAGATTGCATAAAATTGTTATGGAATGGATCCCAATAGAAAGGAGGAAGAGAGGAAGACCGAAAAAAACTTGGATAGAAGGGGTACAAGCAGCTATGAATATCAGAGGAATGGAGGAAGATCAATGGATGGACAGAGAGGAATGGCGTTTGGTTTCCGGAAAACGGCGGAAGCTGCCATGATACCGGATGAATAATAATAATAATAATAATAATAATAATAATAATCTTTTTGAAGGATGTTCTTTATATTACAGTAGTTATCCTTCAGCCCAAATGTATTTTGCTCCGCCACAGATTTCTATCCTCAGCATCTTCTTCTTTGAGGTCTCTCCTGATCATGTTTCTTCTCACTTCATCCATGTTATTTTATTTGACCTATTTCAGTTCCATTTCAACCAGATAAACTTTTATCCATGTATCATTGCAACATAAGTTATCTTGAATGTAGAGTTTGAAAAGAAATGGACTTGTAAATTATTTGTAAAGGGCGGGTGAATACACAAGATGTGAAGGGTAAAAAAAAAATCCTCAGTGGGAAATAGAAAAGAAGAAACGTCTTTATGAAAAAAAGTCATTAAGCCTGTACAAACAGAGCCAACAGATTTTTTGCGTTCAGTTGAATAAAGTGGTAATTTACAGACTCGTGGAGACCAGTGCGGTGTGTTGTGGGATCTCTATTTGTGCAAGTAGAAATAATTTAAAAAGTGGTTTCCCTTTCCTTCAGCCTGATAACTAAATGCCAATACGTTCTTGTTCTTAAGTTGCGCTGCGAAATATAATACATATTTTCATTCACACTTCAACATTCTCAGAACATCTGCACACACGCACACACCTCACACACACACACAAATAAAATCGATAAGGAGGCTACCTGTCATTCTACAGAATTTGGAAAGCTCTAACAAGTAGCTCCATTAAATTATTTTATACGAAAAATTTGCGTACGATTAATAAGTAGATGGGTATTCATGATGGTAGATAAAGCCATTGTTATATCCATCTATAGCAATTCTGCCCGAAGACAGGTCCTTCACTGCAATCATTTTCGTGCTATGCTTGCAGCTTTACTAGGGAATTGTAGGTGTGGTAGCTTCCCGTTGCTTTCCACACCGGTGAAGGATGATGATGATGATGATGATGGCCATATGATTTCGGGGACCGTTTGGGCCTTAAAGTTTTCCTGACATTTGTCTTACAGGTGAGGAAAACCCCCGGTAAAAACCTCACCCAGAAAAACTGTCCCGACCGGGGATCGAACCCGGGCCCGCTGCGTGACAAGGCAGCACGCTACCTCGAGACCACAGCGGTGGACGTTAGATATATATTATATATATATATATATATATATATATATGCATAGAAAAATGAATGCTTGAGTCGGGATTTGAACCCGAGTCTCTAAACTCTGTACGTTTATGTTACACATATAAGAAAAATATATGTTTGTGTTGGAATACTTGGGTAGCTCAGATCGTTAGAGCGCTAAACGTACAGAGTTTCGGGTTCAAATCCCGACTCAAGCATTCATTTTTCTTTTCATATCATATTTGCCTTCATTGCCAAATGTCAAAAATATAGTTATAACATCTAAATATATAGGCCTATATATATATATATATATATATATATATATATATATATATAGGCCTATAGTTGTATTTTGAAATCATAACTAACTTAATGACACTATCAAACCCGAAAGTTCATGGCAGTGCGATCATAAGCTCTCCGCACACCCCTATCCTGAGCTAATGTTTTCTAATCATCGCCTGTGTATTCTATATCCCTCAAATCATGGTTTATATTATTCTCCTACCTCACTCTTGGCATTTTCCCTCTGGTTTTCCTACAAGAAGTTTCGATGCCCCTCTTCCATTCCCATTAGTACCACATGTCCTATCCATCACAATCTATGAGTCTTAACTGTTCTTATTATATTACATAGAAATCATGTAGTTCACTGTTATGCAGTCTTCTCCATTCACCTGCCTGTTTATCTGTATTTGGTTCAAAATTTTTCCTAAGAACTTTATTCTCAAATACTCATCTCTTTTCCTCCCTTAAAGTAAGAGTCCATGTTTCGCATCCATATAATATAACTGGTAGAATTTTTATATATTTTCAAACTATATTGTTAAGATTTATCAATATTGCTACTTACTATGTTATATAGGTGAATATATAAGCGGTAGATTAATTCATTACACTTTATTACTTTCATATATAATTTTTTATATGGTAGATTCTAGTTGTTCTTCGTTTGTGTATGTATTATTTTATTTGTTTTAGTTTTAATTATCATAAACTTTATTATATTATCAGATGCCATTTTTAATATCTAACATTATTGCGATTTTTGTATTTAAATGGAGCATATGTTTGTCCTGGTGCGTTGAAGATAAGGCAACCTGGCCTTTACTCCACGAGGCTAAAAAAATAACAAATGAAAGTAAAATGTAATGTTTTTTTAGAGGAGTGGGGCGACAACACTTCTTGTAATACATGATAGCACGCAATTCCAGAATTTAGCCTATGTTTAATTCCTTTCTATGTGTCATTTCTATCAACACTTTTAAATTCATGTTAAAGCACCGTTGAGGTTATGTAATAAGATGTTAAAATACAAAATTATTACCTGGTGAGGCAGTCGTCCTCAACTAAATTATTAAATGCTGAACAACTTGATGATGTTTAATCATTTATTTGAGGACAACTGACTTACCAGCTACCAATTTTATATTTAATATTTTATCTCATTCCTATTTGTAATTATTGTTCCTAGGTATTTAAATTCACCCGTAATATGGGCTCCTTCTCATCTCAGTCCCTCGATATGGTCCGCACCGGACACGAACTGACGATCATTTCACCCAAAGAACCTCAATCCTGATGTTATAGGCCTCTGAACATTTTTTCTCCGGTTTAAGAGACGCGACAACTTCAAAGGTGAAAGTTTTGGCCTTCTCAACAATTATCATCCATGCCAATCTGTCTCTTGGCATATTCAAATTAGTCACTTTCATTTTCTTTAGATCGTTCATTGTGTCATCCTCCCATCTGATCTTCGGTCTTCCTACAGCTCTGCCTCCTATAGGTCTCCATTTGTAGAGTTTCTCGACCAATCTCTGATCATCCATTCTTATCAAATGTCCAAGCCAACTCATTCTGAGGTTTACTATGTTCTGATTTTTGATTAATTTTTTTAAGTTCGTTATTTGTTTTGATTCTCCAACAGTTATCAGTTCCTCTATTTGGTCCAGAAATATAAGTTTGGAATAAGAATATCAGAAAATACAAAATTAAACACCCTATTGTTTGCAGATGACCAAATAATAATTGCAATTTCAGAAGATAATCTGCAGAAATGTCTGTATGAACTTAACAAAATTACAGAAGAATATGGATTGAAGATATCTACAGAGAAAACGAAAATTATAGCATTTCAAGGTGTAGATCCTGTCAGAAGTAAAATTGTACTGGACGATAACATTTTGGAACAGGTGAATAATTTTACATATCTAGGATGCAATATCTCATATGAAGAAGAAAAGGATATAAATGCAAAAATATCTAAATTTTAAAGAATCTTCAAGCCACAGTTAGTCCAAAAACATGCAAGACTAAAAGTGTATAAAACACTGGCTCTTCCAACTCTTTTGTATGGTAGAGAAGTATGGACGTTGAAACATAAGGATATACAGAGACTTAGATCTGCTGAAATGAGATATCTTCGGAGGACTGCAGGATACACACTACTAGATCACAAAAAAATGAAGACATCTTAGAAGAATTACACATGGAACCTTTAGAAAACAAAATTTCTGATTATAAGTCAAGATGGATGCAACATGTTCATCGAATGGAAGATCACAGGATACCCAAACAAATGTTAAAATATCAACCTGCAGGAAGAAGAAGACCAGGACGTCCACTCAAAAGCCTTCTGGATGGCGTTTCTCTTGAGGCCGAAACAGGTCAACAAATGGTCTATAAATTCGTGAATATACTATGATGATGATCCAGATATTCGTCTTGGAATTTCATTTTCAAAAATTAATAATTTCTGTTTTATTGTTTCTTTTAGGATCCAAGTTTCACAAGCATATGTAACTACTGGTCTAATGAGTGTTTTGTATAACCTTATTTTTGCTGTTTTTTGTTATTAAATTGCTTTTAAATTGCTCCCTAAGGTTCTATAAAGTTAATAAATCTTTTGAAGCAGTCTGTATCTCTCAGTTGATGTCTAAATGTTTTATTCAAGACTTGGAAATGTGTTATTAGATATCAGTTCTTTTCTTTTATACGTTTCTGTTACAAGGTCAGCTGATATCCGTACAGTATTGTATTTTTGCAGTGTAAGCCATATATATCCAATCTTCGTCATTCCGGGTTTTATTTTTACTGTTGGCCATTTGAAATAATATTATGAATGTCATGACCCCATTTGGTCTGCAATCGTGTTGATTACAACATTGATATAAAACCCCATACTCACCCCATCGTTTAACTACCGACACCCTGTGATACTGGGGAGGAAAATGGGGGAAAAGAGAACCCAAAAAAAAGCTGTATCTTTCTTTCAGGCAATAAAATTTAATTCAAGGGGATTTCCCGTGTTGGGTAAATGATAGTATTTATGGCCCTGCTGGCTGGACTCCTCTGATAAAACAAGTCTCCGGTATTAAGTCAACAGTCGCAAACATAAAACAAGGCGTTTTCTTGTCTTATTGTTTTGTTCTTCAATACGGGGTTCGCGACCTCTTATCTTCCCGTAATTTTCGTTAGCATACAAATGTTAATAATTAGAAAGGGTAGGGTTTATACGTAATTACAAATAGGAATGAGATGCACAAAGAAATTTAACATAGGCCCAATTCTGGAAATGCGTGCTATTATATTAGATTTATTTAGCCTGGTGGAGTTAAGACCATGTGACCTTCTCTTCCACTCACCAGGACAAACATATGTTACATCAGAATATAACAATTAACTCTAATATTAAATACTAAATAAAAATTTGATCAAAAAGATAATATCTATTATATTACGATCTATAATGCAACCAGTTAATGTTAGTTAAAATTAAGACTAAAACTAATAATAAAATGTATACAAGCAAGACATATTAAATTGTCCCTGTCTAATGTATATAAAAAAACAAAGAGAAATAATGACATGTGGAAAACTAATTTTACGATTATACAATATTTAAAACAAAACAAAAGAAAATAATTGTTATTCTTAATATTATTTTCATAAATAATTAAATGTATTAATTGTTAAAAGAATATTAACAGTGAGGTGTATAAGTTAGTTTGTTATTAAATAATTCTTTATTTTGTTTTTTAAGGATGTTATAGTTTGACAGTCTCTGACATAGGGCGGAAGGGAATTCCATGTTTTGGTAAGTGAGACTGTAAAAGATAATGAATAATATACAGTGTGATGAGGAGGGATATAAAGGACAATGTGCTGATGGGATCCAATGTCAAGATTATGCATTGCAGAGACTCTTGATGTCCCAACTCCTTTCAAAAAACGTTAAACTGAAAATATATAAAACTGTTATTTATTTTATATTCATATGTATTTTTAATAGATGCATACATACATAGTGTTCTGCACAAGAGCAGGTCTTTCACTGCAAACTCAGCATTCTCCACTCTTCCCATAACTCAGCTTTCCTTTTTGTATCTGCATACAAACCATTTATTTCAATATTGTCTATCATCTGATGTCTTTTTCTGCCTCTTTCTTCCTGTTGTTCATTCCTTCTAAGGCATCCGTCAACAGGCAGTTTCTTCTTAGCTAGTGGCCAATCCAATTTATTTACATTTTCTTTATGAGTTCCAGCATTGTTCTTCCTTCACCTACTCTGCCTAGCGCATCTTTATTTTTTTATTTTGTCTGTCCATTTTATGCGTTCCATCCTTCTCCATATCAACATCTCAAAAGCTTCCAGTCGCTTTTCCTCATCCCGTCGTAATGTCCAAGTCTCTGCACCATACAATGCTACACTCCACACAAAACACTTCACTAGCCTCTTCCGTAATTCTTTTGCCAAAGGCCATTATTAATCCATATATATATATATATATATATATATGTATGAACAGACAGGTGAATGGAGAAGACTACAAACAATGTACTACATGGTCTTTATAGGAAGCCAGATATAATAAGAACAGTTAAGTCTCGTAGACTGCGATGGGCAGGACATGTGGAAGGAATGGGGAATAAAAGACGGGCATGGGAAAACCAGAGACAAAGCGCAGAGTACGTAGGCCAAGAACGAGGCGGGAGAATAATATTAACCATTATTAGAGTGAAGTAGATAATACAGGACATGATTGGAAAACATTAGATCAAGATAGATGTATGGAGAGCTTATGTCCGTGCGACCATGAACCTGCGGGTTCGATAGTTCCAGTGAGTTAATTATTTAAAATGATTGAACCGCTGAAAACAACTTGGTCATTTAATTGAACCGCCTCAACAAACGAAGAAGGAATAAAGGATGTTGGTTGCATTACTTTTATGACGAGGATTGGATGTGTCAGCAGGAATCGCCTTGTTGATTCTGGAGGGTGAGGTTATACGCCTCCCCTTTCCAAATCAACCGACTCATCCCCCCTCGTGCACTTTTTTCGTCATCCATTTATTTTTCCTGGGAGATTTAGTATATATGTTATGTCAACTGGATTTTATAGGAAACTCACTTCTAACTGGCGCTGATGTCGAGGGAAAAAAATGACTATAGTTTTCGATAGTCACCTACACCCCAAGCTTTTGCTTGGGATTACCAGAGGGGGTGAACACCACCTACACTATCAGACAGCAATCATTTCCACACGAAGAAAAAAATATGTTAGCTCAAGCTATTTATTTTATGTATGGGAAGTTATCATTACTCCAGGCTTTCCCCTCGTTACTGCGACATTATGAGAGATTCTCTTTTATATGATATTATGTTTTAACGGTCTTCCACTTGGGATAAGAATTGTGAATATTTCAGGAAAGAACCCTACACAAGATAAGAAAGAAAATGTTTATTGCTAGAGTAATGGTATGTCTTACTATACGATTTCATTTGTTTTATGACTCGTTTTATTTTGAAGTCCTATTGGGCAAACGAATTTGACAACGCGAAGGAATAGGCTTAAAAAACTATAAAATTGGGCTCTTAACCGTTCAAGCAGAAGAAAAAAATAGAAACAGCAGAAATGAAGTATAGATTAATTCAAATGTCGAAATAAAATGTATTTAATTCATAAAACGTTTTAATACAAAGCTGCGTAATTGAAGACGCGAACCTGCGATCTTCATTAACAGAAACAACGACCGCATGTTTTACCGCTGAGCTATCAGGACACGTAGGAGAGTCTTCAGTTCATGCCACATAACACAGTAGCTCAGGGACTGCACAATTATGACTAGTTTCCTAGTTTGAACCCAGCGCTGTGTCAACTATGACGCGTTCAAGAAATGACTCATTTTTTATCGAAGGGTGTACATTAAATACAAAAAAAAAATTACAATAATAGCAAGTACTAAACAATTAATTATCTGATAACACTAAACAATATCAAAATAATGTCTAATAATACAATAAAATTAAATACAATTAAAATTAAATTAATGGAAGAATGTATGCACAAAGGAATAACAGCTCGAATCTACTATACATAAAAAAATACATGGAAATAAGTACAAAGAAAGTAATAAACTATAATGTATTAATCTATCGCTTATATATAAGGCATTAGATAAATATATTGAGAAATCTTATACTATTTTGATAAATAATGAGAAAATTATTAAGTGTTAAAAATTGAGTATATTCCCGGGCAATGCCGGGTAATCAACACGGGATATCTAAAAATAACACTGGTCAACATGATTTTTGTCTCATGAGTACCAATCAGTTGTACTTAATGCAGTTTTTTATCGTGTTTTCAAATATGTATTCGGAATTTCTCCATCACCCACAGTATTTTATTTCAATTTCAATTAATGGATTTAAATAATTATTTTAATAAACGTTTTTTCGTCCGTTTGTCCATTGTAAAGTAAAACCAAATGAGCTAACTCAAATGATTTCAGCTATGGAAAAGATATATCAAGGCGAATGGAATCCTAATATGCTGACCGATTATTGTCGAACCATCAAGAGGGATGCTTCACAGACGAAATATAGCAGAAAATCGCCATTTCTTACTTTCTACGTGAGTCCGAATGTTCGAATATTGTGTAGTTACGAATGTAGAAAATATTAAAGTGTTTGAAATTATAAATTCCTGCCTGTCGGAAACCTTACGTGATGGGGAAAAACCGATATAATATTTGAATTCAGGAGACAAAGTACTCTCAGAATCACATATTTTTCTTTCTGAGACAAAAAAAAAAGTTTCTTTTTTGTTGCTCACTGTAATTACGATATAAATTTACAATTATTTTTTAATATAAAAATCGTAGGTAATATTTCGTTGGACAATTGGATATGTAGGCCTAATTCCACTAACAATTGTTTTTTATGAAGACGTATTCATTTTTTTGTAAAGTTTAGCAGTTGACTGTAGTTGTGAGATCGGTGATTGTTTTTTTATGCACTCGTGTCGGTTGGACAGATTAGCTCTAACTTTTTGTTGACATTTGAATATCGCAGAATGACTTGCTACATTTGTTCAGACCCATCTCCTTACATGAAGGGGAAGAAAAGATGAAATTCTTTGCAAATTCAATTTGCATCACGAAAGGAAAAGAGAACTGAATGATAAATATATACGCGTCTTACACATTTAAATAATGTACGACATCAAAATTAAATTTCCCTTAATTCTTTTTCTTATGAACAAAAGCGATTCAGAAAGAATAAAAAATTGCAGTTTACCTTTCTTCGCTTTTTTTAACCTAATCTTTTTTCCACGGTAGCTTTTTATATTCTTTTGGTATATAATTCTTCTGTCAATAACTGGGCCTATAAGAAAAAGCAAATGTACATTTGATATGCAGTGGTCCCATTGTGATTCCCATTTCCCCATTCCCCCTGCTTTCCTTTTATTTCCTTGGAAGGAAAAAAAATGTAATAGCTGGTTTTCTCTCTTTCTGATTTCTCTCTCTCTCTCTCTATCCTTGTAGAATACAGGTAAAAGCAAAGGTTTTTATTCCAACTCCTTTTTCTTTCAACATTTTGTGAAAAGAAAAGGTATGGCCGTCTCTCTCGAGGGATTTTGAAGGCAAATGATATGTTTGATGTTTTCATTTGCTCTTTATTAAATCTGTCTTCTGATCGCTGACGAAGTCCATTAAAGCAACTTTTCTTCTTTCAGTTTGAAACGACAGTAAATGAATAGAAAAATGTTGTCAATATCCCTGTGTTTAATTCTGGTCCTATGTAATATTCAAGCAGAAAGTAATATTGTTGCTTCTTTTTATCTTTCTGTTTGTGTCCAGTGGCCTTAAATCCTCTTTCTACAAAATTCTTAATTAAAAAGAGGTACATTTTTCAAATAGATTAGGTTTCAGCGTTTTTTAAGGAAACATAATCGTTGCAAAGACAAACATTTGAAATGGAGATATTTAATCAAGTATTTTATTATTATATACAACTTTCCTCATTAGAGGATTACCTCAAGGGCAAAGTGATACAGACAATTAATTTTTGGAATTGATGAAATACATTTTGTAAATAAATTTAAAAAATCAAATTGTAGGCCTAATTGAAGTATACATACTATAAAGTAAATACGGTTTCTTAAAATTGAGATTGATCCTCTAATGGCAGCGATGGCAATTTTAGAAAGAACACCCTGTCCAAATCTTAGGAATTCCAAAATTTGGCTAAGAATCCTGGTATAGTACCTCTTGCCGCGATCATCAATCCTGTGACAGTTATACTATCTAATTGGTAATTATCTTTGTAATAGTCAATTGTTGGTTCATATATGGCTTTCCTTTCACAGTCAACTTCCTCAGGTTGACCACTATGAGTCTCAAAACGAATTATGGGATCTAATATCATACCAATTCTTATAAGATGGTCTAAATGCTATAATATCTATTCGTTTGATGAAGTTCATGGTTTGGCCACAAGTGGGAGTAAGAGACGAATAGATGTTAGTGCATTTAGACCATCTTATAAGAATCCGTATGATAATAATAATAATAATAATATAATAATAATAATAATAATAATAGTTTTATTTTACCTGGCAGAGGCCAACCAGGTTTTAAAAAAATACAAAAAATAGTCTTATATCCATACATAAAAGATTACATGTTATATATAGAATACAAATATTATTTATAATGTATTTTGATTTGGTCAAGATTTAACGAATTCACGTTTTATTTGTGGTATTCGCAAATTTGATCATGTTACACCGTCTCTGGAACAATTATCGTGGCTTCGTCTAAGAGATCTTAGAACTGACCATTCCCTATCCCTTCTCTATAAAATACTTCACACATCATCGCCTAATTATTTATCACGCCGCTTCATCAGACTATCCGACACACATAATCTTGACACTCGATCCCATCAGCACATTGTCCTTTATATCCCTCCTCATCACACTGTATATTATTCATTATCTTTTACGGTCTCACTTACCAAAACATGGAATCCCCTTCCGCCCTATGTCAGAGACTGTCAAACTATAACAAAAACAAACTAAAGAATTATTTAATAACAAACTAACTTATACACCTCACTGATAGTATTCTTTTAACAATTAATACATTTAATTATTTATGAAAATAATATTAAGATTAACAAATATTTTTATTTGTTTTGTTTTAAATATTGTATAATCGTAAAATTAGTTTTCTATATCTCATTATTTGTCTTTGTTTTTTATATACATTAGACAGGGACAATTTAATATGTCTTGCTTGTATACATTTTATTATTAGTTTTAGTCTTAATTTTAACTAACATTAACTGGTTGCATTATAGATCGTAATATAATAGATATTATCTTTTTGATCAAATTTTTATTTAGTATTTAATATTAGAGTTAATTGAGATTGTTATATTCTGATGTAATATATGTTTGTCCTGGTGAGTGGAAGAGAAGACCACATGGTCGTAACTCCACCAGGCTAAATAAATCTATAGTATGTACAAGATATATATATATATATATATATATATATAATTGAAGACAAATCATTGGTGCCGGAAAAATGTGTCAACATTGTTAAAACCGCAAATAGATATATATAATTTTCCTCCATTCGTCTCTATTATAGCACATTTCTTCCTCTATTATCCAGTCCTTCAAACTTTCTCTAATCCCTTGGATCCATGGCGAGATTTGGTCGTCCTTTCCTTCTCGTTCCTGATGGTGTCCATTCCATTATTTTCTGGTAATCTTACATCTTCCATTCTCTTAATATGCCCGTACCAATCTGTGCGTTTAATTACCCCCATTTCATCTTCCAGTATCAAATCTTGATGAATGTCTTCTATGGCCATATACTTGATTTTTTCCATATTCACATTTAGTCACCGTTTATTACATTCTTGAATCAATATTCGGGTAATTATATTCTATGTCTTCATATTCTTGTGCCAAAATAAGTTGATCATCCGCAAATTTGAGGGAATATATTGTTGATTCCCCATCTATTGGAATTACCATAGTTTAATAATAATAATAATAATAATAATAATAATAATAATAATAATAATAATAATAGTGAAGTTGTGTAGAAAATAATGGAGAGAGTAAGTAAGCAAATGAAAGGCGGGACTTGATCCAAGGAGTGGCTTGAGTCATAAGGCAATCATTGTTTCTCCATCAACCAATCGCAGGTGAGGGCCTGGGTAGATAATACTAGAGTACGAGGGTAATAAAAATGTACCGTGGAGGAGCATATATATACATATATACACACACCTGATTATTATTCTCTGCGAGCTGCTGTAGGAGAAGGGGGGGGGAGGTGAGGAGAAAGATGGAAGGAAGGCGATGGAAAGGGTTCGCATTGATGGATGTTCGATTCACAACCAGACTACTGATGACTTGAGCGAGTAGAACATGACAGGCTCAAGTACACCTTAATGAATTTTACTGTTTGTCACACAATATGACATTTTACACAAAACTTTAGTGTTTTTTAAAGAATAGGCTATCACTGGCACTATCGAACCCGTAGGTTCATGGTCGCGCGGACATAAGCTCTCCATACATCCCTATCCTGAGCTAATGCTTTCCAATCATTCCCTATATAATCTACTTCCCACAAATCATAGTTAATGTTATTCTCCCACCTCATTCTTGGTTTACCAACTGGGCGTTTCCCCTCTGGCTTTCCTACAAGAAGCTTCCATGCAAGTTTTTCATTCCCCACACGTGCAACATGTCCTGCCCATCGCAGTCTACGAGACTTAACTGTTCTTATTATATCTGGCTTCCTATAAAGACCATGTAGTTCATTGTTATGTAGTCTTCTCCATTCACCTGTCTGTTCATCTCTGTTTGGTCCAAAAATTTTCCTAAATACTTTATTCTCAAATACTCGTAATCTCCTTTCGTCCCTTAAAGTAAGAGTCCATGTTTCGCACCCATATAATATAACTGGTAGAATAATAGTTTTATATATTTTCAGTTTAATGTTTTTTTAAAGGAGTTGGGACATCAAGAGTCTCTGTAATGCATAATAGCACGCATTTCCAGAATTGAGCCTATGTTTAATTTCTTTGTGCATCTCATTCCTATTTGTGATTATTGTTCCTAGGTAATTATATCACCCAGTTCCTCAAATTTTTTCTCATTTGTCATTAGCTGTCCATTTCCATTATATAATGTATTTCTACGTGTTGCCATGTAATTAGTTTTATTTTTAATTTCACAAATAGAATTGACAACATGAGAAACAACTGGTGTGAACATGTTAAAAGAAGCCTACAGATAGAATCCTTCAGCTGTTATTAAAGTACAAACCAATAGGACATAGAAATGTTGGACGCCCATTTACTAGATGGGAGGATTCATTAAATCCCACTTGATGTGAAAACAGGTCACTAGGCCTAATTTCACGAGTAGAATAGGAAGAATAAGATTGTATTGGGTGGCAAACAGAAAAATTCATAGATTACTAGCTAATATCCTGTGTGCGCTGCCACGCCTGAATTTATTAAATGTGTTTATGTGTTTAGTTGAATAAGTAAATAGAAAAATAATTATAAATTTATATCGTAATTATTTTTATATACCCTGTGCTGATTACCCGGCGATACTCGGGAATCTACTTATTCCTATCATCTTGGCATAAATGAGCTGAAAGACAAAAAAGTTATTGAGAGTTATCCGTAAAAGACATATGCCTATGCTGCGCAGACTTTTATGTACTTTTTTTTTAGATATTAAATTCTGTGTACATTAATTTGGTGTACGCTATGTGTTTAGGCAGCGTAAGTCATTTAAGCGTCCAAAAAGTTCCGAAAAAACACATATTTTTCACTACAGAGAATGATTTTTAAGGTGGAGGAGTTGAGTAATACAACTCTCTTATAGCCTAAAACCTTCCCGAGAAATTCCTGAATATTTTACTGAACATTTTACAAAAAAGAACATCACAATCTGATGAATGGCGTGGTAATGCATAAAGGGCAAATAAACAAACAGACATTCGTTTATATATAGGCCTACATGTAAATAACGATTTTCCGCTACCTCTTGTGTGAATTGAGAATACTTCATATATAAGAAAAATGTATGTTTGTGTTGGAATACTTGGGTAGCTCAGTTGGTTAGAGCGCTAAACGTACAGAGTTTAGAGACTCGGGTTCAAATTCTGACTCAAGTGTTCATATTTCTTTTCATATCATATATATATATATATATATATATATAAGTTATATATATAAGTTTGTACCTACTTTTCTCCAAAGTTAATTTTTACATGGAAAAAGGCCCACGTGACCAAAACAGCCCTTTTTTACATGAGAAATACAACTTTAAGAAATGGCAGCTACAACTAACTAACTAACTCACTGCCTCTATCGATTCCGAAGGCTCCTAGCGGACATATGCTCTCCAAATATCCCTATCCTGAGATAATGCTTTCCAATCATCCCCTGCATAATCTACTTCCCTCAAATCATCGGTGATGTTATTTTCCCACCTCATTCTTGGTCTACCAACAGGGTGTTTCCCTCTGGTTTTCCTATAAGAAGCTTCATTGCACGTCTTTCATCCCCCATTCGTGCCACATGTCCTGTCCATCGCAGTCTAGAGACCTAACTGGTATAATATCTGGCTTCCTATATATATCATGTAGCTCACTGTTATGTAGTTTTTTTTCTCCATTCACCTGTCTATTCATCTCTTTTTGGCCCAAAAATTTTCCTAGGAATTTATTCTCAAATACTCGTAATCTTCTTTCCTGCCTTAAAGTAAGAGTCCATGTTTCACATCCATATAATATAACTGGTAGAATAACAGTTTTATATATTTTCAGTTTAACGTTTTTTGAAAGAACAGCAATACTCCCTGTAATGCATACATCCATCCATCCATCCATAGTAATTCTGCCCGAGGACAGCTCTCTCACAGCAATCATAGCATTTTTCATGCTACGCTTTGCAGCTTTACTAGGGAATTATATGTGGTAGCTTCCTGTTGCTTTCCACACCGGTGAAGGATGATCATAATAATGATAAGGATGATGTTGGTGACCGGATGATTTTCGGTGACTGTTGGGCCCTAAGCTTCCTACATTTATCTTACAGGTGAGGAAAAACCCCGAAAAAACTCACCCAGGAGCCAGTCCCGACCGGGAATCGAACTCGAGCCCGCTGCGTGACTCTACCTCGAGACCACAGTGGTGGACCCGGTAACACATAGTAGCATGTATTTCCAGAATTGAGCCTATGTTCAATTTCTTTGTGCATCTCATTCTTTGATAAATTGATTGCAAGAATTACTTGAGTCGATGTTTCCCGAAACGAAAGGAGGACCAGTAGCTGAATGTAACATAGTTTTAAATGCAGATGAGGAAAATGAATGTGAGGTGACTTGAGTGAAGTAGGTGATGCCAGAGGCGACCGGTACAACAAAATATGGACAGTGCATCATGCAGGTAGACAGGCAAATTGTAGGCCCTGAGAGTGGCCGATGGACGTCTGGCTACTGAATTCATTGTAGATATAACTTGGTATGAATAATGACCCAGATTGGTTGGCAATAAACATCGGACGTACGGCTACAGCTGAAGGTCTGGGCGATGTAACACTCCAAAGCTGAAACACTATCTTCATTACGTACTTAAACATTTTACTAAAGGAGAATGTTTGTAACAGTATTTTGTTCACCCTATACTAATCGTCATCATCATCCAGGGTTTCATGAAAGCTAGAATTGTTAAAATTGTACAGACCATCTTCTGTGTGGGTGTCCAAAATTTATCCTTCCGTGTGGTTTATAATTTAGCAATGATTTTGGAAATCTTTCTATATGTTATTTCCAGTCGTTCCTATATTAATAATGGCCTAATTATCATTCTGTTTTTAGGGAATTTACCAGAGAGGCCTTGGTATCCATTACCAACGACAAGTAATTGCTCAACTTACTTTCCTAGGGAAGGAAAGTAATTGACTTAATAATGCAGAAAATGTTACTTACTTAAAATTTTATTGAGTAATCTTATTGTAACACACTTATTTCTCACTTTGATAATTCAAATAGTTACAATTGTTAGAACTATTAACAATATTTCCAACGTGGATTGGTGGTGTCTTGAGCAGCATGAGGGGGAAAGGATTACACGAGGGAAATTTTAAATGAAATATGGAAATCTATTTTTTTTAAAGAATCAATTGATTTGGTGCTTATTTGAAGAAAATCTATTACCGTAAAACGGGGCTACTTTGACTCGAGGGGCAACTTTGACAGAATTGGGGCTTCTTTGACATTTTAAATTTTTTTGCGTGTTTTGGGCTATTTTGACAACAATTCAATGGTGTAGACATTTCCTTGAAGGCGCAAGAATAATTAAGTTGTTTTAAAAGAGGATGTTAATTGTTGGAGACACATCTGTGTCACTTTCAACAACAATGAATTCCCAACAAGGAGAAGTTATTAGATATTATCTTTTGATCAAATTTTTACTTAGTGTTTAATATTAGAGTTAATTTTGATTGTTATATTCTTATGTAATATATGTTTGTCCTGGTGGGTGGAAGAGAAGGCCACATGGCCTTAACTCCACCAGGCTAAATAAATAAATAAATATAAATAAATATAAAATTGTGATTTTCGGTTTTACAGGGGTAAGGACTGGATTTGTTGTGTAAGATGCAAGCTCTGGGTCTGTGGTGTAACAGAGGATCGAACAATTCTCAATATGAATGTGAACTATGTGAAGATGAGATGTGAAAATCTGTTTTTTTCTACTGTTGTTTCAAAAATTGTTGTTTTCTAATTAATTCCTGTTTGTCTAACTACAATAATTATATAATTTTTGTGTTCTGTTGCGTGTCAGAATTGATAAAGAAGTTTAAGTTTATTTTGTCAAATTACAGTTATAAAACATTTGTAGTAAGGTTGTTTACAATAAAAATATTTATAAAAAGATAAATTGGTGTCAAAGTAGTACCTACAGTGTGTCTACTTTGAATTATAGTGAAAACAAATGTGATGTCAAAGTAGCCCCAGCACATGGGCAAAACAGACCTAAACAAAACTCATTGTTGTCCTACTAAGTTTTTGTTTGAGGAGAACAGTACCAAATGGGATTTGTAGTCTAAGGTTCAATTGGTACAATAAATCATACATTCAATTTTTTTCGGCATAAATCATACGAGTTAGGCCTTGAAAACCTTCAAAAATATGTCAAAGTAGCCCCCCGTTTTACGGTATGTTTAGTGATTAAATAGATTAAAAGTGTTAACCCTTAAATTTGTAACGTATCATCACTTGGTTCAATTAATTTAATATTTTAAATAAATCAGAAGAAGATGAGCAAAAAGAAACCACTTAAATGTGAGCCTAATTATACAATGTACCTAATAATAACAGTTACATAAGATTCCGTTTTCACTGCGGTCCGCCACATTCAAATAAGTAACAGAAGAAATTTGTGTTTTGTCAATTTAAGGGTTGAAGTTTTATACGATTTTCATATTTATTTAAACACAAATTAGTTACAACTCTTTCAGTACTTTGTACCTTCTTCACACGAATACTACGAATACAAATCAATTTTGTTATATATATATATATATATATATATCGATGTTAACAATTAAAATTAGGCCAATGTGAAAAATATGTCAAACATTTAATTATAACATCGAAATAAAGAGGCGTAAACATCTTTAATTTGTTTACTTGTAGTAGGAGCTACTATACGGCAGTGGAGACCGAGTTTGTACTAGATTTGCTTGCGAGCGTAATTGGTAGCGCACTGGAGTATCAATCCAGAGGCCCGCGTTCAAATTCCGTCCAAGCATTTATTTTTATGTCATACACACACACATATACACGCCTGTGTATGAGTAGTTACAAAATATATGTTTTGTGTTTTATGTTCTAATAAATTTTACTCACTAATTATACAAAATAAAGGTAACTGACGTAACAACAAATGCTTCTGCGCGGTGTAAGATTTAATTAAAATTTTAAAAAATATTTTTGTTCGTATTATAAATATTAATTGTATTGTATTTATAAATTGTAATTCTTCTTCATCTTCCGAATGCAGTATTGGGTGATGATGCCCGTTCTGCGACTACAAAAACTGACCTTTCCATCGGTTGAAGGGTCTTCCGAGGTCTCTTTTGCCTATAACTTGTAATTGTTTATGTTTATTGTAATTTAGATGTAATACTTTGTTTTTGTATTTTTTTAAACCTGGTTGAGTGGCAGACAAGGCCTTAAGGCCTTAACTCTGCCAGGTAAAATAAAGCTATTATTATTTTTATTATTATTATTATTATTATTAGTTTGTTTATATTCTACAATATTTTGGGTTGTAGGCACTTGACAAGCTTTTCAATGGTCCTTATAGGCCTGCCACTTTGGGAAGCAGAGAAGAAAATTTAATTTTCATGTGTTCTGTCAAATTTTACATGGAATTGTCTGACAATGAATAGGTCTATCTCGTAATTCATTTTACTTTTTTTTTTTCAATTGAACAAAAACAGGCCTATGTTTTTTCCCAAAGATGTCATGAATGGTATGCGGTCAACGTACCAACCCAATGAGGCATCTAACATATTACCAGGATGAAAATGATCGGTAAATTTTGCTTAGAGGCCTCTTTGTACATGCCAAAGGATCTTTTATGAGCCTGAAAATCTTCAGATTCGGGACCCACAACTTGAACCTCCGTAAGGACTTTATCCTTGGATTTTTTCATCCTAAAATCAATCGATTTCTGCGACCATCGGAACAAGAGGCAAGGAACATAGCCACTACTCCATCGCTGCCGATTTTTCTCAATTCATGTCCAATGTCATTCTACTGGATAAGAAAAGAAATGAAGATATAAGAAAGGAACTAAATATTTTCAAACTTACAGACCGAATAATTAAATATAGGAACGACTGGAAAGAACATATTGATAGAATGCCAGAAGAATGATTTCCAAAATTATTGCTAAATTATAAACTGCACGGAAGGAGAAATTTTGGACGCCCACACAGAAGATGGTCTGAACTATTTTAAAAATTCTAGCTTTCATGAAACCGGAACGTGCCAACAGGCTTAATCCCTGGATGCTGATGATGACATTCTGCCACTTCATTCTTGGCCTATCTACTTGGTATATATCACTCCTATGGTCAATTGACATAAACTTCAAGTAACTGCTTAAATACGACGTTAAGCAACAGTCGAAGAGAAATAATGACAAGTTTTGTTGTCCGCATAGCAGACTTATTCTCTAGGTCTCACGAAAAGAAACTGCAGAAATAATTATCCTCGTTTCTTGTAAGGATATCAGTTTACAAGATTGTTTCGCAAGAATTAAATAGCAAAGGTTGTTGAATCCCAGATTTGTTTGTAGGGGAATTTCCTATTGTCTCGTTGCACAACAGATACAAAAAGTAGCCCGAGTTTCTTGTATTAACAATGTGGGAGGTAATAGTCGTAAAGGAATTAGACAACCGTTAAATTTGCTGGGGTTTACTTGCTCGCAGACCACACAACACGGCCGGATGGGGCGCGCCGAGACTCGGACAGTGGCCACTTGCCTGCCCGGCCGTGCGCCCTCCGTCTTCACGCTCCGATACTCACCTGTTCCTTAGAACAACCGATCTTCTATTGTTTTCGTAACTGGGCTTTGAAAAACGTATTTGCAACTCTGTTTAGGCATGTGTTATTACATCGGCTAATGTAATTATAGTCCAGCGCCGTAGCCGAGTGGTTAAGGCAAGATGCATTGTCGCAGATCTTCGGGACTTCGCTGGTTCGAGTCCCGATGGGCGAAGAAATTTTCTCATGGGATTTCGGTCAGTATGGCACCCAGTACCGTGAGGCATTTGGGTAGCTACAATAAGTAGCGACTCCAGGTTGAGGAGACCAGCTGTAACGGCTGGGGGACCCGATATGCTGACCACATGTTACCCCTACACTGATTAGATGATCGTGTACCTCTTTATACCAGCAGCTGTCTGGTTAGGCCAAAGGCCTTGTAGACCTGTCTTGCCATGGCAGTTTTCTTTTTTAATGTAACAATAGTAGAAAATAATATCTTCTTCATTCCTCTAGCAACTTTCAATAACTATTTTAACTTGCTGCCACTATCGAACCCATAGGTTCATGGCCGCTTGGACGTAATCTCTCCACGCTTCGCTATCCTGAACTAATATCTTCCAATCATCCCCTGTATAATCTACTTCCCTCAAATCATGGTTCATATTTTTCTCCCACTTCATTCTTGGTCTACCATCTCGGCATTTTCTCTCTGGTTTTCCTGTAAGAAGCTTCCACGCCTCTCTTTCATTCCCCATTCACGCCACATGTCTTGCTAATCGCAGTCAACGAGACTTAACTGTTCTTATTATATCTGGCTTCCTATAAAGACCATGTAGTTCATTGTTATGTAGTCTTCTCCATTCACCTGTTTGTTCATCTCTCTTTGGTCCAAAAATTGTTCTAAGAACTTTATTCTCAAATGGTTGAATGCAGGCTTTCACGGCCGGTAATCATGATGTTGAGTGATTCCGGGCTATGTGGCCGCGGTGCATTACACAGGTCGACAAGGTTTTCTTCACAAGAAATCTGATTTGTGAATCTAGTGCATTTTTCATACAGAATTCAGATATGTAGTCAGGATTTTTCCATCAGGCACAATTTTTTTGTGACAGCTACTTTTTAAAAATCGATTTCAGCATTTTCTTTGACCTGTCATAGGAACCTTTACCTCATATGAAGAGTTCCCTGTACCAGTATATGCAGATATGACCTTAACTCATAACTCTGATTCTGACCTAGTTCAATCTGAAAATGATTCACATGGAAATAAAAATGATCTTACATAAAAGATGACCGAAAATCACTATCTACCACTTTCTAAGTAAGTTAGAATGAGTTAGAGTTAGATGGATTTTTTTAAAAATTATAAAAAAATATAAAAAATCTAAATGAATATCACAGAAAACTCTTGCCTGTTAGGAAAAAACTGAAATTATATTTAAATTCAGGATGAAAAATATTTCTAAAATCTCTTATTTTTATTCTTGTAAAAGGAAAAAAAAAAGTTAATTTTTGTCGACCAGTGTTATTGGTGTTTCTGACATTTTATTCTCAAATACTCGTATTCTTTTACCCTCCCTTAAAGTAAGAGTCCATGTTTCGCATCCATATAATATAACTGGTAGAATAACTGTTTTGCATATTTTCAGTTTAACGTTTTTTTTAGAGAATTTGGGATGAGAAGAGTCCCTGTAATGCATTATACTCGTAGCATGTGTTTCCAGGATAGAGCCTATTTGAAGCGACAACAGTGTAAGAGATGTTTTGATGATCTTGGAACATTTTTTTTTCTGCAGGTCAGTGTGAGAAACAAAAGACTAACAAATTGTGTTCCCAGAAGAACATATTGATTAAAAAGAATCACAACAATTTGCAGGAAGTGGATGATTATTAAAATTGAATTTATATTGGGAAGTTAGATGGCCGGGGGTCAGAGAGGAGCTCCCCGCTGTGGGCCCCCTTATGTTTCACAGCAGCAGGGGGCCAACATCCTATCTGGAGCCGCGAACAAAAGATGCCGTAGTAATTACCAATACCATATCAACCAATACACGGACAAGCAATCACTCACACAGCGCTTTTCTCTATTCTTAATTACCCCACAACTGTCGTTAGGCCTGCATATCTTTCCATCCACAACCAGTTGAAATGTCTAACTTATGCGATTGAATATATGCAATCATTTACTTTTTTTTTTTTTTCGTCTGGTTCAGATGGCAGTATGCCTGTTACGTGACTAGCGGTAACCCAGGTTCGATAGCTGACGCTATTCAACATTTTAATTGTAGATTTGATTGAAAAAGTGGATGAATTCATATATCTAGGAACAATAATTAAAAATAGGAATGAGATGCTAAAAAAATTAAACATAGGCTCAATTCTGGAAATGCGTGCTATTATGTATTACAGAGACTCTTGACGTCCCAACTCCTTTCAAAAAACGTTAAACTGAAAATATATAAAACTGTTATTCTACCAGTTATATTATATGGATGTGAAACATGGACTCTTACTTTAAGAGAGGAAAGAAGATTAGGAGTATTTGAGAATAAAGTTCTTAGGAAATTTTTTTGACCAAAGAGAGGTGAACAGACAGGTGAATGGAGAAGACTGCATAACAGTGAACTACATGGTCTTTATAGGAAGCCAGATATAATAAGATCAGTTAAGACTCCTAGACTCCGATGGACAGGACATGCGGCACGAATGGGGAATGAAAGAATTGCATGGAAGCTTCTTGTAGGAAAACCAGAGAGAAAACGCCCAGTTGGTTGACCAAGAATGGGGTGGGAGAATAACATTAACCATGATTTGAGGAAAGTAGATTACAAAGGGGATGATTGGAAAACATTAGTTCAGGATAGGGATGTATGGAAATCTTATGTCCGCGCGACTATGAACCTGTGAGTTCGATAGAACCAGTGAGTTAGTTAGAATAAATAAAACTTAACAAAAAAAAATAATAAAAATATTATTATTATTTTTATTTTTTATTTCAGGATTGTTTTTGTTATAACCAAAATATAATTTTTTTTCCACACTTCCTGGTCTTGCGTGTCTGCTTCTGTCATATTTCTCTTGTATTATTATTATATTCTATTATTATTATTATTATTATTATTATTATTATTATTATTGCTATTGTTATTCATATTTATTATTATTGTTACTATTATTTATTTTTATTCTTTTATTTTTATAACTATTATTATTATTGTTATTATTTTTTAATTTTATTATTATTATTGTTATTATTATTAGTATTAATATATTTATTATATTCATTATTATTATTATTATTATTATTATTATTATTATTATATTATTATATTATGAAGCAGTGGGTATCTATGTAGTTTTTGACACAAGGTGTGTCTTACTGGTCAATTGTCAGATCTGAGCAAATCTTGTGATGGAAAATCCAGCCCATTTTTATTGGCTGTGTTCGTCGTCTCATTCCCTGATACACCTAAGTGTTCACCTATTGTTCTTGTTCCCTCGTTGTTCCGATGTTCGCAGAGCAAATATTTACAGCCCATGAAGAAAACAGCATCCCCCAGCGGGAGGCCTCCCCCTCCCGCCCAAATAACGTACCTTCCGACAAAGAACTCACATCGAAATTATTGGTTTCTGACCCTTAGCCGTCCTCTTCTTGTGTGGGGAGCAAAATAAAATACCAACTTGTTTCTGGGCCGCGCTATAACAACGCTAATAATGAAAAAAAAAAAAAGTTGGGAAGGAGTTTTGTGTGAATGAGACAAATTCGTGCGGTTGTGTATTGTTTTGAGTGGCTATTGTTGGGTGTTAATGGGGTTATGCACGTCATCTTAATTATTGCAATGGCTAACATTAACTACCCTTCCATTATCTTCAACTCTACTTCTCTCTCATCAAATGAATGTTCTGAGTTTTCAAAGTGTGGTCAGAGTACCACCGCTGAGCCTAATTCATATATAAACATTTTAAATTAAGATTCTGTAGAGCTTGAAATACGACTACTAACTAACTAACTCATTAGCACTATCGAACCAGTAGGTTCATGGCCACGCAGACACAAGCCCTCCATGCATCGCTATCCTGATCGAATTATTCCCAATCATCCCTTACATAATCTCCAAAAACTCCAATCTCCAAGCGCGATATGCCTAGAAGGCCCTTGGCATACTATCCGGCTGCTGGCCTCACATCCAGATATGTTAATCACAGAGGTAGATGACCATCTAATCAGTGTAGGGGTGACATGTGGTCAGCATGCCGGGTCCCAGCCGTTATAGCTGGTCTTCTCAACCTGGAGTATCTATTTATTGAGCTACCCAAATATCTATTTTCCTAAAATCACGATGAATGTTATTCTACCACCTCATTCTTGATATACTAACTGGGCGTTTTCCCTCTGGTTTTCCTACAAGAAGTTTCTATGCGCATCTTTCATTCCCATTCGTGCCACATGTCCTGCCCATCGCAGTCTACGAAACTTAACTGTTCTTATTACATCTGATTTCCTATAAAGACCATGTAGTCATAGTTATGTAGTCTTCTCCATTTGCTTGTCTGTTCATCTCTCTTTGGTCCAAAAATGTTCCTAAGAACTTTATTCTGAAATACTCGTAATCTCCTTTCCTCCCTTAAAGTAAGCGTCCATGTTTCACATCCATATAATATAACTGAAAAAAAAAACAGTTTCGTATATTTTCAGTTTAACTTTTTTTTTAGAGAAGTTGGGACAATAATCCCTGTAATGCATAATAGCATGCATTTCTAGAATTAAACCTATTGGCATATATTTGTTAAGAAATAATAATCATCATCACCATTGCAAAGATTAGGCAATTGCCCGTTCCGACTTCATAATACATCAGCCCAAAGTTTTCTGGGTCTTCCGTCATCACGTCTTCCTGTTGCTTGATAATTTGTTGCTAACAATGAATATCTCTCCTTACTCGTTCCATTCATGTGAACAATCCACTTTTGTCAATAATTCGTTACTTGTTTTTAAAATAATAGAAACATAAATACATTTTTACGCAGCATAAATATAATAATGCAAACAAGAGAACCCCTGTCATAGCCTATATTTTACAAATAAAATCGATTTGGTCAAAATTATCTGATTGAACTACGCAATATGTTTTACTAAGGTAAATTCTTGTAATTTACTGAGTGTGTTTTTTTTGTCTGTGTGTTGCAGTTCTTTACCAGAAGCGGCTCAAAAAGGAGCGCAAAGCGCGCAGGAGGCTCCAGGAACAGCTGGAGCTGGAGATGAAAAGACGTTCTCAACTCGAGGAGGCTCTCAAAGCCAGTGGCGCCTCTGCCGATGCTCTGCGCATGCTCAATGGTGAGTTAAACACAGTAGCATAACTCTCACTTGCTGCTATTTTGGTACAAAATTATTGTCAAACATCATTAAATCGGAAAGTCTATGCCACCAGTGAATATTGATAGGGGAAAAAGTGGCTGCTAGCATCATGTTGCCAATGTGATTACACATGTTCCCGCTAGAGCCAATTGCCAACATGTTTGCTCAGATGTAAATGGATTCTATCCTATAAGTGAGCAAATTATAATAGTGAGCAAATTAGAGTAAAATATGGGCAAGTTAGTTTTTGTTTAGGCAAATTAGGGTGAGAAATGGCGAGTTAGTAGACCAGATTAATTTAGCGTTAATTTGTTTGTTAATGGATATTAGTGATATGTTGGCTACACTGTTTGAGCAATGACTAATACACCACATTGAACATATGCCGGTTTTAGGCTACTTTGAGCTCAACTTCACACTTAATATAATGCATTTTTCACATGTTTTAAAGATAATCAAAAAGACAAATAATTTGTCATAAGTAATGCCACGAGTGATTTCCAAATTATCGATAAATTCACGACTCACGAAGTCAGGAGTGAATTTATCCAGAGAATTTCGAAATCAAGAGTGGCATTTGTTAGGACTATTTAACGAATAAAATTAAGCTGTTTACTCACAAATCATTATTTAAATATAGTTATTTTAAAATATTTATATATTTAATGTAAACGGCGATGTTTGAAAACAAATGAGAAACGATTGGTACGCTTAATTTGCTTCTTTTGTTAATCACTGCAACCAGATCATACTATTTATTGCCAAAGGAACGCAATATTGTAAGAATGCTCTCTAGTGGAGAAAAAATGAAACACATCAAACTGTATATTAATTCATTTCTGTTGTCCTATGATGTAAATATAACAATTATATTTTTCTGGAATGTTATTACCTGGGAAAAAATACATTTAAGAAAGTGCAAAGAGTGTTTTTTTTTGTGGTATAATCAATTGCTACAAATGTTTTTATATTAACTCCCGCATGCGCTATGTGTTAACATTCATGCACTATATATACAATCTGGTAGCCGTATTTGTTGGAAAGTCAGTCACTGCAAAATAATGCTACTACCTATTCAGAATGTTAAAAACGAGGTGCTTTCTTTATTATGATAAACTTTAGTTGGTAAATTCTAGACGAAACGCGACTGTGATTGGTTGTAAATAAAAAATCATTGAGATGTGATTGGTCATTGACTCCCATTTGGGGCATGAGTTAAATAGTCATCAGAATTGAGATTTGTGTCAGGTTGTAAATCACTAGACCACAATAGGAATACAAATATAAGAAGATAATTAAATACAGAATTTTTTACATCAATATTTAAAAAAGTAGGGACTGGAGAGATTGCAGCGATCTTGATTCGTTTATAGCATTGAGAAAAAACCAACCTCTCCTGTACAGTGGGAAGTTCGGGTAATGTGGACCCTTCTGTTTGAGTGGACCCTGTTAATATCTTGTTTAATTGGTGCTGCCCTCGAATAGAAAATATTTTAACTTCTTCCCTTCATGAATTTTGACGGGTTCAAGGCAAGTTTCTTTTATTCTTTGTGCGAAGAAGGGTTTATTTGTGATATTTATGAAAATGACCACTTTGAACGTTTTTCAAGCTAAGAATCAATTTTTAATTTCTGCTGTTGGATATTACAAATGTTGAAAAAAAAACTCCTAAATATATTATGTAGATGCTGTTTTAATATACTGAAGGGTTTGGTTTGATATCATGTGACGTGGTGGCTGTATAATATAATTAAACATAACAAAGGAATTCAGTTAATGTGGACCCTCCACAAGGACCTTGGTCCACTTTACACGAATATGTATATTTTATCAATGAGGATGCTATCTGTAAAAACAATTCACTTAATTACTTTTATTTAATATCCTTGTAATTTTACTAAACTCAAAGACCGTCGCTTTCTGCAGTTAAATGGCGTGTGAATGTTATAATAAACAATAATTTTTCAAAACATTAAATAAATATTAACGCTTTTTAATTACGATCAGTCATAAATATTTGCAGATTAATCTGTGTCTGTCTGTGTAAATTAATAGAATAAATAAACTTAAAAATAGATTAAAAGCTAAGGTGACTCTGGGGTCCACTTTACCCGAATATGGAAGTTAAATTGAACTTTCTTGTAATGTTAAAAAATGTTTATAAATTAAGAAGATGTTGCCATATTTGAATAAAATAACAATGCTATTTCATAGTTACAACACTAATGATAATCACTGTAATTAAACAAAATTCAAATCCCTTAATTAAAAGAAGAAAAACAAATTCAAACAGGGATCCAAATTACCCGAAGTTCCTCTATATATTATACACTTACCAACTTAATGAACTTATGTTAAGCTAACATTTAAATTAATTAATTAATTATTTTAGTATTTTCTCAATAAACTGTGATTCCAGAGGAGAGCTTGAATATCAGGTGTAGCAACTTCAGAGAATTGCATTTTGCACGTTATTAATAAATGTTGAATTCTCGTCGTGCCACTCAGTTTCTTATACTTTTGCAAACACAAACACAACAAGTGGAGCTAGAACAAATGAATAGCTAATACCGTCTACTAATCCCCGCCACTCTTCACGAAACACGCCCAACCATTATACGGAAACAAATTAGCAAAACCTTGTTCTTCCTCCCCAGTTTGCTGGGATTAATTTTTAACTTTTAAGAACTTCATTATATCTTATACGTGTTTGTAATTAAAGAAGGGATCCCCCAGCATTCCAAGGAACGTTCTCTTCTTCCTTCCTCATTACTTGTATTGGTTGTGCATTACAGTTAACACTGGCATAGATTATGCTGCCAATCCTTAATAATAATAATAATAATAATAATAATAATAATAAACAACAATAATAATAATAATAATAATAATAATGATATAGATAGATATATGATAGATAGATAGATAGATAGATAGGTAGATCATCGCTTGATTAATATCTGTGACATCGTCCAATTCCTAATAGCCAATTTTGTCGGTCCATCCAATCTCCTGGTTTTAGATGTTTCTCCTTCATATATAAACATATTCCCTGACTCCAGGAGGTTTTAGGTCTTCCTCTGCCTCGTCTTCCCTCAGGTTTCCATTCCAAAACAGATTTTGGTAGCCGATCCTCTTCCATTCGCTGGACATGTCCGTATCATCTTAATTGCTGAGTTTTAATATACTTACTTACTGACTGGCACTGTCGAACCCGTAGGTTCATGGCCGCGCGGACATAAGCTCTCCATACATCCCTATCCTGAGCTAATTCTTTCCAATCATTCCCTGTATAATATACTTCCCTCAAATCATGTTATTCTCCCACCTCATTCGTGGTCTACCAACTGGGCGTATTATCTCTGGTTTTCCTACAAGAAGCTTCCATGCAAGTCTTTTATTCCCCATACGTGCAACATGTCCTGCCCATCGCAGTCTACGAGACTTAACTGTTCTTATTATAAGTTTTTATATAACCTATAATAATAATAATAATAATAATAATAATAATAATAATAATAATAATAATATTTTTATTTTTATTATTCCTGCTTTTACAATGAATATACATTTTTCCGGTACCCATGTTCACAGTTAACTACACATTTGTTTCAACACATTTTTCCATTCTTGTCTGTTCATCCATATATCTTCTTCTATTTCCCATTCCCTCTCAGTTTCATTGATTCCCTGAATCCACGTAATATTTGGTCTACCCTTCTCTTTCCTTCCCTATGGTTCCCAATCCATGATTATCTTAGGTAGTCTTCCTTCTTCCATCCTTCTAATGTGTCCGTACCAATTTAATTGTTTCTTTTTTATAAAATCTAATATTGAATATTGTACCTGCAATAATAATAATAATAATAATAATAATAATAATGATAATGATAATAGTAATAATAACCCTATACTGAGCTTATTTGTTCCAATCATCCCCTGTACAATCTACTTCCCTCAAATCATAGTTAATATTAATCTCCCATCTCATTCTTGGTCTACCAACTGGGCGTTTTCCCTCTGGTTTTCCTATAAGAAGCTTCCGTCTCTCTTTCATGCCACACGTCTTGGTCTTCCCAGTCTACGAGACTTAACTGTTCTTATTGTACTTGGTTTCATTAAAGATCATGCAATATAATGTTATGTAGTCTTCTCCATTCACCTGTCTGTTCATCTCTCTTTGATACAAACATTTTCATAAGAACTTTATTCTTGAATACTTGTAAACTTTTCTCGACCCTTAAAGTAAGAGTCCATGTTTCGCGTCCATATAATATAACTGGGACAATAACAGTTTTATATATTTTCAGTTCAACTTTTTTATTTGAATTTTGGCGTGGATTTCCTGAAAATGTTATTCTCCCAGTTACATGGACGTGAAGCACGGACCCTTACTTTAAGGCAAGAGAAAAGATTACGAGTATTTGAGAATAAAGTTCTTAGGAAATTTTCAGCACTAAACAGAGATGAACAGACAGGTGAATGGAGAACAGCTGCATGATATTTAAGCAAAACTAGATATAATTGGAACAGTTACGTCTCATAGACTGTGATATTACGATATTTGGTACGAATGATACAGCTATGCACTACGAGGAAGAAGAAGTCTGGGAAGACCAAAGAAAAAATGGAAACAGCAGCAATTTGGAGCCGGAACAGCCTAAACCGTAAAGAAGAAGAAGAAGAAGGTACGAATGAGTAACGAAAGGGGGATGTGGGAACCCATTTTATGAAAACCAGAGGGAAAGCGCCCAGTAGATGGGCCAAGAATGAGGTGGGAGAATAACATTAGCCATTATTTGAGGGATGTAGATTGTACAGGAGAGAATTGGAAAACGTTGTCTGAGGAAAGGGATGTATGGAGAGATTTATATTAGCATGGGCATGAATGTACGTATTCGACAGTGCGAGTGAGTTAGTTAGTTTAATATTTTTTGAGAAAAATTGGAACAAGAGTCTGTGTAATACATAATAACATGCATTTCCAGAATTGAGCCTATTTTTAGAATGTTTGTGTATATCAGTTCTGTTTGTAATTAGCTATTGTTTCTGGAATTTTTTTTCGCCAATTTAAGAACTAAACAGATTTTTATTAATTAAATAAAAATAAAACGTAGTTTTATTTGATTTTCATATTTATTATATAATTCAGTGACAGCTGTTTCGGTACACTGTACCTTCTTCAGACATGTTAACAAATTATGAATTGTGTTCCAACTGATCTAAGCAACAATACAACAATATTTATTTAAATTTTTTAATTTAACAAAGGGGATTCATTCAAATCAAGTTGAGAATTTAACAGTTTTTTACTACTTTTAAATTTATTAATTTCTACAGCCTCCAAAAGATCTAACTTCTTACCCTTATCACAAATATGTAAAATTTCAAAATTTGGATCGATTACATATTTGTGATAAGGGTAAGAAGTTAGATCTTTTGGAGGCTGTAGAAATTAATAAATTTAAAAGTAGTAAAAAACTGTTAAATTCTCAACTTGATTTGAATGAATCCCCTTTGTTAAATTAAAAAATTTAAATAAATATTGTTGTATTGTTGCTTAGATCAGTTGGAACACAATTCATAATTTGTTAACATGTCTGAAGAAGGTACAGTGTACCGAAACAGCTGTCACTGAATTATATCTTAATAAATATGAAAATCAAATAAAACTAAGTTTTATTTTTATTTAATTAATAAATATGGATTTTCATCAAGTAAACACCAACTCAATTGATTAAACAGATTTTGATCAGATCCATAAGACTTGTTCTAAAGGTAACTTAGCGAAACATGCTAATTAAGGATGTAGGACTACACAAGGTGGAAGAAGAGCATGTACCCGAGAAGCCCGAGGCCTGAACAAGAAGTCCTGGAAATAAGATCTCAAGACGATGTGGAGGCTGCAACAGAAGTAAGGCGTAGAGTTGCAGCAGACAGAGAGAGAAAACTCCCAACAGTTTGATTGACGTGCAGTAAACCAAGGAGGTTTATAAACTAAAACAACCCTATTACAACCCGGGTCTTGGTACAAGGTGACTTTGACATGTTTAAGTGGAGAAAACCTCCCTTAGCAACTCATTACCCTTCTGTGTTAATATTTAGATCTTGTAACAAACACCCCCCACCCCCCCACCCCCACCCTTATTTCTCAATTTATAGCAGAGTTTTGATATCCTAGATATTTCACTGTGATCGTTTCCTAGAAAAACAACTCTGTTATTATTCTGAGAAAAGCGTTTTAATCAAGCGTTTTCTCGAAGAATGGAAAATAGAAATAGGAATGGATAGCACTTAAATTGGTAAAACAGTAATTTCTCCTATCTAACTACCTCACTGAATTCAAATACCTACGAACAAGAATCGCAAATAGGAATGAGATGCACAAAGAAATTAAACATAGGCTCAATTCTGGAAATGCATGCTATTATGTATTACAGAGACTCTTGTCGTAACAACTCTTTTAAAAAAATCGTTAAACTGAAAATATATAAAACTATTATTCTACCAGTTGTATTATATGGGTGTGAAACATGGACTCTTACTTTAAGGGAGGAAAGGAGATTACGAGGATTTGAGAAAAAGTACTTAGGAACATTTTTGGACCAAAGAGAGATGAACAGACAGGTGACTGGAGAAGACTACACAACAATGAACTACATGGTCTTTATAGGAAGCCAGATATAATAAGAACAGTTAATCTCGTAAATTGCGATGGGCAGGACATGTTGCGCGTATGGGGAATGAAAGACGTTAATGGAAGCTTCTTGTAGGAAAGCCAGAGGGAAAACGCCCAGCTGGTAGACCAAGAATGAGGTGGGAGAATAACATTAACTATGATTTCAGGGAAGTAGATTATACAGGGAATGATTGGAAAACATTAGCTCAGGATAGGGATATATGGAGAGCTTATGTCCATGAACCTACGGGTTCGATAGTGCCAGTGAGTAAGTAAGTACTCAGAGTAAGAAATAAACATATAATATCCCATACAAATAAAATTTCTGGTGAGAATAAAAATATAACTTAAATAAACTTAAAACGAAAATAATTTAAAGAATTTGTTTTTAAATTGACAATTTCAGAATATTTCATTGTAATAGAATATTTATTTCTTAAAATAGATTTTATATTCACAATTTAGTCACCATATCGTAATTACGTCAATTACAATTGAGTAAAAGCAAAAATATAGACAGAATTATACTTCAGACGTACAAATAAGTAAAGTAAAGTAATCCCACTACAGGCCTCGGGGTAGTAGGAGGTTAAGGCTCCCACTTTTTCTGGACAATCAGCACTTGTTGTCAGCCGGGTTGTCAGCCCTGCGTGACGGCCGCCTTTACCCCCAGAACAAGCGTCTGGTACTCATTTCCGTTAGAGGCTGTACAGATTGGCAAGTCAATTTTTTAAGTTTTAAAATATAGCTCCATTCACGGATAAAAGTTGCATTTTAGCTATTTCTAGCCATTTTAGGAGTCAGTATTAGCCACTTTTTCTCATTGAGTGTTGGCAACACTGAGTATAAAGATTGTGTTGAAGGGATAGCAAAGTAGGCCTATTTGATTTCGAGAAAACAGCTAACGTGTTTATGAAGATGGACAATGTTACAGAAGTTGTTGTTGAAACGATCTCTAAAAACTTGTGTAATTATAAACATATTCACATGTCCGATAATAGGTGCCGCATTCTTATGTAAGTACCGGAATTTAATGTTGTAAAGATGAGAGATAGAAAGAATTTTCTTTTGACAAGTACAGATTCTCTGTTAGGTTGTTTCACTCGCAGAATTACAACCCGATTAATGACACAGAGCAACAAAAAAGAAACTTTTTGTTTGTCTCAGAAAGAAAAATATGTGATTCTGATAGTAGTTTTTCTCCTCAATTCAAATATGATATCGGTTTGCCTCCATCACGCAACGTTTCCGAGAGATAAGCATTTATAATTTCAAACACTTTAATATTTTCTACATTCGTAACTACACAATATTCCAACATTCGGACTCACCTAGAAAGTATATCATATTTATATTATTATTATTATTACTATTATTATTATTATCGTATCATTATTGTTATTACCCTATGAAATGTTGTTTGTACATGACATTTACATTGCTACATTTATTGTATCTTTAACTGTTTATAATTAGTACAGTGTATATCTATATTTGTCGAATATTTATTTGTATTTGTGCTGGTTGAGTGGAAGAGAGGGCCTTATGGCCTTAACTCTGCCAGAATAAATAAAGTATTATTATTATTATTATTATTATTATTATTATTATTATTATTATTATAAGGAATGACGATTTTCTGCTATATTTCGCCTGTGGAGCATCCCTCTTGATAGACCAACAATAATCGGCCAGCATATTAGAATTCAATTTGCCTTGATATCTCTTTTCCATAGCTGAAATCTCCTGAGTTAGCTCATTTGGTTTTATTTTACAATGGACAAATGGACGAAAAAACGTTTATTAAAAAAATAATTATTCAAATCCATTAATTTAATTTGGAATAAAAAACTGTGGGTGATGGAGAAATTCCGAATACATATTTCAAAACACGATAAAAAACTGCATTAAGTACAACTATTGGTACTCATGAGACAAAAATCATGTTGTCCAGTGTGATCAATCGATAGGAACAGAGAGAGAAGTTCACCGATCATTCTAACGAGTCGTTCATTTCTTTCGCACATCCAAGTAGCCTTTTTACTAGTGAAATTGTGTTAGTTATTATAATTTGAAAGGAAGTGTGTTGTAAATTAAGTCGAGAAAACAGATAGTGATGGAGGAACAACTGGCTGCTACAACGTAAGGGCGATGTTCATTGCATCTAGCAATGCGAAAAAAAATGTTAATCTATTTTGTGGTCAAGAATAATATATTACGATTGGGGCGTGGTTTTTACAGAGTCGAGGAAAATGTTTAAACACCGAGCGATGCCTAGGTTTTTATTTCCGAGATTCTGTAAAACACTTCACAAACGCGCGATGGTGTTTTCAAAATAATAAATAATAGTAAAATAATAACATCTTTGTTGGAAATATTTACGTTCATTATAAATTATTGACTAATGTTAACTGAGTGGCCAATGTTTATTACTGTAATTGAAACGACAGGAGGCAGTGAGACGAATTTAGTGATATAATGGCAGCAAGTACTATTTATTGTTTTATATTGTTTCAAATAAAGTTCAGTTCATTTAAAATGCAGTGATTTGTTTCGTATATTAACACTACATTTTGGAAATTTTTGTATATACATTGTATCTTATACATACAGGGCAGTGGTTTTACTTCCCACACGTGTGTTTGTAATATGTAATATTACAGTATAGTTATTTAGGTTGGCAACCCCGAAATGTGGGAAGTTGAACTTTCAATAATGGTCGCCATTGCTGTAAGTACGACACAAGTCACTGTCGCACAAAAAAGTATATTATATATGCAATAGGCGAGAGTATGTAAATTATTCATGCAAACTTATAAAAAATGTATATGGCGTAAACTAACTAATTATCTGATACTATTGGACCCTTAGGTTCTTGGCCATGCGAACATAATGTCAGTATACATCCCTTTCATGAGCTAATGTTTTTCTGTAAAATATACTTCCCTCGAATCATGGTTACTGTTATTCTCCCACCTCATTCTTGGTCTACTTACTCTGATTTTCCTACAAGCGTCCATGACCGTATTTCATTCCCCATTCGTGCCTGAAATCGCATCTACATGACTTAATTATATCTGGCTTCCTATAAAGACCATGTAGTTCACTGTTATGTAATCTTCTCCATTCACCTGTCTGTTCATCTCTCTTTGGTTAAAACATTTTCCTAAGAACTTTATTCTCAAATACTCGTAATATATCTTTTTTCTCTCTCTTAAAGTAAGAGTCCATGTTTCGCATCCATATAATATAACTGGTAGAATAATAGTTTTATATATTTTCAGTTTAACGTTTTTTGAAAGGAGTTGAGACGTCAAGAGTCTCTGTAATGCATAATAGCACGCATTTCCAGAATTGAGCCTATGTTTAATTTCTTTGTGCATCTCATTCCTGTTTGTGATTATTGTTCCTAGGTATTTGAATTCAGCCACTTTTTCAAAATGTCCTTCATTTGTCATTAACTGTTCATTTCCATTATATAATATATTTCTGTGTGTAAACATGTATTTAGTTTTATTGATGTTTACTTTCAGTCCCAATTTCTTATAGTTACTCTATGGAGTGAGCATCTTGGTCCTTAGTATCTGCTCCCTTTGCCCTAATAACACCACATCATCAGCATAAACTAGCAGCCTATTAATACAATTGAGTTTTGGGCCTATTTGCTCTAAAGATTTGATAATTTTTAGTACAAAATTGAATACTAGAGAATATAATACTTCTCTTTGCTACGGCGTTAACAGACATTATTATTATTATTGTTATTATTATTATTATTATTATTATTATTATTATTATTTATTATTATTATTATTATTATTATTATTATTGTCAGTATCTATTGATTTAGTTGTAACTATTTATAATAATTATTTTGAAGTTTAAAACTATTAAAATTTTGTTCAGGGTAAATTTTATATAAAATGTATTTATTAAATTTCATTAATTGATATATATTTCTATTTCAACAGAGAGTGGGAACGAACACAGGGTGTCTAGTGGTGGAGACCAATCAGAGAGCTCGTATCCCAGACAACAGCCTGCTCACGTCCCGGAGCCACCTAGCGAGAAGCAGTGGAACTACTCCAGTCTAGACCTCATGGGCTCTGGAGCAGCATTCTGGCAAAATTACTCAGGTTAGATTGCATATAACTATATCTCAACATACTACGTATATTTACGCCTGCTCTAACAATTGTTGTATTCTTTTAAGGGCACCCGGTACTAATTTCCTTGCAATTTGGTTTCAAAATATGCAACATAAAAAATCTTTTTTTTTCAGCTTATTGTTAAGTTATGTGCATGAAAATGATGTCACTAATTAAACAAGTCTTCCTGAACATAATGACGCTCTGGTTAACTTTTTACACATATTTCTTCATCAGTCATTTAAAATACAAAAAAGTCCAACTTCTTAAAAGTATTGTCTTGGTACAATTTTCTCAAAAACTACTTATTCAATTGTTTCCAAAATTTAGTATGTTGTTGTCCATAGTTCATTTGATAATAATAAGGTTTGATTGTGTTCAGATGTGGATTGTGATTCATTTAAAAAAATTCAAAGACCTAAAATTTGTTGTTAACAATTTTGCATGCACTTTTTTTTTATTTCAAACACTACCAATAGCACAAAGCTAAATTTACCTTATTATTATAGAGCTCTTTAAACCGCATATCCAAGCCAAAAATTGTTTTCCTACCTTTCACAGTTTCAGAGAAAAGTGTACCAAAATATGAAAAAATACAAGTTACGGGAAAACGCACAAAACAAACAAAAAAGTGCACATTAGCAGAACACAGAACGCCATTTTAAAAATCAATTTTTATGAGTTTAAATATCCAAAATCGATTAAATAATATTAAATATTAAGTTATGTGTATGAAAATGATGTCACTAATTAAACAAGTCTTCCTGAACATAATGACGCTCTGGTTCACTTTCTACACATATTTCTTCATGAGTCATTTAAAATACAAAAAAATGAAAATAAAAAATCCAACTTCTTAAAAGTATCGTCTTGGTACAATTTTCTAAAAAACTACTTATCCAATTGTTTCCAAAATGTAGTGTGTTGTTGTCCATAGTTCATTTGACAATAATAAGGTTTGCTTGTGTTCACATGTGGATTGTGATTTATTCAAAAAAATCAAAGACCAAACATTTTTTTCTTAAAAATGTTGCATGTATTTTTTGTTTTAATTTCAAACACTACCAATAGCACAAACATAAATTTACGTTATTATTATAGACCTCTTTAAACTGCATATCCAAGCCAAAAATTATTCTCCTAACTTTCATAGTTTCAGGGAAAAGTCTACCAAAATATGAAAACAAAAAATCAAGTTATGGGGAAATGCAAAAAACAAAACAAAACAATTGCACATTAGCAGAATACTGAACTCCATTTTAGAAATGAATTTTTATGAGTTTAAATGTCCAAAATCGATGAAACAATATTACATATGGATAAAATAGACCTTCCAGCATTTTTTGAGGCAGAAACAAAAAGAAAAAAAGATTTTTTTAACACAAATAAATAGTGGGTGCCCTGAAATTCAGGCTTGTAAACACAGGCTGTTTAATTTGTTGTATGCTCGACCTAACTGTATGTCTGTGAAGAAGTGATTTCTGCTAAAAGAACAACAGAAACCTCTAACATTTGAACGGAAATTAGATTTACATTGTAAGGGTGAGAAGATCTTAACATCTTCAGGCCTGGAGTAAAATTAAGACAAATAAAATGTTTAACAGTTTAAGTGCGAAGTATTTTTAATTTAAACCTGATTAACTAACTCACTGGCACTATGGAACCCGTAGGTTCGTGGCCGCGAGGACATAACTCTCATATATCCATATCCTGGGCTAACGTTTTCCAATCATCCCTTGTATATCATTTTTAATGTTATTCTCTCACCTCATTTTTGGTTTTCCAACTGGACGTTTTCCCTCTAGTTTTCGTACAAGAAGCCTCCATGCCTCTCTTTCACTTCCCTTTCGTGTAACTTATCCTGATCTGGCTTCCTGTAAAGACCATGTAGCTCACTGTTGTGTAGTCTTCTCCATTCACCTGTCTGTTCATCTCTCTTTGGTCCAAAAAAATTCCTAACAACTTTATTCTCAAATACTCCGTTAAGGTAAGAGTCCATGTTTCACATCCATATAATATAACAGGGAGAATAATAGTGATAATATATGTTAAAAGAATTGAAGACTGGAATATATTAAACAGTACCAACTAAATTGGAAACACCATCTTGAAACAATGAGTTCAAATCGGATCCCCAAAGCTGTTTATAATTATATACCAAGAGGACGAAGATCTCTGGGCCGTCCTATGAAACGCTGGAGGGAAAATTGTCTATAGGATCGTAACAGGCCTTGGCCTAATACTTGGAAGGATGAAGAAGAAGAAGATATAAGAAATGCAATAACGATATCGGATCTGAGTATTTTCTCAGTTAATTACAATTTGTAGAAAAGTATAAATAAAACGAAATGGAAAGATCATGTTATTTATTTGTCTGGTGGAGTTAAGCCCGTATAAACTTGCCTTCCACTCGCCAGGACAAACATATGTTACATTGAAGAACAGAAACCGCAAACTTTTAGTTAGTAAGCGATTACAATATGAGATACAAAACAATAATTTGTCGAAACTAACCAATAATAAGACAATAAAGTGAACGGTGGTTGACATTAAAACTAGTAATAAAATATGTACAAAGGAAGAACAGCTGTTATTTTCTATAACTAACTCACTGGCTCTATCGAACCCGTAGGTTCATGGCCGCGCGGACATAAGCTCTCCATGCATCCTTATCCTGAGCATATGTTTTCCGAACATCCCTTGTATAGCCAATTTTGTCGGTCCATCCAATCTCCTGGTTGTAGATGTTTCTCCTTCATGTATAAACATATTCCCTGATTCCAGGAGGTTTTAGGTCTTCCTCTGCCTCGTCTTCCCTCAGGTTTCCATTCCAAAACACATTTTGGTAGCCGATCCTCTTCCATTCGCTGGACATGTCCGTACCATCTTAATTGCTGAGTTTTAATATCATCTAAAATAGTGTCTTCAATCTTAATTTTCTCCCTTATAACTGAGTTCCTAATTGTTTCTCTTCTTGAAATTCTTGCTGCCCTTCGTATAAAATCCATTTCCGTTGCTAAAAGATACTTATTTGTTTTTTTTTGTTAATGACCAAAGTTCTGCTCCATAAGTAATGATGCTTTTAACAATTGTATGATATATATTCATTTTATTTTTATTTCTTATATTTTTATCCCAGAATACTCCATTGAGGCAAACAAAATATTTATAAATTGGTGAACCAGAACAAAATTTAATTTTGGAGACTGGAGAAACAATAAAATGTTGTAGTGAGATCACATATTCAGGAATTAAAATAAATAAATATGGGAGTTATGAAGAGGAAATTAGAAATAGAAATAATAAACGAAAATTTGCAATTGTTAATGTTATTATCCGATCTTATTCTTGTTCTACCAACTGGGTTTTTTTCTCTGGTCTTCCTACAAGATACAGTATTTCCTTTGTCAACATTTTTTTAGCGTTCTTGCCATTTCTTAACAAGAGTACATAATACTTGTTTTGTGTTGAAAGCTGACAAATTGTTTCAAGTAATCTACTTCATTATAAAAACTAAGTGAATTTTAATCCAATAAATAACACTTGAATGTCGAAATATATCGCATTTTATGTTAATTTTTCACATAAAAGTGTTTAAAAGCCTCTGATAACACGTATCGCAGGGAATTGCATCTAGCAGTGCATAAAATTAACATTTATGGCATCCTCTTCTGAACCTATCAATCAGCAGGTCTGAACAACTTATTGTGACTGTTTTCATACACAATTCATGATAGGCAGGCACGTGGGTCTTACAGGCTCTTGTAAATTACTGGGTATTATGAAAAGCTTCCATGATTACGAAGGTACATGCAAGCGCCATTTTAATATTCTCCTCCCCCCCTCAATCTTCCGTGTGCTGTTGAAAAAGCGTATTAGCTTTTAAGTATTACGTCTGCTAAGCCCAATATTGGACATTAATAGAAAGATGAACAACTTTCTCATTAATTGAACACGTGGTCAACTTATAAGAGAAGCATTTTTTTTTCTGCTATGAAAGTTTTTCCTACGTCATAATCTGTGCAAATCTCATCGTCCATAACAACTAAAGCCTTCCCCTACCTCCGGTAATTTTTTTCCTCGCCCTCTGAGCGAAAAGTTGAGGTCAGGGTATGACCGAGGAGAAAATAAGTACCTTATGGGGAAAATATGATGAAGATTTTTATGCTGTGGGTAGGCGAGAGGAGGGAGGGACGGATTAGGATCTTTACTCGCGGTTTTACAGCAATCTGTGAAACAGAACAGAAAATGAAGGAGAGGGTCGGGTACTGTACCGTGAAGAATCGAGCAAGTGGATCTGCCAATTACCGACTGATTGGATTCTTCCATATTGTACACACTCCGCCATAATACTGGCTCTCAAGTACCCAATAACTTAAATATTAACAAAAAATATTTTTAATAGCTCATAATTATATTGACTATTTAACTCATGCCTCAAATGTGAGTCAATGACCAATCACATTTCAATGATTTTTTATTTACAGCCAATCACAGTCGTGTTTCGCCTAGAATCTACCCACTTAAGTTTATCATAATAAAGAAAGCACCTCCTTTTTAACATTCTCAATAAGTCATAGCATTATTTTGCAGTAACTGACTCTCTAAGAAATACGGCTACCAGATTGTATATATAGTGCATGAATGTCAGCAGAAAGCGCATGCGAGAGTTTATATAAAAACAATTGTAACAATTGATTATACCACAAAAAAAACCACTATTCGCACTTTCTTAAACGAATTATTTTCCAGGAAATGACGCATAAATTATAATTGACATTTTACATCATAGGACATCTGAAATTAATTAATACCTATAACGTTGGTTATAAATGTCTCCACTAGGGTGCATTCTTACAACATTGCGATCTTAATATTAATAAATAATAATATGATCTGGTTGCAGTGATCGAACGAAAGAAGCAAATAAAGCGTACCAATCGTTTCTCATTTGTTTTCAAACATCGCCGTTTACATTAAATATATAAATATTTTAAAATTACTATAGTTAAGTAATGATTTGTGAGTAAACAGCTTAATTTTATTCGTTAAATAGTCGTAACAAATGCCACTCTTGATTTCCAAATTATCTAGATAAATTCACTCCTCACTTCGTGAGACGTGAAATTATCGATGATTTGGAAATCACTCGTGGCGTTACTTATGATAACTTGTTGCTACGCCTAAATAAATTAAATATTGAGGTTTAATTAATTATATGGTATACACTGCGACGAAACAAACATGGCGGTCGCTACAGAAAATATTTAATTTCAGATTCCATGTCCTCCAGTTCTCTTGTTTTCATTCCAGTTGAGGATTCTTAGCTAAATTTTTGGAATTTCTGAGATTTGGACAAAGTGCATCTTTCTAAAATTGCCATCGCTGCCATTAGAGCATCAATTTCAATTTTAAGAAACCATCTTCACAAACATTTATACTTTATAGAATATACTTAAATTACAATTAGAATTTTTTTAATGTATTTATAAAATGTATTTTGAAAGTTAATTTCGAAAATTAATTGTCTGCATCACTTTGTCCTTGTGGCAATCCTCTAATGAGGAAACATTTATATAATAAAATTTCTGGCATCCAGGAGTTTCGAGATCTTCCTTTACTTCTTGTTCCAGGTGAACACCACTCCAATGTTTTTCTGGGTAACCTTTCTTCTTGCATTTGTCGTACGTGTCCATACCAATTTAATTGCTTGTATCTTATATAATCTACTATTGAATATCTAATATTACTTTTTTTTTCCTCATATGACAGTATTTCTTATTTTTTCTAATTTTTAACATCTTGCTGCTCTCCTCAAGAAATCCATTTCCATCGACATAAGTTTTTGTTAATAATAATAATAATAATAATAATAATAATAATAATAATAATAACAGTAGGCCTAAATTGTTGTATTGAACATAAGATGACAAATGATATTCTGGTTGCGCATAACTTGATGTAAGGTTGCTGGCGCTGGTAAGATTTGTGAAAGGAGACAGGGAGATATATTTGCAATAAAGTTGGATTTAACTAGATGCTAAGTCAGGTAATGTTATGGTCCCCCGTGCCAGCAGTTCATGCATTCTAGACGAGACGCACACCGTCTTCAAGACGTAACACAAGTACAACACACTTTATGAACAGCCCGGTAATTTCCCAGGCGACCAGCGCAACATTGCGGCCTCTATTTCATCATCGCTGTTTCCGTTTATTCAGGGATGAACAATTTCAAACGTAAAATCATAAGCCATACTGTATATTATTATTATTATTATTATTATTATTATTGGAGATGTGGAGAAGAATGCCAGTAGGGATACATTAATTGGGCAGGAAGATGATGTGAAACTTGCTAAATTAAATTATATTATTATTATTATTATTATTATTATTATTACTTACTTACTCACTTACTTACTCCCTGACACTATCGAACCCGTAGGTTCATGGCCGCGCGGACATAAGCTCTCCATACATTCCTATCCTGAGCCAATGCTTTCCAATCATTCCCTGTATAATCTACTTCCCTCAAATCATAGTTAATGTTGTTTTCCCACCTCATTCTTGGTCTACCAACTGGGCGTTTTCCTTCTGGCTTTCCTACAAGAAGTTTCCATGCACGTCTTTCATTCCCCATACGTGCAACATGTCCTGCCCATCGCAGTCTACGAGACTTAACTGTTCTTATTATATCTGGCTTTCTATAAAGACCATGTAGTTCATTGTTATGTAGTCTTCTCCATTCACCTGTCTGTTCATCTCTCTTTGATCCAAAAATGTTCCTAAGAACTTTATTCTCAAATACTCGTAATCTCCTTTCCTCCCTTAAAGTAAGAGTCCATGTTTCACATCCATATAATATAACTGGTAGAATAATAGTTATATATATTTTCAGCTTAACGTTTTTTGAAAGGAGTTGGGACATCAAAAGTCTCTGCAAAGCATAATAGCACGCATTTCCAGAATTGAGCCTATGTTTAATTCCTTTGTGCATCTCATTCCTATTTGTGATTATTGTTCCTAGGTATTTGAATTCAGTCACTTCCTCAAAATTTCCCTCATTTGTCATTAGCTGTCCATTTCCATTATATACTGAATTTCTACGTGTGACCATATATTTAGTTTTACTCATATTTACTTCCAGTCCTAATTTCTTAGTGTTACTCAATAGTGTGTGCGTGTTGGCCTTTAGTATCTCCTCGCTATTATTATTATTATTATTATTTATTATTATTATTATTATTATTATTATTACTATTACTATTAATATTGGAGATGTGGAGAAGAATGACAGTAGGTCTACATTAATTGGGCAGGAAGATGATGTGAAACTTGCTAAATTAAATTATTATTATTATTATTATTATTATTATTATTATTATTATTATTACCAGACATATTACCAGCAAAAATAAGTAATAAATATATAATTCAATAGTGAGAAGTACTGTCACATGTGGAGCTGAAGTTTGGAAATTCAACAAAAACGTAGAAAAAAATTATGTCGATGGAAATGGATTTCTAGAAGAGAGCAGCAAGATGTTCAAAATTAGAAAAAATGAGTACTGTAACACGAGAAACAAATGAATATTATAAATTACTATTACATTATATAAGATATAAGCAATTAAATTGGTGTGGACACGTACGACGATTGCAAGAAGAAATGTTACCCAGGAAAACGTTGGATTGGTGTCCACTTGGAAGAAGAAGGAAAGGAAGACCTGGAATCGGAATGAACTAAATTTAGAATTTAACAAGAGTAGCATAGGTAGGCCTATTTTTAAAGGGTAAACATTTGTTTTAAAAAAATGTTGAAACTCTAAACTTGTATAAACAATATTGGAGTGATCATTACTGAATTCATTTTATGAATATTTCCAACTTTTTCTTCGTTTTCTTTGATAAAACAAAATATAAGTTTTTATAATCTTCGCCGGTGTTTTCCTGTGTTGTATCGAAATAAAAAAACTAGAGGAAAAAGTTTTGTGAATCTAGACAAAAAGTACAGAAAAGTTGGTTAATTTTCTCCTTGCTCTGAACATGGGATGCCCCTATCTTAAATACAACGCCTGTCTGCCTTTCTTTACCTACTTGCCGCACAATCCATTTCAATATTATTGACGTCATACACAATTCCACCTTCTTCATTCATATCTGTTAATAATATTAATAATAATAATAATAATAATATTTTTTTCTTCACTCCTGAGGAAGTTGACTCTGAAAAGAAAGCCATATATGAGCCAACAATTGACTATTACAAAGATAAATACCAACTGGATAGAATAACTGTCACAGGATTAGCCAAATTTTGGAATTCCTTAGATTTGGACAGGGTGTATCTTTCTAAAATTGCCATCGCTGCCATTAGAGGATCAATTTCAATTTTAAGAAACCATATTTACAAAATTTATACTTTATAGTATGTATACTTCAATTAGGTCTAAAATTTGAATTTTTAAAAATGTATTTACAAAATGTATTTCATCAATTCCAAAAATTAATTGTCTGTATCACTTTGTCCTTGAGGCAATCCTCTAATGAGGAAAGTTGTATATAATAAAAGTATCCGTCGTTATGACCATATTTCCGAACACTTCAATAACCTCTCTTGGCCCCGTCTTACTGACAGACGTAAATTGCACTCTCTTTCACTTCTTTTCAAGATACTGAATTCCTACACTCCTAGTTACCTGACGTCCAGATTTGAGAAGTTATCTTCTTACCACAATATTGACACTAGGTCTCAACATAACAGTCTGCTAACAATCCCTCTTCATAGCACTTCCTCTTATTCTACTTCCTTCACAATGGCTTCTGCCCGCTCCTGGAATTTCCTTCATCAAGATATCAGAGTTGCCGCACACTTGGCACTTTTAAGCCACGCTTATACAGTTACCTGTTGTCTAATAATTATTTTTTCTCTTACTTACGTACTTACTCACTGGCACTATCGAACCCGTAGGTTCATGGCCGCGCGGACATAAGCTCTCCATACATCCCTATCCTGAGCTAATGATTTCCAATCATTCCCTGTATAATCGACTTCAATCTAATCATAGTTAATATTATTCTCCCACCTCATTCTTGGTCTACCAACAGGGCGTTCTCCCTCTGGCTTTCCTACAAGAAGCTTCCATGCAAGTCTCTCATTCCCCATACGTGAAACATGTCCTGCCCATCGCAGTCTACGAGACTTAACTGTTCTTAAGTTCTGCCTTAAGTTGTCACATAAACTCAGGTCGTGAGATAGTTCACGAACATGCCCCCCCCTCTAGGTTCACCACAACCGATTCGTCAGACCAGACTATTTTTCCTAAATATAATAAGGTCATATGAAATGAATGAGTGAATTAATAAACATGAACTGGCATGATAGATGAGGGAAGAGAGGTGAAGAACGATAGATGAGGGAAGAGATGTGAAGAATGTTGAAATTGGGGAAACGGAAGAAGTCAGAGAAAAAACCCGAAAAAACTTGGTTTGGGCCATCACTAATGCCCATCCGGAACTGCCAGGTATCGATTCTCGGATCGCACTTGGGCTACTGTTAGCCTCGAGTCTACAGAGACAGCTTAAAGAGCCTTGTAAAGCCACTCATTGAATAACTTACATAGAGCCAATATTGAGATAGCTTAAGTGGGAAGTGGAGATAAGAGGAACTTGTGTATCTGCTCGTATGGCGACTCCAGTATATTTTCTTGTAAATAACACAGATTTATGACAATGCATCATCCTTCTTATCGGGTTAATACTTCTGCGGAATTGTCTGTATCAAAAATACACACAGTAAACTTTATAGTGATTGAAAAAAAAATCACTAAATGGCGTGAAATCTAGTAAATTACTAGCGAATATAGTAAAATAAGTGTTTTTAATATATTGAAGGGTTAATAGTAGCTATATTACGATGCCAGGTTGGAAAGTGTTTTTTTTACAGAAGCAAGGATATGTTTAAAACGAGAGATAGCGAGGTTTTTAATTTCTGAGATTCTGTAAAACACTTCACAAAAGTGCGTTGTACATTATTTTTTGCACATTGGTGTTTTCTTCTTCTTCTTCCTTCCAAATATTAGGCCGAGGCCTGTTACGATCCTATAGAAAATTTTCCCTTCTCCGGGAAATTCTCGTATAAGACTTGAAAGCATAATAATAGTCCCTTCGATTGGTTGCTGGCCAAAGGAAGGCAAGACCAGTGATGGGGCTGCCATCTTTAGCCTCTGGTCAGGCTTTTCTGGAGAAGAAAAGAAAATAAAGAAAAGAAGAAATGGAAGAAAGGAAAGACTCCCTAGCCCTCGGATGCCCTAATAGCGTCGGGGTCGAAAAAACAAGAATCAAACAAGAGAGGTTAGATAGTAAAGTTAAAAGAGTGCAAAACACAAGTAAGTGGAAGAAATGTTTTGCTCAGCTTGGGCACCTTGTGGTCGCCATCCACATAACCTCTAGATGAGGACCCCTGAGGGTATGGTGTTTTCAAAATAATAAATAATAGTAAAATAATAACATATTTCTTGGAAATATTTGCGTTCATTATAAACAACTAACGTTAAACGTGTGGTCAATGTATATTAGTATAGGAGGCCTTGACACCATTTAGTAATAAAATGGCGGCAAGTACGTATTTATTGTTTTATATTGTTTGAAATAAAGTTCAGTTCATTTAAAATGCAGTGATTTGTTTCGTATAATGTATATTGACACTACCTTTTGGATATATTTTTGTATATACATTGTACGTAGTGTACATAAAGGGCAGTGGTTTTACTTCCCGCACGAGGTTTGCAATATGTAATATTACAATATAGTAATTATGTTGGCAACCCCGAAAATGTAGGAAGTTGAACTTTCAATCATGGTCGCCATTGCTGTAAGTACGACAAATAGCACTATAGCGCAAAAAAATAAAATTATAGATTAATTGAATTGAATGGTAAACACTGTGACGAACCAAACATAGTGGTTGCTAGAGTCAATTTTTAATTTTTGATTCCAGATGAACCCCTACTTCTAAAGTTCGGATTTCGCTGATTTTTGGACAATATCTACCTCGGTTTATTTTAATAACATATACCGAATTTCGTTGTGAAGCAAACATAATTGCAACCGCTAGAGAAATTTTTAAAGTTTCGTTTCAGGTGAACTTCTATATCTAACGGTTTTAGAGAATTATACATCATGAAAACACGGGCGTATTTGAATGCAACATTGTCTCAAAATTTCAAGTCAATCGACGTAACCTGTAAGAGTCAAGTCTTTATAGTAATTTGACTAAACTGTCTTTTTATGTCCAAGTTAATAACTATCTTATAAGGTCAACAAGGGTCACTTTTTTGAGTTGTGACAGAGTGATAGGCTGTATCCTAACCAGAATAGTTTTTGGTTCTAATTTCTGTTATAATATTTAGTTTATCGTGTATATCTTGAAGTACTTTGTGTGATCTTATTATTAAAAAACTATTTATATTAATTGGGCCAAATATTCTTCTAAGAAATTTTCCTTTCCCATGTTCCAATGAAAATTTAACTCATGCCCCAAATGGGAGTCAATGCCCAATCATATTTCAATGATTCTTTTATTTACAACCAATCACAGTCGTGTTTCGCCAAGAATTTACCAACTAAAGTTTATCATAATAAAGAGAGCACCTCCTTTTTAACATTCTGAATAGGTCATAGCATTATTTTGCAGTGACTGACTCCCCACGAAATACGGCTACCGGATTGTATGTATAATGCATGAATGTCAACACATACCGCATGCGGGAGTTAATATAAAAACATATGTAGCAATTGATTATACCACCAAAAAAAGAAACCACTGTTTGCACTTTATTAAACGATTTTTTCCCAGGTAATAACATTCTAGAAAAATATAATTATCATATTTACATCATAGGACATCAGAAATGAATTAATATACAGTTTGATGTGTTTCATTTTTTCTCCATTAGGGTGCATTCTTACAATATTGCGTTCCTTTGGCAAATAAATAATATGATCTGGTTGCAGTGATGAAAAAATGAAGCATAACAAACGTTTCTTATTTGTTTTCAAACATCACCGTTTACATTAAATATATAAATATTTTAAAATAACTATATTTAAATAATGATTTGTGAGTAAACAGCTTAATTTTATTCGTTAAATAGTCCTAACAAATGCCACTCTTGATTTCCAAATTCTCTAGATAAATTCACTCCTCACTTCGTGAGTCGTGAATTTATCAATTGGAAATCACTCGTGGCATTACTTATGATAATCTACGCGTAATAGGCCTAATTGTTTTGTTAGAGCGAGGTGGGTGCAGGTAGATATTAGAATGTGGTGCAGACAGCAAAGAAAACGAAGAAAAGTAAAATGTCTCGAGTGTATATCGATCAAGATGTGTAATTTGAAAAGGAAAGGACTAGCTTCTGTGTAATTCCGTCGAGAATCTTTGATAAAAGTCGTGTTCGATACGCTCACTGGAGAGAACAACTAAACGCTTTCAATTGCCTCTTCTCTACCGGGAAATAAATTGTCTTCTTCGCCCTCCATTCATTCCTAAACAATACGAACAAGTGGTTCAATTGATTGTCTCTCTGGGCGTGTTCTCAATACGATCCCTAAATCTGAAATGTGCTAACAGACAGCAAAATATACTTTTATAAACATATTTTTGTTATCCCTTCATCCAAAATACAATAATGAATAAAAAAGGGAATAAAATAAATAAATTCGTGAATGTTATCATCCTAAGGCGCGACAACTTCAAAAGTGAAAGTATTGGCCTTCTCAACAATCCTCCTCCATGCCAATCTGTCTCTTGCCGTATTCAGATTGGTCACTTCCATTTTCTTTAGATCGTTCATTGTGTCATCCTCCCATCTGATCTTCGGTCTTCCAACTGCTCTGCCTCCTATAAGTTTCCATTTATAGAGTTTCTTGACCAGTCTCTTATCATCCATTCTTATCAAATGTCCAAACCAAGCAATTCTGAGAGATGTTTTTCTTAAACGAATTATTTTCTAGGAAATGACATTCCAGAAAAATGTAATTGACATATTTACAATAGGACATCAGAAATTAATTAATACCCATAACGTTGGTTATAAATTTCTCCACTAGTGTGCATTCTTACAATATTGCGTTCCTTTGGCAATAAATAATATGATCTGGTTGCAGTGATAAACAAAAGATCAAATGAAGTGTACCATCGTTTTTCATTTGTTTTCAAACATAGCCGTTTACATTAAATATATAAATATTTTAAAATAACTATATTTAAATAATGATTTGTGAGTAAACAGCTTAATTTTATTCGTGAGTCGTGAATTTATCGATAATTTGGAAATCACTCGTGGCATTACTTATGACTATTTAACTCATGCCCCAAATGAGAGTCAATGGCCAATCACGTTTCAATGATTTCTGTTTTACAACCAATCAGAGTCGTGTTTCACGAAATATTTATCAGTGTTATAATTACCATATTAAAGAAATCTCGTCCTTTTTAATATTCTGAACAGGCCTGACCATTATTTTGCAGTGACTTAGCCCGCGAGAAATACGGCTACCAGATTGTATATATACTGCATGAATGTCAACACATGCCGCGTGCGGGAGTTAATATAAAAACATTTGTAGCAATTGATTATACCACCAAAAAAAGAAACCACTGTCTGCACTTTCTTAATTGTATTTTTTCCCAGGTAACAATCCAGAAAAATATAATTGTCATATTTACATCATAGGACATCAGAAATGAATTAATTTACAGTTTGATGTGTTTCATTTTTTCTCCACTAGAGAGCATTCTTACAATATTGCGTTCCTTTGGCAATAAACAGTATGATCTGGTTGCAGTGACAAACAAAAGAAGCAGATGAAGCGTACCTATCGTTTCTCATTTGTTTTCAAACATCGCCGTTTACATTAAATATATAAATATTTTAAAATAACTATAGTTAAATAATGATTTGTGAGTAAACAGCTTAATTTTATTCGTTAAATAGTCCTAACAAATGCCACTCTTGATTTCCAAATTCTCTAGATAAATTCACGACTCACGAAATCACTGGTGGCATTACTTATGATAAGTTGTGAAGATATATTGTTTTAAGGTCCGCTATGATTGAGGGAAGACGCAGGCGTGATGGTGTCTGAAAAACAGAGATAATATAATGGCTTGGCTATGACTTAGCATTTAAGGAGTAATTAACTGGCCCTCGCTACCGGTCAAACATCACAAAAAACACAATGGCAGCCGTTATGACGCGTATCAGTAGCTCCGAGATTCGATTCGGTCCTCAGTTTAAATGTTACAGAACCAATTCATTCCTTTTGTCCGCTTCCCAACAAATTGAAACCCAATTTCTTAGAACACGTTAGTCACTTGTTCAATTCTCTTCTTGGCGCCATACAGCATTCTTCTTTTTTTTTTATCGCAATAGTAAAAATGCGATTACAAAACGTATTTGTAGAGGGCTAACTTTACTTTGGTTTTCTGAACCTTTTAGCAAATTCCGAAAGAGTGAAATTTTTGAGGCTGTTATCATAAACAGATTATTTAATTTTTTTTACAGATTTTGACTGAGCCTCTCTAGTAAAGAACGAAAGTGGCCATGATAATAGTAATATATATATGTTTGTGTGTGTCTCCTTTTAATTAATTGATATATGCCCAGTTTGGTTCCAATGAAATAAAAATAATGTATATATATATATATATATATATATATATATATATATATATATATATACGAGTATATAATAGGTATCATTGCAGCCAATGGCCATGTAGAAAGAACTGCTTTCATGTCTTACAAAAGTCTGTTATCGATGTTCATATGTTTTTACACTGTAATAGGTGATATCGGTCGCAGTGCGACCCACATAGTTTGCACTTGCACTTTTCTTCTGGGTTATGGCGCTTCACTGTTGTGCATATCCTGTGGTGGAAACCATGGACCGCGACTCTCGTCACGGTGTGTCTGAGGTCGCATCTGGCTGCTGTCCATTCCCTGTAGAACATCGCATCCGTTGCGTAGAACTCAGGCCATATCTGTTCTCTCTTCTCGTTGAGTTCCCACAGCAGTTCTTTGTAGGCATCTGTTGCCGGCACGAGAAGGTCCAGGTGGAGCTCTTCTATGAAGAAGGGTTCCTTTGTCAGTATGTATGTTAGCCGTGAAGGCGTGTATTTTGATACGCTTAGCGCTATCTTTAAAAAGTGTGCTTTGACTTTCTCTATTTCCTCTAGGTTTGCCCTATTTAGGTTCTTCCAAATCACTTCTATTCCATAGGTCATGATTGGTGCTATTTTTAAGCGGAAGATGGTCATTGCTGTCTCCAGGGATAGTTTACTCAGGCTTTTAATGCTGTTCGTTGCTATTCTGGCCGCTAAGGCGCGTTCTTTGATGTGCTTATCGAAGGTGTATATATATATATATATATATATATATATATATATATATATATATATGATATGATATGAAAAGAAAAATGGATGCTTGAGTCGGAATTTAAACTCGAGTCTCTAAACTCTGTACGTTTATCGCTGTAGCGACCTGAGCTACCGAAGTATCCCAACACAAACATATATTTTTCTTATATATGTAGTATATATATACTAGGCTGTTATTTGTGGATGACCAGATAATAATTACTCAAGAATATGAAGACATGGAGTTTATGTTCAGAAAATTATTGGACGAATACGATAACTGGGGTTTGAAAATATATTTAGAAAAAAACATTTTATATGGGATGTGGTGCCGAAACCGAAGATTTGATATTAGAAGACGAAAAGGGGTATATTAGAGGATGTGAAGAATTTGAGTATCTGGGAGTAAAATTAGATAAAGAGGATAAACAAGAAAGTGATATTAAGAACAGAATAAATAAAGGTAGAGCAATAACAGCAATGATGGAGTCTTATGGAACAGACATATAACCAGGAAAAATAAGTTACAAATATATAATTCAATAGTGAGAAGTACTGTCACATATGGAGCTGAAGTTTGGAAATTCAACAAAAACTTATGTCGATGGAAATGAATTTCGTGAGGAGAGCAGCAACATGTTCAAAATTAGGAAAAAATAAGAAATACTGTCATAAGAGAAAAAATGAATATTGGTTATTCAATAGTAGATTATATACGGTATAAGCAATTAAATTAGTATGGGCACGTGCGGCGAATGCAAGAAGAAAGATTACCCAGGAAAACATTGCAATGGTGTCCACCTGGAAGAAGGAGGAGAGGAAGACCTCGAAACTCGTGGATGCAGGAAATAAGAACTGGAATGAAAGCAAGAGGACTGGAGGACATGGATTGGATGGAGAGAGACGAGTGGAGAAGAAAAATAAAACTTTTAGCACAGAAATATGTGTTAACATTAAAATTCTATATATAAATAAATAAATAAATAATTATATATATATATATATATATATATATACTAGGGTGTATTTTGGTTTTTACAAAGAGACCGAAAACAAGTTTGGGGAAAAGAATCTTATATACTCAATCTAGGATTTAAAGAGAGATCAGGGCGTGTTTCGTTTAGGCTAGTGGCATGGAAATTTCTAAAAAATAGCTAGTTAACGATATGCGAATATGTCCAATGTGCGGGAGCTTTGAAGACCAGATACATATATTAGGAAAATGTAATAATTTAGAATATTGGAGACGTCAGTTATTACCGGAAAGATTTCTAAATTCAAATCGTGAAAGATTGGCATGCTACGAGTTATTGGTAAACCCAGAAAATTTGATAAACTTTGGTTAATTTCTGGACAAAACACGGAAAATAAGAACAACACTCATTCATGAATAAATACATGTTATCAAAATGCAATACCATTAATTCTTAATAATTCTACATAACTTAATTAATGTATAATGTTATTGCATTATTATTGCGTTTTCTTTTTTGTTTACGTTATATTATTACCGAACTTTATTTTATTGTAACGGACTGTCAACAGCACGCACGGCTTACTGCCCGTGTGATCCATATTTGTAAATAACATTGTATGTATCTTACTTTTAGTCTAATAAAGTCCTACTACTACTACTACTACTTCTTCTTCTTCTTCTTCCGAAGTATTGGGTGATGATGCCCGTTCTGCGACTACAAAAACTGATCTTTCCATTGGTTGAAGGGTTTTGCGAGGTCTCTTTTGCACTACTACTACTACTACTACTACTAATTTATTTGTACAATATTAAAACAATTGTAAGTACAATTTGTTGTACGTAAGTCCACGACAACCCGTGCTACTTGCTTCGCAACATGTCAGTACTTGCTAACAAAGTCGAACAAAATATTAACAATAATGTTTTTTATTGTAAAATAGTAAAACGTTATCAATTAAATAAAAATAAACGTAGTTTTATTTGATTTTCATATTTATTAAGATATAATTCAGTGACAGCTGTTTCGGTACACTGTACCTTCTTCAAACATGTTAACAAATTATTATATATGTCACTGAATTATATATTAAATATGAAAATCAAATAAAACTACGTTCTATTTTTATTTAATTAATAAATATGGATTTTCATCAAGTAAACACCAACTCAATTGATTAGTAAAAAGTTATACATTTTGTGTATATTGACGTTTTATTTACTAAATAAACTTTTAGTTGTAGAACCCTTCTACACTAACACAGTACACATTCTCATGTCTTATGTTTGGCGCGGGTTGTCATCATCCAATCGCAATAATTCTGTTATTTGAATTATTAGAATAGAATAGAATAGAATAGATTTATTTAGCCTGGTGGAGTTAAGGCCATGTGGCCTTCTCTTCCACTCACCAGAACAAGCATATGTTACATATGAATACAAAAAAAATACAATAATAGTCATATAAAACAGGACAAACATATGTTACACATGAATACAAAAAAATTACAATAGTAGTCATATTAGACAGGACAAACATGTTACATATGAATACAAAAAAAGTTACAATAATAGTCATTGAACAATTAATTATCTGTCATATTGAATAATAATGAAATTAATGTCTAATAATAGAATGAAACTAAATACAATTAAAATTAAATTAATGATACAATGAATAAAAAAAGGAATAACAGCTCGAATCTACTATGCATAAAAAAGAAGAGAAAAAAAAACACTACAATGAATTAATCTACGCTTTTTATACAAGGCATTAGGTAAATATATTAACAAATCCTAAGTCTATTTTTATTAAATAATGCAAAACGCATTATTAATTCTTAAAAAGTAGTATTAGTGAGTTGTTTCTGTTAGTGATTTTATTAAGGTCAAGCATAAAAAAATAAAGGGTATGCGTATTTGATTTTGCGAAAAAACTCCTTTACATCTTGGGAGTGTTGGGACACCCTATATATAATTATTTTATTTAAACCAAACTTGGTATCAAGCAATTAATTAAAAAGTGTGATATTTAGATTTGGATTTTAAACAAAAGAAACTCTCATAAACTTCAAGTAGCCAAATGCGCTTCTTACGATCATTGTTAGGAGTTAATAGACTGGATCACCAAAGGAACACTATTATCAGAGGAAAACTTGGAGTAACAAGTTTAAATGAAGATATACAAAGATACCAACAAGAATGGAAAAAAATCATCTGAGGAGAATGGCAAGAAATAGACTTCCAAACTTGGCATTCCAATATACCCAACTGTACATAGGGACCAAGGAAGACCAAAACATCGGTGGAAAGATCAAGACCATCTTCGCTAGGTTTACCGTACAGGCCACATGGCCTAAAACGAATTTGTTCATGATGATGATGAAGATTTAGGTCGTTAACCAGCAAAATCAGACATTTAGGTGTAGGAATGCACCTGAAACGAAAATTTAAATTCCACGTTTCAAAACTAAACATGCTAATAAAATAAACAAAGAAAGGTATTCTCGAAAAATCAGCGAAATCTGACAATTTGAATTTTGGGTTTATCTGAAATTGGAAATTTTTTAAGTTTGTCGACCCCTGTCCTACGTAATGGGCTATAGACTGCTATCATTGTTTATAAATACCAAATAGATACGACATTCCCGGACATAAAAATACAGCCCGAAGAGGTACACAACTTGTATGAATATAGATGATACGAAACACAGGTTAACAGAACACATTATGATCTGGAAAGGAAGTTAATGTAATCATAGCAACAATTTGAGATGACTACGCCTAGAATACAAGCCACCAATCACCAGCGCCCACTGAATCTAATAATGAAAACGTTTTTGTTCCTTTTCGTATGAGAAATATAACGATGGCTGCTGCACAGATGTTAATAAACACAGCAAAGGTATAAGCAGGCCATCTAGATGCTAAATATCGAACTAACCAACCTATAATTATCCTCCAATAAAAACAGATGAAAATAGTTTTTGTTAATATCCTTCTTTGGCGCCATTAGTTTGGTTTTAAATTAACGAAAATGATTCAGAAATATGACAATCATTTCCGTTAAGTTTTTTGTTTTTAGTAACCAAAAGAATGTGTTTTTATTTTTACAACATACAAGATCGATAGCAATGATCTGTGATTTTTTCTTGGCTTTGTTAATTGCTATCTATATTATTTCAAGCGTATCAGCGAATTCCGAAGGGTGAAGCAATTGATGTTGTTACAATGAAAAGATGTTCAATTTTTTTACACATCTTCACCGATCTTATCAAGTAAACATTGAAAATGACCAAGATCCATATAGGCCTATATATATATATATATATATATATATATATTACATCATCATCAATTGCAGGCATGGATTAGGCCATTGGCCTGTTCCGCTTCAGGATAGAAATTGATCCCTCCTTCACTCCTTGGGTCTTCCTGGGTCTCTTCACCCTGTGGGTTTGTAGTTTAATAGTTTCAGTGGTGGTCTGTTGTTTGGCATCTAAGAAGGTGTCATGCCAATTATTTTGATATTTTTGAATTCTTTTTAGTTATTGCTGGTGTGTTGAGAGCTTTGAGGATATCTTCATTACGCAAGTGGTCATAAAGCGTATAATATATAGGCCTATACTAGCTAACACCCGGCGTGCGTTGCTACGCCTAAATAAATGAAATATTAAAAGTTAATTAAACTGTATGGTGTAGGCCTACGCTGAGACGAACCAACCATGGCGGTTCCTAGTCAGTTTTTAATTTCGGATTTCGGGTAAACCTCCACTTCTAATTGTCAGATTTCGCTCATTTTTGGACAATACCTACCTCCGTTTATTTTAATGCGATGTACTAAGTTTCGTTGTAAAACATCGAAAATGTGACTGCTAGAGCTATTTTTAAATTTTCACTTCAGGTGAACTCCTACACCTAATAGTTTTAAGAGGGTCCAATTGTGAATCTAAACCATCGGGAGACCCATCAGGCACACACAAAAAATTCATTAAAATCGGTCCAGTCGTTTAGGAGGAGTTCAGTGACAAACACACGTACAGAATAATTATATACTGTATATAGGCCTATATATTACATATTTATGTGTATGTGTGTGCGTTCCCGTTAATGCTCTCTAAATGCTGCAATGTTTGTTTCATCGAAACCATGGCCGCGCGGACATAGGCTCTCAATACACCCTTATCCTGAATTGATGTTTTCCAGTCATTCCCTATATAATTTAATTCCCTCAAACCTTCTGATTTCCCGCTCTTTCATTCCCAATTCGTACCACATGTCCTGCCCATCGGTGTCTACAAGACTTAACTGTTCTAATTATATCTGGTTTCCTATAAAGGTCATGCAGCTACCTGTCTGTTCATCTCTCTTTGGCCCAAACATTTTCCTAAGAACTTTATTCTCAAATAAGTCGTACTGGTAATCTTTTCTTCTCCCTTAATGTAAGAGTCCATGTTTCATATGCAAATAATATAACTGGGAGAATAACAGTTTTATACATGTATTCTGTTTAATATTTTTTTTAGAGAATTTGGGACGACAAGAGTCCCTGTAATACATTATATTATTAATTCCAGAATTGAGCCTACGTAACATTTCTTTGTGCATCTCATTCCAGTTCGTTATTGTTATTCGTAGCCATATTAATTCAGTCACTTCTTCAAAATTTAGGTCTTAATTAGGCCTATATATATGTAGAGAGAGAGAGAGAGAGAGAGAGAGAGAGAGAGAGAGGCCTATATATTCTTAGCTAAATGTTGGAATTCCTTAGATTTGGACAGGGTGTATCTTTCTAAAAGTTGCCATCGCTGCCATTAGAGGATCAATTTCAATTTTAAGAAACCATATTTACAAAATATCTACTTTATAGTGTGTATACTTCAATTACAATTTGAGATTTTTTAATGTATTTACAAAATGTATTTCTGTATTTCATCAATTTCAAAAAAAAATATTGTCTGTATCACTTTGTCCTTGAGGCAATTCTCTAATGAGGAAACTTGTATATAATAAAAAAAATAATATATATTATTTATTTACTAATTTGTCTTCCTTCTATATGGAATGGGAGAGGGAAACAATCTGTTAATATTATATATATATATATATATATATATATATATATATATATATATATATATATATAGTGAACTAGATGGTGTTAAGAACTTTTTTCAAAGCAGACGTTTAATTTCCTAACTGCATTTTTACGTTTATAAAATTTAACATTCGTTCGAAATTTAATTGCAGTGTATAAATGCATTTTTGTATTTTTTTTTCTACTGCTAGGTTGATGATGGGGTCATATGCATTTAATCCACCAGTTTTAAATAAAGGTTTCAATATTTTATTTTCATTACCGCTAATATAAATTCTGATCCAAAATTGTTGTCTCAGTGACTACGAAAGTTGTAAAAATTAAGAATTGGCAATCCATAGGATTGAAAGTGAGACCTTCCGAAGGCAGGATCCGCGGTTTATCTCCTGTACAAGGATAACTTGAATATTTGAGAGTTGAACAATTTATTTGTTGTAAAGGATGAATGGATTGTGGTACAGCGTGTGTATTGTCCATTATGAGTTAATCCCCTCGGGTTGTTTTGAGCTGCGGAGATCTCTGTCTTCATCTGCTCGCAGTTCCTCAGGAATAATTCATTCCTTTGGCCAAGTTGCTACTTAAAGCTGGAATGAATTGATAATTTCACTTCAACGGCAAGTGATGGACCGTTCCCGCGAGAGCCTGTGCTCCATCTTAACCCCCTCACAGTTCTGTCCATCCTGCAAACAGTTGCCTATTCTTCTCAACAGTGTAAATAATAATAATAAATAATAATAATAATAATAATAATAATAATAATAATAATAATAATAATAATAATAATAATAATAATGGTTATTTCTTATCTGAAAAATCAAATCAGATCCAAAATAGTAATAGGAAACAAAATCATAGAACAGGTGAACCATCTCAATTATCTAGGATGTGACATTTCATTTAATTATGATAATGATATAAATAATAAAATAGGAAAATTCCAGGGAATATGTGGTACGATAAAACGATCACTAAATAACAAAACAACAAGAGAGGCCCAATTGAAATTTTATAAAACATTGGCAGTACCGGTACTGCTGTATGGATCAGAAGCCTGGATACATAAAAAACAAGATCTAAATAGAATAACGGCGGCAGAAATGAATTTTTTGAGATCTGTTAAAGGGTGCACCAAGGAAGACAGAATCAAGAACACAGAAATAAGACAGGAACTTGAAATATTTGCAATAACTGATAAAATATATACATATAGACAAAAATGGAAGCAACACATAGACAGAATGAATGAAGATAGATATCCAAAACAAATAACAAAATACAAACCTAAAGGCACCCGAGATGTGGGCAGACCTAGAAAGATATGGGCTGAAGTCGGAACGGGTCAACAAACCTAATCCATGAATGCAGATGATGATGATGATGATGATGATGATGATGATGATTTTTTATCTGATGGAGTTAAGACCGTAGGGCCATCTCTTCCACTTTACCAGATTACATTATACAGATATTAACAATATTTTGAATTTTGAATATTTCCGGGCTGTTGGCCGTGGTCTTGAGGCTTGTAGTTCCCCGACGTTTCACCAGAGACTGCGTCCGGCATCTTCAAGACCACGGCCAGCAGCCGGGAAATCTTATTCAAGTTCATCGTAGTAAGGCCGGCCGACAAACCCTAAGTCAAGTTTGAATTATCTACAATTTGATTAAAAATACATAATAGGCCTAGGTTACACAATATAATAATAATAATAATAATAATAATAATAATAATCTTGTAAGCCCATGTTTCCCTTAACAGAGATTTAGGCGCTCTCCCATACAGGGAAGAATTTGAACCATACTAATTTAGTTACACCTGTTTTGGTACAGATGTCATTTGAGTGGTCCGTGGTGAGCGTTCCGCCTCATAGTGACATCTATGAAACCAAGGTAGTACTAGGACGGGAAAATTCGGTAAATTTTGCTTAGAGGCCTTTTCATTCAGGCTTAAGGATCTTTTACGAGCCTGAAAATCTTCACACTCGGGACCCACGGCTTAAAGTCCTTCCCGGAGGACTTGCTCCTTGGATTTTTCCATCCTAAAAAAATCCATCGACCCCGGCCGGGTTTGAACCCGCTACCCTCGGGACCAGAGGCAAGGAGCATAACCATTAATCCACCGCGGTCGAATAATAATAATAATAATAATAATAATAATAATAATAATAATAATAATAATAATAATAGCAAAAACCGGGGAATCAAACTAAACCATAGCGATAGATTCGAAGATTCCGAACTTAAGAAAACATCAGATCCCACCCTAATTTAACATAAAATTGATTTTGATAATTCGGAAATAAGAATCAGTGAAACGAGTAAGAACATATCTTCAGAAGACACAAGATGATTTGAATGTGGGTTGTTACTTGGGCGCGGTTCCTAATAATTTAAAAGATTGATTTTTAAAATGTATTTGGTGATGTATTCCCCCTCCCTGAACGGTGCACTCATTAAGATGCAGTGAATGGAAAAAACTAAGAATTGGATTATTGTACGTCATATGAGTTGGGTTGTCATCGTTCGATAAATTCAATAAGGAGTTATGGGGGAGTCCCACCCGCCCGCCACCTGGCTCCCAGGCATCTCTGCTTTTGTGCTGCTCAACCTATTTCTCGAAATTGGAATTGTTCAATATATATTAACAATTACGTCCTTTCTTTGTCTCATTCTACTTCTTTGCGTACAGTCACTTTCAAATAATAACAGTATATCCTCCCTCATCAGCAGTTTTCTCGTCCAGTTCCCATGTGATCTCTTAATACAACCTTCCCTGACCCTCTGCACGGTTTTAGTTATTCTAAGGTTTGTGGCGTTATGAGCAGACAAGAAATTTTACTTTACTGCAGTATTAGTTCTGAAATGAAATGACACTCTCTGGGCTGAATTCAAATACCTAGGAACAATAATCACAAACAGGAATAAGATGCACAAGGAAATTAAACATAGGCTCAATTCTGGAAATGCGTGCTATTATGTATTACAGAGACTCTTGACATCCCAACTCCTTTCAAAAAACGTTAAACTGAAAATATGTAAAACTATTATTTTACAGTTATATTATATGGATGTGTAACATGGACTCTTACTTTAAGGAAGGAAAGGAGATTACAAGTATTTGAGATTAAATTTCTTAGGAAAATTTTTGGACCAAAGAGAGATGAACAGACAGGTGAATGGAGAAGACTACATAACAGTGAACTACATGGTCTTTATAGGAAGCCAGACAAAAGAAAAGGTTGTAAAAATAGCCGAACAATATATTTATGTCTTGAAATATAGAGTAGTGAATATAGGAAAATGTGTCTTCAGATTTTCTGTGTAAAACAGTTGGACCTATTTAACGGGAATGTAGATATGTACTATAGCAAAAAGTGTGTGACAGCTGAAGTCACCCCATGTCATCAGGACACTTGCTTGAAGTGAGCTGCAGTCGCATGATGCAATGTCAAAGCCAATATCAAGAATTCTTTCAGAATTAAGTTAATTCCTTTAGCCCGGAGAAATAAAAGGATCACATTACTTAACCTTCCCCTGAAAAAAGACACAATGTAAGTTTACACATCTCCTTTTGCTCAAAGAAAGTCATCTTTATGTAAAACTTGCAGTAAAAAAGTTGTTGAAAATAAAGGAAACGGTGGGACAAAATATAAGAAAAAATAGGAAGAAGGGGAAGGGGGAGTAAAGGGGGATGTACTGATGGAAACAGAATGTTAAGTTGTAATATGTAACAAGCCAACCATGAAATTGAATAAACTTTTTTGAAGTAAGCGAGAGAAACCCAGGGTGAGATAGGATAGGATTATGTAATATAACCATTGGGATGAAAATGTATTTTCCCTTCTCAGTGTGCAAGACTTCTTCTTCTTCTTCTTCCGAGGGGTGGCAGTGGGGGGGGGGGGTTGCGGAATATAATATCTTTGTAGTTGGTTCTCTATCTGAGGATTGAGAACGCTTTCAGGAAATAATAATTCCAAGTTTTTGCGCCCTCAGGGTTGAGTCTTTTAACATTCAGATTATTGTCGGTGTGAAATGAGTTGCTTTGCTTGAGTGCTTGGGTGTGAGATTCGCTATGACTGCCTAATCTCAAATTCACAGACATTTATCAAGAAATTGCGTACATTCTTCTTAATTCGTCAAAATCTTTGCATTTTGATACATAAATTTTATTTTTAGAGAAATGTCCAAAGAAAAGAAAAATTATTACATTATTATTATTATTATTATTATTATTATATTATTATTATTATTATTATTATTATGTCAGAAGAATGCCAGAGCAAAGATTGCCAATAATTGTTATGGAATAGATCCCAATGGAAAGGAGGAAGAGAGGAAGACCGAAGGAAACTTGGATAGAAGGGGTACAAGCAACTATGAATATCAGAGGAATGGAGGAAGATCAATGGATGGACAGAGAGGAATCGCGTTTGGTTTCCGGAAGACGGCGGCAGCTGCCATGATACCGGATGATTAGTATTCTTCTTCTTCTTCCGAATGCAGTATTGGATGATGATGCCCGTTCTGCGATTAGAAAAACTGATCTTTCCATCATATGTGTACTTTAAAAAAAGAGTTAATTATATCTTTTCATCACCCCAACAAAATAATTTTAAAAATTAAGATAGTAATCCAACTAATTAAATTTATAAAATTATAAAACTCTATAGGGTCTTATCGTCCCATAAAATTATTTAAGCTTTCTTTTGAAGGGTCTTCCGAGGCCTCTTTTGCCTTTAGGGTTGAGGTGGTAAATCATCTTTGGTAAACGGGAATTTGACATTCTCTGGACGTTTTGGAACCATTTAATCTGACTATTTAACTCATGCCCCAAATGGGAGTCAATGACCAATCACGTTTCAATGATTTCTGTTTTACAACCAATCAGAGTCGTGTTTCACGAAATATTTATCAGTGTTAGCATTATCATATATTAAACAAAGCTCCTCCTTTTTAATATTCTGAACAGGTCTGACCGTTATTTTGCAGTGACTGAGCCTATAACAAATACGGCTACCAGATTGTATATAATAGTGCTTACATGTCAACATTTGTAGCAATTGATTATACCACCAAAAAAAGAAACCACTGTTTGCACTTTCTTAAATGTATTTTTTCCCAGGTAATAATCGAGAAAAATAATTGTCATATTTACATCATACGACATCAAAAATGAATTAATATACAGATTGATGTGTTTCATTTTTTCTCCACTAGAGAGCATTCTTACAATATTGCGTTCCTTTGGCAATAAATAGTATGATCTGGTTGCAGTGATAAACAAAAGAAGCAGTAGAAGCGTACCTATCGTTTCTCATTTGTTTTCAAACATCGCCGTTTACATTAAATATATAAATATTTTAAAATAACTATAGTTAAATAATGATTTGTGAGTAAACAGCTTAATTTTATTCGTTAAATAGTCCTAACAAATGCCACTCTTGATTTCCAAATTCTCTAGATAAATTCACTCCTCACTTCGTGAGTCGTGAATTTATCGATAATTTGGAAATCACTCGTGGCATTACTTACGATAATTTTGTATATATTCAACCATTTCTCTACTCTTCGTATTATTATTATTATTATTATTATTATTATTATTATTATTATTATTATTATTATTATTGTAGTTGTTGTTTATGAATACAGTGTTTATTTTGATATATCCTCTTTTATAAGACGCTGGCGATGGAACATGAGGGTCCAGGGTGTCAGAGATTGTAAGTGTTGTATTTAAATTACATTAACAACTGAATTAAGTAAGTAAATATTTGTTACAGAGTCATTAGCCCAGGAGCTGGAACTGGAGAGGAAGTCCAGACAACAGCAACAACAGCAGCAGCAACAGCAGGCGGAACGGGATGTCAAATCTCCTCTGCAAGGTGAGCCATTTTTCTCAATGGTATGCCAATCTGGAGAACAATCTATTGGTGCAAGGTATGCGCCTGTCTGAGTCTTCTTGAGGAGGACTATTTTTTGTGTCATTTGGAATCCTTAAGCCCGAATTAAGAGGCCTCTAAGCAAAACTCACCGACATCAAGGTCCTAGTAATAGCCTATCTGTTAAGATATCTCATTGGGCCGGTGTCTTGACCGCAATGCCATCCATGACATCTATGAGCAAATAAGTTAACTATTCCGTATCCGCTCTTAGAGTGGTCTTAACATAAACAAACGCCAATTGTATCCTTCCGCCATTCGCGCCACAATTACTGTCACATTGACAGGGAGCACGTGTGAAGTATATAAGACATGTGATCGTCGTTGAATGAGGTAGATTACAAGAAAACTGGTGAGATTTGTCACTGAACTTGTGAAATACATTTAAAATAACTGTTTTTTTACCATGTTGAGAGCAATAGCAGGATACCAAAGGGCCAATAAAAAGAAAAAAATAAGATATAAGAACAGAACTTAATATATTTAATCTCTGTGAAAGAATAAAATACTATCAAAATGCTTATCTTCAGCACGTATTACGAATGAATGAAGAGCGCATACCAAGAAGAATGTATAATTAGGTACCAAAAGGGAGAAGAATGTTGGGAAGACCATTGAAGAGATGGAAGGACCAATTCGACCTATAATGAGATCGGAACAGGCCATTGGGCTTAATCCTTGTTGGTGATGATGGTGTTTTTTATCACTAATTAAAGGTTTGCCAAATTTGCGTTTTAAAAATTTAGATGCCGGCACAGCAACAAAAGACTCGACACCTTTATCCATTTTGTTGCATCAGAATCGACTGAAGTATGACTCAAATACATCATCTATATGTAATAAACTGTTTTAAGTTGTAATTACTGATTAGGTATATTTTAGAATATTTTCTATGTTTTGAATATTATTATTTTCGTTCACGAAGAATAACAAGTATATTCAGAGGACATATTTTTAATTTAATGAAGGGAACTACTTTTTCGCGTACTCGCTGCTTCTACGTCGTACGTCGGTGTCCATAACCAATGAAAAGTGAGCAGGTCACATGGTTTTGTTTTGATGTGGATCACTTTAAGAGAGGATAACCTTTAAAAAACAACTTGGTCAAGTTACTCCTCACAAAGGAGAGTCTATGGTTCAACAATGGGCTACGCCATCATAGATAGATAGATAGATACATAGATAGATGCTTTCTGTTACTGAACAGCACCCGAGCACGAGCACTTGCTCATTCGGGTGTCAATACTGTGTACAACAATTATTTATGACTATTAACTCATGCCCCAAATGGCAGACAATGACCAATCCCATTTCAATGAAATTTGATTTACAACCAATCACAGCCTTTTTAACCTTGATTTTATCACTTTCATACAAACAAGTGGCTTCTATATTGTATATATATTGCACGAATGTAACCAGATTCTGCTTGCGACATATAATAGAAAAAAACATTCGTAGCAATTGATTATACCATAAAAAAAGAAACCACTGTTTGCACTTTCTTAAACTTATTATTTCCCAGGAATTAACGTTGCATAAAAATAAAATTGACATATTTACATCATAGGACATCAGAAATTAATTAATAACCTGCAATTATGTGTTTAATTTTTTCTCCACTAGGGTGCATTCTTACAATATTGCGATTCTATTTGGCAATAAATATGATCTGGTTGCAGTGACGAACAAATGAAACATATCCAAACATTTCTCATTTGTTTTGAAAAATCGCCGTTTACATTAAATATATAAACATTTTAAAATAACTATATTTAAATAATGATTTGTGAGTAAACAGCTTAATTTTATTCGTTAAATAGTCCTAACAAATGCCACTCTTGGTTTCTAAATTCTCTAGATAAATTGGAAATGACTCGTGGCGTTACTTATGAATAAAATGTATTGTTATTTATTCGCAAGGCCGATTAAACTAAAGTAGGCTATGCAATCGGAAGCCAGTGATGTTGACAGGACGGTAAGAATCAATTGATAAAATGTGGAGAGATGTTCTCTGTAAGTGAGGCCACTTGAAAACAGAGCGGAGCTGTCTCAATGAATTAAGCATTAACAAAAAATGCGATGACAGGTTCTTGAAAGTTGGGAGAGCCAATTGAAACTTAGCATCGCTGGCCATTAGCCACAAGTGGTAATTACTCATCGGGCTGGATATTTTCACAAGTCACGTGACATCACACTCAAGTATTCCTTATTTTTCTCGTTTGTGCTTGTTTACAACCCTGATTGCTCTCCCTGGAAACAGAAGCCCTTCCCTCACACAAGTAAATTTGCACACAGCATGGTGAGCTTTCTGGCAGCCCTTCTACTGATTTTCTAACCACAATCCCTTCCATTCGTAAATATATAATAGGTATTATTGCAGCCAATGGCCGTGTAGAAAGAATTGTTTTCATGTCTTACAGAAGTTTGTTATCGATGTTCCTATGTTTTTACACTGTAACAGGTGATATCGGTCGCAGTGCGACCCACATAGTTTGCACTTGCACTTTTCTTCTGGATTATGGCGCTTCACTGTTGTGCATATCCTGTGGTGGAAACCATGGACCGCGACTCTCGTCACGGTGTGTCTGAGGTCGTATCTGGCTGCTGTCCATTCCCTGTAGATCATCGCATCGTTGCGTAGAACTCAGGCCATATCTGTTCTCTCTTATCGTTGAGTTCCCACAGCAGTTCTTTGTAGGCATCTGTTGCCGGCACGAGAAGGTCCAGGTGGAGCTCTTCTATGAAGAAGGGTTCCTTTGTCAGTATGTATGTTAGGCGTGAAGGCGTGTATTTTGATACGCTAAGCGCTGTCTTTAAGAAGTGTTCTTTGACTTTCTCTATTTCCTCTAGGTTTGCCTTATTTAGGTTCTTCCAAATCACTTCTAGTCCATTGGTCCATTCGTAAATATCAATAAATCTAAATATATGGTCACACGTTTGGAAACTAGCTGAAGTTTGGATAATCAAGAAAAACTTAGAACAAAAACTTATGTCGATGGAAATGGATTTCTTGGGGAGAGCAGCAAGATGTTCAAAATTAGAAAAAATGAGAAGTACTGTAATAGAAGAAAAAAATGAATATTAAAAATTCAATAAATTATATAAGATATAAGCAATTAAATTGGTATGGGCACGTACGACGAATGCAAGAAGAAAGGTTACCCAGAAAAACATTGGAATGGTGTCCACCTGGAAGAAGAAGGAAAGGAAGACCTCGAAACTCGTGGATGCAAGAAATAAGAACTGGAATGAGAACAAGAGGACTGGAGGACATGGAGTGGATGGATAGAGACGAGTGGAGAAGGAAAATAAAACTTTAGGCACAGAAAGATGTGTAAACATCTGTATATAAATAAAAAATATGGTCACATATAAATACGTTATACCGTATAATGGAAATGAAAAGTTAATGACAAATGAGGGAAATTTTGAGGAAGTGGCTGAATTCAAATACCTAGGAACAATAATCACAAATAGGAATGAGATGCACAAAGAAATTAAACATAAACATAAAATTGAACATAAAGCAGAAGTCCATGTTTCGCATCCATATAATATAACTGGGAGAATAACAGTTTTATATACTTTAAATTTAATATTTTGAGAGAAGTTGGGACGCAAGAGTCTGTGTAATACATAATAGCACGCATTTCCAGAATTGAGCCTATGTTTAATTTGTTTATGCATCTCATTCCTGTTTGTGATTATTGTTCCTAGGTATTTGAATTCAGCCAGTTCCTCAAATTTCCGTCATTTGTCATTAGCTGTCCATTTCTATTATATAATGTATTTTTATGTGTGACCATATATTTAGTTTTATTGATATTTACTTCCAGTCCTAATTTCATAGTGGTATTCAATTTAGTTAAAATAATTTTATTACATAAGTCTGATGACGTCTTCTAAGTTCATTTGATTTTTTTTTTTATGTTTTGTATAAAATTTACAAAAAGAGTTCTGTTACTGTTTTCGATTTCAGCGAATGAATAAGTAACTGGGCACAGGTTAAGTTTGCTTTTGCAACCAAAAATATTGTAAATGTCCTCAATAATGTGATAGTAGGAAACAAACTGAAGTTTCTCCCTGTTTTCGGTATTAAATTAAGGGGACATCGTTCTGTCAGAAACATGGGGCGATTTTTGAGTCTTAGAATGATTGATAGTGAGACAGAGAGAGAGAGAGAGAGAGAGAGAGAGAGAGAGAGGAGAGAGAGAGAGAGAGAGAGAGAGAGACAGACAAGAGCCTCTCAAATGATTGATGAAAGATCGTCCAGTCGGCCCCACATACATATAGACACAACAAAAAACAAAACAACAACCATTAAAACAGTGTGTTGAAGGAGGTAGAGGGGGGATATTCCGTGAGATTTAGGTATAATAATATGGGAGAAGAAGTAAATCCCCTCCTCCCCCCGGTATTCCAAGCTTTTAAAAGCGATGCAATTTCATCGCATAACCCAAAACTTTACTAGCCTCCTCCGTCCCCTCCTGCCCCACAGTTTCGTAATTAAACTTAAAGCAGCAAGTCATTATGGGTAGGAAACTAAAGTATTGTTTTCCTTCAACGCCGCACTCTCGGCTTTTCTTTCCTATCCACATTGTTAAAGTGAACAGATCCGCCCGCCTCTTCTTGTTGGAGCGCACAATGCAAATTTAACGTAATATCTGGACCAAATCTCAAGTTTAAGGTAAACATTACCGGCATTCAACCAACTTTTGTCGCTTTCAGAAGAAAGCTGTATTACGGGCTATTATTCACTTTGGATTTACCAGTCATTCTCCACTCTGTATTTTCTCGTAAGTAATGCCACGAGTGATTTCCAATTCACGACCCACGAAGTGAGGAGTGAATTTATCTAGACTATTTAACTCATGCCACAATAGCTAGTCAATGACCAATCACGTTTCAATGAATGTTGTTTTACAACCAATGACAGTCGTGTTTCACCTCGCTCTTTATCGATTTATCTTTATCAGCTCCTGCCTTTATGATAAAGAAAGCTCCTCCTTTTTAATGTTCTGAACAGGTCAATGCATTATTTTTCTCCAACAAATACAATGAATATAGCAAATAATGAAAATATTCCTTGATTTTACTGAGCTGTTTAGTAAAAAAAAAGAATAACCCGTAATGTTGATTATGATATATAGTTTGATGTGTTTCATTATTTCTCCACTTGGGTGCACTCTTACAATATTGCGATCTTATTTGGCAATAAATAATATGATCAAGCAGCAGTGAATGAACATAACCTCACATTTCTGATTTGTTTTTAAACATCGCTGTTTACACTAAATACGTAAATATTTTAAAATAACTATAGTTAAACAATGATTTGTAAGTAAACAGCTTAATTTTATTCGTTAAATAGTCCTAACAAATGTCGCTCTTGATTTCCAAATTCCCTAGATAAATTCACTCCTCACTTCGTGAATCGTGAATTTATCCATAATTTGGAAATCACTCGTGGCATTACTTACGAGAATTTGGAAATCAAGAGTGGCATTTGTTAGGACTATTTAACGAATAAAATTAAGCTGTTTACTCACAAACCATTATTTAACTATAGTTATTTTAAAATATTTATAGCCTATATTTAATGTAAACGGCGATGTTTGAAAACAATTGAGAAGCGATGTTTGAAAACAAACGAGAAACGATTGTTACGCTTGTTCATCACTGCAACCAGATCATACTATTTATTGCCTAAGGATCGCAATATTGTATGAATGCACTCTAGTGGAGAAAAAATGAAACACATCAAACTGTATATTAATTCATTTCTGATGTCGTATGATGTAAATATGACAATTATATTTTTCTGGAATGTTATTACCTGGGAAAAAATACATTTAAGAAAGTGCAAAGAGTGGTTTCCTTTTTTTGGTGCTATAATCAATTGGTACAAATGTTTTTATATTAACACCCGCATGCGGTACGTGTTGACATTCATGCACTATAATACAATCTGGTAGCCGTATTTCTTGGTGAGTCAGTCACTGCAAGATATTGATATGACCCATTCAGAATGTTAAAAAGGAGGTGCTTTCTTTATTATGATAAACTTTAGTTGGTAAATTCTAGGCAAACACGACTGTGATTGATTGTAAATAAAACAATATTGTAACGTGATTGGCCATTGACTCCCATTTGGGGCATGAGTTAAATAGTCAGCAGCATCATCATCATCTTATCGTGTCCTCCTTTCGGAAGGTCGATTCCAAATACGCCTCCAACCATCTCTTATCTTTACATGCTTTGCTTCTTTTTAGTTCTTCCCAGTCGTATCCTCTCTCTTGTCTACTTTTTTCTATGTCTGTTGTTAATTTTTCTACGCTTAATGTCTCACTGAGTCCACCGCTGTGGTCTCGAGGTTGCGTGCTGCCTTGCCACACAGCGGGCCCGGGTTCGATCCCCGGTCGGGACAGTTTTTCTGGGTGAGGTTTTTATCGGGGTTTTTCCTCACCTGTAAGACAAATGTCAGGAAAACGTTAAGACCAAACGGTCCCCGAAATCATATGTCAATCATCATCATCATCATCATCCTTCACCAGTGTGGAAAGCAACAGGAAGCTAGCACATCTACAATCCCCTAGTAAAGCTGCAAGCATAGCATGGAAATGCTGTGATTGCAGTGAAGGACCTGCCTTCGGGCAGAATTACTATGGATAGGATGTAATGTCTCACTGATTTTGTCATTCCTTATTTTATCTGTCCTTGTTTTATGTACAATTCCACTTCTGTAGCTTGGATTCTGCTCAAGTCCTTCTTTGTATATGTGCAAGTCTCAGCTGCATGTGTTACAACTGGTTTGAAATAAGTTTTATACATTGCCATTTTACTCTCGGTGGGTAGGCCTGTATCTTTTCTGCTATTTTATATCCTACCGGAAAAGGTATATATGTAGATCTATATGTTTGCGCTGTCATCTCCTATTCTTTAACAATTTGAGACACGATCACAGCAGAACCTCCCTCTTATCCCACATCACAAAATCACTCCCTCTTGTATTTCATTATACCGATACAAGAACATTATATAATGTAAATTGTAGTTAATGACAAATGAAGGAAAATTTTGAAGAAGTGGCTAAATTCAAATGCGTAGGAACAATAATATATAGGCTCAATTCTGGAAGTACATGCTGTTATGCGTTACAGGGACTCTTGTCATGTCAACTTCTCTCTCTCTCTCTCTAAAAAAAAGCATTAAAGTGAAAGTATATAAAACTGTTATTCTACCAGTTATATTATATGGATGTGAAACATGGTCTCTTACTTTAAGGGAGGAGAAAATATGACGATTATTTGAGAATGAATATCTTGGAAAAATTTTTGGACCAACTAAAAATAAACGGCGAATGGAGAAGACTACATAACAGTGACTTAGGCCTACATGATCTATAGGGGAAACTGGATATAATAAGAACAGTTAAGTCTCGTAGGCTTCGATGGGCAGGACATGGGGAATGAGAGAAGGGCATTGAAACCACATGATACTCGTGACATCTGTAGGGAAATAAGATAACAAAAATAACTTGGTCTAGTAATGAGATATTAAAATACAAAATTGATGCCTGGTAAATCAGTCCTCAACTAAATTATAAATCTTTATCAAATGTGGAGGCCGTTCAAAGACAATGTTTCATCTTTATCTTCTGCATTTCAACTGATACTCAGTGTTGCAATCCAATTTTATATTTTAATATCTTATTACATAACCTCAACGGTGCTTTAAAATTTATTTTAAAAGTGTTGATTTATCTAGTTACTCCCAGCAAAGGAGAGGCCTAAATTTGAGATAGTTTTAGCTAAAATCACCTTATTTGCTGGTAAACATTCATTTCTAGAAATTAGTACCTACGAATCGTCCCTTCCACCCTATCTCAGAGACTGCCAAACTGTATAATTTTTCAGAAACAAATTGAAAATAAAATTATTAACAGAAACAACTCACTAATATTACTTTTTAAAAATTTATAATTTGTTTTTTCATTATTTAATAAAAATAGTTTTAAGATTTGTTAATATATTTACCTAATGCCTTGTATAATAAGCGATAGATTAATTCATTGTAGTTTATTACTTTCTTTGTATTTTTCTTTCTTTATTTTCTTTTTATGTATAGTAGATTCGAGCTGTTATTCCTTTCTGTATTCATTCTATCATTAATTTTATTTTATTGTATTATTAGACAATATTTTCATTATTATTCAATTTGACAGATAATTAATTGTTTAGTATGACTATTATTGTAATTTTTTGTATTTATATGTAACATATGTTTGTCCTGGCTAAATTAATCTACTAAAAGAAATTGTGCTGTTACGCCACTGTAGATTAGATTAATTAATTGTATAAAACAGTTGTGTTATTGTTGTGTGTTGCAGAGTCCCGGGCCGGTTACTACAAGAACTCCGTGCTGTTCACTAGCGCCACTTAGTGTGCACAACATGAACTACAATGTATAACGAATCAACGATCTCATCTCTCTTAGATATCACGATACGTTCGAGTCATCGATTTTCTAGTGTTTAGATATTTGCGCCAAAAAAGCCAATAAATGGCGGAAACGCAAACTACGACATCAAAGATGTGATTTTTTAAAAATTAATATGAACCTAACGGGACCGTCCCAAGGTCATAACTTGGCAGGTGAGAAAAGACTTCAAGAAGATTCCGTCGTTTTGCTTTGTGTACATATTTATGTGTTGTGAGAAAACGCATTTTGTGTCTAAAAGAATGACGGCCATTGTGTGTCATTTATTTATTACTTCTCTCTTGGAAGCGAAGAAGTGGACCGTTGGATCACAAATGTGTGTGTTTTGCGTGTGAGTAGAGACAACTGGCAGCGATACCTCCATTTTCAAGTGTTTTCAACGCATAAAGAGAAATGATTCGAAGGCTGTTACGTAATAATAGCGTTTTATCTTCAACTGTTCCAAGATGTTTTTTCCCATTGCAACGTTAGCGAAATTGTATGTGTTTATACATTCATTTTAGAGCAGAGAATGAAACAAAAAATATCATAATCGTTAAAGCGAGTTTTATTTCTCACTATTTTAGAGCTAGCCATGGCGCGGATGAATACATATCATGTAATCCGCTTCAAGACAAGTGTGAATGAGTGAGTGGTGTTAGAAATATTATAAATAAATAAGTTATTAAGACTGCGTGCAAGAGCGAGTTAAGTTGTAGGGTATAATTTCAAATTACTGTCAGAGAATCTGTAGATAACTGACTCCAAAATGTGTTAAATCTGTTATTATCAAAAAAATGTACAAAGTATGGAATGTATGTGTTTTGGGGGGGTTTATTCGTGAGTGTAACTTTTTTCGAAAAAAAATATATATAGAAAATATTAGTCGATGAATAGTAGACGAGAAAAAATAAAATGGATGAAAAATTGCCATCAGTAGTGAGTATTATATATTATTATAAAAATGCTTCCATAATAATTAATTGTCGTTATTATATACAACAATTTAATGAAGAAATCTTTGTACGTGTCTAGCATTTCATAAGGAGACCAGCTTGGTGAATGTTCACCCCCCCCCATTGTCATGAGCATGAAAATATCCCTCCCCTCTTTCTTCCCAGTTTGATGTTTGCACGAAAAATTTCCCTACATTCTAGTTCTATAGCAGTGATCATTGTCATTAAATGGACGGACACAGCACCTCATTTGTTTCTTTTTTAATTCAAACAACAATACAAACAAAATATTTAAAATGATTCCCTCATTCATTATTTTATCACTAGAATCTTGCCACTACAAATGTAATTTCCCTTCTGAAAATGTAAAGAAAACAATGCACTGACATCCTTCCAATTTTAAAAAGCTGTATACGAATAAAGCGTGTGTTCGTCCACTTACTCTGGTGTTCCTTTTTATAAAAAAAAAACAAAATGTGAAACAAAAAACACCATAGGATCGTGTCGGTGTTAGAACATAGAGTTAAGAATACCTTAATTTTACTTTGCATTGTTACAACTTAATTTTTATCCTTTTCTAGTTAATAATCTAAGCACAAATTATCTAATAACATTTCCCCGTCTATTTCTCTCCGTTAAGGCATGCACTCTAATAAACAATTCTGTATACGGTCTGTCAGACAATCAAATTCGGTAAAAATAAGGTTTTTTCCTTCCCAGAAATTTACCTCTAGATAAATTGGAATTGTTGGCACTATTTTTAAGTTATAAATTTAGCGCGAAAATGCCCTTCAATGCACTGTGAAATGGCGATGCTTTCAGTTTGTTATGTGTCATACAAGAATCAGAAATAAGTTCTTATGTGGTACTTAAAAACAGTTTTTATGTATAAAGAAAGAAAACTATTACAACATTTTTATATCTAAATGTTTGGGTTATGAATTATTCAACGATTGTGATTTTTGCTGATGCGTATTATTTATTGTACACACTTCCCCGTGCACTCTTTGTTAGTCGGCGTTTGCCCGGTTTGTTCAATCATCTGGGAGCGAGGCTTTCTTCACAATTTGTGTTCTTGTGATCCGAAACACCAGAAATCCACAATGGGAAAGTTGTTGTCGACTCGTAGATTTCAATTGTTGTAATATCGCTCATTTGCTGCAACAATGTCATAACTAGAAAATTATCGATTTTGAGTTATTGGTACCACATGAAAGACAAAACTCAGTTCTATATTCACGAAGAACGACATAAGCTGTTGTATACAATGAGTTGGTTTAGTAATTTGATATTTATGACAAATATAGGTAAAGATATATGGGTTTCAAACCTTTAAAGTCTTCTCCTGAAAAACTATGTTTTTTTAGTTATGACATTGTTGCAGCAAATGAGCGTTATGTTCATAATATGTTTTGGAAAATTTATGAATAAAGATTCGAAATCGATATTCGAAGTAATGATCTACATTTGATTTTACAAGATGAAAACTTAAAATATGTACCTTTTAGTAGGTACCATCGTCCTCAACTGCGTTAAAATAATATTTCAACAGAGTTGAGGACGACGGCACCTGCCAAAAGGTACCTATTTTAAGTTTTTATCTTATGTCTATTCACGCCAAGCAATTTGATATGAATTTTATTATACATTTGATTTGTAACGCAGAAAATATAATTTTTAATTTAGAATTATATCTCCAAAATTTTACTAAAATGATGTCAAACCACACGCTATGAGAATTTGTTGTTCATGATGTTTGCTACATTTCTTGACTTAGAGGAGATCATATTGTGTTTATGTATTGTATAGTATTTATTTGGTATTTATCAATCTATTGACAGTTGCTTGTCTCGAGAAAAATGTATTACGGTAAAGTTTGTTTAGCTTCGGCTTGTTTTTTTTTTTTTCAAGTTGTAAGAAATTAATCCCAACAGGTTAAGAAAGCTTAGAAACACTAGCTTAATCTGTGGATTTTTTCCAAAGTAACTCCTCAGATATGGAGTCCTTGACCCATAGAGATGCTATAGATTTGTATCTTGCCTGTTATTATGCAATATGTTTTGTAGAATCCAAAATACTTGTAATAAGTTATTGGATCTTCTTGATACATGTATATATATATATATATATATGGTATGATAAGAAAAATAAATGCCTGGACGGGATTCGAACCCGGATCTCTGAGTCTGTAGAACTCGCGACATCTAGTAATAATGGAGAATATAATACATATATAAGAAAAATAAGCGTTTGGATTGGATTTGCCTGGTAGTGTAATGGATATCACGCTGAGGTACAGACTCAGAGATCCGGGTTCGAATCCCGTCCAGACATTTATTTTTCTTATCATATTAAGCTTGCATTGCTCAATGTTAAACATTTAATTATAATATATATATATATATATATATATATATATTAGGATGTCCCAAGACATAAAGGAGTTTTTTTTTCAAAAATTCAAATGCGCACACCCTGTATTATTTTTTTTCTTTTTAACCTTAATAAGTTAAATAACAAATATTGCGATTGGATCATAACAACCCGTGCCAAACATGAGACATGAACATTTGTACTGGATTAGTGTAGAAGGGTTCTGCAGAATTTTTAATGTTTTTATAGATAAGGTTCATAAAAACTTTAATTTTATATAAAATTATACAACTCACAACTTGGGTAACAAACTATAACCCTAATGTACTTTAGGTGAAATAGGGTTTATAAATTTCGGATTTTAAATTATTATAAGGTTCTAGAACTAAACGGTAGTAAATAAAACATCAATACGCCCAAAATGTTTAACTATTTATTATTTTGCAATAAAAAAATTACTGTCCAAATGTTTATTTCAAAATTAACAAGTAGTGACATGTTTGGAAGCAAGTCGGCACGGGTTGCCGGAGACCTACGTACACCAAATTGTACTTACAATTGTTTTAACACTATACAAATTAATTAAGAGCGCATGCGTTAAAAATAAAGGACTCCGATTTTTTGTACAGCCTTTTATATATATATATATATATATATATATATATACACACACACGCACATAAAATCAGTAACAGTCTTGTTTGTACACATAGGTTTTATAGGAAAATTCTTTTAAATGCTTGACAAAAAGTATTTATTTTTATAGTGTCTAGTTTGTAGTGATTCTTTCACAAGACATTAACCCTTAAATTCGTAATGTATCCTTTTGGATACATCAGTTGGTTTAATTAATTTAATATTTTAAATAAATCAGAAGAAAACGAACAAAAAGAAACCACTTAAATGTGTGTCTAATTATACAATATACATAATAATAACAGTTATACAAGATTCCGTTTTCACTGCGGTCCGCCATATTCAAATAACTAACAGAAGAAATTTATGTTTTGCCAATTTAAGGGTTAAACATAGAAAACAATAGAAACATTTCTTTTTGATAAAAACTATTTACATTAATTTAAAGAAAAAGATATAACCCATTTTTGCAACATTGTTGTTTGTGCCGAAATAAAAAAAAAATAAAATGCAAAAATAAATGTCAATTTGCAAAGATTCTCAGTACAGTACGAGGTTGTACAGCCTTTTGTTTTAAGTCTTTGTGTCTATTGTTCGTGGAATTAACAAGATTTTGACAGGTTTGCGGTTTAAATTCACTCCATTCCTTTAGAACTAAAATGTTCAATTCTTGTATTGATGAAAACTTCTCTTTACATAGCCTACTTTTCTTCAGAGGATGGAGCTCACGTACTCAATCTGGTTTAAATCGAGACTTTTCTTCAGAGGATGGAGCTCACGTACTCAATCTGGTTTAAATCGAGAGAATTTGAAGCTGTTCAGGCACATTCCAAATGTTCTATTAAAAATAGCGGTTATGCGTTGGATCCCGATTTTGCTGAAATAAGAGGATGCACGACATTCCTTTTTTTTTACTTGCACTTTGTTTAAAATTTTCTTGGTTGATATTGCCGGTAATAAATTGAATGTTCCACACTCTGAGGTGCAACCCAATTCATTCTGGAATCATCTTCGTACTTAATGGGTCGAATAATACGAGTTTCATCTGTTCTCGGCTTACATTTGTTTTTCTATGATTATCGTCAGAATCAAACATTTTAATTTGAGTCTCATCAGACCATCAAAACTCTAGGTTCTTATTTTCATGCATTTTAGCAAATTGAAATCTGGTCATTCGATTCTTTATATTAACTAATTGCCTTTTTTTTCGTGACATTCAACCAAGACTCGCTGAATGTTTGCCCTGAGTCTTCTTTTACCATTCCACGAATTGACGTGCTTTCAATCATTTCTGTCGCCGTGGCGTAGTCGGTGGAGTCCCTACCTTCCACTCCGGCGACCCGGGTTCGATTCCCGGCGAGGTAGGGAATTTTAAAAATCTCCTCCTTTGGACTGGGTGTGTGTCCTGTCTTTGTGTTTCTAAATAACATAAAAAGGTTAACAAATGTAAAACAAAAAGAAAGAAAACGAGGGAAAATATATTAGAATACCGCAGGTGATAACAGAAAAATATTGTAAATAAAATAATCTTGGGTTTAATTTTACGTAACGAGCTTGTAACTTTTCTTCGTTTGTATTTAATTTTTTTGCTTTGCTCATCTCTGCAAATTTTTGATATAGATATTGAGATCATCGGTTGATTACTGTCTTTGAGATCGTCCGATTCCTAATAGCCAATTTTGTCGGTCCATCCAATCTCCTGGTTGTAGATGTTTCTCCTTCATGTATAAATGTATTCTCTGACTCCAGGAGGTTTTAGGTCTTCCCCTACTTCGTCTTCCCTCAGGTTTCCATTCCAAAACAGATTTTGGTAGCCGATTCTCTTCCATTCGCTGGACATGTCCGTACCATCTTAATTGCTGAGTTTTAATATAATCTAAAATAGTGTCTTCAATCTTCATTTTCTCCCTTATAACTGACTTCCTAATTTTTTCTCTTCTTGAAATTCTTGCTGCCCTTCGTATTTTTTTTTTTTTTTGATAGCTCCACAGTATTTAATTTTATGAACCATGTAGTTAATAGTTGAATGTGGGTTAATAACGTACACACAGTCCGTCGCTGTGGCGTAGTCGGTAGAGTCCCTACCTTCTACTCCGGCGACCTGGGTTCGATTCCCGGCGGGGTAAGGGATTTTTAAAATCTCAACCTTGGGACTGGGTGTGTGTCGTGTCCAAGTTCTCATTGGGTTCAATTCCTCAAAAAAATAACATACCTACATATGTCATGTAAAGAAAATCCTCTCAAATCTAAATTTACAATCACTTTCTTCAAATTACCATTAGGTTCTTTCCCTGCTCCATTTTGTACTCCCCTGAAGGAAAGCGTAAACAACACAATATACACACCAGTACACTGTAGTGTACATCAAGAGTATAAACAAAACAGACCGTGTATCATTTATTGTTACAACTTTCTACAAACAACTCTGTTGCCTGAAATCTCCATCAATTTCAGTTTTTTTATATTTAAAATCGAAAAATTATATTTTTTTAGTCTTTAGATATTTTATCTTCTCTAAGGTGCGAAAACCATTAATTTCTATGAAAATGTGTATCTATAATGTAAAATTAAGTTATACCATTTCGGCTTGGTGTGTACAAACATGATTGTTAATCGTTTTATATACAGGGTGTCCCATTTATCTTGCTCACCCAATATAACTTTTTTCTTATTCGATAAATGAAAAATTGTTTCTAACAAAGGGTATACTTTGTATGTATCGTCATAGATGTAGGAGATACGGGGTAGAGGTTATGTTTTTTAAATGGAACCATCTACATTTTACTCCAGAATACATTTACTCTGTCCAAAAGCTACTCAAAAATGTATCACACTGTACCACTTTTGTCAATGGAACGCAGAAGTGGAAACGATAAAGAGTACACAGGATAAGAAACTGAACTGTTTAATGCCTTGATTGTGCAAATTATCTCCCACATCTATGACGATACATAAAAAGTGTACCCTCAGTAAAAACTGCCCAGTGATATTAAAAACCTGTGTTAGAAACAAGTTTTCATTTATCGAATAAGAAAAAAGTTATTTAGGGTGAGCAAGATAAATGGCACACCCTATACATACCAGGATGCTGTAAAAAAACATCTACAACGGAGGTGAGGTAGTATATTGAGATATGTTGATCATTTTTAATAAGGTACCCATGTCCGGAAATGATGTGTTTTCAGACTATGACTAGTTAATTATGTCTCAAGATCAGTGTTAGTTCCAAGGATTTGAAGACTCATTACTTGACAACACCTCACAGGTACGGAACCTATGATATGTGGCTTCGCAACGGAATGTGGCTGCAACATGACGGAGCTCCAGCTCACTCCCATGCCACTGTGAGGAGACGTTTGGATACCACGCATCCAGGTCGAGGGGGACCAGTCCCATGGTCTCCGAGATCACCTGATCTTAACCCTCTCGACTACTTTTAGTGGGGCGACATGAAACAGTCTGTTTATCAGACTCCAGTAGAGTCACGTATGGATCTTACAGCCCGAATCCACGCTGCTGCAGAAATAATCAAAACGAGGCCAGGCGTATTTGAACGTGTGCGCCAATCACTACACCGCCGATGTGCGCTCTGCAATGAGATGGGAGATGGATATTTTGAAAACTTGATGTGACTGTGACAGTATTGTTAAGCATTGAGTCTTGAAATCCAACTAATGGAACTCTTGAGAAGTTAGCTACTCATTGTGTGAAAACGCATAATTTCCGGACATGGGTATCTTATTAAAAATTATCAACTTATTACAATACACTACTTCACCTCCGTTGTCGGTGTTTTTTTGCAACATCCTGTATATGTATTTCAAATATTTCCAAAAAAAATAAGACTAAATCTTCATTAGGCAATATATTATTTTTATATTTTCCTTTATATTGTTGAAGAAAAGATTAAGTTAGTAATAAGCGTTAATTAGCTTAAGATACTGATACTTTATTTTACTTTCCCATTGTGGATAGATTCTGGTTAGATTTAGTTTATTTGTAAAGGTATACTGACTTGTTGCTTAGTGCCATTCTAGCCTCGTTCCCAGGTTCCATAATTTGGCCGCTTTGACCTCGGTATTTTGGTAATTGTATATTTGTGTGTGCCTTGTATTGTAGAAACAAAAAGTATATGAAATAATAACGATAATCGAAAAGAATTATATAACAGTGTTAACATATACTCCCTCCCTTTCCCCCCACACAGTGCCATCCTTTCAATTCACGTTACTCAATTATGTATAATTGAGTTTTAGGGAAAACGGTACTTACCTTTCCCAATATACAGGGAATACAGTTTAAGGGGACCCGGAAGGCCAGATATGATGAAAAAATGCATTTTCATTTTTTTATCAATTAAAATACTAGAAAGATCCCTCTTTAATATGGTATAATTATCTTGTTTCTAAGTGTGTTTATTATTTGTTTTAAATATTTCCCGTCCCTTTAAAATGTGGGCGTGAGGCGTCAACTCTCTCCCATAGTTAGCATTCATGGGAAAATATGCTCCATCAAGGCTGGCATATGAGCTGTCAAGCAAACTTTTTACATAGAAGATCTGAGACTCAGCCTACCATCTACCGGAGCCTGCAACAAGCTACTAGAACTGAGAAGAATTAAAAGAGCGGAGATAGATATCGGCTTCCATGGGACGACTGCAATGATCGATCGCAACTGGACCAAAGAGAATCAGGAGCAGAGACACACCATTACAAGACTGGCCATTCACGGCTTCTACCACAAATTATGCAAGAACAAGACATTCCACACCCCGAATGACCAATGTGTGTGTGAATTGTGCGGACAGAGATGTAACCAATATCATATCACCGAGTGCCGTGAAAGAACAAAATCGATCTCAGAATATAGCAAAGAATAACACCCATTCGGGTGAACCTTCCATATTTATAATAGTTAGCATTCATTTTTTCAATATGTAAAGAACATTTTCTTGTAAACTATTAAATCTCGAGACCAGGGCTTCAATATAGCGCTCATATACAATTATTACCATATTCATGTTGTGAATTCAGTAATTAAATAATTTAGGTTGCAAAATACAGTGTAAAAAACTGAAAGAAAATATTTGTAAAGAAAAAAAAATTGATATAAATGCATATCTATATAAATCCTTATGGTAGAAGACTCTAAATATATGAACGTTTCCACTGTAAAAATTTCAACTTGATAGGATTAATAGTTCAGGAGAAAATGTTCCTTAAATTTAACAATATAAGTATAGGATGTTCCGGGTCCCCTTAAGAGGAAACCTCGCATCATCCTGCCGCCGCCGGTGTGAGCAGTACGATCGCAGCGTGGGAGACAAGTTGTACACAAAATCCCAGCGGTTAGTTGTAGTGGGACGCATGTCGCTTGTTTTAGCGTGTTACATAAAAAATAATCGAAAATGAATAACAGCAAATTTATTTGGTGGAATTTTAGTTATTGAGAAATAACAATAGAAGGCGCTTTCGGAGATTTTCTCAAAATCTCCTGACTGTACGATTCATAGAAAATCGCGCCTTTCGAAGTTGATGAAAAAGTGGCATACAACAGGTTGAGTTTGTGACATTCCGAAGAAAGCGTGAAAGCCACGTTTTAACAGTGGAGAAACTTGAGGATATTCAGGGGTAATTTTCAACAATAAATGTTGAGTCCGGTAACAAGCCTCTATGTGGGGGCCTATTTTTATAATAATCTAAATTAGTTGAGTAGTTATTTGTATTTTGTACCGGAGGGAAAAGTACAGTTGGTAGACCAAGAATGAGGTGGAAGAATAACATTAACTATGATTTGAGGGAAGTAGATTATACAGGGGATGCTTGGAAAAAATTGATAGTGATAGGGATGTATGGAGAGCTTGTGTCTGCACGGCCATGGACCTACGGGTTCGAGAGTGCCAGTGAGTTAGTTAGTTATTTGTATTGTGTAGCTTCTAATTGTCTTTATTTGCCGGTAGTAGCGGAACACGCTTCCCCGCCGGTGCAAGCACAATGACGGGAGAAGTGAGAGCCGCTGCAACGCTGTGCGATAGAGCAATTATTTGAAGTGTAGATTTGGTACCGACCTTATGAAGGTCTTGACCCGATATCTTAATGTGCTTTTATTGAAGTGTTCTGTTTATTTTATATGATGAACAAGGAGAGTATTCCTCTCTCTGTTTTCTGGATTCTTGATGTGCTTGAAGGTGAAGATGCTGAAGGTGAAGATGCTGTTCTCTTCTAGCTTAAGCTTGTCGATCTTTAAAAATGATGTCTTGAAGTGGTTTCTTGGAATTTTTTAAGGACTTGAGATGATGTTTGTGAGAAGCAATACTGTAGTTTTAAGGAGTTCAGGATTTAGGAGGATTTTGGATATGAGGGATAGTAGTTGGGAAACTAGGTTTTCTGGGTTGGAGGTGGAGGGTGGAGGGATAGGGGTTATGGGAGTGTTCACACTTGGTGCTGGAGTGGAGATTTTTGAAGATTTTTCTGGCTCTGTTTTTTGAAGTGGTGCTTTAGTGGTGTGTAGTGGTATGCTTGGCGTGTGCTTTCTTCTTGTATTGCTGTATTCTTTGTAGACTGGGCACTGCCGGTAGCTGGCAGCGTGAGTTTCGTTGCAATTTGTGCATTGGAGTTCAGTTGCTGTGCAGTTTTTGAGGCTATGGTTGCCTGCACACTTGACGCATTTCTGTTTTCTTCTGCAGCATTCAGCTAGGTGGCCGAAGCCTTGACATTTGTAACATTGGATTCCACCGGCTGGCGTCTTGTAGGTTTCGAGTCTAATTTTAACATTGAAAATGTCTGTCAGTTGAACTATTTTCGTTGTGAAGTCTGGTTTGTGGAAGAAAGTTAAAATCCAGACAGGAATAGCAGTCTTGAGTCTGGATCCTTCTTGAAAGCTGGTTTTGAAGAGTTGTCTCACGTTGTGGATAGGGTATCCTTTGTCTGCAAGTTCTTGAAAGATTTCATGGGATGTAATTTTTACTGGGAGTCCTTTTAGTGTTATCTTCTGGGTCATATGTGATCTTCGTTTGTAAATATGTGTATGAAACTGCATTTCGTGGTCATATAGTACTTTTTGGACTTGTTTAAATGCATCTTTGTCTTTAGTGTAGATCTTCAGTTGGTCTTTGGTATGCTGTATAGCGATGTCTTTTTCATTGCCTGTAGAGACAGCGGCAATGTGTGTTAACTTGTAGGCATTAATGTCTCTGGCGTCTACGACGATTGGTGGAGGTGAGTCTGGAGGTTTCTGAAGTGTGATGAATCTATTATTTATCTCTATCTCGAGAGTTTTGACTTTGGTGACGTTTCTGGCCGTGTGTTTAGACTTGGGAAGAGTGAAGTTGTCTTCCTCTTGCGTGACTTTGTTGTTCGGAGTCTTGGGAGTCTTCCCTTCATCTCCGATGTGTCTTGTCTGGTCGACTGGAGTCTGGCATGATTTGCGCTGTTGAAGTTCAGCGTTCTGGTCTTGCTCTTTCTTCAGTCTTCTGTCCAATTCCAGTAGGATGTTCATTCTAGAAGCTCGATGAGAATGAGAATGAGAATACTTAGGTTCATGGCCGCGAAGATATAAGCTCTCCATACATCCCCATCCTAGCTAACGTTTTCCAATCATTCTCTGTACAATCTATTTTCTTCAAATCATAGTTAATGTTATTCTCTCACCTCATTCTTGGTCTACTAACTGGGCGTTTTCCTTCTGGTTTTCCTACAAGAAGCTTCCATGTACGTCTTTCATTCCACATAACACTAACCTAACAAAAATAGTGTAATTGAGTTGATAATGGTGGCAACATTGGAAGACGAGGGAAAATAGCACAATATTGTATAAAATGTCGTAATGTTAATATCGCCGCACTATGATGGTTGTCCAGCGGCTCTCTTTGTTTTCCCGCAGCTGTTATTTATAATTAAATGCAAAGATGCTGACTACCGCCACTATAATAATTCCGCTTGTTAATCATTGTCAAGCATTGTCGCACGGCACCCGCTTTTGTATAAAACTAGGTAATACCCGGTGTGCTCTCCTACACTCAAATAAATGACAATGCGTTTTTAAATTTAGTTGAACAAGTAAATTGAAAAATAAAATAAATTTATATAATTATTTTGTTTCCCCGTGCAGATTTCCCGGCGTTGCCCGAGAATCTTTGCATCACGATGTACTTGGCATAAATGAGCTGAAAGACAAAATTCGTTATTTTGAGTTATCCATAAAATAATACCAGCCGTGCTCTACTATGCTTGCCCGGGAATCTATTTATCCCGATCTTCTTGGCATCAATGAAAGACAAAAATGGTTATTGTGAGTTATCTGTAAGAGATAAACATATGCTGTCGCGGACTTTTTTGTAGAGCTTTTTGAGATATTCAATTCTGTGTTCAATAATTTTGTGCATTTGTTATGGTTTAGGCAGCGTAAGCGTTTTAAAGGTAAAAAAGGACTTTCACGTTTTCCACTACAAAGGGTGTTTTTTAAGGGTGTAGGAGTTGAGTATCTTCTTCCCTTGTAAGCCCATATTTCCCTTCACAGAGATTCCCTACAGGGAAGAATTTGAACCATACTAATTTAATTACACTTGTTTTCGTATAGATGTCATTTGAGTGGACCGTGGTCAGCGTTCCGCCTCATATTGACATCTAGGAAACCAAGGTAGTACTAAGACGGAAAATTCGGTAAATTGCTTAGAGGCCTTTTCATTCAGGCTTAAGGATCTTTTACGAGCCTGAAAATCTTCAGACTCGGGACCACAGCTTGAAGTCCCTCCCGGAGGACTAGCTCCTTGGATTTTCCATCCTAAACTCTCTTATAGCCTACGTTCATCCCGGGAATCTCCTGAACATTTTGCAAAAAACCCATGACAATCGGATCAACGGAATGGCCGCGCATAAAGTATAAACAAACAAATATTCATTTTTATATATTATATGACAACCATCATAGCGGCAATAATACAGTCTTTCTCGTAAATAAATACGTAAAAGTTGTAAAAAAAATGATATAAGTATCGTTGAAAATAGTGTAAAATATTAGTAAGGCAGAAGAAGTAAGTAGAATGACAGTATTACAAGAATATGCTATGGAAAATGAAGGGAAAGGCAATGTACAGTTGAGCCCGGTTTTGAAATAAATCGACAAAGGCCTTGAGAGTAAGTTAAAAACATTAGTAAAACAGCTGACATTCTATTCTTATATTTAGAAGAAGGAAGAATACTTGAAATAACATCTATGCAAACCCTGTTTAAATGTATTAGTACAAACAAGAGTTCATTTGTTTACAACAAACCGCTCAGCTTTACCTACGCGTTCGTTAAAGTGGTTCAAATTCTTTTGTGTTGTTTAAACATAAGTAAGGCATGATTTAATGCGTCCAAGGCGGTTTTAGTTTTCTGTTATGCGACTCGTGATATTCAAGTTGTGGTACAAGGAACAGAATGTCCATTTGTAGTGATTCATTGAATGAGTTTGTAGTGCAAGGGACCATATTTGTTCAAATAATGTTTCATTCTGTAAACGTTTTCCTGTTCCGGAGACTCCATCTTGAAAATTTTGAACGACAAAAGGTGAGTTACGTGTTTTAAATTTAAACTGAATAACTGAAATGTTGAGGTAACGTGCTGCCTTGTCACGCAGCGGGTCCGGGTTCGAACCCGGTCGGGACAGGCTTCCTGGGTAAGGTTTTGGATATTTTAAGAATGATTTACCCTTGATTTTTCAGTTTATTATCGTGAATTATAACTCTTATTCTGTATTTAGTAACATTTTAAAATATTTTAAACAATTTTTATATCTTATTTTTAGAATTTTTAAAGTATTTATTCAAATACACACTTGGTATTTTCTCCAGACAGTATATTATATAGTTGGAACCGGTGAGTTATCGATGGTTGCGATTATTAAGGAGTGAAAAAAAAGGTCATTTGATGGGATCCACCCGAGGTTAGAGTAACTGAATTAGGTTAAGTGTGAGTTAGTGAGTGAGTTAGTTAACTTTTAGATTTGTTACATTTTAAAAGTGTCAAAATGCATAAAACAAAAAAAAAAATATATATAATGATCGATACAACGATAATAATCGATATGTGATACGATGGTGGCTTATCGCTGGCTCTATAAACTCTGGCGCATGCGCACTGTTGTTCTATAGGACTTTGAAAATATATCAGGTAAATTAAAGTGTAGAATCCCCAAAGTTTTTTTCGGGTTTTTTCCTCACCTGTAAGATAAATGTCAGGTGGCTTAGGGCCCAACACGTTACAACGGTCCCGAAAATCATCCGGCCATCATCATCATCATCATCCTTCGCCGGTGTGGAAAGCAACGGGAAGCTACCACACCTACAAAAGCTGCAAAGCATAGCATGGAAATACTGTGATTGCAGTGAAAGACCTGCCCTAGGGAAGAACACTGCAGATAAAACCAACCGATATATGACTAAAATTGTTATTAATGGTAGTGACAATTGTTTTGTTTTAGCATATTTTAAATTTAATAATGTGTTATTAACCTTTTGTTGTCAAAAAGGTTTTTGCAAATTATAATAATTCCGAGGGAACCATCTTGGAAACTTTTACAGTAAATAGAAAGAAGAAGATTTATAAAGAAATGCCGGAATTGTTTACGTAAAACAACTAAAAAAATAACTGTAAAGTGCATTATTCATATTACCGGCAATTAATTATTTTTCTGGATTATTTTATGCCATCTGTGAATGTTCGAACGCAGAACAAGTGACTGCTTGCGTCATGTTTGCCAATGTGATAACATACGTTCCCGCTATACCCAATTGCTAACATGTTTGCTCAAATATAAGGGGATTCTATTGAATCAGTTATGCCAAGGATGTAATTTTAAAATATCAAAAGAAAAAACAAAAATAATGGCAATTTCCGGAAATGAACATATAAGATCAAACATCATAACAAACCTCTGGAACAAGTAACAAATTGTAATTATTTGGGTTGTAATTTTACTATAAACACAAAAACTGAAAGAGACATACATATGAAACTGTCGAAATTTCAAATGATATGCGGAACTATACATAAAACATTAAACAATAAAACAAGAAGAGATACTAGATTCAAGTTTTATAAAACATTGACAGTTCCTGCATTACTTTATGGGAGCGAAACTTGGGTAATGACCAAAAAATTATAAAGTAGAATACAAAGCGCAGAAATGAACTTTCTTAGAAGAACAAAAGTATGCACAAGATTGGATCGGATTAATAATGAAGATATAAGAACAGAATTAAATATATATCCATTGAAAGAGAAAATCAAAGAATATAGAGATAAATGGTTTACACATGTAGAAAGAATGAACGTAACAAGATTACCAAAACCAGCATTTAACTACAAGCCAAGAGGTTCAAGGAATGTAGGAAGGCCAGTGAAAAGATGGACAGAACAACTGTGAGGCGGAACAGGCAATTTGCCTAGCCCGTGAAGTGAAGAAGAAGATAAGGAGATTCTATCCCAGGGGTCCGATTACATTAGCGGCTAACGATGAAAAATATACGCCATTAAATATTTTTTAATGTCGTTGTATTTACAAAGCAATAAATAATTGATGTTGTTATTGTTACTACTGTTGCTGCTGTTATTGTTGTATTATTATTATATCATTATATTATTTATTTAAATAGCCTGGTACAGTTAAGGTCATGTGGCCTTTTCTCCACTCACCAGGACAAACATAATGTTATGTTACATTAGAATATAACAATCAATCAATTATTATTATTATTATTATTATTATTATTATATTATATCATTAGTGCCTCTTATATAATTATTATTGCATTATATTTATATTAATATTGTTATGATTGTATTATTATTTATTACTATTATTACTATATTATTGGAACATATTATTGTTAGAAACAAAGAAAGAAATATTAAAATGGATACCTGCTGGAAAAGGGAAACGTGGTAGACCAAAACCAACGTGGATAAAGGGAATTCAAGACAACATGAAGAAGAGAAGTATGACGGAAGCAGACACGCAAGAACGGGAAGTGCGTAAAATAAATTATCTATTTTGATTGAGGATACTTGTCTAAATAACAAAAACAATCCTGAAATAAAATAAATTATTATTATTATTAATTCAATTCTTATACTATTATTTTTATTTCTATTGTTATTGTTGTTACTATTATTATTATTATTATTATTATTAAACTTATATTATTATGATTATATAACAATCATTATTGTTTAATTGTATTATTATTATAAGTTTTATTACAGTTATTGTGATTATCTTATTATTATTATTTTTATTATTACTATTTTCATTATTAACTGTGATCTCGAGGTAGCGTGCTGCCTTGTCACGCAGCGGGCCCGGGTTCGATCCCCGGTCGGGGCAGTTTTTCTGGTTGAGGTTTTTATCGGGGTTTTTCCTCACCTGTAAGACAAATGTCAGGAAAACTTTAAGGCCCAAACGGTCCCCGAAATCATATGGCCATCATCCTTATAATTATCATTATCATCCTTACCATTATCGTTATCATCATCATCCTTCACCGGTGTGGAAAGCAAAGGGAAGCTACCACACCTACACAATTCCCTAGTAAAGCTGCAAGCATAGCATGAAAATGCTATGATTGCAGTGAAGGACCTGCCTTCGGGCAGAATTACTATGGATGGATTATTATATTATTATTGTAATTACTGTTATTATTACTACTATTATTATTTATTATTATGTATTATTATTTATTATTATTGTTATTACTAATGTTATTATTACTATTATTATTATTATTATTATTATTATTACTCTTATTATTATTATTATTATTATTATTACTGTTATTATAATCACTATTATTATTGTTAGTGTTATTATTGTTATTACTATTGTTATTATTGCTACTACTACTACTATTATTATTATTATTAAGTTATTATTATTAATACTATTATTATTATTGTTGTTGTTGTTATATACGTACAGGTACACTAGATATAACAAAAATGCCCTACTTAAAAAAACAGTTTAAAAGGTTTTTATGGAGAAATATAGGAGGCAACATATTACGAATGAGTCTACAATTTGTAAGTAATTCAATGATTGATAACTAGAGGGCGGGGGAGTAATACCTAAATAATCTGTTTACTAAGATCCAAGTGCTGCTTCTCTGATCTCTGACTGCAGCAAACGTTGACGCAATCAGTGAGTGAGTTGTTTTATTGCGAGATAGTTCAATCCAACAATACGTGAGATAAATAAAGCAAACTGAATTAATTAATACAAGAAATGTATGCATATTTTTATAAGTAGTGACGATAAAATTATGTCTATTCTTTAAGTGTCAGAGATACAAAACAGTAGAAGACAAATGTGGACGACATTGTTAAAACAAAACGCGTGTGCAAAATGGCGAATGCGCTAAACAAAAAAAGTCTTTTGGATACAAATCCCGTGACAAATACAAAATATCAGTTTAAAATAGATTTGTGTGACGTGATAGTGAGCGCGTTTATATATTTTAAGACTTTGGAAAAAACCGACATGTAAATAGTTTCTGTAGAAATACACAAATATCCGATACAGGGAGAAACACCAACTACAAGACTGATTGTTAAAGTGAAGTGACAATAAAATGTGTCTTCCAGTCGATGAAACCACACAATAAGGTTAGTTCAGTGATTATATAAGTCCATATTTTAATTCTACATTTTGGTAAAAATATTCTATATTTTGTTAAAAATAACTGCAGATATATTACATATTTCGTACATTTTATTCCGCATAATTCCGTTCCCTTATGATCACCAATAATGTTTTTTTAATGCCCAGTTTGTCGTTTTTGGACATTTCTGGTGTTCTCTGCTGGCATTGGCGTAATTGTAACCCACTACTGAGGTTGGGACGCCCCGATGATATGATGGGTGATGATAATAGTGGTGCACCAGGACAGTCCCTAATCCTAAGCTTAATCCAAGATGAATACTAATGATGATTACGATGGCCATATGCTGTTCGGGGACCGTTTGGGCCTTAAACTTTCCTGACATTTGTCTTACTGGTGAGGAAATACCCCGATAAAAACCTCACCCAGGAAACTGTCCCGACCGGGTATCGAACCCGGGCCCGCTGCGTGACAAGGCAGGACGCTTACCTCGAGACCAGAGCGGCGGACTAATCAATAATGTAGGAGCCGAAATAGTTTTATTAACTTCTATAACGCCGGACAAGTTAGGTCATGTAGCGATTCAGATGTTTTTACAAAATCATTGTCAGTTTTATCGCCTGAAGATATTAAACAAGCCATTGTTTTAATTGTTGTCACAGATGTTGCGCGTTGTGTAGTAAAAACAGTTGAAGTAAAACATCCTAAGTTATTCGAAATTACTGTTTCGCTCATGCCCTGCATAGAGAATTATACGCTTAAACTTTACCGATGTGTTGACATACGTGCCTAACGTAAAAGTAGGCCTATACATTTCAAAAAGCCTCTTACAGAATTAGGAAATGCATTGAACTAGAATCAAAGCTTCCTCTTTGCCCTGAACCCATATTAATGTGGTGGTGGGGTTGTTAGAAGCGTCAATGTATTAGGCCTATGGTTAATATTAAAACAAAATTGTACCGTTAATTTGCTGTTTAGCGATGAGAAGCATAAATTAAAATTACAAAATATGTCATTTCTTTTACTTTAACAAGAAACATAAAATTTATTGTACATAAAGTCCAAACTTGGCAAAAAAGTGTAAAACTTCTGAAAATATACGATCCAATCTTGTGCAGTCTTCTGTTCTTCTAAGGAAGTTCATTTCTACGCTTTGTATTCTACTTTGTAATTTTTGGTCATTACCCAAGTTTCACTTCCATAAAGTAATGTAGGAACTGCCAATGTTTTATAAAACTTCAATCTAATATCCCTTCTTGTTTTATTATTTAATGTTTTATGTATAGTTCCGCATATTATTTGAAATTTCGACAGTTTCATATGTATGTCTCTTTCCGTTTTTGTGTTTATAGTAAAATTACAACCCAAATAATTAAAATTTGTTACTTGTTCCAGAGGTTTGTTGTCTGTTATGATTTTTGATCTTATATGTTCTTTTCCCCAAATTGCCATTATTTTTGTTTTTTCTTTTGATATTTTAAAATTATATTCTTGGCATAAGTGATTCAATAGAATGCGCTTATATGTTAGCAATTCGGTATAGCGGGAACGTGTGCTATCATTGGAAAACATGACGCAAGCTGTTCTGCGTATAAATTGGAAATGGGGAAGAATTTAGAAATTGTATATATTTGTCCAATCGGTTAGAACGTGATACGGTTGTAAGAAAAGCCAAGGATAAGTTGTATGGTACTCTTCGAAAGAATAGTGACCATTCTAAAACGTGTATATTAACAAATATTCTAGCTAGTGCAGAACAAGTGAACAATATTCAAATCTCAGTGCTGTGTCCCATTTTAAATTCGATCCCTTCGTATCGTGTGACGTGAACTAAGTTTTTCGCAACATAAACACTGTGTTGGAAACGTCAGAAAGTTTACATTTTTAAACATCGTGTGTGTTTTGTTATTTACTGCAAGTGAAACAAATGAAGGATAGCATCTCTCTTCTTCTAAGGTAAGTTGTTGCATATTTTTGTTGATTATTAACTCATGCCCCAAATGGGAGTCAATGACCAATCACGAATCAATAAATTTTTATTTACAACCAATCAGTCATATTTCCCCTAGAATTTACCAACTAAAGTTTATCATAATAAAGAAAGCACCTCCTTTTTAACATTCTGAATAGGTCATAGCATTATTTTGCAGTGACTGACTCCACAAGAAATACGACTAACAGATTGTATATATATAGTGCATGAATGTCAACACATACCGCATGCGGGAGTTAATATAAAAAACATTTGTAGCAATTGATTATACCACCAAAAAAAAAGAAACCACTGTTTGCACTTTCTTAAATGTATTTTTTCCCAGAAAAATATAATTGTCATATTTACATCATAGGACATCAAAAATGAATTAATATAGTTTGATGTGTTTCATTTTTTCTCCGCTAGAGAGCATTCTTACAATGCGTTCCTTTGGCAATAAATAATATGATCTGTTTTCAGTGACGAACAAAAAGACGCAGATGGAGCGTACCAATCGTTTCTCATTTGTTTTCAAACATCGCCGTTTACATTAAATATATAAATATTTTAAAATAACTATAGTTAAATAATGATTTGTGAGTAAACAGCTTAATTTTATTCGTTAAATAGTCCTAACAAATGCCACTCTTGATTTCCAAATTCTGTAGATAATTTGGAAATCACTCGTGGCATTACTTATAAAAAATAGTGAATTAATGATTATTGCTTAATAAATGAATAAACCGCAAGCGCTAGAGTGTTAGGCATGGTTTTTAATATGCTTGAGATATTGTCGACAGTGGCGAGTGAACGATATGTGTTCACCCGGACTGTATCAAGGTCAAAGCAGACACTTATCTGTTTATGCTATTCAGCAACAACTAGCAGCCGCTATCAAATCTGAGACAAAAACACGCAGAGTTAGTGGACGCATAACTTGATAGCAAGGTGTTATTTCTCCGCTCTTTTGTTATCGCGTTCTGATAACAGTCAAGTTCGTGAAGAAAATATAAGAGGTAAAACGAATAAAATGGAAGATTTAGGAAACATTTCGGTAAATCGATGAGAAAATAAATACTGAAAAGATTTCACGCTAAAATGTCACATTCAACATTGAAATGGAACAGTGAAACGTGGGTTTTAAGATAAATTTAGAAGCAGCAGTAATCCATTTTTTCTAAATATTCTTCTTCTTCTTCTACTTCATGAAATTAGGCCTTTTGACCTGTTTTCACATCAAGTGGGATTTAATGAATCTTCCGATGTAGTAAATGGGCGTCCAACACTTCTATGTCCTTAAGGGGGGTGATGGGCGACATTTTCGGTCAAATTTAGCATTTTTTGTTTTTTTTGTATTAAAAAATACTACGTACCTTAAAGTATAAGTTGGTGAAGTTTGAGTGTCCTATGGCGCTTGTAAGTCTCCCTAATGACTGTAGGAGGGCGCTACATTCTAAGTTAACTGCATGCAAACTTTCAAATTGGCTTTTCCACACTTTTATTTTCATTGCATTTCAATACATTCAAATCAAAATAACATTGACAAGTTTAATGATAGAAGCACGAAATTTTAACTGCGTGTCCCACACACTATGGCTAATAATTTTGTGCATGGATTTTGAAACAACGTTGGTAGTTTTTTAAATAAAAAATAAAATATGTGTAGTAATTTAAACAATTCATATGCAGAGGATGTATATTTTTTTTCTTCCTTTGTTATAATGACATAGGAAAGTTAATGCACAGTGTTGTTCTAAATAAGTCAGTGGTCGTGTAGAAAAAAAATGGGACTTATTAAAAATTTTAAAATGCAAATTTTTAAATGGATTTTCTTCAATAACTCAAAAATCTTTAATTCTAGAAGGATGAAACTTCAATATAATGTTATCTACTATAGCATGAATGTGTGTACAACAAATCAATTATAACGCTTAAAAAACTGAAAATATATAAAACTGTTATTCTACCAGTTATATTATATAGATGCGAAACATGGACTCTTACTTTAAGGGAGGAAAGGAGATTACAAGTATTTGAGAATAAAGTTCTTAGGAAAAATTTTGGACCAAAGAGACATGAAAAAACAGGTGAATGGAGAAGACTACATAACAATGAAATACATGGTCTTTATAGGAAGCCAGATATAATAAGAACAGTTGAGTCTTATAGACTGCGATGGGCAGGACATGTTGCACGTATGGGGAATGAAAGACTTGCATGGAAGCTTCTTGTAGAAAAGCCAGAGGGAAAACGCCCAGTTGGTAGACCAAGAATGAGGTGGGAGAATAACATTAACTATGATTGGAAAACATTAGCTCAGGATAGGGACGTATGGAGAGCTTATGTCCGCTCGGCCATGAACCTACGGGTTCGATAGTGCCAGTGAGTAAGTAAGTAAGTTGTTTTAATAAGTCAGTGGTCGTTTGGAAGAAACATTAAAAAAATTCACTAAAAAATTATGGGACTTATTAAAGATTTTAATATGAAAATTTTAAAATGGATTTTCTTCAATAACTCAACAACCTTTAAGCCTAGAAGGATGCAATTTTACTATAATATTACTTATTAAGGCGTGAATGTGTGTACAAAAAATCAAGTATGTAGCTAAACAAATGTAGAAAATAGAAATTTCACCCATCACCCCTCCCTCTTAACAGACAAAATTAGAAATAAAAAAAATATAACACGAAATAAGGTAATAAATGAAACTATTACATTACAAGGTTTTCACTGCTATCGTTATGCTGCGTCTTTCCAGTGTTCTAAACGTCGAGATGGCAGCACTGCAAGACACGGCCTACAATCCCGAAAAGGTATTTTGAAATATTTATTAGAGTAAGTTACGGTTTGATATTAGTTCCATGCAACTTAAACTTATTTTATTTAACAATTGTTACAGCTGTTTCGATACACAGAACCCTTATCAGACGAACAAAGCACAATTACTTGTTGGTATAAAATGATATAAATTCTCTCTTTGTGAGTCAACAAAAATGTAAACAGACATTAGTACAGTATAAACAGGAGCAAACAACATGTACAGAACGTGAAATGTATATCATTGCTTTGAATTTCACACAAGCGAATCGTTTACATATAATTGGCAATTTAATAACTTGCTTGTTAATTTATCTGCTGTATATTTGCAAGAGCAACTAAGTGAGCGCACATAGAAGCATTCTAAAGTAAGAAAAAAATAATGTTTGAGTTGATGAATTTAACAAAAAAAACTCGTTTTAATATTTCGAACACGTCCACCGCTGTGGTCTCGAGGTAGCGTGCTGCCTTGTCACGCAGCGTCCCCGGGTTCGATCCCCGGTCGGGACAGTTTTTCTGGGTGAGGTTTTTATCGGGGTTTTTCCTCACCTGTAAGACAAATGTCAGGAAAACTTTAAGGCCCAAACGGTCCCCGAAATCATATGGCCATCGCAATCATCATCATTCATATTCATCTTAGATTAAGTTTAGGATTAAGGACTCTTCTGGCGCATCACTATCATCATCCATCATATCATCGGAGCAGCTATAACCCCACCTTCCAGGCGCACCAACCTCAAAAGTGGGGTACAATTACGCTAAAACCAGGAGAGAACAACAGAAATATCGAAAATGACAACCTGGGGCATTGCATAATAATAATAATACTAATAATAATAATAATAATAATAATAATAATTTATTTTACCTGATGGAGTTAAGACAGTAAGGTGTTGTCTTCCACTTCACCAGGTTAAATTATACATACAATAACAATTATGAATTATCTACACGTTGATTAATGATACATAATAGATATAGACTACACGATATAGAGTTGACAAAGGAAAGAAATAAAAATTGTAATAATAATAATAATAAAATAAAATAATAATAATAATCCATCCATAGTAATTCTGCCCGAAGGCAGGTCCTTCACTGCAATCATAGCATTTTCATGCTATGGTTTCAGCTTTACTAGGGAATTGTAGGTGTGGTAGCTTCCCGTTACTTTCCACACCGGTGAAGGATGATGATGATGGCCATATGATTTCGGGGACCATTTGGGCCTTAAAGTTTTCCTGACATTTGTCTTACAGGTAAGGAAAAACCCCGATAAAAACCTCACCCAGAATAACTGTCCCGACCGGGGATCGAACCCGGGCCCGCTGCGTGACAAGGCAGCACGCTACCTCGAGACCACAGCGGTGGACATAATAATAATAATAATAATAATAATAATAATAATAATAATAATAATAATCTATAATTTGATTAAATAAATGACTTGGTAAACAAAGTTAAAAATATAAAGGCATAATAAAAGTATAGGCCTACATGGAACAGGGTTATATATTATATTTTCTAAAGAAATATGTAATGAGTTTTTTTTACTGTTTTTGAGTCTAAAAAAAATAGGCGTATCTTTGTTTCATTAGTTGTGCGCTATTCCTATGATGAAGAGACAGTGTACCAAAACAGCTGTAACAATTGTTAGGCCTATTAATGAAGAACGTGTAAAAATATAACACTTTTATTTATTATCTTGAATGGTTTCAATAAGTGAACACTAAATCATCTGATTACTACAAAATTGATGGATGTATTGATATTTATTTTAAGTAGTATTTTATTCAACGACGCCCTCTGATCATTTGCTTCGTAATTCAATTGTTAGCCTGTAATTTTTGAAAAGCCTAACTACATAGCAATAACTGAACCACTGTCCACACACTGACTCATAAATACCAACTAGATAGTATAACTGTCACAGGATTGATGATCGCGGCAAGAGGTACTATACCAGGATTCTTAGGTAAATTATGGAATTCCTTAGATTTGGACAGAGTGTATCTTTCTAAAATTGCCATCGCTGCCATTAGAGGGTCAATTTCAATTTTAAGAAACCATATTTACAAAATTTCTACTTTATAGTATGTATACTTCAATTAGGCCTAAAATTTGAATTTTTTAAATGTATTTACAAAATTTATTTCATCAATTTCGAAAATTAATTGTCTGTATCACTTTGTCCTTGAGGCAATCCTCTAATGAGGAAAGTTGTATATAATAAAAATACTAAAGTACAAACCAATAGGACATAGAAGTGTTGGACGCCCATTTACTAGATGGAAAGATGAATTAAATCCCACTTGATGTGAAAACAGGTCACTAGGCCTAATTTCACGAAGTAGAAGAAGTAGAAGAAGAAGAAGAAAAATGTTAATAAATCTACTGGAGTGAGCTACGCAGTTGACTTAAATATTTAGAATCGAAACTAGGACCTCATGAACTGTAACCGGAAGCTCTGACCACAACACTATGACCCTGGTCCAAATATAAAATTTTAATTTGTATAGTTCCACTTCTATAGGAAAGCAGATATAATAATAATAATAATAATAATAATAGTAATTATTATTATGCATTATTATTATTATTATTATTATTATTATTATTGTCCACCGCTGTGGTCTCGAGGTAGCATGCTGCCTTGTCACGCAGCAGGCCCGGGTTCGTTCCCCGGTCGGGGCAGTTTTTCTGGGTGAGGTTTTTATCGGGTTTTTTCCTCACCTGTAAGACAAATATCAGGAAAACTTTAAGGCCCAAACGGTCCCCGAAATCATATGGCCATCATCCTTATCATCATCATCCTTCAGCGGTGTGGAAAGCAACGGGAAGCTACCACACCTACAATTCCCTAGTAAAGCTGCAAGCATGGCATGAAAATGCTATGATTGCAGTGAAGGACTTGCCTTCGGGCAGAATTACTATGGATTATTATTATTATTATTATTATTGTTATTATTGTTATTATTATTATTATTATTATTATTATTATTATTAAATAGCCTATTGGTGTTCACTAGTTAGAACCGCTGAAGATCTTAAATTATTTTTTCAAAAATATTTTCAGGAGAAGAATCTCAGTAATGCCATTCTTCCGGAATTCGCTAAAAATGGTGTAATGTTTTGATATGCGGATCTCTGTTTGAGAAACATTGTAATAAGGGGAAGGATGGCGTCTCGAGCAGCTCGGGTGATTACCATGCATTATTATGCGACTGTAGTGTGGCCACAACACGATATATAAAGTTCGTACGCCCAGTTCCGGCACACGGGGAATTTCACCAATGGTAGTGCGAGGGGTTGTGCACACCACCACACCCCGTAACGTAAACCACCTACTCGCTATCATATTTTAAAATGACGGAAATTAATGTTGTGATAAGTTTCTGGTTTCTCCCGGATAAGGGAATATTATACCTTGTTGTTGGTAGCCGTGTGCTAGACAAATGAAGGTCGGTGACACCTCTGCTAACATCTGAAGGCTAAAATCTGACATTAATTATATTCAAACACAATTATGTCACGTGTTTATACCGACTTCACTTGTTCTAAACAACTTACTTTTTAATCGTTCACTTGTCTCTTCTTCGTTTTCAGAGCGTCACTTGTCCATTTCAGTCCTCAAGTGGAACTCTTAACTAATTCACTGACAGTATCGAACCTGTAGGTTCAAGGCCACGCAGATATAAGCTCTCCATACATCCCTATCCTGGGCTAACGTTTTCCAATCATCCCCTGTATAATCTACTTCCCTTAAATCACAGTTAATGCTATTCTTCCACCTCATTATTCGTCTACCAACTGGGTATTTACCCTCTGGTTTTTCTACAGGAATCTTCCATGCACGTCTTTCATTCCCCATTCGTGCCACATGTCCTGCCCATCGCAGTCTACGAGACTTAACTGTTCTTATTATATCTGGCTTCCTATAAAGACCATGTAGTTCATTGTTATGTAGTCTTCTCCATTCACTTGTTTGTTCCTCTCTCTTTGGTCCAAAATTTTTCCTAAATACTTTATTCTCAAATACTCGTAATCTCCTTTCCTCCCTTAAAGTATGAGTCCATGTTTCGCATCCACATAATATAACTGGTAGAATAATAGTTTTATATATTTTCAGTTTAAAGTTTTTTGAAAGGAGTTGGGACATCAAGAGTCTGTAATGCATAATAGCACGCATTTCCAGAATTGAGCCTATGTTTAATTTCTTTGTGCATCTCATTCCTATTTGTGATTATTGTTCCTAGGTATTTAAAATTCAGCCACTTCCACAAAATTTCCCTCATTTGTCATTAGCTGTCCATTTCCATTATATCAGTTAATATATTTCTGCGTGTGACCATATATTTAGTTTTTGATATTTACTTCCAGTCCCAATTTCTTAGTGTTACTCAATAGTGTGTGCGTGTTGTCCTTTAGTATCTCTTCGGCATCGCCCAATAGTACTACATCATCAGCATAAACTAACAGCTTATTAATATCATTGAGTTGTAGGCCTTCTTCATCCTCTAAAGATTTGGTGGCTTGCTCTAGTACAAAATTAAATAGTAGAGGAGATAGTGAATCTCCTTGCTTCAACTCATTGTTTAGTCTCTGCTTTGATGAATGAAATTCGCAGAATTTAAATAGCAGAATCTCTCGAGGCTGACAAATGGTTAAAATCGATTTGCTAGACGTATGGACCACTGATGTAAGATGAGTCAGTGACGTCATGGCTCTCCCCTAGTGATAGACTACAAGGGGAGGACAGGAAATCTTTGCCTGGTTTTAACGATTATGTGGGTGAGGGAGGAACAATTGCACATGTTCTTACTGACCTAGTTCATGGACCATTTACCCCTCAGCCTCTCCCTTCACTTGGGGGAGACAGTATTGTTAGTAACACGGGATTTACGCGATTCCGGTTCAGATTTACTCTTCCTTCTAACCCACTCATTTGTTTCCCTAAACTGCATTTGTTTATTTCATTTCATTTCGTATTATGAGCAGTCAGGATTTTTATCTAATAAATAGGGAGCGGATTTTTATGCAATAAAAGGTAAGAATGCAATTCAAATAGTATATATTATTCAACTGTTTGTGTGTGAAACAAGAAAAAAACAGTCAAAAGTCTAACTTCTCATAATACTATTCAACTGTTTGTGTGTGGGACCAAAACAAAAGACAGTCAGAAGTCTAACTTCTAATTATATTATTCAACTGTTTGTGTGTGAAATCAAAACAAAAGACAGTCACAAGTCTAACTTCTCATTATACTATTCAACTGTTGCGCGTGGAACCAAAACAAAAGACAGTCAGTAGTCTAAGTTCTCATTATATTATTCAACTGTTTGTGTGTGGAACCAAAACAAAAGACAGTCAGAAGTCTAACTTCTCTTTATACTATTCAATTGTTTGTGTGTGAAACCAAAACAAAAGACAGTCAGAAGTCTAACCTCTCATTATACTATGCAACTGTTTGTGTGTGAATCCAAAACAAAAGACAGTCAGAAGTCTAACCTCTCATTATACTATGCAACTGTTTGTGTGTGAATCCAAAACAAAAGACAGTCAGAAGTCTAACCTCTCATTATACTATGCAACTGTTTGTGTGTGAATCCAAAACAAAAGACAGTCAGAAGTCTAACCTCTCATTATACTATTCAACTGTTGCGCGTGGAACCAAAACAAAAGACAGTCAGCAGTCTAAGTTCTCATTATATTATTCAACTGTTTGTGTGTGGAACCAAAACAAAAGACAGTCAGAAGTCTAACTTCTCTTTATACTATTCAATTGTTTGTGTGTGAAACCAAAACAAAAGACAGTCAGAAGTCTAACCTCTCATTATACTATGCAACTGTTTGTGTGTGAATCCAAAACAAAAGACAGTCAGAAGTCTAACCTCTCATTATACTATGCAACTGTTTGTGTGTGAATCCAAAACAAAAGACAGTCAGAAGTCTAACCTCTCATTATACTATTCAACTGTTGCGCGTGGAACCAAAACAAAAGACAGTCAGTAGTCTAAGTTCTCATTTTACTATGCAACTGTTTGTGTGTGGAACCAAAACAAAAGACAGTCAGAAGTCTAACTTCTCTTTATACTATTCAATTGTTTGTGTGTGAAACCAAAACAAAAGACAGTCAGAAGTCTAACCTCTCATTATACTATGCAACTGTTTGTGTGTGAATCCAAAACAAAAGACAGTCAGAAGTCTAACCTCTCATTATACTATTCAACTGTTGCGCGTGGAACCAAAACAAAAGACAGTCAGTAGTCTAAGTTCTCATTTTACTATGCAACTGTTTGTGTGTGGAACCAAAACAAAAGACAGTCAGAAGTCTAACTTCTCTTTATACTATTCAATTGTTTGTGTGTGAAACCAAAACAAAAGACAGTCAGAAGTCTAACCTCTCATTATACTATGCAACTGTTTGTGTGTGAATCCAAAACAAAAGACAGTCAGAAGTCTAACCTCTCATTATACTATGCAACTGTTTGTGTGTGAATCCAAAACAAAAGACAGAAGTCTAACTTCTCATTATATTAATCAACTGTTTGTGTGTGAAACCAAAACAAAAGACAGTCAAAGGTCTAACTTCTCATTATATTGTGTTGCAATCTTAACTTTTAGTACATAAAAATTCGCTCCCTAGTGATAAAAGATAGTACCGGTATATATTATTCAAGAAACAAAATAAAAAAAATTGCAATTGCTTGCCTCAATGGAATATTGTGGGATAAAATTATAAGTAATAAAAATAAATAAGAACTGGAATGAGAACAATAGGACTGGAGGACATGGAGTGGATGGATAGAGACGAGTGGAGAAGAAAAATAAAACTTTAGGCACAGAAAGTTGTGTAAACATTGAAAATCTGTAAATAAATAAATAAATATATAAATAAAAATAAAATGAATATTAATTAAATAAAAATAAAACGTAGTTTTATTTGATTTTCATATTTATTAAGATATAATTCAGTGACAGCTGTTTCGGTACACTGTACCTTCTTCAGACATGTTAAATTATGAATTATGTTCCAACTGATCTAAGCAACAATACAACATATTTATTTAATTTTTTTAATTTAACAAAGGGGATTCATTCAAATCAAGTTGAGAATTTAACAGTTTTTTACTACTTTTCAATTTATTTATTTCTACAGCCTCCAAAAGATCTAACTTCTTACCCTTATCACAGATATGTAAAATTTCAAAATATGGATCGATTACAATTTAATCATTGTTTAGATCCAAATTTTGAAATTTTACATATTTGTGATAAGGGTAAGAAGTTAGATCTTTTGGAGGCTGTAGAAATTAATACATTTAAAAGTAGTAAAAAACTGTTAAATTCTCAACTTGATTTGAATGAATCCCCTTTGTTAAATTAAAAAAATTAAATAAATATGTTGTATTGTTGCTTAGATCAGTTGGAACACAATTCATAATTTGTTAACATGTCTGAAGAAGGTACAGTGTACCGAAACATCTGTCACTGAATTATATAATAAATATGAAAATCAAATAAAACTACGTTTTATTTTTATTTAATTAATAAATATGGATTTTCATCAAGTAAACACCAACTCAATAGATTAAAATGAATATATATCATACAATTGTTAAAAGCATCATTACTTATGGAGCAGAACTTTGGCCATTAACAACAAAAACAAATAAGTACCTTTTGGCAACGGAAATGGATTTTATAATAATAATATAATAATAATAATAATAATAATAATAATAATAATAATAATAATAATAATAATAATAGCTTTATTTTACCTGGCAGAGTTAAGGCCTTAAGGCCTTGTCTACCACTCAACCAGGTTTAAAAAAATACAAACAAAAAAAAATATTCTTAAATCTAAATTACAATAAATATATATAAACGATTACATGTTATGAATACAATACAATTAATATTTATAATGTAATTTGATTTACTCTAAATTTAACGAATTAAATATATAATATGTACAAGATATATAAAAAACGAGGAAAAGATTAATGACATAGTATAAAATTAAATAAATAGAGAAAAATTAATTATTAGACAACAGGTAACTGTATAAGCGTGACTTAGCAAGAATTTCAAGAAGAGAAAAAAAAATAGAAACTCAGTTATAAGGGAGAAAATGAAGATTGAAGACACTATTTTAGATTATATTAAAACTCAGCAATTGAGATAGTATTGACATGTCCAGCGAATGGAAAAGATCGGCTACCGAAATGTGTTTTGGAATGGAAACCTGAGGGAAGACGAAGCAGGGGAAGACCTAAAACCTCCTGGAGTCAGGGAATATGTTTATATACGATGGAGAAACATCTACAACCAGGAGATTGGATGGACCGACAAAATTGGCTATTAGGAATCGGACGATGTCAAAGACATTAATCAATCGATAAAAATAAAAATGTATAAAGTTATGGCAATTCCCACGATATTGTATGCATAAGTGACTTAAGTCTCTAACGAAAGATGGTACATTACAATACGAGGTTCGGAAGTGGTTTTTACAGAAGTGAGGATATGATTAAAAACCGGGCGATAGCAAGTTTTTTAATTTCCGACATACTGTAAAACACTTCATAAACGTGCGTTGTACATTATTTTTTGCGCGATGGTATTTTCAGAATAATAAATAAAAGTAAAATAATAACATCTTTGTTGGAAATATTTGAGTTCATTTTAACAACTGACTAACGTTAACAATGTGATAAATGTTTATACGGTAAATGCCTAAATAATTTAGTTGAGAGTACAGCAGGCCGTAACACCAGTCAGTCATAAAATGGCAAGTACGAATTTATTGCTTTATATTGTTTCAAATAAAGTTCAGTTCATTTAAAATGAAGTGATTTGTTTCGTATAATGTATATTAACACTACCTTCTGGATTTATTTTGTATATACAGTGTGCGTAGTATACATAGAGGGCAGTGGTTTAACTTCCCACACGCATGTTTGCAATATATATTTTTATTACAGTATAGTTACTTAGGTTGGCAACACTGAACTGTAGGTTGCCATTGCTGTAAGTTATAGCAGAATTTTAATATCATAATGAATATAAAAGTTTAAGTTAATAATTTTGTATTTTAATATTCTTTTAATATTTAAATACAACTAATACAAATAAAATCATCTAAATAATTCATTGTTGGTTATTGTTGAATAAAAATGTCTCAATAACAATTAAGGGAATTGCACTACATAACAGTTTTGTAAAGAATGCTTTTAAAAATTGTTTTAAGTCATTGTTGTCAAAATTATAAATCCTTCTGTTATAACTGTAATAAGAACACCTGCTTAACTTCATATTCTTAAATCAAAGTAAACTAAACTCTGATTGGATGTTAAAACAATTAACTTTCTTCTTTAACAAATCAAATTAAACCTTATATTTAAAGAACTATTAACCAATAGAATTTAAATATAACATCATGTGATGTAATAATGGTCTTAAAATTATAAAAGAATTAGACTAATCATTCTGCATACAACTTTCAACAAAGATAGAAGCAAGAAGAGATGTGATAAAATGTAATGTTTAATGCAAGAAGAATAATTGATTCAAAAAAAGAAAATAATTTAATTATAATTGACGGTGAAGAATAATAGGCTACCACCTACATTTACTTAATCTGCTGGGAACTTTAAGAAGTGAATACATGTGCATTTATTTCTACAAGAAACATGTTTTTAGTAATTTTGAAGTGTTTTCCTATCCAGTGTATCAACTGCCAACCCTAAGAAGAGATTCACCCCTGTAAATCCGCCTGCACAGGCATGCCCAGGGATTTAATTTTCTCCGGCTTCAGTGTCATTTAAATGCCGTGGTACTAGTACCACCGCCGGATTCAAAGTATTAATGAAGAAATAGGCCCGATAATGACATTTCATTTCACGTTTGAGGAAAACTACTGAAACATCTGTCGGTTTAGTGAGCCTGGAACTTAGAAAACACGCCCTTCACTAGTCTTGTCTCCTGTCATCTCAAGCAACTCAAATGTTTACACTAAAACACCTTCTGATACAATGTTTTCAGAATAGTTAACATACTCTAGTATATTCTTGGAAGGCATTGTTATTAATCACTTGTTTCCTTTAAATAAGAAGGATTATATATAAAGTAAAGTGATCCCACAACAGGCCCGGGAGCCCTTGGGGTAGTAGGAGGTTAAGGCTCCCACTTTTTCTGGACAATCGGCACTTTATGTCAGCCCTGCGTGACGGTTCCGGCTCTACCAAAAAATAAACCCAACTTGAACCAGTAATTCTTTTTGGGACACCAATCCTTCTTCAAAATGTTACTACAACATCGGGCCTGAAGAGAATTACTTCTTCAAAGTACGACGAAATGCACCATCGCACAAAAAAGTGGTTTTATCGGAAGTTAGATAATAGCCGGTTGATGCAAAACGCCGTCCGTTCGTCTTGTGTTTAGCTTGAGCGTGGTCATCATGTAGCTGTGAACTGCATTAATTTTGAAGGTAATGATGAAAATGTTACAGTAGGTGTAATATTCTTCTGATGTTGTTATTATAGCGTTAGTGTACACTGGCAACGATAACACGGTGCTTCATTCTCGTGTTTGTATGCATTTGCCACATAAACACTGCTGACATGTTCTGCTATAACATCAAACAATCTGATCTCTCCGTAAAAAGATGATCAAATCCTTCAAGAGGAGAATCATGTATCGTTCACCTCTCTAGGTCACCGTTCAAAACGGACATTAATTTATAATGGATGAATAATAATAATAATAATAATAATAATAATAATAATAAATAATAATAATAATACTAATTTTTTACTTCTAATAAAAAAATGCGTATCTTTACATAGACCATTTAACTCATGCCCCAAATGGGAGTCAATGACCAATCACGTTTCAATGATTTCTGTTTTACAACCAATCAGAGTCGTGTTTCACGAAATATTTATCAGTGTTATAATTACCATATTAAAGAAAGCTCCTTCTTTTTAATATTCTGAACAGGTTCTGACCATTATTTTGTTAGTGACTGAGCCCGCAAAAAATACGGCTACCAGATTGTATATATAGTGCATGAATGTCAACACATGCCGCATGCGGGAGTTAATATAAAAACATTTGTAGCAATTGATTATACCACCAAAAAAAGAAAACACTGTTTGCACTTTCTTCGTACAATAATGTATTTTTTCCAGGGGGAACCAATCCAGAAAAGAAAAATATAAATTGGCCTATTGACATCATACGACATCGGAAATGATTATTACCCATATACAGTTTGATGTGCTTCATTTTTTCTCAACTAGAGAAGCATTCTTATAATATTGCGTTCCTTGGCCAATAAACTAGTATGATCTAGGTGTGGCAGTGATCAACAAAAGAAGCAGATGAAGCCCGTACCTATCGTTTCTCATTTGTTTTTCAAACATCGCCGTTTACAATTAAATATATAAATATTTTAAAAATAAACACTATAGTTAAATAATGATTGGTGAGTAAACCAGCTTCTTAATTTTATTCCTTAAATAGTCCTAACAAATGCCACTCTTGATTTCCAAATTCTCTAGATAAATTCACTCCTCACTTCGTGAGTCGTGAATTTATCGATAATTTGGAAATCACTCGTGGCATTACTTATGAAAATTACGGCACTATAACACTGTAATTAAACCAGAGTGCCTCTATGGAGAAGAAACATTAATTTTGAACAGAAAAAAAGATATCGAAAATATAGTGAAAAAAGAATGCAAAATTATAAGAAAAGTTTTAGGTCCACAATTCATAGGTGAAGCATTTAGACTCAGAAGTAAAAAAGGAAATGAAAATATATACAGACATTCATAGTGATATTAGAAAACGAAGGTTAAAATTTTATGGCCATATTAAACGAATTAACTCAAATAGGCTTACAAAACAGATAATGGAATTCTACGAAAACAAAAGTAAAGCTCCAGTGGATACTATGAAGTGGATTGATGAAGTCAAAACGGACTTAAAATTGTCATGAATTAGTAAAGAAGATATCCCAAACAGAGATATATTTAGAATTAAGGTGAATAAGTGGCAAGTTGACCAAGAGGACAAACCGAAGAAAAAACTGGAACAACTTGGACAGATGATAGAAAACAAGCCCAGTAAAAGAATGAAAGAAATTTGGGCTCAAAGGAAACGCCTCTAAGTACTTTGCGTAGTCCTACATGGGCTCATCCGCAATCAAAAAACATATTTATTTATTTATAAACAGGTTTACAATGTAATAAAACATCTTCCTGTGCCCAAAGCTTTTTAAAATTTTTATCTTCTTTCTCCATTCTTCTCTATCTTCACATTCCAATTCTTCCAGACCTAGCACCCTCATACCTCATCTTACATCATCCATCCATTTAAATCTAGGTCGACCTCACTTTCCTTTCCCAGGTGGAATCCATTCCAAAGCTTCTCTGGTTAATATTTTATCTGGCATTCTACGTATAAGACCATATCAATAATAATAATAATAATAATAATAATAATAATAATAATAATAATAATAATAATAATAATAATAATAATAATAATAGTAATAATCATATGTTAAAATTGAAGATATTAATGACAAAATAAATAAATTTAATTTGATGTGTGGCAGTATTGAAAGAACCCTTAAAACACAAGAAAATAAACAAAAATTAAATTTTATAAAGAAATTGTTCTTCCTGTATTGATGTGTGGATCAGAATGTTGGACGATCACTAGAAGACAAGAACAAAGATTGGAAGCAGCTGAGATGAGATTTTTAAGAAATATAGCAGGATATACTCTACTGGATAAGAAAAGAAATGAAGATATAAGAAAGGAACTAAATATTTTCAAACTTACAGGCCGAATAATTAAATATAGGAACGACTGGAAAGAACATGTTGATAGAATGCCAGAAGGAAGATTTCCAAAATTATTGCTAAATTTTAAACCTCACGGAAGGAGAAATGTTGGTTGCCCACACAGAAGACGGTCTGAACAATTTTAACAATTCTAGCTTTCATGAAATCGGAACGAGCCAACAGGCATGTTGATGATCAATAATGGAAGAAAACAATAGGAATGTTGAACTCTGTATTATGGAGTAAAAACAAGTTTGAAATTATATGGATACCTCATAAATGAATGGATGAAGAGAGAATACCAAAGAAGACTCTTAATTGGAAAACTAATGGAAGAAGTGGAAGAGGCAGACCTAGAGAACGTTGGATGGATGGAGTGAGGAGAAGTATGGAAGCTAGATATTTGAGGGAAGAAGATGCCGTAGCAGGAACCTGTGGCGACAAATCACTTCGGTTGACGTTGATACACTGTATTGTGGAATACTCCTAATAAAAAGAAAACGAAATTTTCTCTGAGGGAGGACTTCACTTTTTTTTTCATTGAATGCACAACTATTTTCCTACAAAAATAAACATATTGTGTAATGAAATGTTAATCACAGATTTTGTGGCAAATGTGTGACCCGTTCATGGAATCAAGATCGATAGATGCTATCGAATTCATCTCGATAAGAGCAGCTTCAATTGGTTGTGAAACAGATTATCATCACATACTATTTGCGCTGAACCCAAATAAAATGCTCAATCACACTTTTTACCAAAGTGCATTTGTAAATTCCACATTATAGTTGAAGAAGTAATTGCTTTGCCCCACGTTGTGGTGACATTTTAAAGCAGTAATTCTCTTCATGCCCGATGTTGTAGTAACATTTTGAAGAAATGATTTGTGTCCCAAAAATAATTAGGCCTACTGGTTCAGGTTAGGTTTTATTTTCGGTAGAGCCGGATTCTCCTCTCAAGGTCGGCATGTAGGAAAACACTTCAAATCATAAAAAAAATGTTTCTTGTAGAAATAATTACAAATTTATTCACTTTGTCGGTTCCCAGCAGATCAAGTAAATGTAGGTGGTATTATTCTTCACTATCAATTAAAATAAATTATTTTCTTTTTTGAATCAATTATTCTTATATTAAATATTACATTTTATTTTGAGAACTCTTTTTGTTTCTATCCTTGTGGAAAATTGTATGCAGAATGACTAGTGTAATTCTTTTATAATTTTAAAGAACATTATTACATCACATGATGTTATATTTTAATTCTATTGGTTCTTTAAATATAAGGTTTAAATTTGATTTGTTAAATCAAAAAGTTAATTGTTTTAACATCCAATCAGAATTTAGTTTACTCATTTAAAAATATGAAATTAAGGAGGTGTTCTTATTACAATTATGACAGAAAGCTTTATAATTGTGACAACAATGACTTAAAACCATTTTTAAAAGCATTCTTTACAAAGACTGTTACGTAATACAATTTCTTTAATTTTTAGTGATACATTTTATTCAACAATGAACAACAATGAATTATTTAGATATTTTTATTTAAGTTATATTTAAATATTAAAAGAATTTTAAAATACAAAATTATTAACTAAAACTTTCGTATTCATTATAATATTAAAATCCTGCTATATAGTCCATAATTTTACATCGAAGGGACACGCTTAATTGATAAAAAGAACACGAGGAAACTTGATCCGGCTAAACTTTACAATCCGTGACGCGACATTTTTTATTCCTTTCAAAAATTCCTGTCAACCTTTATTCTTTGAGATTATTTTTTCAAATTATTTCCCACCATTTACAATGATTTTTACATTCTTTCTAACGATTATTTCAATATATATTTCTATTCATCACCATGGTACATTCACGAATTTAGGCCATTTGTTGACCTGTTTCGGCCTCAAGAGAAACACCATCCAGAAGTATTTTGAGTGGACGTCCTGGTCTTCTTCTTCCTGCAGGTTGATATCTTAACATTTGTTTGGGTATCCTATGATCTTCCATTCGATGAACATGTTGCATCCATCTTGACTTATAATCAGAAATTTCGTTTTCTAAAGTTTCCATGTGTAATTCTTCTAAGATGTCTTCATTTTTTTGTGATCTGGTAGTGTGTATCCTGCAGTAGGTTCGAGTTGTTATTCCTTTGAGTATACATTCTTCCATTAGTTTAATTTAATTGTATTTAATTTTATTGTATTATTAGACATTATTTTCATTATTATTCAGTTTGACAGATAAATCACTGGTCAACATGATTTTTGTCTCATGAGCACCAATAGTTGTACTTAATGCAGTTTTTTATCGTGTTTTCAAATATGTATTCGTAATTTCTCCATCAACCACAGTTTTTTAAATTTCAATTTCAATTAATGGATTTAAATAATTATTTTCTGCTTAACAAACATTAAAGGGATTACGTGAAAATCCAAACATACAGTGGTGCACCCTGACTTGCAATCTGCAATGAGACCAGTTCCACACTGCGAGGAATTGCCCACACCAAAGCCTGTAGAACATGTGACATTAGATGAAGAGAGCTCAGATTCTGATGGAAAAAGAACAAACAGATTTTGGTGACACAACTTTTTAACAAAGCTGTTCATCTGAGCCTCATTTATTGACTCAAGAAGATCTTAACGATCTCATACGAGATTTAAAGTTATCCAAAAACCAGTCTGAAATGCTTGGTTCTCGGCTAAAAGGATGGAAACTCTCCGAAACCTTGCGTGATGGAGAAAAACCGATATCATATTTGAATTGAGGAGAAAACATTATATCAGAATCACATATTTTTCTTTCTGAGACAAAAAAAAGTTTATTTTTTTTGTTGCTCACTGTAATTTAATTGGTTAGTATGACTATTATTGTAATTTTTTTGTATTTATATGTAACATATGTTTGTCCTGGTGAGTGTAAGAGAAGGCCACATGCCTTAACTTCACCAGGCTAAATAAATATATTCTTCTTTTCCATTTCAAGTATTAGGCCAAGGCCTGTTACGATTCTATAGAACATTTTCTCTCCAGCGTTTCATAGGACGGCCCAGAGATCTTCGTCCTCTTGGTATATATTAGGTAATTATAAACAGCTTTGGGGATCCGATTTGAACTCATTCTTTCAAGATGGTGTTTCCAATTTAGTTGGTACTGTTTAATATATTCCAAAATTGGCGTAGTCTTCAATTCTTTTAAGATATCGGTGTACCTTTTCCGATCCCATCTGGTGTAACCCGCTGTTCTGCGCATGAATTTCATTTCACAAGCCGTTATTCTGCTTTCATGTTGTCTTTTTAGTGTCCATGCTTCACTACCATAGGTCAACACTGGTCTAGCCAAAGTGTTATATAAACGTAATCTGGTGTTTTTTGTACAAGGGATGGTTTCATAACTTGATTAATAATTCCCAAACTTTTATTATAACTAGTAATTTTTTCAGAGATATCCTTTTCATCCCAGATAGAGAGAGAGATAATATCCAAGATAAATATATTCTATGTATTCTATATTTTTAAATAATTACTAATTTACAACAAAAAATACTGGTAAAACACGGAAAAGGATGTAAGGAAGGAACAGGGTACTGCATTGTTTGAGATATAAGAACATGCAGCCAGGATAAGAGAAAAATTGAGTTGAGGCACAGATGAGTTAAATGTACGAAGAATCGAGGTGGAGGCGCAGGAAATGAAACACTGCAGCAAGTCGATGGAAATTTAATGTTGTTCTTGTAGAGAGCGGGCGAATTTGTGGACACATGTGTCATTCATGCGTTGACTAATTCAAAGCGGTTGGATAATAACATCCACAAGCAGAAGAAAAATGTGCATTTGGATGCAAATCAAGATGTAATATTTCCCCTATCTCCTATATTATGCAGGGTACAGGGTGCTCATAATGGCGGATTGTTTCACCTGAACGGAGAACTAAATACCATAACCCTAGGCTTATTATTTCAAACGTCAATCCTTCTTCATAATGGTCTTGGTTTGATTTACAGAATTACTTTACCTCTTACCCCGTACACAACTAAAACCTCGCTCTAAATTCAAATCACGTAATTTAAAATTCAAGGAACAAAATTAATTTTTAAAGCTTAGAAGACAGATCTGTGTTGAATTAAAATTCATAAATTTAGTTATTATTATTTGCTTTCCGTTGAAATAAGAACTGGACTGCAGGAAATAGAGTGGATGGATTTAGACGAGCGGAGAAGGAAAATAAAACTTTGGGCACAGAAAGATGTATAAACTTCAATATTTATACATAAATAAAATTATTATTATTATTATTATTATTATTATTATTATTATTATTATTATTATTATTATTATTATAAAACAGATGGAACCAAAATATAATTCAGGAAGAATACGTAATGTTACAAATTTTAAATATTTAGGATGTATTTTAGACAAAAATGAGAATGCAACTAATGAAATTGAAAGAAAAATAACTGATGGAAGAAGAATGATTGGTATGTTGAACTCGGTGCTTTGGAATAGAAATATAATGTACAGAAGGAAGAAAACTATATTTCAAGTTCTGTTACAAAGCATTTTATTATATGGGTCCGAAACCTGGACAGTAAGTAGAAAACAAGCCAACAAGCTGTTAGCAGTAGAAATGGATTTTTGGAGGCGATCAACAAGAATTTCAAGAAGGGATAAACTCAGGAACAGCACAATAAGGGAAATTATGCAAGTTGAAAAAAACAGAAAAAATAAAAGAAAAACGATTGAGATGGTATGGACACCTCATAAGAATGGAAGAAGAGAAAATACCAAAGAAGATCCTTAATTGGAAAGCTAATGGAAGAAGTGGAAGGGGCAGGTACAGAGAACGATGGATAGATGGAGTGAAGAGAAGTATGGAAGGTAGAGATTTGAGGGAAGAAGTTGCTTTAGACAGGAACCCCTGGCGACAAATCGCTTAGGATTGAAGGAGATACATATATTGTGGAATATGCCTAATAAATAATAATCCGTCCATAGTAAGTCTGCCCGAAGGCAGGTCCTTCACTACAATCATAGCATTTTCGTGCTATGCTTGCAGCTTTACTAGGGAATTGTGTAGGTGTGGTAGCTTCCCGTTGCTTTCCACACCGGTGAAGAATGATGATAATGATAAGGATGATGATGGCCATATGATTTCGGGGACCGTTTGGGTAAATAATAATAATACTAATAATAATAATAATAATAATAATAATAATAATAATAATAATAATAAGAGTAACACTAATATTGTTGTTGTCGACCGCGGTGATTTAGTGGTATGCTCTTTGCGTCTGGTCTCGAGAATAGCACGTTCAAACCCGGTCGTAGTCGATGGATTTTTTTACCATGGAAAAATTCAAGTCCCGCGCCGTAGCCGAGCGGTTAAGGTAGGAAGCCTTGGCGCAGAGCTACGGGACTTGCGCTGGTTCGAGTCTCCATGGGGGAAGACGTTTTCTCATGGTATTTCGGCCAGTATGGGACCGGTGCCCACCCAGCATCGTGAGGCAATTGGGTAGCTATAATAAGTAGCGGCTCCAGGTTGAGGAACCAGCTATAACGGCTGGAGGATTCGACATGCTAACCAATGTCACCCCTACACTGGCTGTTGATCATCTACCTCTGTGATTGACACATGTGGATGTGAAGAGCCAGCAGCCGGCTGGTAGAAGGGCAACCGCTGAAAAGTGGAAAGACCCGCAATCGGAAAAATTCAAGGAAAATTCCTCCGGGAGGGACTTTAAATTGAGGATCCCGAGTCTGAAGTTTTTCAGGCTCGTAAAAAAAACCCTTATGCCGATGAAAATAGGCCTCTAACTTAAATTGACACCATCATCATTAAATGAATATCTTAATTGGCTACTAAATGTCTCATTCGGTCGGTATGCCGATCACGTGCCACTCATGACACTTATAAGGAAATAATGGTAACTAAATTAGCTTAGTCTAGAAACTCGTAACGAAGTTTTCTAGGGTTTTCCGCGTCATGGATTCAAGGTTGGCCTCTGGCCACTGATTCCGGCGTTTCATGCCACTATGAAGGAATGGTTCCTTTCATAATTTTCGATAGTGCTAATTTGTTAGTTAAACCAAAAAGGAGATATAAAAACCATAGGTTCATAGCCTTGCAGACGTAAGCTCTCCATACATCCCTATCTTCAGCTAATTATCCTGAATTATTTCCTGTAAATATACTTCCTTCATTGGAAGTAAATATCAATAAAACTAAATATATGGTCACACACAGAAATACATTATATAATGGAAATGGACAGCTAATGACATATGAGGGAAATTTTGAGGAAGTGGCTGAATTCAAATACCTAGGAACAATAATCACAAATAGGAATGAGATGCACAAAGAAATTAAACATAGGCTCAATTCTGGAAATGCATGCTATTATGCATTGCAGAGACTCTTGATGTCCCAACTCCTTTCAAAAATCGTTAATCTGAAAATATATAAAACTATTATTCTACCAGTTATATAATATGGGTGCGAAACATGGACTCTTACTTTAAGGGAGGAAAGGAGATTACAAGTATTTGAGAATAAAGTACTTAGGAAAATTTTTGGATCAAAGAGAGATGAACAGACAGGTGAATGGAGAAGACTACATAACAATGAACTACATGGTCTTTATAGGAAGCCAGATATAATAAGAACAGTTAAGTCTCGTAGATTGCGATGGGCAGGACATGTTGCACGTATGGGAAATAAAAGAGTTGCATGGAAGCTTCTTGTAGGAAAGCCAGAGGGAAAACGCCCAGTTGGTAGACCAAGAATGAGGTGGCAGAATAACATTAACTATGTTTTGAGGGAAGTAGATTATACAGGGAATGATTGGAAAACATCTCAGGATAGGGATGTACGGAGAGCTTATGTCCGCGCGGCCATGAACCTACGGGTTCGATAGTGCCAGTGAGTAACTATATGTACTTCCTTCGAATCATTATCATAAGTAATGCCACGAGTGGCGTCCAATTTATCTAGAGAATTTGGAAATCAAGAGTGGCATTTGTTAGGACTATTTAACGAATAAAATTAAGCTGTTTACTCACAAATCATTAATTAAATATAGTTATTTTAAAATATTTATATATTTAATGTAAACGGCGATGTTTGAAAACAAATGAGAAATGTATTCACGTAGACTTTCACGGCCGGAGTTGCTATGATGATCTTGAAGAAGATTTTCGGGCTGTTGGCCGTGGTCTTGAGGTTTGTAGTTCCCCAACGTTTCGCCAGAGACTGCGTCTGGCATCCTCAAGGTTTGTCTTGAGAATGGCAATTCTGTCCACTGTCTGTCCTATTTGTACGTTTCTGGCGAAACGTCGGGGAACTACAAGCCTCACTACCAAGGCCTACAGCCCGAAAATCTTCAAGATCATCAAATTAGAATTGTTTGGTTATAATTCATTTGTTCGTCACTGCAACTTGATCACACTATTTATTGCCAAATAAGATCGCAATATTGTAAGAATACACCCTAGTAGAGAAAAATGAAACACACAAAACTGTATATTATAACCAAGATTATAGGTTATTAATTTATTTTTTCGGAAACAACTCAGTAAAATCATTATTTAAAAACACAATTATTGAACACACAATTATCAAATGTGTAGGTCGAAGGAATTTGTTCGTTAGTTGTTATGTTCAATGCGTTTGTTGGAGAATCAGTCACTGCAAAATAATGCTCTGACCTGTTCAGAATATTAATACGGAGGAGCTTTCTTTATTACAAAAGCAAGAGCTGGTAAAGAGAATTCGATAAAGTACGAGGTGAAACACGACTGTCATTGGATGTAAAACATAATTAATTGAAACGCGATTGGTGATTGACTCCCATTTGGAGCATGAGATGTATAGTCAATATTAATTGCAAGGCACAGAAATCAAAGCCAGGATACAGCCATGGCAACCCATTTTACAGAGACGATGAACGTCCCTAAGTGGGTAAGTGAGGTTATCCAATATACGAAGTTAGGAGTTATAATACTTGCCTGTAGTTTAAATGAGAGATTTGGCTCTGGATTTTAGTGGCTTACAGTTAAAAACGGCATATAATTTTTTGTACACGTCATTGGTTCATCACACACTTCTCTTGGACTATTTAACTCATGCCACAAATGCTAGTCAATGACCAATCACGTTTCAATGAATGTTGTTTTACAACCAATGACAGTCGTGTTTCACCTCGCTCTTTATCGATTTCTCTTTATCAGCTCCTGCTTTTGTGATAAAGAAAGCTCCTCCTTTTTAATGTTCTGAACAGGTCAAGGCATTATTTTTCGCCAACAAATACATTGAATATAGCAAATAATGAAAATATTCCTTGATTTTACTGAGTTGTTTACTAAAACAATAAATGAATAACCCGTAATGTTGATTATGATATATAGTTTGATGTGTTTCATTATTTCTCCACTTGGGTGCACTCTTACAATATTGCGGCCTTATTTGGCAATAAATAATAATATGATCAAGCAGCAGTGAATGAACATAACCTCACATTTCTGATTTGTTTTCAAACATCGCCGTCTACATTACTATATAAATATTTTAAAACACCGGTATTCAAATAATTATTTCTTAGTAAAGAGCTTAATTTTATTCGTTAAATAGTCCTAACAAATGCCACTCTTGATTTCCAAATTCTCTAGATAAATTGGAAATCACTCGTGGCATTACTTATGATAAATGTCAAGTTAGTTTTCGGTATGTACTGGTTAACAGTTCCCTTGTAAGAATAATAGGCCTATAATGAGTGGGCACAAAACCATCCAAGCCTAAAGAAATGACCCAAAGTAGAAGTTAAAAGTCCAAACTTTATTTTAAAAACTTGTGGTTGGGCAGTTTGGTCAGCGAGGCGGAGGGATTTCAAGAAATAACATCATCCACTGGCTCGAATGTTAAGTTGATTTGCTCGCTAACTGGAAGAATGCTGTCGTCATAATTTTCCCAGCTTGACAATTTGATTATAGGCTAGAATGAACAACACTGATGACCTTTCGTAGAATTACCCCCAGGGCTGCTACTTACAGGGGTTAACGGAGGGCCTCTGCTGCTTCAAGTCCAGGCGTCGACACATGTTCAGCTCCCTTTCAATTACCCTCCATAAATATATGTAATGAATATAAAACACTTTGTATCACACATAATTCTAGGTTTTACAGATTTAGATTTCAGTTTATTGCATAACTTACTTTAATCTAAATTATAATGTCCAATTAAACTGTCCATTCTGGGAACGTTTAATACCTGCTGTATTTTAGCCTTTTTCTAATTAAATTTAATATTAATTTTATAATTTAATCTATAGGTACAGGGTTTCTCTTTTACATATGGAAAGTGTTAAAAAATAGAGATGCACTATCTCCCCTACTATTCAGTTTTATACTAGAGCGAGCTTTGATATATTTAGATGATGAAGAACGCCTACAACTCAATGGTATTAATAAGCTGTTAGTTTATGCTGGCTATTTAACTCATGCTCCAAATGGGAGTCAATGACCAATCACATTTCAATGAATTTTGTTTTACAACCAATCACAGCCTTGTTTCACCTCGATAATTATAACATTTTCATTACCAAAATAAACAAAGCTCCTTTTTTTTTTTTTTTTTAATATTCTGAACAGGCAGAGCATTATTTTGCAGTGACTGACTCTCCAACAAATACGTTGAATGTAGCAAATAATGAACAAATTCCTTCGACCTACACATTTGATAATTGTGTGTTCAATAATTGTGTTTTTAAATAATGATTTTACTGAGTCGTTTCCTAAAAAGTAATAATTAATAAGCTATAAAGTTGGTGGGGGGCACGCCGTAGCGTAGTGGTTAAGGCACTGAGCTACAAGCCGGAGGGTCGAGGGTTCAAGTCCTGTTGGGGTCAAGATTTTTAAACTGACCCAAACCCTCTGGCGGCACTATGGTCCTGGGGTCGACTCAGCCTCTAACGGAAATGAGTACCAGACGCATGTTCTGGGGTAAAGGCGGCCGTCACGCAGGGCTGACAACCCGGCTGACATAAAGTGCCGATTGTCTAGAAAAAGTGGCAGCCTTAACCTCCTACTACCCCATCGGCCTCCGGGCCTGTTGTGGGTTCACTTTACTTTACTTATAAAATTGGTTATAATATACAGTTTGATGTGTTTCATTTTTTCTCCACTAGGATGCATTGTTACAATATTGCGATCCTATTTGGCAATAAATAATACGATCTAGTTGCAGTGGATGAACAAATGAAACTAACCAAACATTTCTCATTTGTTTTCAAACATCGCCGTTTACATTAAATATATAAATATTTTAAAATAACTATATTTAAATAATGATTTGTGAGTAAACAGCTTAATTTTATTCGTTAAATAGTCCTAACAAATGCCACTCTTGATGTCCATATCCTCTAGATAAATTGGAAATCACTCGTGGTATTAATTATGATGTTGTATCTGAATTATTGGGCGATAGCGTGGAGATACTAAGAACCAACACACGCAGTCTATTAGAAACACTAAACAATTGGGACTAGAAGTAAAAATCAGTAAAACTAAATATATGTTCACACATAGAAATGTATTATGTAATGGAAATGGATATACATGAGAAATGAGGGAAATTTTGAAGAAGTGGCTGAATTCAAATACATAGAAAGAATAACTAGAACAATGATATAGACGAAGAAATTAAACATAGGCTCAATTCTGGAAATGCGTGCTATTATGTATTGCAGGGGCTCTTGTCCTAACTTCATAAAAAATAACGTTAAACTGAAAATATATGAAACTGTTATTCTACCAGTTATATTATATGGATGTGAAACATGGACTCTTACTTTAAGGGAGGAAAGGAGATTACGAGTAGGCCTATCTGAGAATAAAGTTCTTAGAAAAAATTTGGACCAAAGAGAGATGAACAGACAGGCGAATAGAGAAGACTGCATAAGTGAGTTACATGATCTTCATTGGAAAGCAGATATAATAAGAACAGTCAAATCTCGTACACTGCATTGGGCTGTCATATTTCATTATATAATGAATTTATCATAAGTAACGCCACGAGTGACGTCCAATTTATCTAGAGAATTTGGAAATCAAGAGTGGCATTTGTTAGGACTATTTAACGAATAAAACTAAGCTGTTTACTCACAAATCATTATTTAACTATAGTTATTTTAAAATATTTATATATTTAATGTAAATGGCAATGTTTGAAAACAAATGAGGAACGATTGGTACGCTTCATTTGCTTCTTTTGTTCGTCACTACAACCAGATCATATTATTTATTGCCAAAGGCACACAATATTGTAAGAATGCACTCTAGTGGAGAAAAAATGAAACATCAAACTGTATATTAATTAATTTCTGATGTCGTATAATGTAAATGTGACAATTATATTTTTCTGAAAAAAAAAATACATTTAAGAAAGTACAAACAGTGGTTTCTTTTTTTTTGTGGTATAATCAATTGCTACAAATGTTTTTATATTAACTCCCGCATGCGGTATGTGTTGACATTCATGCACTATATATACAATCTGGTAGCCGTATTTCTTGGGGAGTCAGTCACTGCAAAATAATGCTATGACCTATTCAGAATGTTAAAAAGGAGGTGCTTTCTTTAATATGATAAACTTTAGTTGGTAAATTCTAGGCGAAACACGACTGTGATTGGTTGTAAATCGAAAATCATTGAAATATAATTGGTCATTGATTCCCATTTGGGGCATGAGTTAAATTGTCACTGTGATCATATATTTATTTTTACTTCCAGCTCCAATTTCTTAGTGTTACTCTATCGACGTGAATATTTTAGGTAAAAATATTTTTTTCTAGATGAATGATTCCATCTGTAGCACTTTGATTAATCAGGAAGGATCTTATCAGCTGCTCTGACCTGGATATGGGAGCACATTTACCGATAATAAGAAGAGAGAAATCAATTTCAGCTCATCTCGTAGCTATCAGCGCGAGGATCAACATAAGGAAGGCTCCAATTAATTCCCAATTTGTGCCTCTACTTCGTAATCTATTTAATGTTTGTATCACCCGAATGGAAAATTTAATTTGGCGGTAGGTGAGTTCAGGTGAAGAACTTTCACAAACAGGTAGACACATTACAAACTTACCCACATGTTACCAGTAGCAAATTGTCCCGCGTTGCTCGGATATTATCCCAATCTTCTTGTATTGGCCACTGGCTAAGAAGAAACTGCCTGCTGACAGATGACTTAGAAGGAATGGTCAACAGAAAGAAAGGTAGAGGCAGAAAAAGACATGAGATGATAGACAATATTAAAATAAATGGTTTGTATGCGGATACAAAAAGGAAAGCTGAGTTAAGGAAAGAGTGGAGAATGCTGAGTTTGCAGTGAATTACCTGCTCTTGAGCAGAACACTGTACGTATACCAAACTTTTTGGCATTAATCAGTTAAGCGACGCCGGAAACAGGAGGTTCGATATTTCCAGATCTTATTTGTTATTTTAGTTTTCGCCCTTCGTCCCCCTTCTGCCCTTATAAGGGCAAATTTGGGTTTAAATATCATCGGGACTGCTACTAATGGGCTTAGTGACCACAAAAACAGCGAATCTGACACAAATATTTGTCGATTTTGATCATTTTTAATACCTAATTCACTCTAACCTTGTGAGGTGTGGGTGAATATGTCTCGTATCTGGAATATTTTGCAGATTGTAAACTATATGCTTTTATTGAAATTACTCGAGCTGTTGTAGAATTATATTGGAACATGTTTAGGTCGTTGTCGATAATTTTTCAATTTCAACCCCCTTCTAACCCCCTAGGTGGGCTAGGGGTATTTTACAGCTTATTTATTTATCCTGGTGGAGTTAAGACCACGTGGCCTTCTCTTCCACTCACCAGGACAAACATATATTACAGCATACTTAATGGAGCACAATTTTAGTGTGTACCAAATTTTGTTGAAATTGCTCCAGGCGTATCAGATTTATGCCGGTACACACACACACACACACACCATATATGTAGATCATCGGTTGATTGATGTCTTTGACATCATCAGATTCCCAATAGCTAATATATATATATATATATATATATATACGTCCATCTCTGTGGTCTCGAGGTAGCGTGCTGCCTATCACGCAGCGGGCCCGGTTTCGGGCAAGGCCGGGTAATCAGCACGGGGTATCTAGAAATATAAATTTATAATTATTTGTCCTTTTATTTATTAAAATAAACATAAAATCATATTAATTTTCATTTATTTAGGCGTAGCAGCGTATGCCGGGTATTAGCTACTATATTTATAAATAACTGACATTTACACGTATAAAACTTTATAAAATATACCTGAGTTGTACGTAACCAAGGAATATAAACATTGTTTGTTGTAATGTATATGAGCACCAATGCATGCGAGTTCGATAAACAAGAGATAATTCAGATGGCAGCACGGGCTGGTAGCAGAACTCCAGTTACAAAGACAGTAGCGTTAGTGTCTTATCAGTAGAATGGAGACTTTATTTCATAAGATAATACTGCTAAAGACAGATACATTTGTTTCTATTCAGATGCCAACTTCCGTGGGAACGATCTGCTAAATAAGAATACACGAAAAAAATAGCCCGTTCAGTGCAGATGTTTTGAACACGAGACGCAAACAATCTGGAAATTAAAAGTACGTAATAATATTTTGAAGTAAATTTATAAGAAAACTAGGTAATACCCGGCGTGCGTTGCTTCGTCTAAACAAATGAAGTATTAAAGGTTAATTAATTTGTATGCCATACGCTGAGACGAACCAAAAATGGCGGTTGTCTTTAATTTCGGATTTCAAGTAAACCGCCACTTCTAATTGTCGGATTTCACTCATTTTTGAATAATACCTACCCAGGTATATTTTAATAGGATATACTGAGTTTCGTTGTGAAACATGGAAAATTGTGACCGCTAGAGCGATTTTTAAATGTTCACTTCAGGTGAACTCCTACACCTAATGGTTTTAGCGGGTCCAATTGTGAATCTAAACTATCGAACTACACAATGAGATACACACAAAAAAAATAATTGAAATCGGTCCAGTTGTTTAGGAGGATTTGAGTGACAAACACACGTATGCAAGAATTATATATATATATATATATATATATATAATATATATATATATAATATATAAATATATATAAAGAGTACTGGAATTAAACCGACTGTGTTCCAAGTTTTACTAATTCCTCGCTATAACAAAAGTACGCTGCTAGATCTTCAGTTTGTTCTGTACAGAACAATATAATGCGTTTCCAGAATTGAGCTTATGTTTAATTCATTTTCCACTACTTTACTAACAATATTTAATAAATCAAACTATTCTATTTGTGACGTCATAATAAGTACGATAGCCAATATGTAGGGCTGAAAAAAGTATTGGTTATAGGCTAGGCTGCATCGTACTTTGACCACTGTGTTTACAAACTGCACGTTGACACGCGCTACTCGGGACAGACTTCTAGTACAGTCCGCTTTGTGTAAGAATGGACTCATCTTTGTACAATTTTTGTTTCGGCATTCTGATACAACCACACGTCTTCTATTACTAAGGAGAGTCGAACATACATGCTCTCCGCTCCGAGCAGGCAGTGAAAATTTTTACACGCTTTATATTAGCTTGACCTATGTAACAGAATCTTACAACACAATTTTCACTTACTTAAAAACGTTGGATCTACTTGAAACTTTGTATACTTGTAAAGGACCAATGACAATACAATAATTTCATAATTGTTTTCTAAAATCCTGGCCAGAATCATCAGAAAATAACAATAAATAAATAAAAACCGGTATAATAGGTTGCGGACTTACCGACTTTTTAGTCAATCGTTGTAAGAGCTGAGTTGGTAGAGCGGTGAACTCTAGTGGTATACAATTTCAGTAATCCATAGGTCGCTGGTTCAAATCCGGCTCGGAGGATTTTTTAGAAGAGTATTAAGCAATTAAATTTTCATGGTATTCCGGTTTATGACAATCAATTAAATTAAAAATTAAAATAATAAATAATGGTTTAAAAAAACTAAAATAACACGCTTTATTACAAAACCAAACTAAAAAATAAAAAATAATAGTTTAAAAAACTAAAACAACACGCTTTATTAGAAAACCAAACTAAAAAATGAAAAATAATTTTAATTTCCAACACGCATGGGATAAAATTAAAGTGGTCAACAAAAAAAAAAACATCTCCAACACATCTAGAATAAAACTAGAGTTACCAACAAAAAAATTATTTTACCATCAAAAGCGTGGGGTGCTTTTTATGGGTTTTTACGTTTTCTTCTTAGAGACTTTACTTTTACCAATATATGTTTATTATCAAATTGATATAGATCACTCCAGGCTTTTGATGGTAAAATTGTTATTTTTTTTAGATTACTCTAGTTTTATTCTAGATGTGTTGGAGATGATTTTTTTGTTGACCACTTTAATTTTATCCCAAGCGTGTTGGAAATGAAAATTATTTTTCACTTTTTAGTTCGGTTTTCTAATAAAGCGGTTGTTTTAGTTTTTTAAGCTGTTATTTATGTAAACATTACGGAGTGTGTGTAGAAATTAGTTAATATTCTGATATCGTTAGTTTTTTCAGTCCTACCAACATGGAATTAAGACGACTATATTTAATGTTTACTAATTCGTCGCTGTATAAACAGCTCGCTGCTGGATCTTCAGTTTGTTCTCTAGTTTTTGTAACTGTCGATAGTGGAACAATCGATACACCTTTATAAAAGTTTTTTTCTCTTAATTTAAGAAACAGACGACAGCTGTGCAGCGTCAGATGTTGTGCATTCATACAACTTCATTTGATTAACATCACGTGTCACGATGCGCCATTTTGTCAAAATCACAAGGAACAAGGCATATGTTGACAATACAACACTATCCACTTCCTGTCGAAACGTCAACAAATTTACCTCCACCTTCCCATTTTTAAAAATCATGTTTTTAAGTCAGGATGCCAATTTTAACACTAGACCCGTGTTCGGCTGACTTTGAGATTGTCATCAGAGCTCATGTGAACAATAAATTCAAGAACAATACACATTGCGTGTGAAACATAACTTAAGACATTTGTGAATTAAGACTATGATAATTAAAGCTATGGAAAATTTACTGTATGTAACAATTGCATATCTGAAATTAAAATTGGCAATAAATTGTCACATGGTTTTACGATAAATAAATAATCCAAGATCCGGTTGCAAGATCATTACGTTCATCGAGTGTATGAACACAATCATTTTTTTTCATAAAATTGTAAATTGCTGAATACATTTTTGCCGCAAACCTCCTCGCGGGTACAGCAGGCTGTTACACCAATCAGTAATAAAATGACGGTAAGTACGTATTTATTGTTTTATATTGTTCCCTCGCAGCGGAAAGTAAAACCACTGTCCTTTATGTGCACTACATGCAATGTATATACAAAACTATATCCAAAAGGTAGTGTTCTTCTTCTTCTTCCTTCCAAGTATTAGGCCGAGGCCTGTTACGATCCTATAGAAAATTTTGCCTTATGGGAAATTCTCGTATAAGACTTGAAAGCATAATAATAGTCCCTTCGATTGGTTGCTGGCCAAAGGAAGGCAAGATCAGTGATGGGGCTGCCATCTTATAGCCTCTGGTCAGGCTTTTCTGGAGAAGAAAAGAAAATAAAGGAAAGAAGAAATGGAAAAAAAGGAAGGACTAATATACATTATACGAAACAAATCACAGCATTTTAAATGAACTGTACTTTATTTGAAACAATATAAAACAATAAATACGTACTTACCGTCATTTTATTACTGATTGGTGTCACAGCCTGCTGTAACCGCGAGGAGGTTACGGCCAAGTGTGCAATAGCAACCAAAACTTTTCAAACTCTATACATCGATTTATGCGAACTGGATTATAATTTATTTTAATAGCAAGTGAATCAAATGATTTCGAATAAATAAATAAATTATATTTTAATTAAACATACTGGCGGCCGAATTTTAATAGGCAACTCGACAAAAATGTATTCAGTAATTCACAATTTTATGAAAAACATTGATTTTGTTGATACACTCGATGAAGGTAGTGCTCTTGCAGCCGGACCTTGGACTAAAAGGTCTTCGTCAAGGTTGTTGTCTATCACCGACTCTGTTTAAAATATATGTACATGAAATATTAAAGAATTGGAGGAGAAAATGTTCAAGCATGGGAATTCCTATTTCAAACAACAAAACTTTATACAACTTACATTTTGCACAATAATTGCACAAGATTATGAAGATTTAGAATATGTGACTAGAAAATTAATAGAAGAATATGAAAAATGGGGATCAATTTTGAACACGAAAAAAAAAATTATCAATTGGTGAATCAGAACAGAATTTAATTTTGGAGACTGGAGAAACAATAAAATCTTGTAGTGAGATCACATATTTAGGAATTAAAATAAATAAAAATGGGAGTTATGAAGAGTAAATAAGAAATAGAAATAATAAAGGAAAATTTGCAATTGCTTGCCTCAATGGAATATTGTGGGATAAAAATATAAGTAATAAAAATAAAATGAATATATATCATACAATTGTTAAAAGCATCATTACTTATGGAGCAGAACTTTGGCCATTAACAACAAAAATAAGTATCTTTTGGCAACGGAAATGGATTTAATACGAAGGGCAGCAAGAATTTCAAGAAGAGAAAAAATTAGAGACTCAGTTATAAGAGAAAAAATGAAGATTGAAGACACTATTTTAGATTATATTAAAACTCAGCAATTAAGATGGTACGGACATGTCCAGCGAATGGAAGAGGATCGGCTACCAAAATGTGTTTTGGAATGGAAACCTGAGGGAGGAAGAGGCAGAGGAAGACCTAGAACCTCCTGGAGTGTTGTTTTTACAATCTCATTACTTTTAAATTATTTCCGTTTCTTTCCCGAATAAAAAGCCAAGTTAAAAAAGATCGTATCTCCTCTCAAATCCTAATTTCCGATTAAACTATTTTTGTTGTTTTTTTATTATTTTTTATTTATATACAGATTTTCATTGTTTACACATCTTTCTCTGCCTAAAGTTTTGTTTTCATTTTCCACTCATCTCCCTCCATCCACTCCATGCCTTCAGTCCTCATGTTCTCATTCCAGTTCTTATTTATTTGTAATTATTATTTTATTAATATTATTAAAGTATTAGGAAAGACTTGATTACTTTTAATTTAACAACTAGAATTGACAACATGAGAAAAGAATGGTGTGAACATGTTAAAAGAATGGCTACAGATAGAATCCCTCAGCTGTTATTTAAGTACAAACCAAAAGGACATAGAAGTGTTGGACGCCCATTTACTAGATGGGAAGATTCATTAAATCCCACTTGATATGAAAAGAGGTCAAAAGGCCTAATTTCATGAAGTAGAAGAAGAAGAAGATTAATAGTATATTCAACTTTTAGAAAAACAAACCTGATTAATGTAATTTGTTTGTTACAGAAGGTTGATAACTTTTTTTATTTTCAATTTTAGGTTAAGTCCTACAACTCAATGGTATTAATAAGCTGTTAGTTTATGCTGATGATGTAGTACTACTGGCCGATAGCGAGGAGATACTAAAGAACAACACGCACACAATATTGAGTAACACTAAGAAATTGGGACTGGAAGTAAATATCAAATAAAACTAGAAATATGGTCACGCATAGAAATAAATTATATAATGGAAATTGTCAGCTAATGACAAATGTGGGAAATTTTGAGGAATTGGCTGAATTCAAATACCTAGGAACAATAACTACAGATAGGAATGAGAGGCACAAAGAAATTAAACATAGACTCAATTCTGGAAATGCGTGCTGTTATGTATTACAAAGACTCTTGTAGTCTGAACTTTCAAAAAACGTTAAACTGAAAATATACACTCACTCACACTCACTCACTCACTGGCACTATCGAACCCGTAGGTTCATGGCCGCACGGACATAAGCTCTCCATACATTCCTATCCTGAGCTAATGTTTTCCAATCATTCCCTGTATAATCTACTTCCCTCAAATCAGAGTTAATGTTGTTCTCCCACCTCATTCTTGGTCTACCAACTGGGCGTTTTCCCTCTGGCTTTCCTACAAGAAGTTTCCATGCACGTCTTTCATTCCCCATACGCGCAACATGTCCTGCCCATCGCAGTCTACGAGACTTAACTGTTCTTATTATATCTGGCTTCCTATAAAGGCCATGTAGTTCATTGTTATGTAGTCTTCTCCATTCACCTGTCTGTTCATCTCTCTTTGGTCCAAAAATTTTCCTAAGAACTTTATTCTCAAATACTCGTAATCTCCTTTCCTCCCTTAAAGTAAGAGTCCATGTTTCGCACCCATATAATATAACTGGTAGAATAATAGTTTTATATATTTTCAGCTTAACGTTTTTTGAAAGGAGTTGGGACATGAAAAGTCTCTGCAATGCATAATAGCACGCATTTCCAGAATTGAGCCTATGTTTAATTTCTTTGTGCATCTCATTCCTATTTGTGATTATTGTTCCTAGGTATTTGAATTCAGCCAATTCCTCAAAATTTCCCTCATTTGTCATTAGCTGTCCATTTCCATTATATAATGTATTTCTACGTGTGACCATATATTTAGTTTTACTGATATTTATTTCCAGTCCTAATTTCTTAGTGTTACTCAATAGTGTGTGCGTGTTGGTCTTTAGTATCTCCTCGCTATCGGCCAGTAGTACTACATCATCAGCATAAACTAACAGCTTATTAATACCATTCAGTTGTAAGCCTTCCTCATTCTCTAAAGATTTAATGGCATGCTCTAGTACAAAATTAAATAGTAGAGGAGATAGTGCATCTCCTTGCTTCAACCCATTCTGGATTTCAAAAGTGTCTGAAAACTGTTTGCCTACACGCACCCTACATAAAACTTATTCATACAGGTATAACAATTTGAAAGAAATATCTTTATTAGTTTCGGAGTTTCAAAATTCACTCATGGGTACCCTTAAAATATCATATGGTGAAAGAAATCAATTTTCTATCACCTATTTTATTTACTTAGTTTGAATTCAAAAATAGGTATTAACTTGTATAGAGTGTAAAGAGTTTTTATTATAAATCTAAGTTGTTTTATTCTATTTCACACATTTTATCAGCTTCTCGTCTCCTTCAGGTATTTTATAATTAGATTTCCAAAATATAATGGTTTTAGATTTATTCATATATCAGAAGCGGAATGTGGTCGTCAGATATTTTCTGTGTCGTCGAAATGTCTCCCTCCATTTTCAATATTTCTCGTCCAATAAGCAAATTCAAGTCCACAATCTCGACTGCATTATAATGTTTGGAATCGAAACAAGTGCTGGAAATCGTAAAATTCAAGTCCACAATCTCGACTGCATTATAATGTTTGGAATCGAAACAAGTGCTGGAAATCGTAAAATTCAAGTCCACAATCTCGACTGCATTATAATGTTTGGAATCGAAACAAGTGCTGGAAATCGTAAAATTCAAGTCCACAATCTCGACTGCATTATAATGTTTGGAATCGAAACAAGTGCTGGAAATCGTAAAATTCAAGTCCACAATCTCGACTGCATTATAATGTTTGGAATCGAAACAAGTGCTGGAAATCGTAAAATTCAAGTCCACAATCTCGACTGCATTCTAATGTTCGGAATCGAAACAAGTGCTGGAAATCGTAAAATTCAAGTCCACAATCTCGACTGCATTATAATGTTTGGAATCGAAACAAGTGCTGGAAATCGTAAAATTCAAGTCCACAATCTCGACTGCATTCTAATGTTCGGAATCGAAACAAGTGCTGGAAATCGTAAATTCAAGTCCACAATCTCGACTGCATTCTAATGTTTGGAATCGAAACAAGTGCTGGAAATCGTAAAATTCAAGTCCACAATCTCGACTGCATTATAATGTTTGGAATCGAAACAAGTGCTGGAAATCGTAAAATTCAAGTCCACAATCTCGACTGCATTCTAATGTTCGGAATCGAAACAAGTGCTGGAAATCGTAAAATTCAAGTCCACAATCTCGACTGCATTATAATGTTTGGAATCGAAACAAGTGCTGGAAATCGTAAAATTCAAGTCCACAATCTCGACTGCATTCTAATGTTCGGAATCGAAACAAGTGCTGGAAATCGTAAAATTCAAGTCCACAATCTCGACTGCATTCTAATGTTCGGAATCGAAACAAGTGCTGGAAATCGTAAAATTCAAGTCACAATCTCGAACTGCATTCTAATGTTTGGAATCGAAACAAGTGCTGGAAATCGTAAAATTCAAGTCCACAATCTCGACTGCATTCTAATGTTCGGAATCGAAACAAGTGCTGGAAATCGTAAAATTCAAGTCCACAATCTCGACTGCATTCTAATGTTTGGAATCGAAACAAGTGCTGGAAATCGTAAAATTCAAGTCCACAATCTCGACTGCATTCTAATGTTTGGAATCGAAACAAGTGCTGGAAATCGTAAAATTCAAGTCCACAATCTCGACTGCATTCTAATGTTTGGAATCGAAACAAGTGCTGGAAATCGTAAAATTCATCAACTTTACATAGCGGGAGTAACGTCGAAGGATTTCTTTTTTTTTTGTGTAGTTCACTGGTGAAGCACTCGTAACGGGTTCACACCCCAACTAACTAAATATCTAACTAACTAATCCAAAAATAAAATGTTGTTTAGGAGGAATAGGGGAAAATTTACTACAGAAACTTGTATAAAATTAGCACAATCAATCGGTAAAACAATGTAAAGCCTGGGAACGTTCCATAGTTCCTAATTAACTAACTAACTCACTGGCACTATAGAACCCGTAGGTTCATGGCCGCGCGGTCATAAGCTCTCAATAAATCCCTATCCTGAGCTAATGTTTTCCAATCATCGCCGGTATAATTTATTTCTCTCAAATCATAGTTAATGTTATACTGCCACCTCATTCTTGGTCTACCAATTGGACATTTTCCTTCTGGTTTTCCTACAAGCAGCTTCCATGCAGGTCTTTCATTCCCCTTTAGTGCCACATGTCCTGCCCATCGCAGTCATGAGACTTAACCGTTCTTATTATATCTGGCTTCCTATAAAGACCATGTAGTTCACTGTTATGTAAGTCTTCTCCATTCACCTGTTTGTTCATCTCTCTTTGGTCCAAAAATTTTCCTAAGAACTTTATTCTCAAATATTCGTAATCTCCTTTCCTCCCTTAAAGTAAGAGTCCATGTTTCGCATCCATATAATATAACTGGTAAAATAACAGTTTTATATATTTTAATTTTTACATTTTTTGAAAGGAGTTGGTAAGTAAAGAGTCTCTGTAATACATAATAGCACGCATTTCCAGAATTAAGCCTATGTTTAATTTCTTTGTGCATCTCATTCCTATGTGTGTACTAGGTATTTGAATTCAGCCACTTCCTCAAAATTTCCCTCATTTGTCTTTAGCTGTCCGTTTCCATTATAATAATTTTCTATATGTGGTCATTTATTTAGTTTTATTTATATTTACTTCCAGTTCCAATTTCTTAGTGTTACTCAGTAGTGTGTGCGTGTTGTCCTTTAGTACCTCCTCGCTATCGGCCAATAGTACTACATCATCAGCATAAACTAACAGATTATTAATACCATTGAGTTATAGACCTTCTTCATCCATTTATTCCAAGTGTGCAATAACAATCTTACACATATTGTACATGTTTGCTTTGTGATTAAAATTCTGTTGTCGTTTCGATGTTACAGACTCTTGTCGTTCCAACTTCTCTCAAAAACGTTAAACTGAAAATATATAAAACTGTTATTCTACCAGTTATATTATATGGATGTGAAATATGGACTCTTAGTTTAAGGGAGGAAAAAATATTACGAGTATTTGAGAATAAAGTTCTTAGGAACATTTTTGAACCAAAGACAGATGAACAGACAGGTGAATGGAGAAGATTACATAAGTGTGAGCTACGTGATCCTTATAGGAAGCCAGATATAATAAGAACAGTTAAGTCTCGTAGACTGCGATGGGCAGGACATGTGGCACGGATGGGGAAGTGAAGAGGGGTATGGGAAGTTATTGTAGGAAAACCAGAGGGTATACGCCCAGTTGGTAGACCAAGAAGTGGTGGGAGAATAACATTATCCATGATTTGAGGGAAGTAGATTATACAGGGGAGGTTTGGAAAAGGATAGCTCAGGATAGGGATGTATGGAGAGGTTATGTCTGCGCGGCCACGAACCTACGGGTTCGATAGAGTCAGTGGGTCAGTTAGTAATAGCAGTAGGTCGTGTTATGTTTCCAAGACGTATAGACTGCAGCCCAGTACTTGTACTTGACTCGCAGTAGGTCGTGTTATGTTTCCAAGACGTATAGACTGCAGCTCAGTACTTGTACTTGACTCGCGGACGTGGTCATTCGATTTGTTCATGGAGACGCCCGAGGGGAAGAAGTTGGCTGCACTGCGATATCCCTCAACCTTTTCCTATTATTTAATATAATCTCACCCCGACTTATCAATACACTGTCATAAAATCTGAACGAATTCCGCGACAAATGCTCTAGTTACATGAACCGCTTGGTTTTAAAAGGGGACTTCTGAAAACTTTGAAACTTTGCAGAAAAAAAAAAGAAAAACAGAACCTATAATAATTTCCAATATATCTGAAATGTATTTCTTTGCAAAAAATAACGTATAGAATAAAATTATTTTGTTTTGCGGGTTTTCAAATTTCAAATCTTCGCAAATTCCATACCAAGAGAAATAGTAAAGGCTTGTGAAACATCAGGGGAAAAAAATGATGAAACCAAGAAAACCGAAAAACTCTACTGAAATTAAAAATGACTATTTAACTCTTGCTCCAAATTGTGGTCTATGACCAATCACATTTTTGTTTTTAATCTAATGACAGTCGTGTTTCATCTCGCTCTTTATCGATTTCTCTTTATCAGCTCCTGTTTTTGCGATAAACAAAGTTCCTCCTTTTCCAGGTCAGAGCATTATTTTTCTCCAACAAATACATTGGTTATAGCAAATATTGAACATATTCCTTGATTTTGCTGAGTTGTTTACTAAAAAAAATAAATTAATAACCTATAATGTTGGTTATAATATACAGTTTGATGTGTTTCATTATTTCTCCACTAGGGTGCATTCTTACAATATTCCGATCCTATTTGGCAATAAATAATAGGATTAAGTTGCAGTGAACAAACATAACCTCACATTTCTGATTTGTTTTCAAACATCGCCGTTGACATTAAATGTATAAATATTTTAAAATACCGGTAACTATAGTTAAATAATGATTTGTGAGTAAATAGCTTAAATTTTATTCGTTAAATAGTCCTAACAAATGCCACTCTTAATTTCCATATCCTCCAGATAAATGTATCGATGATTTGGAAATCACTCGTTAGATTACTTATGAAAAACTGATATCAATTAAAAAAAATTACAGATATGAATTTTATTTGAAAACTAATAATTTTTAAAATTGATTTCAGTTTTTAGTTTTAAAATAATTAAAAATAAGTAAGTTTTGGATTTTTATTGTATTGTTATTCTTAGTTTTATCGATTTTTTTTTTTGGATTTCAAATAAATTCAGATTTTAAAACAAATTTTAAACAGATTAATTTTATAAGAAATTAATTTTAATAATTTACTTGAGGGTCACGTGGGTAGTTACGGATCTCCTACCGAAATAGCAGGTGTTCTGCAAAGTATTTAATTTTTCTCACTCTCATTCATTTTATTTGCCAGAATTCTCATTTTTTTATTTCAACACGTGATGTTTTACACGATAGGGTGTTTTGTCGTACTTACAGCAATGGCGACCATGATTTAAAGTTCAACTTGCTACATTTCCGGGACGCCAACCTAAATAGCTATACTGCAATAATACATATTATAAACCACGTGCGGGAAGTAAAACCACTGTCCTTTATGTACTCTATGTACAATGTATATAAAAATTCCAAAAGGTAGTGTTAATATACAATATACCAACAAAACACTGAATTTTAAATTAACATAAAACAGTAAATATGTACTTGCCGCTATTTTATGACTGATTGGTGTCACGGCCTGCTGTAGTCTCAACTAATAAACATTGCCCACATTGTTAACTTTAGCCAGTTGTTTATAATGAACGCAAATATTTCCAACAATATTTTACTATTATTTATTATTCTGAAAACACCATCGTGCAAAACATAATGCACAACGCACGTTTGTGAAGTGTTTTACATAATGTCGGAAATTAAAAACCTCACTGTTGCTCGGCTTTTAAACATTTTCCTCGATTCTGTAAAAACCACTTCCCAACCTCGCATCGTAATGTACTTACTTACTTAACTTAATAGGGTCTTTCCTCTTTACAGCAGGTCGCCCTTGATTCCTGCTTTCCAGAGATTCCTATCTTCCCATTGTTCTTCTTCCATACCCCTCTTCATCATGGCATCATGTATTCCCTCATTCCATGCTCTTCTATTTCTCCCCTTATTCCTTCTGCCTGGTACCATCCAATCCAACACCTGTTTAGGCCACTGGTCTTCCGGCATCCGTTGTACATGTCCATACCACTGTAGAGCTCTCTTTGTTATCCTATCGATAACAGTTTCTTGTGCATCCATTTCTTGTCTGATATATGTATTTCGAATATGTTGTAGCCTGGATATTCTCATACTTCTCCGTAACCCATCCATTTCTGTCGCCAAGATTCTTTTCTGCATCCTTTCATTTATTGTCCAGCTTTCTGATCCATATGTGAGTATACTTTCTATTATTGTCTGTATAATCTCTTTTTCTGTTTTTCTGGTCAAATTTCTATTCCATAAAAGACCATTCATGGATCTAATCGCCTTCCTTGCACAATTTACTCTGTTAATAATATCTTTTTCACAAGTACCAGATTTATCTATTATAGATCCAAGATACTTAAATTCTTCAACACGTTTAATTATCATATTATTTATTTGTAGCACTTCTGAATTACTTCCGGTTGCCATTTATTCTGTTTTAATATAATTTATCTTCAGTCCATCTACCTCAAATGCAACTACAAACTTTCTAATCATATATTCCATATCGTATACTATTTAATTTAACAAATAGAATTGACAATATGAGAAACAACTGATATGAACATGTTAAAAGAATGCCTACAGATAGAATCCCTCAGCCGTTATTAAAGTACAAACCAATAGGACATAGAAGTGTTGGACGCCCATTTACTAGATGGGAAGATTCATTAAATCCCACTTGATGTGAAAACAGGTCAAAAGACCTAATTTCATGAAGTAGATGAAGAAATTTCTTGAAGCTGAACAAGGAGAAATCGTGCCCTGTTAATGTTTTTAATTTGAAACTTTGACGTCATATTGACCAGTCGCAGTGAGATGTATCGCCTGGAGGCAGGAACGATTATTCTACGATCTTAGTTTGATGGCAGACATACAGGTTCCAGGTTCATAAAAAACAAAAAAGATTTATTGTAACATACCTGTTCAACTTTGCTCGGAGACGTTCCGCCGTGAAATTGATCCTCCGAGCTATGGGAAAACTTTTAAAAACAGAATAATTTCAATCCAATCATTGAATGGACCGTTAAGGTACCGTTTCTAATAATTTCGCTTTCTAATACGCATTGCCATAAATTTTAAACCTTCGAAGAAAAGATTTTTGATGGAAAGACGCCAGTCTGGATTTTAGAAAAACGTAATTTTGTGTCTGAAATGTGATGGTAAATCATCTTCAAAGTTTGAAAGAAAATGTAATTCAAAATTAGAAAATTGGAGTTGTGTGCTGAATTTTTACAACAAATCAATAACAAACTGACAGGAGATATTGCTATCTTCAAATCAATGATTTACTAATATGAGATCTGCCCTCAGAACTCTATTTTTAAATCAGTAACCCTAGTTTCTAGTTAAAAAATGGCTTAATAGTGTTTATATTTTGGGATATCGCTAAAACTATTATTTTGAAAGTTTTCAGCTTTAAAATCAATTATTTGTATTTAACCTTTAAGTTGGCAATACTGTATATCATATAGGATACATCAACTGTTTTAATTTACTTAATATTTTTTTAAATAAAACAGGACAAAATAAACGAGTAGAAATTATTTAAATGTGTATCGAATTGCCAACATATACCTGATAATAACAGTGATCCATTATTTCGTTTTCAGTGCGGTCCGACACATTACAATAATTAACACGGGAAATGAGTGATTTGCCAATTAAGGGTTAAAATAGGGCTGCATTTGTTAAAGTAAGTATACAAACACATACCAAGTGTTCGCGCTACTTGCTTCATTTCCATTGAAAAAAAAATCAAGGTTGAACGTATTTTTTTTAATCTTGTCACCAGATTTTGTATTACAAATGACTATTTAACTCATGCCCCAAATGGGAGTCAATGACCAATCACGTTTCAATGATTTCTGTTTTACAACCAATCAGAGTCGTGTTTCACCAAATATTTATCAGTGTTATAATTACCATATTAAAGAAAGCTCCTCCTTACAATATTGCGTTCCTTTGGCAATAAATAGTATGATCTGGTTGCAGTGATAAACAAAAGAAGCAGTAGAAGCGTACCTATCGTTTCTCATTTGTAAACATCGCCATTTACATTAAATATATAAATATTTTAAAATAACTATAGTTAAATAATGATTTGTGAGTAAACAGCTTAATTTTATTCGTTAAATAGTCCTAACAAATGCCACTCTTGATTTCCAAATTCTCTAGATAAATTCACTCCTCACTTCGTGAGTCGTGAATTTATCGATAATTTGGAAATCACTCGTGGCATTACTTATGATAATTTTATTATTAATAATACGATTTATTTATATACAGATTTTTAATGTTTACACATCTATCTGTGCCTAAAGTTTTATTTTACTTCTCCACTTGTCTCTATCCATCCACTCCATGTCCTCGAGACCTCTTGTTTTCATCCCAGTTCTTATTTATTATATCCACGAGTTTTGAGGTCTTCCTTTCCTTCTTCTTCCAGGTGGACACCATTCCACTGTTTTTCTGGGTAAACTTTCTTTTTGGATTCGTCACACGTGTATATAGGCTTTCCAATTTAATTGCTTGTATCTTATATAATCTACTGTAACTAACTCACTGGCACTATCGAACCCGGAGGTTCATGGCCGCGCGGACATAAGCTCTCCGTAAATCCCTATCCTGACCGAATGTTTTCCAATCATCTCCCGTATAATCTACTTCCCTCAAATCATATTTAATGTTGTTCTCTCACCTCATTCTTGGTCTACCATCTGGGCATTTTCCCTCTGGTTTTCCTACAAGAAGCTTCCATGCACGTCTTTCATTCCCCATTCGTGCCACATGTCCTGCCCATCACAGTCTACGAGACTTAACTGTTCTCATTATATCTGGCTTCGTATAAAGACCATGTAATTCACTGTTAGCTAGTCTTCTCCATTCACCTTTCTGTTCATCTCTCTTTCGTCCAATATAATCTACTATTGAATATTTAATATTCATTTTTTCTCGTATGACAGCATTTCTTACTTTTCTAGCGTTGAACATCTTGTTCTACTCAAGAAATCCATTTCCGTCGACATAAGTTTTTGTTGAATTTCCAAACTTCAGCTCCATATGTGACAGTACTTCTCACTATTGAATTATCTATTTGTAACTTATTTTCCTTGACTATTTAACTCATGCCCCAAATGGCAGTCAATGACCAATCCCATTTAAATAAATTTTGATTTACAACCAATCACAGTCGTTTTTCACCTCGATTTTATCACATTCATTTTATCGCTTTAATTTTATCAAGTGGTTCCCAGATTGTATATATAGTGCACGAATGTAACCAGATTCTGCTTGCGAGATATAATAGAAAAATATTCATAGCAATTGACTATATCACAAATAAAAAACCACTGTTTGCACTTTCTTAAACGTATTATTTCCCAGGAATTAACGTTGCAGAAAAATATAATTGACAAATTTACATCATAGGACATCAGAAATTAACTAATAACCTGTAATGATATGTTTCATTTTTTCTCCACTAGAGTGCATTGTTACAATATTGCGATTCTATTTGGTAACAAATATCTGATTGCTGTAATGAACAAATGAAATATATCTTTGCTCATTTGTTTTCAAACATCGCCGTTTACATTAAATATATAAATATTTTAAAATAACTATATTTAAATAATGATTTGTGAGTAAACAGCTTAATTTTATTCGTTAAATAGTCCTAACAAATGCCACTCTTGATTTCCAAATTCTCTAGATAAATTCACTCCTCACTTCGTGAGTCGTTAATTTATCGATAATTTGGAAATCACTCGTGGCATTACTTATGACTTTATCTGTTCTATAGGACAGCATTTAACATTGCTGTTATTGCTCTACCATTATTTATGCTGTTCTTAATATCACTTTATTGTTTGTCCTCTTTATCTACTTTTACTCCCAGATACTCAAATTCTTCACATCCTCTAATATATCCCTTTTAATCTTCTAATATTAAATCTTCGGTTTCTGCTCCACACAATTTTCAATACAAATAATTTTTTAAAATATATTTTGATTTTTATCCAGCTCAATATTTAGGCCTTGGACTTCCTAAGAAAATTTGTAGCTTTCGCCTGAGATTTGAACGTACTGTACTCCCAGTTCGGGATGACGATCAAAGTGCGGAACAGTGAATCTTGAGTTTACAGGCAGGTGGATTCCCCGAATACCATTGCCAAGTGATGACGTGGCGATTGTTGTACCGTTGTACTACACATAACAAAATAAATTATTTGGTTCAGATTTCTGCTATCGAGCAAGTTTTTTGTGTTAATTTGACTATTGCTAATTTGACGTCACATTGGTTTTAAATGCTGTTAGTTTTTAATTATGGTTACAGCACATTGCCAAACTATGTTTTGGAAGTGTACAATACAACCAAGACTCGCGTGGTGTTCGGCTCAACTGCATTCCTTCTACAGACTTTCTTGCTCAGGCAATACCGAGCAACTCTTACTTTAAGGGAGGAAAGGAGATTACAAGTATTTGAGAATAAAGTTCTTAGGAACATGTTTGACCAAAGAGAGATGAACAGACAGGCGAATGGAGAAAACTACATAACAGTGAACTGCATGGTCTTTATAAGAAGCCAGGTATAATAAGAAAGTTAAGTCTCGTAGACTGCGATGGGCAGGACATGTGGCACTAATGGGGAATGGAAGACATGCATGGAAAATTCTTGTAAGAAAACCAGAGGGAAAACTCCTAGTTGGTAGACTAAGAATGAGGCGGGAGAATAACATTAAATATGGATGAGCGAAGTAGATTACACAGAGAACGATTGGAAAATATTAACTCAGGATAGAGACGAATGGAGAGCTTATATCCGCGCGGTTATGAACCTATGGGTTCGATAGTGCCAGTGAGTTAGTTAGTCAATATATAATTTATTTAGGCGTAGGAGCGCAGATCGGGTATTAGCTAGACATAAATAAATGAAATATATGTAATTTTTAGGATATTCGTAAATGTATTAACCAGAGATAAGTTTTTAGTTAGTGCTAAGAAGCTATACTAGTAAGAAGGCGTAGTACAAACTTTGAAGAACGGTGTTACAAAACCTTGATGATGTAGGAATGAAACTAGGAAACTGGAAAGCACAGTGTAAAGTCTCAGCCCCAAACGTTTTCCACTCGATAACCACAACCACTGGACATCATCCAGAGATTCTCAACATCGATTCCGTTTTGAAAACCACCGCCGCTAGCTCCAGCTTCTGGAATTTATATTTCTAATTCTTCCTCCCTCTTATTGCCCCTACGAAATGAAACGATGTGGTCTTTGACAACCCAATAATAAATTCTACTCTCCAAGTATTCGTTGAAAATACCATCCATCTTCAACCTTTGAACATTAAACAAGATATTGGAATGGAATTCCCCTAAAATTATATCTTCTATCGATAGTACATAAAGTCTAAAATATAAGGGATATATTTAATATAATACTACATAACAATGAACTACGTGGTCTTTATAGGAAGCCAGATGTAATAAGAACAGTTAAGTCTCGTAGACTGCGATGGGTAGAACATGTTGCACGTATGGGGAATGAAAGACTTGCATGGAAGCTTCTTGTAGGAAAGCCAGAGGGAAAACGCCCAGTTGGTAGACCAAGAATGAGGTGAGAGAACAACATTAACTATGATTTGAGGGAAGTAGATTATACAGGGAATGATTGGAAAGCTTTAGCTCAGGATAGGGATGTATGGAGAGCTTATGTCCGCGCGGCCATGAACCTACAGGTTCGATAGTGCCAGTAAGTAAGTATATTTAATAAAATAGTTTCAAAAATGTCCTATTATTTTTAATAATTGTTATATCCATCCATAGTAATTCTGCCCGAGGGCAGGTCTTTCACTGCAATCATAGCATTTTCATGCTATGCTTTGCAGCTTTATTAGGGAATTATAGGTGTGGTAGCTTCCCATTGCTTTCCACACTGGTGAAGGATGATGATGATAATAAGGGTAATGGTGATGGCCGGATGATCTTCGGGGACCGTTGGGGCCCTAAGCTTCTTGACATTTGTCTTACAGGTGAGGAAAAACCCCGAAGAAAACCTCACCCAGGAGCCTGTCCCGACCGGGAATCGAACCCAGGCCCGCTGCGTGACAATTTAGCACGCTACCTCGAGACCACAGCGGTGTTATATATATGACGATAAAACCTGAAGTATTGTTAATATACAGTAAAATTTTTACAAAGCGGAATCGCATGGGACAATTTTTTTTTCCACATCAGACAATATTCCGTATTATACTTACTTACTCACTGGCACTATCGAACCCGTAGGTTCATGGCCGCGCGGACATAAGCTCTCCATACATCCCTATCCTGAGTTAATGCTTTCCAATCATTCCCTGTATAATCTATTTCCCTCAAATCATAGTTAATGTTATTCTCCCATATCATTCTTGGTCTACCAACTGGGCGTTTTCCCTCTGGCTTCCCTAGAACAAGCTTTCATGCAAGTCTTTCATTCCCCATACGTGCAACATGTCCTGCCCATCGCAGTCTACGAGACTTAACTGTTCTTATTATATCTGGCTTCCTATAAAAACCATGTAGTTCATTGTAATGTAGTCTTCTCCATTCACCTGTCTGTTCATCTCTCTTTGGTCCAAAAATTTTCCTAAGTACTTTATTCTCAGATACTTGTAATCTCCTTTCCTCCCTTAAAGTAAGAGTCCATGTTTCGCACCCATATAATATAACTGGTAGAATAATAGTTTTATGTATTTTCAGTTTAACGTTTTTTTAAAGGAGTTGGGACATCAAGAGTCTCTGCAATACATAATAGCACGCATTTCCAGAATTAAGCCTATGTTTAATTTCTTTGTGCATCTCATTCCTATTTGTGATTATTGTTCCTAGGTATTTGAATTCAGCCACTTCCTCAAAATTTCCCTCATTTGTCATTAGCTGTCCATTTCCATAATATAATGTATTTCTACGTGTGACCATATATTTAGTTTTATTGATATTTACTTCCAATCCTAAGTTCTTAGTGTTACTCAATAGTGTGTGCGTGTTGGCCTTCAGTATCTCCTCGCTATCGGCCAATAGTACTATATCATCATATTCCGTATTACAAAAATATAAATTATTAACCAATGTTAGATTATAGAGCAGCGTATAGCCTATGTCTTTTTATGCACTTTGGATTAATTCTAGTTCTGCTGGCGTTGCAAAGTGAGGTATAGTATGTACGAGCGACTACGAAGTACCGCGCGAAAAAAAATCTTTTCGTCAGCGTTAAAAATGTCTCTTAGGCGCGTATCCTGAAATTAAAGTAAGCAGTTTCTTTTTCCACTCACTAACTATACTTTCGTCCACATCCTTTGATTCCCCGCAAATTTCATTCCACACTACGTTCTGTCGTCTTTTAAAACTGTCCTCAACCAACCTGAATATGCGTAGAAATCGTTATTCCCTAGGGATATAGGAACACCTAGAACTTGACTTTGGATTATCGGTCCGGAAATTTGGAGATTTTTTTCTTTCCTCTTCATTTGACCATTTCCTTGCGTCCATTCATTTTTTTTTGAGTTTTAAAATCTCATAAATTTGGGTTTTTCTAGATTTAAATTTAGTCATTATTTCGCTTACTCATAGTTTGTTTTTCTTTGTTTTCAATCACTTTCACTTTTTCGTTTAATGACGATGATACATACGATTTAGCCATCTTTATTCCGTAAATTCAGACGCTACCTGTGGAAGATACGTACACAATCAGTCTCAGATCTTAAACTAATTTAAGATTTTACAGTGCACTGGTTATTTGTAAGACAGATGTCACACGCCAAATATTTGTATTTCGCAAAACGGGTGTGCAGTGATGCCGAAAGAAAACTGCAGATACAGATATAAACTCTACTTCACCCGGCAGCAGGAATCATCACTTATTGTTAATTCGCCTAACGGGAATTCAATGAAATGGAAACTAAACTATTTCTCTATTTTTCCATCTTATAAACATTTTCTTTCATGAACTGTGTAGAAATAACCTTCCGTTTCCGCGTTGGACAGATTCTGTTTTATATAAAATAAATACACGTAAAATTACTATTATTTTGCCGGGACCAATAAATTTGTTCAGATTGGACAGATTTCCGCATTATTCACGTTCCGGATTAAACAAGTTTCATTGCATCTGGTTTCCCATAAAGATCATGTATCTACTGTATTGTTGTTTTCTCCATTCGCCTGTCTGTTCATCTCTCTTTTCCCACCGAAAATTTTCCTAAGAACTTTAGTCTCAAATATTCGTAATATTTTTTCCTCGTTTAAAAAAAAGAGTCCATGTTTCGTTTCCATGTAACTAGGAGAACAACAGTTTGAACTTGGGGACATTGGCATCTTTTAAAAGAAATCTAAATTTATATTCGCTCTAACCTCGACTTCATCATTACCCAGTGTAAGGTACAGATATGTTAATTGGTGTTTCTCGTATAATTTATTATATTTATATTATTATTATTTATTATTATTATTATTATTATTATTATTTATTATTATTATTATTATTTTTATTATCATTATTATATTATTATCATCAACTTTTATACGATTCATGATGTGTTCCGTTGAGGTATTATTCAAAATTAATATTAAGAAAATTATGGAATATTCAGCTGAAAGGTCCGTCTCCTCAACTTAATTAATTATTTAACTGTAGCGCTTTCGGGACTTGTCCCATCATCGGCAGGATTCAAAACTGGTGTTTCACTGAAGATCTGGCAGAGGTGGTTACATGTATTGGTTTCTCTTCCAGATCTTCAGTGAAACGCCAGTTTTGAATCCTGCCGATGATGGGACAAGTCCCGAAAGCGCTACAGTTAAATAATTAATTAAGTTGAGGAGACGGACCTTTCAGGTGAATATTCCATAATTTTTTATATTAATTTATTATTATTATTATTATTATTATTATTATTATCATTATTATTATTATTATCATTATTATCATTATTATTATTATTATATTATCATTATTATATTATTATCATTATTATTATTATCATTATTATTATTATTATTATTATCATTATTATTATTATTATTATTATTATCATTATTATTATCATTATTATTATTATTATTATTATTATTATTATCATTATTATTATCATTATTATTATGAATTATTATTATTATTATTATTATTATTATCATTATTATTATTATTATTATTATTATTATTATTATTATCATCATTATTATTATCATTATATATTATTATTATTATCATTATTATTATTATTATTATTATCATCATCGTAAGTATTATTATTGTTATTATCGTAAAAATGTTGTTTGTACATGACATTTACATTGCTACATTTAATGTATCTTTAACTGTTTATAATTAGTATAGTGTATATCTATATTTGTCAAATATTTATTTGTATTTGTGCTGGTTGAGTGGAAGAGAAGGCCTTATGGCCTTAACTCTGCCAGAATAAATAAAACATTATTATTATTATTATTATTATTATTATTATTATTATTATTATTATTATTATTATTAATTCCTAACTTGGCCAGTTGCAAATCCCATTTACGTTTTATTATTTTGTGCTGGCTAATACACGACATGCACTGCTACGCCTAAATAAATTAATATTGGGTGTTAATTAATTATATGGCAACATTACGGTTAACTAACTAACTCACTGGCACTGTCGAACCCGTAGGTTCATGGCCGCGCGGACATAAGCTCTCCATACATTCCTATCCTGAGCTAACGTTTCCCAATCATTCCCTGTGTAATCTACTTCTTTAAATAATAGTTAATGTTATTCTCCCACCTCATTCTTGATCTACCAACTGGACGTTTTCCCACTGGTTTCCTACAAGAATCTTCCATGCACGTCTTTCATTCCCCATTCGTGTCACATGTCCTGCCTATCGCAGTTACGAAACTTAACTGTTTTTATTATATCTGACGTCCTATACATATAATTAAACTCACTATTAAGTAGTTTTCTCCATTCACTTATCTGTTCATCTCTTTTTGGTCCAATCTTTTTCTAAAAACTTTAAAACCTCCACTACTAATTGTTGGATTTCGCTCATTATTTGATAATACCCACCTCGGTTTATTTTAATAGGATATATTTTGTTTGTTGTGAAACTTGAAAATTGTGACCGCTAGTACGATTTTTCAATTTTCACTTCAGCTGAACTCCTACACCTAACGGTTTTAGAGGGTCCAATTGTGAATCTAAACCATCGAGGGATCCAATCAGACTCTCACGAGAATGTAATCAAAATCACTTCTGTCGTTTATGAGGACAAACTCACGTACTGGAGAGTAATACAGGCTATAGCCTGCATAACACGGTCTGTAAACTTGGTTAAGACTGGAGCAATGTATTGGTTGTGAGATATAACCCATCCAAGCGTTACCAATGCTCTTGAGGTTAACCACTAACAAATGAAGTCAAGTGTGCGCCCAATCAACACCTTATTTCTCATGTAAAACATCTTTGGAAATTATGTTTTATATTTTTGTCAAATTATCGAGAATTGTTTAACTTTTTTCAAAAATAATAATTTATTTTCGTCTTCCTTATCGCTCAAACGACTGACGCTCCAGGTTCCTATTTTTAATTTATTTTTCCTGCCGAATCGTTTGTCGTTTTTCCGTAATCCAAGTCGTCATCTTATGCGGCTTACTCGAGTTTCCAGCCCGACGCACAACCCCTAACCTGGAGGACCGGAGGTTTTCCCTTAGAAGGTTGTATTTTCCTCGGCTGACGAGAGTCCTCTTCCCGGGTTTATTTTCGCAGTTGTCCTTCGCCTACACCCTTACCAATACTCACACTTGGGTTGAAGTATGTTGGGACAGCCATGTCTAGATCCACCGTATCAGGGCCATCTCTTGCAGGTTGTGGTTCTTCACCACGTACGGTCGGTCTTGGTTGTAGCTTCATCAGAGATAAAAGATGACTCTGATGTATAATCTTGGAGGACGAAGATCGGTAGGAAGACCAACAAAGCTCTGGGATGAACACATGTGAGATCGGAACAGGCAGAGCTTATCCGCGAAGGATGATGATGAGGATGATGCATTTATTTTAAAAATGAAATTTGAATATTATTTATGAATTAATGTCTTTTGAGTCAAGCCATAGCATTTATATTGTTAGGAGTTTCTAGACAATGCATAATGAAGTGATGCTTATTTCCCTACAGATGTCAAGAATGGCATGTGATCAGTATACATATCCAATAAAACATCTAGTAGACAAGAAAGTTATTAGTTGGATGATGAATGTCTAAAATTTTGCTTAGATCAGCGGTTCCCAACCTTTTTTCGATTCGCGAACCCCTTCCACAACGATCTGAGTTGGGTGAACCACTGACTTTAAAATATACATACAGTAGACTTGCGTAAACTTTAATTCCAAGCAAAAGGTTTAATAACCTTAAATTAACTTAACCCTTAACGGTTAAAACCTAAAGTTACTCTAGTTACGGCTTAAAAGTTACACAACGTGTTGCAATAATAAAGACAAGTTTTCATAAATAATGCAACGAGTGATTTCCAAATTATGTATAAATTTACGACCCGTACCACATGCCCTGCCCATGCGTAGTCTACGAGACTTACCTGTTCTTATCATCTCTGGTTTCCTATAAAGACCATGTGGCTCACTATTAAGAAGTCTTCTCCATTCACTTGTCTGTTCATCTCTCTTTGGTACAAAAAAATTCCTAACAACTTTATTCTCAAATACTCTATTCATTTTTTCATACCTTAAAGTAAGAGTTCATGTTTCGCATCCATATAATGTAAATGGGAAAATAATAGTTTTATATATTTTCAGTTTAACGTTTTTTTCTAGAGAAGTTTGAACGACAAAAAACCCTGTAATATATACAATTGAGTCTTTGTTTAATTTCTTTGTGCATCTCATTCCTGTATCTAATTACACTGAACAACAAAAAATATACTTTTTTTTTTGTTTCAGAAAGAAAAATATTTGATTCTGATAGTATTTTTTCTCCTGAATTCAAATATGATATCGGCTTTTCTCCATCACGCAAGATTTCCGAGAGACTGGATTTATAATTTCAAACAGTTTAATATTTTCTATATCCGTAACTACACAATATTCGAACATTCGGACTCACCTAGAAAGTAAGAAATGACGATTTTCTGCTATATTTCGCCTGTGGAGCATCCCTGTTGATGGTCCAACAATAATCGGTGTCAGCATATTAGGATTCCATAGCTGAAATCTCCTGATGAAAGTGTTCCCCGTGCTCATCGCTCAATGTGCTAAGATTTTTCGGGAAGAAATCTAGCTTTATTAAAAAGATTATTTAAATCCATTAATTGAAATCGAAATAAAAAAGCTGTGGGTGATTGAGAAATTCCGAATACATATTTGAAAACACGATAAAAAACTGCATTAAGTACAACTATTGGTGCTCATGAGACAAAAATCATGTTGACCAGTGTAATTGTTAGTTATTTGAATCCAGCCACTTCTTCAAAATGTCCCCTCGTTTGTCATTAACTGTCTATTTCCATTATATAACGCATTTCTATGTTTTGAACATGTATTTAGTTTTATTGGTGTTTTCTTCCAGTCCTAATTTCTTAGTTCGCTTAAATATAGCAAAACCCGCATCAAGTAAACAATGTTGTAATTAGAATGTTCCAGTACATGAAATATATTAAATGGCTGTTTTCTCATTAAGTTTTAAATGTCTTAAGTAGCGTATTATGTTGTTTAGAAATTTGTGTCGAATAAACACGATGTTAAGTTTCACATCCATTGAGGTCTGTCAGCGTTAACTCCATAATATTGGGTTTGAGGCCTAATTCAGGCTTCAAACAGCCATGCATTATCCGGTTTGAAATTACAGGTTTTCAACTAGGTGATAGCATGTTGTGAAAATTAATTATCCAATAAGGGCCATATCATTACCAAAACAATTAGGATTTAGTGTCTTAACGCGATTTTAAAAACTGGAGCAATTTTATTTTTTTCCTGCAGATGGCCAGAGTTACTTACAAAGTAAATATGTTCTGAATTTAACACAAATTTTAGGATAAATTGAAATATATTCTAGATAAATATAAAATATAATTCCTTTGATTAATTTCCTTCATTTTCATAGCATTTGGATGTTAAGTATTCATTAAATTAGCGAAACAATAATTTTTCCTGCTTGTTATTCAAATGTTCCGGACCGCAATGAAAACAAAATCATGTAAAACAATTAGTTATTATTAGTGCAAAGATTTTAATGCAGTAAAAGTTAAGATTGTAATATAATAATAATAATAATAATAATAATAATAATAATAATAATAATAATAATAATAATAATAACAATAATAATAACAATAATAATAATAATAATGCTTTATTTATTCTGGCAGAGTTAAGGCCATAAGGCCTTCTCTTCCACTCAACCAGCACAAATACAAACAAATATTCGACAAATATAGATATACACTATACTAATTATAAACAGTTAAAGATACATTAAATGTAGCAATGTAAATGTCATGTACAAACAACATTTTATAGGGTAATAACAATAATAATACGATAATAATAATAATAATAATATAATATTAACATAATAATATAAATATGATAAATTATACGAGAAATACCAATTAATATATGTATATATACCTTACACTGGGTAATAATGAAGTCGAGGTTAGAGCAAATATAAATTTAGATTTCTTTTAAAAGATGCCAATGTCCGGCAGCCCCTTATTTCTTGTGGTAGGGAATTCCAGTTGCGAGAAGTGAAGATGGTATATGACATGGAGTGATGTGATGTCCTATGTTTCGGTATATTAAGCAAGAGACTATGTTGTGATCTTGTGTTTAAGTTATGGTTTGAGGATAGATACTGGAAACGGGATGATAAATAATTGGGAATCGAGGTATAGGATCTTGAATAAGGGAATTAGACAGTGTAATATTCTTCTCTCTTTTAGATGTAGCCATGACAATTCGTGGAATAATGGAGACATGTGATCGTATTTTCGAACATTAAATATGAATCTGATACACATATTATGGACACGCTGCAGTTTGTCCGTCACTTATGTCAGTTAGTAGAACGTCACAGTAGTCAAAATGCGGCATCACTAAAGTTTGAATTAAAATTCTTTTAAGAGCTGTAGGAAGAAAATTCTTGAGACGCTTTAGGGACTGCATTATGGAGAAGCATATAGTATAATTATAAGTAAGACTTCTGTCTTTTGTTTTGGTTTCGCATACAAACAGTTGAATAATATAATGAGAAATTAGGCTTCTGACTGTGTTTTGTCTGGGTTTCACACAGAAACAATTGAATCATCATCTTCATGGTAGGCTCTCGTTCTGTTCCGCTCTCAGAATTCATCTTCCCATCGTCTTCTAGGACGTCCCACATCTCTATAACCTTGAGGTTGGTACAACAGTGCTCGTTTTGATAGCCTAGAAGAGTCCATTCTTAAAATATATTCATGACAATTTTGTTTATAGATTTGTGTTTTTTTATTTAGATTAAACATTTTGAGTTCTTGCCTAATTGTTTCACTAGGAATGTGGTCTCTTAGAGTTCATCCTGCAACGTATCTGAGGAACTTCATCTCTGATGTTTCTAGTAATCTTCTGTCTGATCTATTTATGACCCAATTTTCTGATCCATTTGCAGTTCAGTCCGTGAAGCATATGATTATTTTTAATATTATTATCATTATTATTATTACTATTATTATTATATTATTATTGTTGTTATTGTTGTTGTTTAGGAATATTCCACAATACAGTGTTTCTGCTTCAACCCAAAGTGATTTGTCGCCAGAGGTTCCTGTTTAAAGCATCTTCTTCCCTCAAATCTCTAGCTTCCATAATTCTCTTCACTCCATCCATCCATTGATCTCTAGGCCTGTCTCTTCCACTTCTTCCATTAGATTTCTAATTAAGGATCGTCTTTGGTATTCTCTCTTTTTCCATTCTTATGATGTGTCCATACCATTTCAAACGTTTTTCTTCTATTTTTCCTAATATGTTTTTTTTAACTTGCATAATTTCCCTTACTGTGCGGTTTCTGACTTTATGCCTTCTTGAATTTCTTGTCGATCGCCTCCAAAAATCCATTTCTTCTGCAAACAGCTTGTTGGATAAATAATAATAATAATAATAATAATAATAATAATAATAATAATAATAATAATAATAATAATAATAATAATAATAATAATACCGGAAACAAGAATTTGCAGCTCAATCAGTGACGCATATTATTATTATTCTTATTAGTATTATTATTATTATTATTATTATTATTATTATTAATAGATAGAATACAAAATAAAGAAATATGGAAAATTATGGGTGTACGAGAGGAGCCGGACATCATAGACATTATAGAAAAGAAAATATTACAGTGGTATGGTCATGTCAAAAGAATGCCAGAGCAAAGATTGCCTAAAATTGTTATCTAATGGATCCCAAAAGAAAGGAGGAAGACCGAAGAAAACTTGGATAGAAGGGGTACAAGCAGCTATGAATATCAGAGGATTGGAGGAAGATCAATGGATGGACAGAGAGGAATTGCGTTTGGTTCCCGGAAGACGGCGGTAGCTACCATGATACCGGATGATGATGATGATGATTATTATTATTATTATTAATATTAATATTATTATTTGTTGTTATATTTATTATTATGTTTATTTTTATTTCTCGTGCAATTTGTTAAAGATATTATAATATCAAAACATTCGTTTATGAACTACATAATATCAGGTCCGCAGTCTGTCATCAAGTTTTATTAAGTTGGTAAGCTTTTTATAACGATACAAACAAATGACTAATGGGACACTGTGCGTTATTATTATTATAATTTGGCTTGATAAAAGTTGATATCGTTCCCATGAACCTCTTGTGCAATTCTTAGCTTTAGGGCAGAATCAGAGGAAACGCGAGCCCTTTATAATGCACAGGAGAGTTGTTGAGTTGAGACAGGGGACAAATATGTTTGTGTCTTTTGTCGTCGTGTGTTTTTTTATTTAATGAAAACCACACAGTCTTTTGTTCTTGAAATACATAACTTTGCAGAGCGAACAAAAGAATTGTGTTCTTCGGGATGACGTAACAATTATTTGCTATACTTGTATAGAATTTAATAACAACAATAGGAAATGAAGGGAGGAGTAAAAGTATTTGTAACGTATAAAGTGGGAGGAAAATTGTGGTGTATGTTTCTCCTCCCTCTGTATTTTAAGTTTAGCAATTTTTAAGTTTTCTGTATTTTATTCTTCAATTTATTAATCGCAGCAGAATATAGCTTAGAAACGCCCACAACTTTCTAAGCCATATTTTCATAATAGGTAGATCATATAAATTAAAAAGACATGTTTACGTCCCACTTTTGAATTCTCATTGTATAAACCATTTCAGCAGCACAGGGGGACAAAAAAGTGTCACAAAGAACTAAGAGTTGGGAAATATTTAGCTTTCTTCTTCTTTCCTTCCAAAATTAGGTCAATGCGACATGTTCCGGTCTCAAATCCATCGTTTCCTTGGCCTTCCCAATGATCTTCTTCGATGCGGTTTGTAAATGTTGATTGTTTTGGGTAATCTTGTATTGTCAATTCTGTATAAATGTTCATTCCATCTGCATTTGTGCTCTTCTTGTTTATTGAGTATTGAAAATATCTCCAGATAATTTCTTATTGACTCATGTAATTTATTCATGCGTGTACATCCTTTAGGGTGGGAGTCCGATGTTCCAGGGTCTCCTTTCGAGGGTTATACCGTCATCTTCTTCTTCTTCTTCTTCTTCTTCTTCACGGTTTAGGCTTATTTACTAGCTGTTCCGACTCCAAATTGCTGCTCTTTCCATCTTTTCTTTGGTCTTCCCAAACTTCTTCTCCCTCGTGGTGAATAGCTGTATGCTGCTTTTGGTATTCTATTCTCAGTCATCCTTGCCAAGTGTTCTTTCCAGTTTGTTCTGTGTTTCACTATTGTTGTGTTTAATTCCTCTACGTTTAGTTGTTGTCTTATTTCTGTGTTGTGTTTTTTTGTCTGTTCTTTGATATCCTGCTATTGGTCTGAGGAATTTCATTTCAGCAGCTTGTATTCTGGCAGATTGTTGTGTTGTCACTGTCCATGTTTCGCATCCATAAGTAATAATAGGAACTGTCATTGTCTTGTATAATTTCATTATAGAGTCTTTCCTGTCTTTATTTTTCAAGTTCTTTTTAGTGTTCCTGTTTTATATATATATAATTAAACTTATTTAGTTTGTTATTTATATCTGTTCCCGCTGTGTATGATATTTCGCAACCTAGGAAGTTATATCTTACCACTTGTTCTATTGGTTTATTTTCTAATATTATCTTTATGCGAACTGGATGAGCGCCCTTGAAGGCCACTGTTTTTTTTATTTTTGTGAGGATATTTTCATGTTGTACTGTAATGAAACTTGAATATTTAGCCTATATATGAAATAAGGGAAGTACAGGTCTATACTCGCGAGAAGAGTAACGGGGACTGAAGCGTAGCAATGGATCTGCTGTCATAAGAACAAGTTAACCAAACATTCTTCTGTAAAATATTCCTTTTACTTGTTATCATTTGTTAATGTCAGTTAGCGTGGATATAATCACATGAAAGGGACCGGGCTAACTACCACTAAGGGCCAACATGCATCCTCTATTGAGTAACACTAAGATATTTGGACCGGAAATAATCAATAAAACTAAATACATGTTCATACATAGAAATATATTATATAATGACAAATGAGGGAAATCTATAAGTGGCTGAATTCAAATACCTAGGAACAATAATCACAAAAAGGAATGAGATGCTCAAAGAAATTAAACATAGGCTCAATTCTGGAAATTTTAAATATTTATGATCTATTTTAGATAAAAGTGAGAATTCAACTACAGAAATTGAAAGAAGAACAACTGATGGAAGAAGAACCATTGGTATGTTGAACTCAGTGCTTTGGAATAGAAATATAATATACAGAACGAAGAAAACTATATTTCAAGTTCTGTTACAAAGCATTTTATTATATGGATCCGAAACATGGACAGTAAGTAGAAAACAAGCCAACAAGCTGTTAGCAGTAGAAATGGATTTTTAGAGGCGATCGACAAGAATTTCAAGAAGGGACAAGGTCAGAAACAGCACAACAAGGGAAATTATACAAGTTAAAAAAAACATATTAGAAAAAATAGAAGAAAAACGTTTGAAATTGTATGGACACCTCATAAGAATGGAAGAAGAGAGAATACCAAAGAAGATACTTATTTGGAAAGCTAATGGAAGAAGTGGAAGAGGCAGACCTAGAGAACGTTGGATGGATGGATGGATGGATGGATGGAGTGAGGAGAAGTATGGAAGCTAGAGATTTGAGGGAAGAAGATGCTTTAGACAGGAACCACCGACGACAAATCACTTTGGGTTGAAGGAGAAACACTGTATTGTGGAATATTCCTAAATAAAAATAATTACAAATGCAGATTCTAGTTATTTTTGATTGAATTATTTAATATTAGATCATATAGGATAATAACAGAAGTTATGTTTAGTACATGGGGCACAATATAAACATCAGAAAATGACAAAATATGAATGTGGGATGTTGAGAAGTGGTTGCATATGTAACAAAATTGCAAAAGCAATAAAGTCGAGATTGTAGTTTGCCCTTTTCTGTCTCTCTCGCTGTTCCATATAATTATTATTAAAAGGTGGGCGTGGCAGGAGGCGTGGTCTCCATGGCAATGATCATAATAATAAACCTAAACACTAAGCTTTGTTTTTAAATTGTCTTATGCTTGGCACGTTTATAACGTACTTGCAAAATGCAATAGTGGAATATGTAGCCTCTGCTTCCCAAATTCTGCTGCTTACGTGTTTATTGCAGATTTAAAATTAATAACAGATATTGTATTTAATTTATCACAATTAGGGAGCGAATTTTTTATGTAATAAAAGATAAGATTGCAATACAGTTAGAGTATATTATTCAACTGTTTGTGTGTGAAACCTAAACAAAAGACAGTCAGAAGTCTAACTTCTCATTATACTATTCAACTGTTTGTGTGTGGAATCAAAACAAAATGCAGTCAGAAGTCTAACTTCTCATTATACTATTGAACTGTTTGTGTGTGAAACCAAAACAAAAGACAGTCAGAAGTCTAACTTCTCACTATACTATTCAACTGTTTGTGTGTGGAACCAAAACAAAATACAGTCAGAAGTCTAACTTCTCATTATACTATTGAACTGTTTGTGTGTGGAATCAAAACAAAATGCAGTCAGAAGTCTAACTTCTCATTATACTATTGAACTGTTTGTGTGTGAAACCAAAACAAAATACAGTCAGAAGTCTAACTTCTCATTATACTATTCAACTGTTTTTGTATGGTACCAAAAGAATACCCGCCATGTGTTGCTATGCTTGCACAGGAACCTATGTACTTGTCTCGATCTTCTTGGCATCAATGAAAGACCAAAATGGTTATTGTGAGTTATCCGCAAGAGATAAACATATGCTGTCGGGGACTTTATTCTAGAGCTTTTTGAAATATTCAATTCTGTGTACATTAATGTTGTGTATATGTTATGATTTAAGCAGCGTAAGCCATTTAAGCGTCCAAGGAGCTATTTTTTTCACGTTTTCCACTACAAAGGGCGATTTTTAAGGGTGTAGGAGTTGAGTATCACAACTCTCTTATAGCCTATGTTCATCCCGAGAATCTCCTGAACATTGTGCAAAAAGTCCCATCACAATCGGATCTGCGGTATGGTCGCGCATAAAGTACGAACAAACAAACATTCATTTTTATATATTAGGCCTATACAAGGACAGTCTACCAAACTATTTATCTTTCTTGTATGTATTTTATTTTTAGTTTTAATTATCATTTACATCATTATGTTATCCATCTTAATCTTACAGATATTATCTTATTGATCAAAGATTCATTTAGTATTTAACAATTAGAGTTAATTGTGATTAGACATACATAAGGACTTTATTAAACTAAAAGTAAGATACATACAATGTTATTTACAAACGTGGTTCGCTCGGGCAGTAAACCGTACGTGCTGTTGACAGTCCGTTACAATAAGTTGATGTTTAAAAAAGACACAATAATATTACAATTAGATATCAATACAATTACATTATACATTAACTTAGTTATGTAGAATTATTAAGAATTAATGGTATTGCAATTTGCTAACATATTTATTTATTCCTGAATAAGTGTTGTTCTTATTTTCCGCGTTTTGTCCAGAAATCTACTCACGTTTATCCAATTTTCTGGGTTTACCAGTAACTCGTAGCATGCCAATCTTTCACGATTTGAATTTAGAAATCTTTCTGGTAATAACTGACGCCTCCAATATTCTAAATCATTACATTTTCCTAATATATGTATCTCGTCTTCAAAGCTCCCGCACATTGGACATATTCGCATATCGTGGTCGTCGCTAATTTTTAAAATTTTCCATGCCCCTAACCTGAACCAAGCAAGCCCTGATCTCTCTTTAAATCCTAGATTGAGTATATAAGATTCTATTCCCCAAACTTGTTTTAGGTCTCTTTGTAAAAACAGTGATCGTTTTCCCGCACATTCAGCCAAAATATGTTGTTGGTTTATATCTAAGTACCTACTTCTTATTTTTCTCCACACATTGTTGCGATTTTCAGTCCCTTTTTCCCACACCCAACCCATCCCAATCCTTTGGAGTTCTCTCCTAACCTCGTCTGCCCAGAATTTCCCATTTGCGTTCCTAATTTGGTGGTCGTAACAAATTGTTCTGAGCATTGTTTGTTCACCTTGGATTAGCCGCAACCAGTAGCTGAGATCTTGCTACCACATGGTCAAGAACCTCCGGTTTGCATAGTACCTATGATCTAGATAGTTATGGCATGTTTTAATCTGTCTCCCTTCTTTCTTTCCTTTACTACCCTAGTATAATGTTTCCCTTTATACGTATTTTTAGATGTCTCACGCACTTGGGCAAAACAGGACGTGTCAAAACATTTTAAACTCCCGATCACACATATAAAGTAACCTCGGCTAATTTCGTGATACTAAGCTTTTAGGCTGTTATACCTTAACATTATGAAAATTTCTGCTTAGGATCTTGGGAATATGAATGAAATATATAGAGGAACTTCGGGTAATTTGGACCCCTGTTTTGAATTTGTTCTTTTTCTTCTTTTAATTAAGGGAGTTGAATTTTGTTTAATTACAGTGACATTAAACTCATGTCGCAAATGGTAGTCAATGACCAATCACGTTTCAATGAATTCTGTTTTACACCAATGACAGTCGAGTTTCACCTCGCTCTTTATCGATTTCTCTTTATCGGCTCCTGCTTTTGTGATAAAGAAAGCTCCTCCTTTTTTAATATTCTGAACAGGTTAGACCATTATTTTTCTCCAACAAATACATTGAATATAGCAAATAATGAATAGATTGTGATTTTACTGAGTTGTTTATTCAAAATATAAATGATTAACCTATAATGTTGATTATAATAGTTTGATGTGTTTCATTGTTTCTCCACTAGAGTGAATTCTTACAATATTACGATCCTATTTAGCAATAAATAATATGGTCGAGTTGCAGTGAATATACATAACTTCACATTTCTGATTTGTTTTCAAACATCGCCGTTTACATTAACTATATAAATATTTTAAAACACCGGTAACTATATTCAAATAATTATTTTTTAGTAAAGAGCTTAATTTTATTCGTTAAATAGTCCTAACAAATGCCACTCTTGATTTCCAAATTATCTACATAAATTGGAAATCACTCTTGGCGTTACTTATGATTATCATTAGTGTTGTAACTATGAAATAGCATTGTTATTTTATTCAAATATGGAAACATCTTCATAATTTATAAACTTTTTTACATTTCAAGAAAGGTCCACTTTAACTTCCATATTCGGGTAAAGTCCACCGCTGTAGTCTCGAGGTAGCGCGCTGCCTTGTCACGCAGCAGGCCCGGTTTCGATCCCCGTAAGACAAATGTCAGGAAAACTTTAAGGCCCAAACAGTCCCCGAAATCATATGGCCATCATCATCATCATCGTTATCATTATCATCATCCTTCACCGGTGTGGAAAGCAACGGGAAGCTACCACACCTACAATTCCCTAGTAAAGCTGCAAAGCATAGCATGAAAATGAGTGAAGGACCTACCTTCGGGCAGAATTACTATGGATGGAGTCGGGTAAAGTGGACCCCAGAGTCCACCTTAGCTTTTCGTCTATTTTTAAGTTTATTTACTCTATTAATTTATACAGACAGACACAGATTAATCTGAAAATATTTATTACTGATTATAATTAAAAAGCGTTGATATTTATTTAATATTCTGAAAAGTGTTTGGTTGATTATAACATTCACACGTCATTCAACTGCAGAAAGCGACGGTCTTTGGGTTTAGTAAAATTACAAGGATATTAAATAAAATTAATTAAGTGAATGGTTTTTACAGATAGCATCCTCATTAGTAAAATGTACGTATTTGTGTAAAGTGGAACCAGGTTCTATTGGAGGGTCCACATTAACCGAATTCCTTTGTTATGTTTATTTTATACAGCCACCAGGTCACATAATATCAAACCAAACCCGTCAGCATATTAAAACAACATCTACATAATATAATATATTTAGGAGTTTTTTCAACATTTGTAATATTCAACAGCAGAAATTAAGAATTGATTCTTAGCTGAAAAACTTCTAAAGTGGTCATTTTCATAAATGTCACAAATAAACGCTTCTTCGCACAAAGAATAAAAGAAACTGGCCTTGGACACGTCGAAGTTAATAAGGGGAAAAAGTTAAAATATTTTCTGTTCGATGGCAGCACCAATTAAATAAGAAAATATATGTAACATATAAAAATGATTTGAAAAATATTGAAAAAAAAAGATTAAAATTTCGAAAACATATAAAAATTTGAAAAAATATAAAAATTTGAAAAATATAAAAATTTGAAAAATATAAAAATTTGAAAAATATAAAAGTTTTGAAAAATATATAAAAATTTTGAAAAAAATATAAAAATTTTAAAAATGTACAAAATTTGAAAAATATAACAATTTTGAAAAAATATAAAAAACTTTGAAAACGTACATGTATTAAAAAATAAAAAGAATTGGAAAAAAATAAAAATTATGAAAACATATGTAAAAAACTTGAAAAAATATCGAAGAAAATAAAATTCAGAAAAAATTGACATTTTGAAAAATCATACATATTTTTAAAAAAATCTAAGAATTTTGAAAACAGAAGGGTCCACATTACCCGAATTTCCCTATATATTGAGATGTCGAATATATGTTTCATTTTATTACCAATATGACCTATAATACATATCTATTTTTCTAGAGGTAGAAGAAATCGGCAATAGTATTAGAGTAAATTCGTGACCAACTTTTTAATCACTCTCCATGTTACATCCAATAGGCTACATTTGAAATCCCACTTATAAACAGTGAACCTTTGGAACCACAGAACACACTGTATCCACACAAATACAGACAAGTATTAAATGTAACAACTGCCAACTTGAATGAAAACACTTCCTCTACAAGTTAACATAAAATACACCCAAGGAACGTTGTTATCACAAATATGAAAACACAGCAAGAAAGTAGAGTTTCTGCCATCTACGAGACTTGGTTTTCTTGCCAGCACAACTTCGTTACAAACGAAAGAAAAAAATATATAACGTAATTATCTGTGTCAGGAAATTAACTGAGTTTTCCCTACGTTTTGACTTCACAAGGACATGCAGAACTTCTTTGGATGAATGATCACTTCAGTACCAGAGTCATCACCGAAACATCACAAACATAATCTCCGCTACTCATCACCAACACCATGATCCAGTAGCTCCATCTAGGAACATTTATTTTTACTTTTTATTTATTTCCTGTAGTTCCTAAATGGAACATAGGGCAGCAGTTCCTCCAGCGTACTCTGCCATTTCACTTGTTTCCAGCTTTTCACTCTTTACTTTGCTTCCTCCTCTACTGTTCGCTTCCAAGTTTTCCTAGGTCTTCCCTCTTTCTTACTCCTTGCGGATTCCAATTTATATTTAGGAACATAGGTCATCAGTAAGAGCTGTTACTGGTAATAGCCTTCACTTCATACCGGATTTTCTTATCCTCTTCACCTCACCATAGACAATTCGGTTTCAGGTACCGCGGGTCGTTCTCTATTTCTGACTCCCTGAGAATTCCAATCAACAGAATCAGCGTTTTTTCTAATCGAGTGGTCTACCCAGCGCCATTTTGTCCTCCTAATTCACACCTCTACCAGTTTCTCAGAGCTTTCTCCCACAAGACTTGGTTTCTTACATCTTAGGGTCAGTGAATAGTCATAAGTAACGCCACGAGTGATTTCCAAATCATCGATAAATTAACGACTCACGAAGTGAGGATTGAATTTATCTAGAGAATTTGGAAATCAAGAGTGACATTTGTTAGGACTATTTAACGAATAAAATTAAGCTGTTTACTCACAAATCATTATTTAAATATAGTTATTTTAAAATATTTATATATTTAATGTAAACGGCGATGTTTGAAAACAAATGAGAAACCTTTGTTCCGCTTCATTTGTTCAACACTGCAACGAGATCATATTATTTATTGCCAAAGGATCGCAATATTGTAACAATGCACCCTAGTGGAGAAAAAATGAAACACATCACCTGTTTATAACCAACATATTAATTTAATTTCTGATGTCCTATGACGTAAATTATATTATATTTTTCAGGAACGTAAATACCCGGGAAATAAAACGTTTAAGAAAGTGCAAACGGTGGTTTCTTTTTATTGTGGTATAATCAATTACTACGAATGTTTTTCTATTATATCCCGCAAGCAGTAGCTGTTTACATTTGTGCACTATATATACTATCAGGTAGCCGTATTTCATAGGGTCAGTCACTGCAAAATAATCCTCTGGCCTATTCGGAATATTAAATAAATAATAGTTTTAAAAAAACTAAATCATCACGCTTTATTAGAAAACCGAACTAAAAAATGAAAAATAATTTTAATTTCCAACACGCTTGGGATGAAATTAAAGTGGCCAACAGAAAAAATAATCTCCAACACATGTAGAATAAAACCAGAGTTATCTAAAAAAATAATTGTACTATCAAAAAGCGTGGGGTGCTCTATATCAATTAATATATTTGATAATGAACAGATATTGGTAAAAGTAAAGTCTCTAAGAAGAAAACGTAAAAACCATAAATAAAACACTCAGTTGGTTAGAGTGCTAAACGTACAGAGTTTAGAGACTGGGGTTCAAATCCCGACTCAGCCATTTATTTTTCTTTTCATATCATGTATATATATATATATATGCATATAACTATAATATACCTGTGTATCTCTTACTTTCATATGCTATTCGTCGAATTTGATTGATGTGTCTAACTTCTCTCCTCGCTACATATTACATTGTTGCATATAAGTACTGGAGGCAAAAGACCACAACATTCCAATGTTTTCTTGAGAGAATAAAAACACGATAGAAAATAACATATATTCAGCAGAGCGACTCGAGATGGAACGTTGTAAAGGGGCACGGGCCATTTCCCCCCTTCTCTCTTTACGCGGTACCCTATAATTACTCTGCTCCCTTCCACAAGATGGCAGTCGGGCGAGGCCTGCAGGAGTGGAATATATGCATTCAATAACTTGTCATGTCCTTCTATTAATTGCTTCTATCCCGTGTACAAAACTCTTATCCAAACCGATTGTTCTTAGCAACACGAGTAGGTCCTTATGTGTCACATCAAACCATTACGCTTCCCGTCTCGCCGGGCTGTATGCAGTGGCACCTGACGGTATTTTTGAAAACTGTTAGTTTCTGCTGACTATTTAACTCATGCCCCAAATGGGACTCAATGACCAATCACGTTTCAATGATTTCTGTTTTACAACCAATCAGTGTCGTGTTTCACGAAATATTTATCAGTGTTAAATTTACCATATTAAAGAAAGCTCCTCCTTTTTAATATTCTGAACAGGTCTGACCATTATTTTGCAGTAACTGAACCTGTAAAGAAATACGGCTACCAGATTGTATATATAGTGCATAGATGTCAACACATAGCGCTTGCAGGAGTTAATATAAAAACATTTGTAGCAATTTATTATACCACCAAAAAAAGAAACCACTCTTTGCACTTTCTTAAATGTATTTTTTCCCAGGTAATAATCCAGAAAAATATAATTGTCATATTTACATCATACGACATCAGAAATGAATTAATATACAGTTTGATGTGTTTCATTTTTTCTCCACTAGAGAGCATTCTTACAATATTGCGTTCCTTTGGCAATAAATAGTATGATCTGGTTGCAGTGATAAACAAAAGAAGCAGACGAAGCGTACCTCTCATTTCTCATTTGTTTTCAAACATCGCCATTTACATTAAATATATAAATATTTTAAAATAACTGTAGCTAAATAATGATTTGTGAGTAAACAGCTTAATTTTATTCGTTAAATAGTCCTAACAAATGCCACTCTTGATTTCCAAATTCTCTAGATAAATTCACTCCTCGCCTCGTGAGTCGTGAATTTATCGATAATTTGGAAATCACTCGTGGCGTTACTTATGATGATTCGGTATTATTAGGCGATAGCAAGGATATATTAAAGACCAACACACACTGTATTGAGTAACACTAAGAAATTTTGGGCTGGAGGTAAACATCAATAAAACTAAATAGCTATATCTTCACACATAGAAATACGTACATAATTTTGAGGAAGTGGCTGAATTCAAATACCTAGGAACAATAACCACAAATAGGAATGAGATGCACAAAGAAATTAAACATAGGCTCAATTCTGGAAATGCGTGGTATTATGCATTGCAGAGACTCTTGATGTCTCAACCCCTTTCAAAAAACGTTAAACTGAAAATATGTAAAACTATTATTCTACCAGTTATATTATATGGATGCGAAACATGGACTTTTACTTTAAGGGAGGAAAGGAGATTACGGGTATTTGAGAATAAAGTACTTAAGATAATTTTTGGACTAAAGAGAGATGAACAGACAGGTGAATGAAGAAGACTACATAACAATGAGCTACATGGTCTTTATAGGAAGCCAGATATAATAAGAACAGTTAAGTCTCGTAGACTACAATGGGCAGGACATGTGACATGAATGTGGAGTGAAAGACGTGCATGAAAGCTTCTTGTAGGAAAACCAGAGTGAAAACGCCCAGTTGGTAGACCAAGAATGGGGTGGTAGAATAACATTAACTGTGATTTGAAGGACGTAGATTATACAGGGGATGATTGGAAAACATTAGCTCAGGATAGGGATGTATGGAGAGCTTATGTCCGCGTGGCCATGAACCTACGGGTTCGATAATGCCAGTGAGTTAGTTATATATAATATTTATATGGTTTTCTGTAGCTGTAAATACATGTTGTTGGGGTTATATTGGTAATAATGTTTTCTTCCGACAAGTCATTGAAATGAATAAGAGCAAAGCGAAGGCATCAATCAATTTATCAAGTTGCAGTAAATGAATCGGACAGATTAATGAGAGCGGAGCGAGATGAAATATTGGACGTTACAGCAATACAGACTTCTTCTCCTGCTGGTATCAGCCGCCAACACGATTAATGGCCGCTTCTCCGATCAAATAAAGATATTAATTCACTATTCCCAAGTATTGAGTTTCATACAGATCGAATAAGCTTATTGGATCGTTAACTTGTGACTGCACCCAAAACATCTGTGGGTTTTATTAACTATACCCCAAATGGTAGTCAATGACCAATCACGTTTCAATGAATTTTGTTTTACAACCAATCACAGTCGTCGTAGACTGCGATGGACAGAACGTATGGTACGAATGGGGAATGAAAGAGGTGCATGGAAGCTTCTTGTAGGAAAATCAGAGGGAAGACGCCCAGTGGGTAGACCAAGAATCAGGTGGCAAAATAACTTTAACTATGATTTGAGGGAAGTAGATTATACAGGGAATGATTGGGAAAAAAATTAGCTCAGGATAGGAATGTATGGAGAGCTTATGTCCGCACGGCCATGAACCTATGAGTTCGGTAGTGCCAGTGAGTTAGTTAACCAATGACAGTCGTGTTTCGCATCACTCTTTATCGAATTCTATTTATCACCTCCTGCTTCTGTGATAATGACGTGTTTAGAGTATTAAAAAGGATAAGCTTTCTGAGTCCTTGTCTCCTCCAATTAACTCGGTCCTGTGCTTCTCTCCACCATCTCCATGTCTTGCATCTCCATCCACTTCATCCTTCCATCGTAGTTTCGGTCTTCCTCTTTTTCTTCTACCCTCTAGTTGAGTGGACCATATCCTTATACATATTTCTGACTCTTCCTGCCCTGCCCATCGTAGTCTGGTTAATTTAATTAATTTACTAATTTCCACATCTTTGAATAATAATATATATTTATTAAACACAATTTGTACATCAAATTAAATTTAGCTTTTTACCAGTCTTTAATTAAATTGTTTAGAGGCAGAGTCCTGTTTTTACACTTCGCTAGATGATATTTTGGACATGGATAGTTGCATAATTTACAGATGCAGTCCTCCTTGGGTTCATGGTACATGTTGTTCAGGCATATATTCCCATGAAATCCATGGGCTGCGAAACGTGTGTACAGGTGCCGAAGTTCGAAATTCGGTTGCTTCCAGGTTTCTGTTTTCATTGCGTCTGTTTCCATAATTTCTGTCGGTATCTGGGCGGCTTTGTTGTGTCTCTCCTCGATGACGATTCTGTATGCTTGCGTTTCCGGTAGTCTGAAACAGTGTCTGATATGAAGAAGGATTCCTGGGCTATTGAATAGGCATAACTATTTCTTGTATATTTTGAAATTGACAGTGCTCTTTTGAGAAACCTTGATTTAACGTTCTCCAGTTTCTTAAGATCTTTGAATAATGCATACAACTCCTGATTATAGCGTTTTCGCCAGACACCGTTCTCATATACAGGATCATACACCCTCCTTAATATTTTTCTTTCAAAACCTTGTAGAGTGCATTCACTGTTTTCACCAGTATCCATGTTTCACATCCATATGTCAAATATATATATATATATATATATATATATTATTATTATTATTGTTATTTTATTTTTTCAATATATGAAAATCCTTTTACCTTACTGTATGTATGGGTTATAATTCTTTAACATTATGAAGTAAATTAATATAAAACAGTAGAACAAAATACAATTACATGACAATGTTAAGACAAAGATGAACAGAGTAATACTATATAAGATGTGAGGTTGGGAAGCGGTTTTTACAGAATCGAGGAAAAAATGTTTAAAAACCGAACAATAGCAAGGTTTTTAATTTCCGAGATTCCCTAAAACACTTCACAAACGTGCGTTGTACATCATTTTTTGCGCGATGGTGTTTTCAAAACAAATAATAATAAAATAATAACATCTTTGTTGGAAATATTTGCGTTCATTATAAACAACTGACTAACGTTAACAGTGTGGGCAATGTTTATTAGTTGAAACAACAGGAGGCCGTGAGATCAGTATTATTGAGAACGTGGCCACAAGCACGTATTTATTGTTTTGTATTGTTTCAAAAAGTTCAGTTCATTTAAATGCAGTGATTTGTTTCGTATAATGTATATTAACACTACCTTTAGGATATTTTCTGTATATACATTGTACGTAGTATACATAGAGGGTTGTGGTTTTACTTCCCGCACGTGGGTGTAAATGTAATATTACAGTATAGTTATTTAAGTTTGCAACCCCGAAATGTAGGAAGTTGAACTTTCAATAATGGTCGGCATTGCTGTAAGTACGGCAAAACGCACTACTTCGCGAAAAATTAATTTATATTTGTGAATAAACACTATTTATAAAATAAATGAAGTAATTATAGCATGTTTTGTTGTTAAGAATGTGGTGAGGAGGACTGGAATAATCTTTTTTGATTAAAATTCAAATATGTTTCTAGTTTGTAACGTTCAAACCACAACATTGGACAATTAAATGAAACATGTTTGACTGTTTGGATATCTTCTCCACATTTACAAATTGCATTTGATGATATTTTAAATTTATATAAATATTCAATTGAGTTGGTGTTTACTTGATGAAAATCCATATTTATTAATTAAATAAAAATAAAACGTAGTTTTATTTGATTTTCATATTTATTATATAATTCAGTGACAGCTGTTTCGGTACACTGTACCTTCTTCAGACATGTTAACAAATTATGAATTGTGTTCCAACTGATCTAAGCAACAATACAACAATATTTATTTAAATTTTTTAATTTAACAAAGGGGATTCATTCAAAACAAGTTGAGAATTTAACAGTTTTTTACAACTTTTAAATTTATTAATTTCTACAGCCTCCAAAAGATCTAACTTCTTACCCTTATCACAAATATGTAAAATTTCAAATTTGGATCGAAACAATGATTAAATTGGAATAGGTGGTTAGCATATTTTGAATATTCTAAATTTTTGTTATATGCTCTCGTGTGTTCCTTTATCCGAGATATAAAAGGTCTACCAGTTTGTCCTTTATAGAGCATATAACAGAAATTTAGAAAATTCAAAATATGCTAACCACCTATTCCAATTTAATCATTGTTTCGATCCAAATTTTGAAATTTTACATATTTGTGATAAGGGTAAGAAGTTAGATCTTTTGGAGGCTGTAGAAGTTAATAAGTTTAAAAGTAGTAAAAAACTGTTAAATTCTCAACTTGATTTGAATGAATCCCCTTTGTTAAATTTAAAAATTTAAATAAATATTGTTGTATTGTTGCTTAGATCAGTTGGAACACAATTCATAATTTGTTAACATGTCTGAAGAAGGTACAGTGTACCGAAACAGCTGTCACTGAATTATATAATAAATATGAAAATCAAATAAAACTAAGTTTTATTTTTATTTAATTAATTATATAAATATGCCTGAAATGTTCCATGTCCGGTTAAAAACTGAGTTAATATGAAACTGGGAACTATATTTTGCATTTAAGTCTCTCTTAGATTGTTAGGAAAAATAATTGTGGAGTTGTGATAGCCGTGTTAGTATTTTTCCATAATACATCCCATCCAGCAATAATGTACTCTTTGATTTTCCACTTTATATAAGTAAGAGGACACAAGTCATAGCTAATTGGTAAATTTGAACTGGCGGCTGACTTTGTCAGACCGTCTGCTCGTTCGTTCCCAGTATCTCTGGAGTGTCCTCGAATCCAAGACAAACAAATGTGTGATGAATCAAGTTTCTTATTTAGCAGGCAATAGCATCCAAATTAAATTCTTGCGCGATACTGCGTTTTGTCGTACTTACAGCAATGGCGATCATGATTGAAAGTTCAACTTCCTACATTTCAAGCTTGCCAACCTAAATAACTATACTATAATAAAATGACTATAGCTGCTGTAATATTACAAACACGCGTGTGGGAAGTAAACCACTGTCCTTTATGTTTGTTTTTTGTCTAATGCCACCAGGTTGTATTTTATGACATTTCTGGGTTTCTCATCTAGCATTGGCAGAATTGTAATCAATTTCTTAGGTTGGGGCACCTGGAAGGCGGAGTTACATTACCCTGATGATATGATGGGTGATAAATGATAATGAAGCGCCAGGAGAGTTCTTAACCTAAACTTAACCTAAATTCCAGACCATGGGCAACCACAGGAATAATTCCCTTTAAGCAAAAATCCCTATGGTTTGACCGGGAATTGAACCCGGGACCTTATGAACAGTAGTCAGAAACGCTGACCACTAGCCCATGAGGCTGGTCCTGTCCTTTATGTATGCTACATACAATGTATATACAAAAATATCCAAAAGGTAGCGTTAATATACATTATACGAAACAAATCACTGCGTTTTAAATGAACTGAACTTTATTTGAAACAATATAAAACAGTAAATTAGTACTTGCCGCCATTTTATCACTAAATGGTCTGACGGCCTCCTGTTATTTATGGCAATTTGGTCTCGCGTCCTCCTGTTACTTCAACTAATAAACATTGCCCAAACTTATGTATTCACGTAGGCTTTCACGGCCGGAGTTGCTATGATGATCTTGAAGAAGATTTTCGGGCTGTAGGCCGTGGTCGTGAGGCTTGCAGTTCCCCGGCGTTTCGCTAGAGACTGCGTCTGGCATCCTCAAGGGTTGTCTTAAGCCTCACGACCACGGCCTACAGCCCGAAAATCTTCATCAAGATCATTACCCCACTGTTAACGCTACTCAGTTGTTTATAATGAACGCAAATATTTCCAACAAAGATGTTATTATTTTACTATTATTTATTATTTTCAAAACACCATCGTGCAAAAAATAATGTACAACACACGTTTGTGAAATGTTTTATAGAATCTCGGAAATTAAACACCGAGCTGTCGCTCAGTTTTTAAACATTTTCCTCCATTCTGTAAAGACCACTTCCCAACCTCGCATCATACGCATTACTCTATTGTATGTTTGTAATATGTTTACAAATCTTGATAATACTTGGCTTTTCATATTTTCTAAAAGCCCATAATAATGTTTGTTGGCTATAACTATCACAGGATTGATGATCGGGGCAAGAGGTACTATACCAGGATTCTTAGCCAAATTTTGGAATTCCTTAGATTTGGGCAGAGTGTATCTTTCTAGAATTGTCATCGCTGCCATTAGAGGATCAATTTCAATTTTAAGAAACCATTTTTACAAAATTTCTACTTTATAGTATGTGTACTTCAATTAGGCCTATAAGTTGAATTTTTTAATGTATTTACAAATATATTTCATCAATTCCAAAAATTAATTGTCTGTATCACTTTGTCCTTGAGGCAATCCTCTAATGAGGAAAGTTTTATATAATAATATTCGATTCTTACTCCAGTGATTTTCGGTTCACTTCTGGAATTTAATAAATGCTGCGTGCTGTAGTATATAGTTCAAAATAAGTAGGTCTGAGTATTTCTTTACAATTATTTCTATAAGAAATACACGTGTTATGCAATTCTTTCTGAGAAAGTGTTATCTGGTATATTGTGGTCTCCAATCTGAGATGTAATCAAATTTTATAATGTTTTTTCTCCCTAATTTACACAGAGAAATACATTTCGTGTTTAGCATGAAAACGCCATTTATAGTTTATTTAATGAGTATAATCTAATGTGGAATAGATCTTGTCCTCAGATACCAGTACAGTGCATGAGGCGCACAGTTGTGTCCGCCTTCTATATCAGCTGAAGGACTGTCGCTGCCCAATCGGGTTTCTATTCTCTGACAAATGTCGTCTTAACGACGCAGCTTCTGGGCGTAAAATTGTAGGGTTATCCGATATATAAAGAAATTTGTAGTTAGTTGTGCCCTTGAGGGTAGGACATGGAGAGAGACTAATAGCAAGGTAGAGTACAGCACGGCTGTTATTGTGTAGCGCCAGTTTTTATATTAATATTTAAAGCGATGCATTATATTTTATAGTAAAGAATGTTGCTACCATTTTGCTTCTAGGTACTGCAATACACTCCTTTTTATTTAGCAAACCACCAGTTTTCGGCAGCCATTTTGTTTCCTTTGCTCTATTTTGCATTCTTGTTTTATTATTTAATATATAAGTGTGCTATATCCCATAATTTAGCCATCGAAAGGAAAAGTAAAGTCTAACTAACTCACTGGCTCTATCGAACCCGTAGGTTCATGGCCGCGCGGACATAAGCTCTCTATATATCCCTCTCCTGAGCTAATGTTTTCCAATCATACTTACTTACTTACTCACTGGCACTATCGAACCCGTAGGTTCATGGCCGCACGGACATAAGCTCTCCATACATCCCTATCCTGAGCTAATGCTTTCCAATCATTCCCTGTATAATCTACTTCCCTCAAATCATAGTTAATGTTGTTCTCGTTTTCCAATCATACCTGGCATAATCTACTTCCTTTAAATCCTAGTTAATGTTATTCTCCCACCTCATTCTTGGTCTGCCAACTGGGCGTTTTCCCTCTGGTATTCCTACAAGAAGCATCCATGCACGTCTTTTATTTTCCATTCGTGCCACATGTCCTGCCAATCGCAATCAGTCTACGAGACTTAACTGTTCTTATTATATCTGGCTTCCTATATATATCATGTAGCTCACTATTATGTAGTTTTCTTCATTCACCTGTCTGTTCATTTCTCTTTGGTCCAAAAATTTTCCTAAGAACGTTATTCTCAAATACTCGTAATCTACTTTCCTCCCTTAAAGTAAGAGTCCATGTTTCACACACATATAATATAACTGGTAGAATAATAGTTTTATATATTTTCAGTTTAACGTTTTTTGAAAGGAGTTGGGACGACAAGAGTCCCTGTAATACATAATAGCAACATTTCCAGAATTGAGCCTATGTTTAATTTCTTTGTGCATCTCATTCTTATTTGTAATTTTTGTTCGTAGGTATTTGAATTCAGTCAGTTCGCAAAATTTCTCTCATTTGTCATTAGCTGTCCATTTCCATCGCTTATTAAAAATAATACGTATACTTGTGTGTGTTTTTTTTGCAATGACTTTTTTGACATATACTTCAATATAACAATTGCATATCTACAATTAAAATTGGCAGTAAATTGTCACGTGGTTTCACGATAAATAAAGGTCTTCGTCAAGGTTGTTGTCTATCACCGACTCTGTTTAAAATATATGTACATGAAATATTAAAGAATTGGAGGAGAAAATGTTCAAGCATGGGAATTCCTATTTCAAACAACAAAACTTTATACAACTTACATTTTGCAGATGATCAATTGTTAATTGCACAAGATTATCAAGATTTAGAATATATGACTAGAAAATTAATAGAAGAATATGAAAAATGTGGATTAAATTTAAACATGAGAAAAACAAAATATTTATCAATTGGTGAACCAGAACAAAATATAATTTTAAAGACTGGAGAAACAATAAAGTCTTGTAGTGAGATCAGATATTTAGGAATTAAAATAAATAAAAATGGAAGTTACGAAGAGGAAATAAGAAATAGAAATAAAAAAGGAACATTTTCATTTGGTTGCCTCAATGGAATATTTTGGGATAGAAATATAATAAAATTAAAAATTATATATATATATATATATATATATATCATACAATTGTTAAAAGCATCATTACTTATGGAGCAGAACTTTGGCCATTAACAATAAAAACAAATACGTATCTTATGGCAACGAAAATAGATTTTATACGAAGGGCAGCAAGAATTTCAAGAAGAGAAAACATTAGAAACCCAGTTATAAGGGAGAAAATGAAGACTGAAGACACTATTTTAGATTATATTAAAACTCAGCAGTTAAAATGGTACGGACATGTCCAGCGAATGTAAGAAGATGGGCTACCAAAATGTGTTTTGGAATGGAAACCTAAGGGACGACGAGCCAGAGGAAGACCTAAAACGTCCTAGAGTTAGGGAACATATTTATACATGAAGGAGACAACCAGGAGATTGGATTGGCCTGAAAAATTGGCTATTGGGAATCGGACGGTGTCAAAGACATTAATCAACCGATGTTCTATCTATCTATCTATACTTCTGTTTCTTACAGAATTCACGAGAAACAATTTGTGTATTTTCGAAAAATATGGCTGAAGATAGGACCGACTGTTGCTGAAACTGTGGTCCTGTTCTGTGAAGAACACAGAGTGTAAGACATGAGATGATGTGTACGACTCATTTCAAATTAATTAGTTTGAAAGCCTGGTAAGTTTTATAAAGTGAGAGAGATTGTCTGGAAGTTGCATTTGAACCTGATCCATCGCAGATCAGAGACCCTTACGTTATAGCAGAACCAATAATCTCAATTAGTGGACCCATTGTTAGAGACACATTTAGTTTTGAACTCACGATTGTTTTAGGAAAGGCAATACAATTACTTAGAGTCGTGATGGATTGTGGGAGTTGGACTTGTAAACAGTTGAGGTCACAGAGAACGTCATGGTCAATCTGCCACAATGTTGTTATTGTCTTATCAAACTGAACATTAAATTGGTTCTCAGTCATGTGTTCTGATTTCTGACTGCTTATATTTTATATAGGGTCTTCAGGAATGTTTCATGGGGGCTCTTATTTGTTATTAAATAAAATTTTGAAAAAAAATAATTAAAAATTGAAAAACATATATGTAAAAATAATCTGATAAAAATATTGAAAAAAATTAAATTTTGAAGAAATATACAAATTTTGAAAAAAATTGAAAAAATATAAAAAATTGAAAAAATATAAAAAATTTGAAAAAATATAAAAAGTTTGGAAAAATATACAAATTTTGGAAAAATATAAAAATTTTGAAAAAATATAAAAATTTTGGAAAAATATAAAAATTATGAAAAAATATAAAAATTTTGGAAAAATATAAAAATTTTGAAAAAATATAAAAATTTTGGAAAAATATAAAAATTTTGAAAAAAATATAAAATTTTGGAAAAAATATAAAAATTTTGGAAAAATATAAAAATTTTGGAAAAAGTATAAAAATTTTGGAAAAATATAAAAATTTTGAAAAAATATAAAAAATTTGGAAAAATATAAAAAATTTGGAAAAATATAAAAAATTTGGAAAAATATAAAAATTTTGAAAAAATATAAAAATTTTGAAAAAATAATATAAAAATTTTGGAACAATTTAAAATTTTGGAACAATTTAAAATTTTGGAACAATTTAAAATTTTGGAAAAATATAAAAATTTTGAAAAAATATAAAAATTTTGAAAAAATATAAAAATTATGGAAAAATATAAAAATTTTGAAAAAATATAAAATTTTGGAAAAAATATAAAAATTTTGGAAAAATATAAAAATTTTGAAAAAATATAAAAATTTGGAAAATATAAAATTTTTAAAAATAAAAATTTTGAAAAAATATAAAAATTTTGAAAAAATATAAAAATTTTGAAAAAATATAAAAATTTTGAAAAAATAATATATAAAAATTTGGAAACAATTAAAATTTTGGAAAAATATAAAAATTTTGAAAAAATATAAAAATTTTGGAAAAATATAAAAATTATGAAAAAATATAAAAATTTTGGAAAAATATAAAAATTTTGAAAAAATATAAAAATTTTGGAAAAATATAAAAATTTTGAAAAAATATAAAAATTTTGGAAAAATATAAAAATTTTGAAAAATATAAAAATTTTGAAAAAATAATATAAAAATTTTGGAACAATTTAAAATTTTGGAAAAATATAAAAATTTTGAAAAAAATAAAAATTTTGGAAAAATATAAAAATTATGAAAAAAATTAAAATTTTGAAAAAATATAAAAATTTTGAAAAAATATAAAAATTTTGGAAAATATAAAAATTTTGAAAAAATATAAAAATTTTGAAAAAAATATAAAAATTTTGGAAAAAATATAAAAATTTTGAAAAAATTATAAAAATTTTGAAAAAATAATATAAAAATTTTGGAACAATTTAAAATTTTGGAAAAATATAAAAATTTTGAAAAAATATAAAAATTTTGGAAAAATATAAAAATTATGAAAAAATATAAAAAATTATGAAAAAATATAAAAATTTTGGAAAAAATATAAAATTTTGAAAAAAAATATAAAATTTTGAAAAAAAATATAAAAATTTTGAAAAAAATATAAAAAATTTTGAAAAAATATAAAAATTTTGAAAAAAAATATAAAAATTTTGGAAAAAATATAAAAAATTTGAAAAAAAATATAAAAATTTTGAAAAAAATATAAAAATTTTGAAAAAATATAAAAATTACTATACCAATTCGTAGCTAAGTTTCAGTTATACTCTAAACAATTACCACTCCACTCCGTCTATTGGTGGAAATGTTGCTACTTTTACCCGCCATATGACTGAATTGTATAATGTCATCGATAAGAATATTGTTCGTAGGCAACAAAGCATTTTACGGGAAACACGACTGAATACAACATAAGATGGTGCCAATAATTAGGAACCTTCATTTTTTATTTATTTATTAAATGTCCAAGATTCGGAGCCTTACTTTATAAATGTATGTTAGAGCTGTAATTACATATAAAAGAAAATTAAAGATAAACATAATTACAAAATATAATCATCATTCTCTTATCGTGTCCTCTTTTCGGAAGGTCAATTCCAAATACGCCTCCAATCATCTCTATCTTCCCATGCTTTGCTTCTTGTTAGTCCTTCCCAGTCGTATCCTCTCTCTTGTAGACTTTTCTTCACTTGGACAATCCATCTTTCTCGTTGTCTACCTCGTGGTCGTTTTCCTTGTATCTTGAGATTTAACAGTCTTTGTGGTAGTCTTTCCTTTTCCATTCTTTTAAACCATTTTAGTCTACTTTTTTCTATGTCTGTTGTTAATTTTTGTACGCTTAATGTCTCCCTGATTACAAAATATAAATTGAACAAAAATAAATTAGCGAAACAAGAAATTAAATGAAAATTGATAAAATAAGTAGAAATGAGATGAATTACAAATGTTTTATAATTTCTTATTTATGACAAACATGTATATGGGCCTAACTAACTCTACCTCACTATCGAACCCATAGGTTCGTAGCCGGGCGGACACAAGCCTTCCAAACTTCTCTATACTGAGCTAATGTTTTCCAATCATCCCCTGTGTAATATACTTCCCTTAAATCATGCTTAATGTTATTTTCCCATCTCATTCTTGGTCTACCAACTGGGCATTTTCTGTTTGGTTTTCCTACAAGAAGCTTCCATTCCCTCTTTCATTCCCCATTTGTGTCACATGACTTGCCCATCGTTACATCTGGTTTCCTATAAAGATGATGTAGCTCACTGTTATGCAGTCTTCTCCATTCACCTCTTTTTGGTCCGAAAATTCCTATGAACTTTATTATCAAATAATCTTAATATTTTCTCCTCCCTTAAAGTAGTGACGCTATAAATATTCTTTAATTTGTTTACTTGTTATAGTAGCCACTAGAGGGCAGTGAGACTGAGTTCCCGCTACCTCTCATGATAGAGAAATGTATAAAAGAAAAATAAATGCTTGTGCTAAGGGTAACTGGTGCTCACTAAAGTATCAAGTTAGAGGTCCTGGGTTCAAATCCCGGTTCAAGCGTTTATTTTCGTTTCATTTCATATTAGACCTTCATTGCTACACTCTACGTAATTCAACCCAGGAAGTTATTACAGACGGGCTAAGCCAGTGTCCCCCTACGTACAGAGGGTAGATGTTGCCAAACTCATAATAACGGCATTTGTTTGTTAAGGAGGGGAGGAGGGGCAAGGTTAGCATTACTTTTTCCAAATCTATGTACTATACATTTAAAAAACATAGTTTTTCTTTTACGACATGCAAACTAGTTTTAGAGTAAATATGAGAGTCGACACTTTCACACAGGATAGTACAGATCCGCACGAGGTCAGTGACAAGTGGTAACTGTTTTTTTCTTTAAGAGGGGGTGGCTTGGACGGCTACAACTTACAACTATGTACCTGCTGTGTTGCAATCTTCAGTTTTATATAAGGTTTTCTCTGAAGAAAATACTGTTAAAATGGCAACCCAGTTCCCTATTCCAAACACACAGTAACTTCCTTGGTTGAATCTGACTGTAAATGTCAAAATGTAATTAATAATGGTGCTCACATTGAACTTTTCCCTTTCCAGGAACGTTGGAATTGTTTCTACTTTTCTGTAGTTTGGGAGAACAAATGTTTGAAGTCTGTTTCCTTCTTTCTGAATAGACCTATATATATATATATCCATCCATAGCAATTCTGCCCGAAGGCAGGTCCTTCATTGCAATCATAGCATGTTCATGCTATGCTTGCAACTTTACTAGGGAATTGTAGTTGTGGTAGCTTCCCGTTGCTTTCCACACCGGTGAAGGATGATGATGATGATGATGGCCATATGATTTCGAGGACCGTTTGGGCCTTAAAGTTTTCCTGACATTTGTCTTACAGGTGAGGAGAAACCCCGATAAAAACCTCACCCAGAAAAACTGACCCGACCGGGAATCGAACCCGGGCCCGCTGCGTGACAAGGCAGCACGCTACCTCGAGACCACAGCGGTGGACTATATATATATTTGCTTACTTGTGTTAGGAGCTACTAGGTGGCAGTGGAGACCGCGTTCCCACTACATCTAGTAACAATGAGAATATATATAAGAAAAATGAATGTTTTTACTAGACTTGCTCGGTAGTGTAATCGGTAGCGCATTGGGATATAAACCTAAAGGTCCGGGTTCAAGTCCCGTCCGAGCATTTATTTTTCTGATCATGTCATATATATATATATATATATATATATATATGTGTGTGTGTGTGTGTGTGTATGTGTGTGTGTGTGTATGTGTGTGTGTGAGAGAGAGAGAGAGAGAGAGAGAGAGAGAGAGAGAGAGAGAGAGAGGAGAGAGAGAGAGAGAGAGAGAGAGAGAGCAATGCTAAGATGTGGATGGCTGTGGTTTATTTTGACGGAGAATACAAATGCTACAAGAAACTTGTGGAAATAGGGGTGGTTGAGGAGGGGGCGTTCCGAAGAAGGAATTGGAGGATTACTGTATTGAGTAGCAGGATAAGACATAAACGAAAATCAATGAGGAAAGGGCTGGGAAGGAAGTGAGGAATTAGCTACTCGTTTACTTATGTATGCAGGAACATGGCAACAAGAAGCCCAATACAATACAAAGGGGAGCAATAAGGCCATAATTAGGAAGATGTTCTTCTCCCAACAAGACGCTGGGGTCAAACCACCCTCTTATTTCCATCCGCAACTCCACTGGAAAAGTATTTAAAAAACACAATCACTTCTGAAAACAAAATTATACAATTAATTTCCATAAGTAATGCCACGAGTGATTTCCAAATTATCAATAAATTCACGACTCACTTCGTGAGTCGTGAATTTATCTAGAGAATTTGGAAATCAAGAGTGGCATTTGTTAGGACTATTTAACGAATAAAGTTAGGCTATTTACTCACAAATCATTATTTAAATATAGTTACTTTAAAATATTTATTTATTTAATGTAAACGGCGATGTTTGAAAACAAATGAGAAACGTTTTGTTTCGTTTCTCCATCCACTGCAACAAGATCATATAATGTTATATATTGCCATCTGGCGTGGGAAACTTGAAATATCATCGCAATATTATAAGAATGCATCCTAGCGGAGAAAAAATTAAGCACATCAAACTGTATATTATAACCAAAATTATAGGTTATTAATTTATTTTTTAGTAAACAACTCGGTAAAATCATTATTTAAAAACACAATTATAGAACACAGAATTATCAAAAATAACTCGGTAATATCATTTAAAAACACAATTATTGAACACACAATTGTCAAATTTGTATTTCGTCTATAACTTAATTTGAAGCACAGCCAAATCTTGTTTCTGCCATTTTGAACATTCAAATATGGCGGCTTTACTGTTGACTCAGTCACTGCTAAATAATGGTCAGACCTGTTCAGAATATTAAAAAGGAGGAGCTTTCTTTAATATGGTAATTATAACACTGATAAATATTTCGTGAAACACGATTCTGATTGGTTGTAAAACAGAAATCATTGAAACGTGATTGGTCATTGACTCCCATTTGGGGCATGAGTTAAATAGTCTTTTTAATATTTGGATGAGAGGTTGCTAAACCTATCACTTGTGAGGATTATTTACTTCGTGCCCCAAATGGAAGTCAATGACCAATCACATTTCAATGAATTTTGTTTTACAACCATTGGCAGTTGTGTTTCAGCTCCATAATTATCGAATTACATTTACCAAAATAAACAAAGCTCCTCCTTTTTAATATTCTGAGCAGATCAGAGCATTATTTTGCAGTGACTGACTCTCCAACAAATACGTTGAATATTGCGAAACACGGACTTTTACTTTAACGGGGGAAAGGAGATTACGGGTATTTGAGAATAAAGTTGTTACGAAGATTTTTGGTTCAAAGAGAGATGAACAGACAGGTGAATGGAGAAGACTGAATAACATGGTATTTATAGGAAGCCAGATATAATAAGAAAAGTTATGTCGTGTAGACTGCGATGGGCACGACATGTGGCTCGAGCGAGGAATGAAAGAGGGGCATGGAAACTTCTTGCAGGAAAATCATAAGGAAAGCGCCTAATGGGTAGACCAAAAATGAGATGTGATAAAATTATTTATCGTCTCGAGTTAGCGTCTCGTTTACTCCATGTGGGCTTCGTGGTGGAGCTTCAGCAGGTTTCTCTTGAGGTTATTCCCGTGTTCTCCTGCCACAAATTTCATTGCATCATTTCTCCATACTCATCTGATCCATTTCATTTCATTTCATTCATCCGCCCCTATGACGGTGCGTCGCCCTTGTTATTCATTGACCTCTGTAAATATAGGGGCTTCACCTCATCTCATTCCTCCAACCGACCCTGGGTTGGACACGAGTTGAGGATATTTATTTTATAGTTTGACGGAAGTACAGTAGGTCATAAGGATGTCCCGCGCCGTAGCCGAGTGGTTAAGGCAAGAAGCCTTGGCGCAGAGCTACAGGACTTGCGTTGGTTCGAGTCCCCATGGAGGAAGACATTTTCTAATGGAATTTCGGCCAGTGTTGGACCGGTGCCCACCTAGCATTGAGAGGCATTTGTGAAGTTACAAAAAGTAGCGAATCCAGGTTGAGAAACCACCTATAACGGCTGGGAAACACAACATGCTGACCACATGTCACCCCTACACTGGCTGGATGACCGTCTACCTCTGTGATAACACATGTGGATGTGAGACCAGCAGCAGACTGGTTAGCCAAGTGCCTTCTAGGCCTGTCGCGCTTGGACATTTTTTTGGAGGTCATAAGGATATGATTGGAAAGCATTAGCTCAGGATAGGGATGTATGGAGAGCGTATGTCCGCGTAGCCATGAACCTCTGAGTTCCATACTCCCGCTGAGTTAGTTTTAGTACCTGTGAAATGCGATATTTAGTTTATAACTAACTCGCTGGCACTATCCAACCCGTAAGTTCATGGCCGCGCGGATATAAGCGCTCCATAAATCTCTATCATGAGCTAATGTTTTCCAATCATTCCCTGTATAATCTACTTCCCTCAAATCATAGTTATTCTCCCACCTCATTCTTGGGCCTTTTCCCTTTGGTTTTCCTACAAGAAACTTCCATGCACCTCCTTCATTCTCCATTCATGCCACATGTCCTGCTCATCTCAGTCTACGAGACTTAAATGTTCTCATTATGTCTGGCTTCCTATAAAGGCCATATAGTTCATTGATATGTAGTCTTCTCCATTCACCTGTCCATCTCTCTTTGGAGTTTCGTCTGTTAAAAATATGTATTACTATTGTTAAAGAAAAAATACATAAAGCATGTTTAGGTAACTGGAGAAATGCATATATATTTTCAAAGTGAGATGGAAGCTCTGAGGGACGGAAGTGTCCAGTTTTTATAGAATTACAGTACGTAGTCCACTTATTAAAACCACTCCAAACAGAAAATTGTGGCAATTGGTTTTTAAAACAATTTCACTTTAGAAATTGAACCTCTCGTATACCAATTTTAACATTTTTTAAACTCGCAAAACATTATAATGCAGTTTTCTACACGAACACGTTCTTTTAAAGCGTATTAACCCCTCCCCCTCTAACACCATACTCATATTAAGACGTAATATCGGTATAAAATTGAACTAGGTTGCATACGTATCAGGGGTCCATTATCGTGGATCTGAAAATGTACAATTTATAAGGTTATATCGGCGCAACCCTGTTAATTATTAAGTGTTGCGATGAGCGAGTGGGCGTGCGGGGAGGGGGGAAGTATTTTTTAAACAATTTTGGTGAGTAGTAATCAATGCATGATACATCGCGTGAACGATAACCCAGCTTGTGTATGTGCAGAAGTCCAGTACGTAATGAAACAATGTTGATGAGACAAATTGCATGGGCATATCGCGAGAGAGGGTGTTGGTACTCGGGGATAATAGCCCTATTGATTAGGGTGATTGTTAAACCCGAGAGCTGAGAGACTCTTTTTTTTTATTTAATGGGCAGCAGCTACAGTATATATAGTCCATACAACCTAGTTTACTTTCAATTTTCAACTTGTTAATTTGGATATGGCAGGGATAAAAAAAAGAGCATCGAGGTGAGCCTACCCACCCCCAAACCCTTCATGTAATACAACCATTCAGAATCTACTTTTTTTGTTCAGTTGGAGCTAAACTGGCTTAACATTTTTTAAAAAATGTTTAAAATGCAATTGAATGTGAAATTTTGGTCTTATTTCTGTTGTGTTAACCTGCCTACAACTTAATTGTATTAATAAGCTGTTAGTTTATGCTGGCTATTTAACTCATGCCACAAATGCTAGTCAATGACCAATCACGTTTCAATTAATTTTGTTTTACAACTAATGACAGTCGTGTTTCACCTCGCTCTTTATCGATTTCTCTTTATCAGCTCCTGCTTTTGTGATAAAGAAAGCTCCTCCTTTTTAATGTTCTGAACAGGTCAAAGCATTATTTTTCTCCAACAAATACATTGAATGTAGCAAATAATGAAAATATTCCTTGATTTTACTGAGTTGTTTACTAAAAAAATAAATGAATAACCCGTAATGTTGATTATGATATATAGTTTGATGTGTTTCATTATTTCTCCACTTGGGTGCACTCTTACAATATTGCGATCTTATTTGGCAATAAATAATATGATCAAGCAGCAGTGAATGAACATAACCTCACATTTCTGATTTGTTTTCAAACATCGCCGTTTACATTAAATACATAAATATTTTAAAATAACTATAGCTAAACAATGATTTGTGAGTAAACAGCTTAATTTCATTCGTTAAATAGTCCTAACAAATGCCACTCTAGATAAATTCTCTAGATAAATTCGCTCGTGGCAATACTTCTGATGATGTAGTACTAATAGGTGATAGTATGGGGTTACTAGGGGCCAACACGCACACTTTATAGAGTAACACTAAGAAATTGGGGCTGGAAGTAAACATCAATAATATTATGTTGTAGTAATAGGACTTTATTAGGCTAAAAGTAAGATACATACATTATTATTTACAAATATGGGTCGCACGGGAGTAAGCCGAACGTGCTGTTGACAGTCCGTTAGACTAAAGTAATATTTGGTAATAGTATAAAGATAAAACAAAAAGAAAACAATAATATTACAATTACATAAAGAAAACACAATAATATTACAATTACATAATAATACAATAACTTTATACATTAATTAAGTTATTTAGAATTATTAAGAATTAATGGTATTGCATTTTGATAACATGTATTTATTCATGAATGAGTGTTGTTCTTATTTTCCGCGTTTTGTCCAGAAATCTACCCAAGTTTATCCAATTTTCTGGATTTACCAATAACTTATAGTATTCCAATCTTTCACGATTTGAATTTAGAAATCTTTTCGGTAACAACTGACGTCTCCAATATTCTAAATCATCACACATTCCTAATATATGTATCTCGTCTTCAAAGCACCCGCACATTGGACACATTCGCATATCGTGATCGTCGCTAATTTTTATAAATTTCCATGCCCCTAGCCTAAACCAAGCAAGCCCTGATCTCTCCAATAAAACTAGTAGTAGTAGTAGTAGTAGGACTTTATTAGGCAAAAAGTAAGGTATTTACAATATTATTTACAAATATGGGTCGCACGGGCAGCGTACGTGCTGTTGACAGTCCGTTACAATAAAGTAATAATTGGTACTAGTGTAAAGAAAAATAAACCACAAAAACAGCAATAACATTACAATTACATAAAGAAAACACAATAATAATATTACAATTAAATAATAACACAATAGCATTATACACTAAAAACATTAACATTACAATTACATAAAGAAAACACAATAATATTACAATTAAATAATAACACAACAGCATTATACACTAATTAATTTATATATAATTGTTAATAATTAATGGTAATTATTGCATTTTGATAACATATATTTATTCATGAATGAGTGTTGTCCTTATTTTTCGCGTTTTGTCCAGAAATTTACCGAGGTTTATCCAATTTTATGGATTTACCAATAACTCGTAGCATGCCAATCTTTCCCGATTTGAATTTAGAAATCTTTCCGGTAATAACTGACGTCTCCAATATTCTAAATCATTAAATTTTCCTAATATATGTATCTCATCTTCAAAGTTCCCGCACATTGGACATATTCGCATATCGTGATCGTCGCTAATTTTTAGAAATTTCCATGCCCCTAGCCTAAACCAAGCAAGCCCTGATCTCTCCTTAAATCCTAGGTTGAGTATATACGATTCTTTTCCCCAGACGTGTTTTAGGGCTCTTTGTAAACACAGTGAGCGTTTTCCTGTACATTCGGCGAAAGTATCTTGTTGGTTTATATCTATGTACCTCCTTATTATTTTTCTCCACACGTTCTTGCGATTTTCAGTCCCTTTTTCCCCTATCCAGCCCATCCCAATCATTTGGAGTTCTCTCCTAACCTCGTCTGCCCAAAATTTAAGATCTATGTTTTTAATTTGGTGGTCGTAACAAATTGCTCTAAGCATTGTTTGTTCACCTTGGATTACTCGCAACCAGTATTTGAGTACACGAATTTTACAGTTAATGTCGTCCTGGAATGACCCGAATTCATATAAAATTCCACAGTTAGAAACGGCCTTACTAAGTCCTGTAATTTACTTTAGAAAATGCGTATATACCTTATTTAGTATTTCCGTTCTTTGGAAACCCCAAATCTCACTACTATAGTGCATGACTAGCCTGACCATAGCTCCATACATTTTTTCTAATGTGCTGACTGGAATATCAGGCACTCGACCCAGAATACCGAGTACACTGTTAAGTTGTCCCCTCCCTTTAAATAATGCTATATCAATGTGTTTTTTCCACTTTCCGTTCATTTTCAACGTCGTACCAAGATATTCAAAATGTTTCACGTTTTGAAGTACTTGATCTCTGTATTTCCATTCCTCTGCTCTACCATAAACCGTCCCATTTTTAAAGGTCATTGTTTTTGTCTTACTAACATTTACAGTCAATCCCCAATTCCTACAGTATATTTCCAGTAGGTCAAGACCTCTTTGCAATCCCTTGATTGTCTTGGAACAGATAATTAAATCATCTGCATACAACAGGACTGGGATTCTAACATTTCCTATCTCCGGAGCCTCAATTTCTCCTTCTAGCATTACGTCTACAATATCATCAACGAATAGATTAAATAGCATTGGTGATAAAATGCAACCTTGTCTCACTCCCCGAAATATATGGCCACACCTCGAAATACATTAAACAATCGAAATCAACAGTTGGTGACAAATAAGTGAAATTATGAAGAAGTGGCTGAATTCAAATACCTAGGAACAATAATCACAAATAGGAATGAGATGCACAAAGAAATTAAACATAGGCTCAATTCTGGAAATGCGTGCTATTATGCATTGCAGAGACTCTTGACGTCTCAACTTCTCTAAAAAATCATTAAACTCAAAATGTATAAAATTTGTATTCTCTACCAGGAAATACCCGATGTGCGCTGCTACGCCTAAATAAATGAAAATTAATGTGATTTTATGTTTAGTCGAATAAGAGAATGGAAAAATAATTATAAATTTACATTTTTTGCGTACCCCTTGCTGATTACCCGGCGTTGTCCGGGAATCTACTGATCCCGATCTCCTTGACATAAATGAGCTGAAAAACAAAAATTAATGCACTTCTTATCATTAGTTGAATATCTAAATTGAAATATAATTATAAATGTATATCGTAATTATTTTAAGATTGCCCGTGCAGATTCCCGGTGTTGCCCGGAAATCTACTTATCTCGATCCTCTTGGGATAAATGAGCTAAAAGACAAAATTCGTTATTGTGAGTTATCCATAAAAGAATACCCGCCATGTGCTGCTATGCTTGCACAGGAATGTACGTACTTGTCTCGATCTTCTTGGCATCAATGAAAGACAAAAATGTTTATTGTGAGTTATCCGTAAGAGATAACTTTTTTTGTAGAGCTTTTTGAAATATTCATTCTCAATATATTCATTTTGTGTATTTGTTATGGTTTAGGCAGCGTAAGCCATTTAAGCGTCCAAAGAGCTACTTTTTTCACGTTTTCCACTACAAAGGGCGATTTTTAGGGGCGTAGGAGTTGAGTATCACAACTCTCTTATAGCCTATGTTCATCCCGGGAATCTCCTGAACATTTTACAAAAAGCCCCATCACAATCGGATCAACGGTGTGGCCACGCATAAAGTGCGAACGAACAAACAAACAAATATTTTTATATGAGAACAACTTCAGTAGCTGCATTTCCTAGAAACTAACAAACGAATTAACTAACTCACTGGCTCTATCAAACCCGTAAATTCATGGCTGCGCGATCATAAGCTATCCACACATCCCTGTCCTCAGCTAATATTTTCCAACGTCCCCTCTATAATATACCTCCATCAAATCATGGTTGATGTTATTCTCTCACCCCATTCTTGGTCTACCAACTGGGCGCATTCCCTCTGGTTTTCCTACAAGAATCTTCCATACCACTCTTTCGTTCTCTATTCGTGTTACATGTTCCATTGCAGTCTACGAGACTTAACTTTGCTTATCATATCTTGTTTCCTATAAATACCATGTAGTTCACTGTTATGTAGTCTTCTCCATTCACCTGTCTGTTCATCTCTCTTTGGTCCAAAAATTTTCCTAAGAACTTTATTCTCAAGTACTCGTAACACTTTCCCCTCCCATAAAGTAAGAGTCCATGTTTCACCTCCATATAATACAACTGGGAGAATAACAGTTTTATATTTTTTCAGTTTAACGTTTTCCGAGAGAAGTTGGGACAAGAGTCCTTGTAATGCATAATAGCACGGATTTTTAAAATTCAGTATTGATTATTAAAATGTTAAGGTTAGTTTATATTTTTACATTTCTAGCAAATAAGTAAAATTTGGTGTTTTGATTTTGTGTTGTGAATGTGTTCCCCAGTCCGCCATGTTGTGTCACATTGATAGCAGAACGTTGATAGCATTGAATGGTTGTTAAATACAAGTATTTCATTTATTCATGAAACGCGATGGGCGTGACAGTTTCATCACCTCCGATACGAACACAGGACCCCACGGAGCGTGTAAATTCATTTTATTTTGTGTGTGTATGATAACAAAACAACTGGGATGACCCCACGTGACACTAAGTTCGTATGACCCCAACATGGCTAGAGTTTTGTATTATCTTGTTAGCTTACTATAATAGTTACTGATAATCTTTTGTTACAGATTAAATTGGTTTCACACTCCACTGATCGCCGCATTATGTTACATCACAACAAGAAGGGAATATGCATGCAAATATGATCCGTAAGTACATTCTCATTAATGTTATTCAATTCAGGACAGTGATGAACTACCTACTTAAGTCACAAAACACCTTCCATCCCTGACGCGTTCAATGTTGAATAGTTCACATACGATATACTTCACTCCTCTATATTTTTTAAAGAAATTCTAACAACTTAAGTCACGAACAACTTTCTAATATTGTTCCATTCCTTACGCGTTCAATGTTGAATAGTTCATACAATATGCATCACTCCTCTCTATTAAAAAAAAAGTTCTAACTACTTAAGCCACAAACCACTTTCTAAAACTGTTCCATCCCTGACGCGTTCAATGTTGAATAGTTCATACGATATACTTCACTCCGCTATATATATATATTTTTAAATTCTAAATACTTAACTCACAAACCACTTTCTAATACTGTTTCATCCGTGATGCGTGTAATGTTGAATAGTTCACGTACGATATACTTCACTCCTCTATATTTTTTAAAGAAATTTAAATTACTTAAGTCACAAACCACCTTCAAATACTGTTCCATCCCTGAAGCATTCAATGTTGAATAGTTCACCTATGGTACACTTAACTCCTCTAAATTCTTTTAAGAAATTCTGACTACTTATGTCACAAATCTCCTTCTAATAGGCCTACTGTTCCATCCTTGACGCGTTCAATGTTGAATAGTTTACACACGACATACTTTACTCCTCTATATTTTTTTAAAGAAATTCTAACTACTTAAGTCACAAACACCTTCTCTAATACTGTTCGATCTCTGACGCGTTCAATGTTGAATAGTTCATATGTTTTACTTCACTCCTCTATATTTTCCAAAGAAATTGTAACTACTTAATTCACAATCCACTTTCTAATATGTTCCATCCCTGACGCGCTCAATGTTGAATAGTTCACATACAATATACTTCACTCCTCCATATTTTTTAAAGAAATTCTAACTACTTAAGTCACAAACAACCTTCTAATACTGTTCGATCTCTGACGCGTTCAATGTTGAATAGTTCATACGATATACTTCACTCCTCTATATTTTCCAAAGAAATTGTAACTACTTAATTCACAATCCACTTTCTAATACTGTTCCATCCCTGACGCATTCAATCTTGAATACTTCACATACGATATACTTCACTCCTCTATATTTTTTAAAGACATTTAAACTACTTAAGTCACAAACCACCTTCTAATACTATTCCATCTCTAATGCGTTCAATGTTGAATAGTTCACGTACGATATAGTTCACTCCTCTATATTTTCTAAAGAAATTGTAACTACTTAATTCACAATACACTTTCTAATACTGTTCCATCCCTGATGCGTTCAATGTTGAATAGTTCACGTACGATATAGTTCACTCCTCTATATTTTCTAAAGAAATTGTAACTACTTAATTCACAATCCACTTTCTAATACTGTTCCATCCCTGACGCATTCAATCTTGAATACTTCACATACGATATACTTCACTCCTCTATATTTTTTAAAGAAATTTAAACTACTTAAGTCACAAACGACCTTCTAATACTATTCCATCCCTGATGCGTTCAATGTTGAATAGTTCACGTACGATATAGTTCACTCCTCTATATTTTTTAAAAGAAATTTAAACTACTTAAGTCACAAATCGCTTTCTAATACTGTTCCATCCCCGACGCGTTCAATGTTGAATAGTTCACGCACAATATACTTCCCTCCTCTATATTTTTTTAAAGAAATCCCAAAGAATTAAGCTATTAAGCTTGTAGGCTATAATGAAAACAGGTCAAAATGCCTAATTTCATGAATAGAAGAAGTTTGTACAGGGTGTCCACAAAGTGTTCCTGCTAAAACAATGTAACTCAACTCGTAAACTATTTGAGATAGAGACATGCGGGTTTTTGCAACATATTCTACATCTCGCAAAGTTTTGTTTACATTTGTTGCAGATTGTGATTTACACGACAATGGCAACACCACAGGAAAAGGCCCAATGTGTCTGGTGGTATGCTGAGTCTGTTAAATGACCAGTACCCCCACATCCGAACGTTATGGCGGTTAACATGTCTAGATACAAAGAAAGTCGCTTCATCAGAGAACATCGCCCTCTGCAGGTGTTCATTGTCTTCGTCAATTGCGTTCAGCGTGGAATCAGCAAATTCAGCACGTCGAGGGAAGTCAGTTGGAAGCAGTACTTTATAGACCTGAAGATGTAGTCGCTTATGGAGGACTTTATGAGTGGTTGATTTTTGTAAATGCAGTTCCACGACGAACAGATTTTTGAGATCTGAGTTCAAATGCAAGTTGCACATTGTCGATAGTTTCTTGGCTCACACCTGGTCGTCCACTCCGTGACAAGTCCATTAAAATACCAGTCGCTAGAAATTTCTCTGTCCATCTAATTATGGATGATTTGGATGGAGGATCTCTTCCATATTGCCGGCGGAAATTTCGCTGAACAGTTAGTAGTGATTTACCAGACTCAACATACCACCATACACATTGGGTATTTTCCTGTGGTGACGTCATTATTGTTGTTTAAATCACAATCTGCAACAAATGTAAACAAAACTTTGAGAGATGTAGAAGACGTTGCAAAAAACTGCATGTCTCTATCTCAAATAGTTTACGAGCCAAGATACATTGTTTCGGTAGCAGAACTTTGTGGACACCTGTATAATAGAAAAAATGTTGAAATGTTTTGTACAAATCTTCATAGACCCTAATTACTAACTAACTCACTGGCACTATCGAGCCCGTTGGTTCATGGCCGCGTGGACATAAGCTCTCCATACATCCCAATCCTGAGCTAATGTTTTCCAATCATCACTTGTGTAATTAACTCTCTGAAAAAATGGTTAATGTTATTGTTACATCTAATTATTGATCGTGTACTGGGTGGTTTCCCTCTGGTTTTTCTACTAGAATCTTCATGCCCCTCTTTCATTCCATGTCCTGCCCATCGCAGTCTACGAGACTTCAGTGATTTTATTATATGTAGTTCATTGTTGTGTAGTCTTCTCCATTCACCTGTCTGTTCATCTCTCTTTGGTCCAAAAATGTTCCTAAGTACTTTATTCTCAAATACTATTAAATATTGATATTTCAATACTTAATAATAATAATAATAATTTATTTATATACAGATGTTTAATGTTTACACACATTTCTGTGCCTAAAGTTTTATTTCTTTCTCCTCTCGTCTCTATCCACCCACTCCATGTCCACATAACGGTTTATTTTAATTGATAGAGTTAAGGCTGTAAAATCTTCAGCAGATTAAATTTCACACGTAATAGCAATTACGAATTATCTGCAACTTGATTAATAATAATAGGTATTGGCTACACAACTTGCAGTTGACAAGAAAACAACATAAACATATTAAAATATTATAATAATCACAGTGATAATAACTTACAATTTGATTAACTTCTTTCAAAAAACGTTAAAGTGAAAATATATAAAACTATTGTTCTACCAGTTATATTATATGGGTGCGAAACATGGACTCTTACTTTAAGGGAGGAAAGGAGATTACAAGTTTCTGAGAATAAAGTTCTGAAAATGTTTGTGCCGAAGAGAGATGAACAGACAGGTGAATGAAGAAGACTACACAACAATGAACTACATATAATAAAATCACTGAAGTATCGTAGACTGCGATGGGCAGGACATGGAATGAAAGAGGGGCATGAAGATTCTAGTAGAAAAACCAGAGGGAAACCACCCAGTACACGATCAATAATTAGATGTAACAATAACATTAACCATTTTTTCAGAGAGTTAATTACACAAGTGATGATTGGAAAACATTAGCTCAGGATTGGGATGTATGGAGAGCTTATGTCCACGCGGCCATGATCCAACGGGCTCGATAGTGCCAGTGAGTAAGTAAGTAAGTAAGTACTAAGTGTTGAAATTGACACATGCTGGAAAAGGGAAACGTGGTAGACCAAAGCCAACGTGGAAAAAGGGAATTCGAGACACCATAAAGAAGAGAAATATGACAGAAGGAGACACACAAGACCAGGAAGTGTGGAAGAAAAAATTGTATATTTTGGTTGAGGATACCTGTGTAAATAACAAAAACAATCCTGAAATAAAAAACTATTATTAGGATACCTGTCTAAATAACAAAAACAATTCTGAAATAAAAAAGTATTATTATTATTATTATCATCATCATCATCATCATCATCGTCATCGTCATCGTCATCGTCATCGTCATCGTCATCGTCATCGTCATCGTCATCGTCATCGTCATCGTCATCGTCATCGTCATCGTCATCGTCATCGTCATCGCCATCGCCATCGCCATCGCCATCGCCATCGCCATCGCCATCGCCATCGCCGTCGCCGTCGTCGTCATGATTATTATTGTCATTATTATTGTCATTATCATTATTATCATTATTATTATTATTATTATTATTATTATTATTATTATTATTATTATTATTATTATTATTATTATTATTATTATTATTATTATTATTATTATTATTATTATTCTCTTCGGGTAGCTTCCAGTTGACGAAGTTTAATAAAATAAATAATAATAATAAGCGTCCATCACTTTTTCTAACGTAAATAGAAAAACATTTTTTAATTTAATTATTTACATGTTTATCAATTAAAGATATGGGTCCGAAACCTGGACAGTAAGTAGAAAACAAGGCAACAAGCTGTTAGCAGTAGAAATGGATTTTTGGAGGCGATCGACAAGAATTTCAAGAAGGGATAAGGTCAAAAATAGCACAATAAGGGAAATTAAGGAAGTTGAAAAACATATTAGGAAAAACAGAAAAAAAAACATTTGAAATGGTATGGACACCTCATAAGAATGAAAGAAGATAGATTACGAAAGAAGATCCTTAATTGGAAAGCTAATGGAAGAAGTGGATGTGGCAGGCCTAGAGTACGATGGATAGATGGAGTGAGGAGAAGTATGGAAGCTAGAGATTTAAGGGAAGAAGATGCTTTAGACAGGAACCTCTGGCGACAAATCACTTTGCGTTGAAGGAGAAACACTGTATTGTGGAACATTTTTAAATAAAAAATCAATTAAAGACATTATATTATCAAATTATTAATCTAATTAATACATTTTACTCTTTAAAAGCGTAGTCTATTTACCTCTTTTGTTATTTTCATCCAATTTAAAATCCACAAATTTGAGCAAATTTTAAAATTGGACTTTTAACATATTACTTGATCTGTTAATGAGTTTTGTTTGTTATTTAATCATAATTAGGAGTAACCATGTTTAATTTCTGAGAAAAACCGACCGATTATATAAAAACTAATAATCGTTCAGTAAATATAGGAAATTATTATCTGTGAACTGATACTCGGGTAATTTCCAAGTCTAATTACTTGCAACATTATACCGGTGCTTAAATGTCTTCTGATTTTAATGTTTTTTTTTCAAGTAATGACCACTATGGCATCATAGAATTATAATAAAAACAAAATTATTTACTCAATATTCATATTATATCTAAAACCGAGCCTCATTATCAAGTATTGATGAACATAAATCATCATCCTCATCATCATCATAGTACATTCACGAATTTAGGCCATTTGTTGACCTGTTTCGGCCTCAAGAGAAACACCATCCAGAAGTCTTTTGAGTGGACGTCCTGGTCTTCTTCTTCCTGCAGGTTGATATCTTAACATTAGTTTGGGTATTCTGTGATCTTCCATTCGATGAACATGTTGTATCCATCTTGACTTATAATCAGAAATTTTGTTTTCTAAAGATTCCATGTGTAATTCTTCTAAGATGTCTTCATTTTTTTTTGTGATCTAGTAGTGTGTATCCTGCAGTCCTCCGAAGATATCTCATTTCAGCAGATCTAAGTCTCTGTATATCCTTCTGTTTCAACGTCCATACTTCGCTATCATACAAAAGAGTTGGAAGAGCCAGTGTTTTATACACTTTCAGTCTTGAATGCTTTTGGACTAACTGTGGCTTGAAGATAGAATTTATTAACCCTAAATGGTAGTCATTTTTTTTAAATTCGAAAACCTACAGTAAGATCAGCTTTCCTTGTTTATGTGTTACCATCATCATCATCATCATCCTAAGGAGCTGCAAATTCAACTTCTTGGCCTTCTGAACAATACTCCTCCATGCCAATCTGTCTCTTGCCATATTCAAGTTAGGATCAATTTCATTCTCTTTAGATCGTTCATTGTGTCATCTTCGCATGTTATCTTCGGTCTCCCAACTGCTCTGCTACCTATAGGTTTGCATTTATAGAGTTTCTTAACCAGTCTCAGATCATCCATTTTTATTAAATGTTTAAGCCAACCAATTCTGAGAGATCTTATATGTTTTACTATATTCTGATTTTTAATTAATTTGTTTAGTTCGTTATTTGTTTTGATTCTCCAACAGTCATCACTTCCTCTATTTGGTCCAGATATTCGTCTTAAAATTTTCATTTCGAAAATTAATAATTTCTGTTTTATTGTTTCTTTTAGGACCCAAGTTCCACAAGCATATGTAACTACTGGTCTAATAAGTGTTTTGTATAACCTTATTTTTGCAGTTTTTGATATTAATTTGCTTTTAAATAAGGTTTTCTTTGCAAAATAAGCTTTATTCCCATTTACCAATGTTTCCTTAATTTCCTCTTCTAATGCATTATGTCCAGCCTCATAGACTGCGATGGACAGGACATGTTGCACGTATGGAGAATAAAAGACTTGCATGGAAGCTTCTTGTAGGAAAGCCAGAGGAAAACGCCAAGTTGGTAGACCAAGAATGAGGTGGTAGAATAACATTAACTATGATTTGAGGGAAGTAGATTATACAGGGAATGATTGGAGAGCGTTAGCTCAGGATAGGGATGTATGGAGATCTTATGTCCGCGCGATCATGAACCTACGGGTTCGATAGTGCCAGTGAGTAAGTAAGTAAATGCATTATGTCTGTTTACGTTGGTACCTAGGTATTTAAATGGTTTTACTCTGTTAATTTGCATCTCATCAATTTATAGATTTGCCAAATGTTTTATTATATCTATGTGATACGCATATAAACATGCAACATAAACATAACAGCTTAAGAAACACATTAATCATTAAATTGGCGAAACAATAATTCATCGCGCCACTTATTCAAGTATTTCGGACCGCAATGAAAACAAAATCATGTAAAACTGTAAGTTATTATGTAATTTGACACAAATTTAAATGATTTATACTCGTTTGTGCTTCTATTGTTTTAGAACACAATATTAAATAACTGAAATCAATATGTCTTATAATGACAATTTCTCCCCCGCTGTGGTATGGAGGTAGCGTGCTCCCTTGTTACACAGCGGGCCCGGATTCGATCCCCGGTTGGGTCAGTTTTCTGGATGGGGTTTTTATCGGGGTTCTTCCTCACCTGTAAGACAAAAGAAAATACCCTAACAGTAATGCACAGAGGAAATAATCCAGCGAAGATAAACGTACTCGAAGAGATGGAAATCATGAAAGCAGCTCACAACGACAGCCTGATAAACGAAAACGAACCCAATACATGCAACCGCGTCTACCAGATCTTCAGTGAAACGCCAGTTTTGAATCCTGCCGATGATGGGACAAGTCCCGAAAGCGCTACAGTTAAATGATTAATTAAGTTGAGGAGACGGACCTTTCAGGTGAATATTCTATAATTTTATATTAATTTTGAATAAACCTCAACGGAACACATCATGAATCTTATAAAAGTTTTTGTATCTTGTTTTCAAATATGCATTCGGAATTCCTCCTTCACCCACAGTTTTTCATCTCAATTTAAATTAATGGATTTAAATATTTTTTTAATAAACGTTTTTTCGTCCATTTGTCCATTGTAAAATAAAACCAAATGAGCTAACTCAGGAGATTTCAGCTATGGAAAAGAGATATCAAGGGAAATGGAATCCTAATATGCTGGCCGATTATTGTTGGACCATCAAGAGTGATGCTCCACAGGCGAAATATAACAGAAAATCGTCGTTTCTTACTTTCTAGGTGAGTCCGAATGTTCGAATATTGTGTAGTTACGAATGTAGAAAATATTAAAGTGTTTGAAAATATAAATTTCTATCTCTCGGAAACCTTGCGTGATGAAGAAAAACCGATATCATATTTGAATTCAGGAGAAGGAATACTATCAGAATGACATATTTTTCTTTCTGAAGCAAAAAAAAAAAAGTTTCTTTGTTGTTGCACAGTGTTATCGAATGATTGGCGTTAACAAATCCCTTAACCTTCTTTCGGATTTTATTAACTAAACATTGGTAACGTACTTCTCTAGTGATACTACTGTATAATACTGTTGCTAATTTACAGACCCTAAACTCAAAAATAGGAATAAATAATACATTACAAGCTAAATTAGTACACAAATCCACAAGAATGCTTTAGTATTACCCACCCTTTTATACGGAAGAGAGATTTGGACATTAAAAAAAGAGACAGGAAAGGAATCAAAGCAACGGAAATGAAATTTCTCAGGAGAGCAGGATATACTCTTTTAGATCGAAAAAATAATGATGAAATTTTGCACGCCGTAGCGTAGTGGTTAAGGCACTGCGCTACAAGCCGGAAGGTCGAGGGTTCAAGTCCCGGGTGGGGTCAGGATTTTTAAACTGACCCAAACCTTCTGGCGGCACTATGGCCCTGGGGTCGACTCAACCTCTAACGGAAATGAGTAACACGCTTGTTCTGGGGTAAAGGCGGCCGTCACGCAGGGCTGACAACCCGGCTGACATCAAGTGCCGATTGTCTAGAAATAGTGGGAGCCTTAACCTCCCACTACCCCAAGGGCCTCCTGAGGCCTGTAGTGGGAATACTTTACTTTACTTTACTTTAGAACAATTAGAAGTAGAATCAGTAGAAGAAAAACTCAACAGATATAAATTAAACTGGCTACACCATGTAAAAAGAATAGATAATTCAAGAATCCCAAAAATGATGATGCAATATAAACCCAGAGGACATCGTCGACCAGGAAGACCTCTTAAAAGACCGCTAGATGGGGCCGAAACAGGTCTACAAAGGCCTAATTCGTGACAGATGATGATTACCCAAAAAACCTGGAATAAGACTCGATAATTTTATTCCTTTGGCCAGCAACCAATCGAAGGGACTATTATTATGCTTTCAAGTCTTATACGAGAATTTCCCAGAAATTTTCTATAGGATCGTAACAGGCCTTGGCCTAATACTTGGAAGGAAGAAGAAGAATTTTATAATTTCCGTCGCCGCGGCGTAGTCGTTAGAGTCCTACCTTCCACTCCGGCGACCCGGGTTCGATTCCCGGCGGGGTAGGGGATTTTAAATCTCCACCTTGTGTCTGGGTGTGTGTCCTGTCTTGTGTTTGTATGTGTGAATAAGATAAAAAGGTTAACAAAGGTAAAACAAAAAAAGGAAGACCAGTGTAAACGTAAGAAAACGGCAAAGAAAGAAATTTAAAAAAATAATAATACTGATCTGAGAAAGTAAACATCACAAAGGAGGTCATGCAATTAAAGCTGTTATATCCAGATAGAAATACATTTATTTTAATGAATTATTTAACACTGCGTCACAATTTAGCCTTATAAAAGACCGTACATTTTGAACATGACTGTACCAAGTGCACAGTAGTATTTATCGATATGAATTCCACTACTTGCATCAACATAGGCTATCCTTTAACCTGGCATGGCCACCTTGATTAGTATTTATGCATGTAAACAAATAATAAAAATGGCATGGAAGTAATATTACATTTATATTATCAGTAGGTAATATCCGGCGTGCGCTGCTACGCCAAAATAAATGAAAATTAATGTGTTTTATGTTTAGTTAAATAAGTAAAAGTAAAATTTTTATATCGTAATTATTTTAAGATACCCCGTGCTGATTACCCGGCGTTGTCCGGGAATCTACTCATCCCGATCTTCTTGGCATAAATGAGCTAAAAGACAAAATTCGTTATGTGAGTTATCCGTAAAAGAATACCCGCCAAGTGCTGCTATGCTTGCACAGGAATCTACATACTTGGGTCTGGATCTTCTTGGCATCAATGAAAGACAAAAATGCTTGTTGTGAGTTATCCTTAACAGATAAACATATGCTCTCGCAGACTTTCTTTGTAGAGCTTTTTCAGATATTCAATTCTGTGTACATTAATTTTGTGTATTTGTTATAGTTTAGGCAGCGTAAGCCATTTAAGCACTCAAACGGCTATTTTTTTCACGTTTTCCACTACAAAGGTCGATTTTTAAGGGTGTAGGAGTTGCGTATCACAACTCTCTTATAGCCTATGTTCATCCCGGGAATCTCCTGAACATTTTGTAAAAGCCCCATCACAATCGGATCAACTGTATGGCCGCGCATAAAGTACAAACAAACATGTTTATATATTAGATTACTAGCGCACCCGGCGGTCTTTGTCTTGTCCGAACGTTCATTTCTCGTGTCATGGCCGGACGATAAAAATACAGATTACTCTTTTACCATAAAATTTACTAATCAAGATATAATTAGATAATATTAAATAAGTTCGCAAGAAAACTCCTCACAGCCATATGTTGTGGCTCAAGAAACGTGCATAACAACATCACATTGTTGTCGCGCAGAATATGTCGATAATAGCTACACATCTGACATACAAAAAGTTCCTACAACCCAGTCAAATTGTGAATCTGAACCATCGAGGGCGCCACTCAAACACACGGAAAAATCAACAACATCGGTCCAGTTCTTTAGGCAGTTTTTAATTTCGGATTTCAAGTAAACCTCCACTTGTAATTGTCGGATTTCGCTCATTTTTGGATATACCTACCTCGGTTTGCGTTAATAGGATATACTGAGTTTCGTTGTGAAACATCGAGAATTGTCACCGCTAGAGTGATTTTTAAATTTTCATTCTGATGAACGTCTACACCTAATGGTTTTAGAGGGTCCAATTGTAGATCTAAACCCAGGACCCATTTAGATACACACAAAAAATGTCATGAAAATCGGTCCAGTTGTTTAGGAGAAGTGACAAACACACGTACAGAATGCCAGAGAAACTATTGCCTAAAATAGTTATGGAATGGTTCCCAATAGAAGAGAGGAAGGCCGAAGAAAACTTGGATATAGAAGGGGTACAAGCAGCTATGAATATCAGAGGATTGGAGGAAGACCAATGATAGGACAGAGAGGAATGGCGTTTGGTTTCCGGAAGACGGCGGCAGCTTCCATGATACCGGATGATATATATATATATATATATATATATATATATATATATAATCTGCGTGGTATGTTTACCTTGTCGTGGTGGAGTGTCTTGCGCGCTTAAATAACCCCGAGAGCTATGCCGGCGGTAGCTTTGCTATCGATAGTTTTACCCATGCTAGACAGGTCGAAGGCGATAAGCCAGACTAAAAAAGTACCTTGGTCGAAAGAGTGACGATCATTTACCCTATAAATGCAGCCGTCAAGAAACGCGTACCTGAGTTCCACTGGGGTAAAATAGTCCCCCCCTTCGGGTCTACGGGAGGGAACTTGCCCTACTTCAGGGAATCATTGGCAAAGGTTCAAACACAGTGACATGTCCCTAGGAACATGGAAAGTTAAAGATAACTATTGTTGATATTAGCTCACTGGCCCCATCGAACCCGTAGGTTCATGGCCGCGTGGACATAATCTCTCTATACATCCCTATACTGAGCCATCGCTTTTCATTCATCCCCTGTACAATATACTTCCCTCAAATCACGGCTAATGTTATTCTCCCACCTATTTCTTGGTCTACCAACAGGCCGATTTCCCTCTGGTGTTCCTACAAGAACCTTCCATGCACCCCTTTCATCCCCTTACGTGCCACATGTCCTGCCCATCGCAGTCTACGAGACTTAACTGTTCTTATTATATCTGGCTTCCTATAAAGACCATGTAGTTCATTGTTATGTAGTCTTCTCCATTCACCTGTCTGTTCATCTCTTTTTGACTCAAACATTTTCCTAAGAACTCACGCCGTAGCATAGTAGTTAAGCCACTGCGCTACAAGCCGGAATGTCACGGGTTCGAGTCCCGGTGGGGTCAGGATTTTTAAACTGACCCAAACCTTCTTGCGGCACCATGGCCCTGGGGTCGACTCAGCCTCTAACGGAAATGAGTACCAGTCGCTTGTTCTGGGGGTAAAGGCTGCCGTCACGCAGGGCCGACAACCCAGCTGACATCAAGTGCCGATTGTGTAGAAAAGTTGGAGCCTTAACCTCCCACTATCCTAAGGGCCTCCCGAGGCCTCTAGTGGGATCACTTTACTAACAGTAAGAACTTTATTCTCAAATACTTGTAATCTCCTTTCCTCCCTTAAAGTAAGAGTCCATGTTTCGCATCCATATAATATAACTGGTAGAATAATAGTTTTATATATTTTGAGTTTAACGTTTTTGAAAGGAGTTGGGACGAGAAGAGTCTCTGCAATGCATAATAGCAAGCATTTCCAGAATTGAGCCTATGTTTAATTTCTTTGTGCATCTCATTCCTGTTTGTTGCTGGTCCCAAATAATTTTCGTATTCCAACTTTGTTTCGAACATTCAATAGGAGAAACTCTTTATGGGAGAATACTTTTTTAATATCACTTTGAGGGGAAAAAGAGAGAAATGGACGAAAGAACGAGAGCAATTCTTAGCAAACTCTATCATCAGGAACGTCAAGATTCTTTTCATCAGATCTGTTTGTCTTGAATTTATTTTCCTAGAGGTATTTTTATATTAAACATAAAACCCATCTTGAAATCTTTAAGCTGCTTCATTTTTATTTTACAAAACAGAACATCTGTTTCTATTATATCTCAACCCGAGCCCCGGTTATTTCCTAAGTTTTTTTTTTAGACTGTTAGTGCTTGCGGTGGTAGTTGTCGTCATCCTAGGGCAATATCTGTTTTCCCCCTCCCCTCATTCCGATTCCCCTTTCAATGTATTTTTTATATACAAGCTCCCATCTCTGTTTTCCTTTCGCTAACGAAAATCATTTCTTCCTTGTCGTCACTTCCAATATACAAAACGTTCTCGCCCCCCCCTCTTTGTCTACTCTTTTATCCACATTATCTGCCTCCCCACTCGATTCCGAAATATGATTTCAGTTCCAGAGGCATCACGAATAAAGAAAATGCCTTTTCCGATCCAACCATGCGCGACTCAATCGTTTTCAACCAAAATGGTATTCATAAAATGTTATCCGAAAAAAAAAATAATAGAATGGGAAGATGCGGGGTTATCAAAGAATACATAAATGGAACAGTTTTTTTCTTTTTATGTTGACGAGTAACAACCAGCCAGTGTGAGGTCACAAGCAAGTGGGATTAATGCTATTCTATGGATAACTTAACAGTATTATATTTTACTATTTTCTTTTCATTCCAATGTTTATCGACAAAAAACGTCAGTCTTCAAATGTTTAAAAAATATTGAAGAAATCAAATTTCAAGTAAACAAAGATTATAAATAGCCTATTTGTTACCCTAACTTTTTACTTATAATAATAATAATAATAATAATAATAATAATAATAATAATAATAATAATAATAATAAATAATAATAATAATAATAATAATAATTTATTTATTCTGGCAGAGTTAAGGCCATAAGGCCTTCTCTTCCACTCAACCAGCACAAAATACAAATAAATATTTGACAATAGATATAGACTTACACTATATATATATATATATATATATATTACACTATAGATATACACTATACTAATTATAAACAGTTAAAGATACATTAAATGTAGCAATGAAAATGTCATGTACAAACAACATTTTATACGATAATAACAATAATAATACTTACGATAATAATAATAATATAAAGATGATAAATTATACGAGAAACACCAATTAATATATTATCTACCTTACACTGGGTAATAATGAAGTCGAGGTTAGAGCAAATATAAATTTAGATTTCTTTTAAAAGATGCCAATGTCCGGCAGCTCCTTATTTCTTGTGGTAGGGAATTCCAGTTGCGAGAAGTGAAGATGGTATATGGCATGGAATGATGTGATGTCCTATGTTGCGGTATATTAAGCAAGAGACTATGTTGTGATCTTGTGTTTAAGTTATGGTTTGAGGATAGATACTGGAAACGGGATGATAAATAATTGGGAATCGAGGTATGTAGGATCTTAAATAAGAGAATTAGACAGTGCGATTTTCTTCTCTCTTTTAGATGTAGCCTAGACAATTCGTGGAATAATGGAGAAATGTGATGGTATTTTCGAACATTAAATATGAATCTGATACACATATTATGGACACGCTGCAGTTTGTCCGTCACTTATGTCAGTTAGTAGAACGTCACAGTAGTCAAAATGCGGCATCACTAAAGTTTGGATTAAAATTCTTTTAAGAGTTGTAGGAAGAAAATTTTTAAGACGCTTTAGGGAATGCATTATGGAGAAGATCCTTTTAGATGTTTGTTTTACTTGCACATGCCATTTTAAATTAGAATCTAAGTAAAATCCCAAGTTTTTAACGACGTCGGTATAAGGAATTTGTTCGTTATCTAATATGACAGCCGGCATATTGCCAATGTTTATGGAGTCTAATAGTCTTGGATGTCCGATAATTATTGCTTGCGTTTTGTTTACATTTAGTTTTAGCCCATATTGTCTGGACCATAAAGATATATGCCTGAGGTCAGTGTTTACTTTGTCACGTACAGGATATATATAAAATAAATAATAGTTTTAAAAAACTAAAAGAACACGCTTTATTAGAAAACTAAAAAATGAAAAATAATTTTAATTTCCAATACGCTTGGGATAAAATAAAGTGGTCAACAAAAAAAATCATGTCCAACACATCTAGAATAAAACTAGAGTTATCAACAAAAAGAAAAGAATTTTACCATCAAAACCGTGGTGTGCTCTATATCAATTAATATATTTGATAATAAACAGATATTGGTAAAAGTAAGCTCTCTAAGAAGAAAATGTAAAAATCATAAAAAGCACCCCACGCTTTTGATGGTAAAATTATTTTCTTTTTGTTGATAACTCTAATTTTATTCTAGATGTGTTGGAGATGATTTTTTTGTTGACCACTTTAATTTTATCACAAGCGTATTGGAAATTAAAATTATTTTTCATTTTTTAGTTTTCTAATAGAGCGTGTTCTTTTAGTTTCTTAAAACTATTATTTATTTTTTATTTTTAGTTTTAATATTTTGCAGAATAAGATAAAATGTAAATATCTTTAAATTCGATACTATTGTAGTATGAGCTAAAAGTAATACTCTTCTATAAAAAAACCCTCCCAGCCGGATTTGAACCAGCGACGTATGGATTACTGAAATTATATACCACTAAGAGTTCACTGCTCTACCAACTGAGCTCTTACAACGATTGACTAAAAACTCAACAAGTCCGCAACCTATTATACCAGTTTTCATTTTTTTGATTTTCGGATGATTCTGGCCAGGATTTTAGAAACAAAATATGAAATTATTGTATTGTCACGGGTCCTCTACACGTATACAAAGTTTCAAGTCGATCCAATGTTTCTAAGTGGGTGAAAATCGCGTTGAAAGATTCCGTTACATTGATACAAAAACAATTTTTTTGATTTTCTGATGATTATGGTCAGGATTTTAGAAAATACATATGAAATTATTGTATTGTCACGGGTCCTCTACAAGTATACAAAGTTTCAAGTCCATCCAATGATTTTAAGTGGGTGAAAATCGCGTTGAAAGATTCCGTTACATAGATAGATACAGGTCAAGCTAATATAAAGCGTGTAAAAATAGAAAAATTATGAATGACATAGTATAAATTTAAATAAATAGAGAACAATTAATTATTAGACAACAGGTAACTGTATAAGCGTGACTTGAAAGTGCTTTTGTGTGTGAACATATATTTAATATTATTGTCGTTTACTTGCAGTCCCAATTTCTTAGTGTTCCTCATTAGTGTGCTACTGCAATACTATTTGAATTAATTGTCTTCACGAGACTGAAAAATGCTCCTGTTTACCTTCTCTATCATCTATGAGTGGTTGTAAACAAGCTTGTGACGTAGATGGGATGGAGGCAGCACCTTGTTAACACTGTGTGATATTTGAACCATTGTTACATGGAATGTAAAGGACGTTTCATATATATTGAGTGATTGATTGTCGGTGGAGATGAGATGGCCGAGATAAAACACGATGAAAATGTCACGCCAGAATCAACACTCACAACGATTCGAACAAATGACCCCTAGGTAACAAAACCACTGTGGATCGTGTCCACGTATTAAATTGATGGACCGTGCGGGGCAAGTAACTAAGCACCTCTGATTCCAGAGACGTACTGAAATGTATCAGCCTATTTAATGTTATATAAAGCTGAATTCCACGTTACATTTGACACAACACATGAGAATTAATTTTTTTTTTCCTGCTTCACAAAGTGGTAGGCTACATGGACCATCAAGTGTCTATAACGCTGGTCAACTTGATTTTTGTCTCATGAGTACCAATAGTTGTACTTAATGCAGTTTTTTATCGTGTTTTCAAATATAATAATAATAATAATAATAATAATAACTTTATTTATAATATTAATATCTTTATTTGACCTGGTAGAGTTAAGGCCTTAAGGCCTTGTCTACCACTCAACCAGGTTTTAAAAAAATACAAAAAAATAGTATTACATCTAAATTACAATATACATAAACTGTTACATGTTACGAATACTTTACTTACTTTTGAGGGCCTCTCCACTTTTCAGCGGTTACCCTGTATTTCCATTCGCCATTCTTGCCGATCACGCCATTCATCCTCCTCCAGACCTCGGTCGTTCATCAATCTATGGATCTCTCCTCTCCAAGTTGTTCTTGGCCTGCCCCGTTTCCTTCTACCAGAAGGTGACCATTCCAAAAGAGTTTCGGGCCACCTATCATCCTCCATTCTCCTGACATGGCCATACCACTGAAGAGCTCGTCTTTCGATCATTTCCACCACTGTCTTCTCCATATCCATCATCTGCCTCACTTCTTCATTTCTTCTTCTTTCCAACCTGGACACCCTGGCACTGCGTCTTATTCCATCCATCTCCACTGCCAAGATCTTAGTTTTTTTTGTCCCTCTACCAAAGTACATCCCTCAGCACCATAAGTCATTATGCTTTCCACAACAGACTTCAAAATGTTTTCCACAACAGACTTCAAAATCCTCTTCTTCGTGTGGTTTGACATGGTCCTACTCAACATGTTATGAATACAATACAATTAATATTTATAATGTATTTTGATTTACTCTAAATTTAACGAATTAAATATATAATATATACAAGATATATAAAAAACGAGGAAAAGATTATTAATGACACAGTATACATTTAAATAAATACAGAAAAATTAATTATTAGACAACAGGTAACTGTATAAGCGTGACTTAAAGGTGCCAAGTGTGCGGCAACCCCTGATATCTTCAAGAAGGAGATTCCAGGAGCGGGCAGAGGCTACTGTGAAGGAAGTAGAATAAGAGGAAGTGCTATGAAGAGGAATTGTTAGCAGACTATTATCTTGTGACCTAGTGTCAATATTGTTGTAATAGGATAACTTCTCAAATCTGGACGCCAGGTAAGTAGGAATGTAGGAATTCAGAAGCTTGAAAAGTAGTGAAAGAGAGTGCAATTTACGTCTGACAGTAAGACGGAGCCAAGAGAGGTTATTAAAGTGTTTGGAAATATGGTCATAATGGCGGATATTGAAATTGAATCGAACGCAAGCATTATGAACACGCTGCAGTCTCTGCGACAAGGCATAGTTTAGATCATTATATATAACGTCACAATAATCGAAGTGTGGCAACACAAGATTCTGCACAAGGATTTGTTTTAACGAAACTGGGAGAAAATTCTTTAAACGTCTAAGATAATGTAAGATGGAGAAAGTCTTTTTACATATGTGTTTCACTTGTGTTTGCCAGGTTAAATTTGCGTCTAGATGTAGTCCAAGATCTATTACTGAAGAAGAATAAGGGATAATTATATTATTTATAGTAATGTTTGGTAGTGTAGATATGTCAAAGGTTGTAAGCAGTCTTTGTTGTCCCTTAAGAATTACTTGTGACTTGTTAGGATTTAGATTTAGACCGATACTTGAAGACCAGTTAAAGATGAATATGAGATCGTCATTCATTTTCGTCAAGCTGTTATAGAGAGAATGTGGAGGTGAATGTAGGCTATTCGGAATTTCTCCATCACCCAGAGTTTTTTTTATTTCAATTTCAATTAATGGATTTAAATAATTATTTTTAATATACTTTTTTTTTCATCCGTTTGTCCATTGTAAAATAAAACGGGGAACACTTTCATCACGAGATTTCAACTATGGAAAAGATATATCAAGGCGAATGGAATCCTAATATGCTGGCCGATTATTGTTAGATCATCAAGAGGGATGTTCCACAGGCGAAATAAATCGTTATTTCTTACTTTCTAGGTGAGTACGAATGTTCGAATATTGCGTAGTTACGAACGTAGAAAATATTAAAGTGTTTGAAAATTAATAAGCTGTTAGTTTATGCTGATGATGTAGTACTACTGGCCGATAGCGAGGAGATACTGAAGGCCAACGCGCACACACTATTGAGTAACACTAAGAAATTAGGACTGGAAGTAAATATCAGTAAAACTAAATATATGGTCGCACGTAGAAATTCAGTATATAATGGAAATGGACAGCTAATGACAAATGAGGGAAATTTTGAGGAAGTGGCTGAATTCAGATACCTAGGAACAATAATCACAAATAGGAATGAGATGCACAAAGAAATTAAACATAGGCTCAATTCTGGAAATGCGTGCTATTATGCATTGCAGAGACTTTTGATGTCCCAAATCCTTTCAAAAAAACGTTAATCAGAAAATATATAAAACTATTATTCTACCAGTTATATTATATGGGTGCGAAACATGGACTCTTACTTTAAGGGAGGAAAGGAGATTACGAGTATTTCAGAATAAAGTTCTTAGGAAAATTTCTGGACCAAAGAGAGATGAACAGACAGGTGAATGGAGAAGACTACATAACAATGAACTACATGGTCTTTATAGGAAGCCAGATATAATAAGAACAGTTAAGTCTCGTAGACTGCGATGGGCAGGGCATGTTGCACGTATGGGGAATGAAAGACGTGCATGGAAACTTCTTGTAGGAAAGCCAGAAGGAAAACGCCCAGTTCGTAGACCAAGAATGAGGTGGGAGAACAACATTAACTATGATTTGAGGCAAGTGGATTATACAGGGAATGATTGGAGAACATTGGCTCAGGATAGGGATGTATGGAGAGCTTATGTCCGCGCGGCCATGAACCTACGGGTTCGATAGTGCCAGTGAGTAAGTAAGTAAGTAAGTTTGAAAATATAAATGCCTGTCTCTCGGAAACCTTGCGTGATGGAGAAAAGCCGATATCATATTTGAATTCAGGAGAAATAATCAGAATCACATATTTTTGTTTCTGAGACAAAAAAAAAGTTTTTTTTTGTTGCTCAGTGTCATTTAATCTATAATGACGTAACCCATTGTTGGGTCTCAGCCTGTCCTTTGTAAAGAGTTGCTAGACCAAGTTAATATTTAGTTACCTTATTTGCTCATAGATGTCATGGATGGCACGCGGTTAACACACCGACCCAATGAGTCATCTGAGGTATTAATAGGACGTTAAGGTCGGCAAAATTTGCTCAGAGATCTTATTATTCAGGCCTAAGGATCTTCTACGAACTTGAAAATCTTCGGACTCGGGACGCACGGCTTAAAGTCACTCCCGGAGGACTTGCGCCTTGGATTTTTCCATCGTAAAGAAATCCATCGATCCCTGCCGAGTTTGAACCCGCGACTTTCGGGACCAGAGTCCACCGCGGCCCATCTTTCAAGCGCCTACATCCTAAAATATTGTAGAATATAAACAAACTCATACGTAATAAAGAATTATTTATCTTAATTAAAACTTTTACACCACGCAGAAGCATAAGTTGTTACGTCAGTTACCTTTATTTTGTATAATTAGTGACTAAATGTATTAGAACATAAAACTAAAACATGTTTGTTGTAACTCCTGCTTTATGCACTACATTCACAATTGTTTGTTGAAATAAAATTAAAAACTTCACAGATATTATTTTTTTACCCTCACTCTGTAAAACAAGATGGCATTCACTTGTCTGTTCATTTCTCTTTGGCCCAAAAAATTTCCAGAGAACCTTATACTCAATTTAGAATAGTGATCCATGTGTAACAAAATGGCGAAAGAAGTTACATCATCATCCGGTATCATGGCCGTCTTCCGGAAACCAAACGCCGTTCCTCTCTGTCCATCCATTGATCTTCCTCCATTCCTCTGATAATCATAGCCGCTTGTACCCCTTCTATCCAAGTATTTTTTTTCGGTTTTTCTCTCCTCCTCCTTTCCATTGGGATCCATTCCTTAACAATTTTAGCCAATCTTTGTTCTGGCATTTTTTTGACATGGCCATACGACTGTAATTTTTTCTTTTCTATAATGTCTATGACGTCCGGCTCCTCTTGTACACCCATAATTTCCCTTATTTCTTTATTTCGTATTCTATCCATTCTGGATTTTCCAGCTGATCTTCTTAAAACATCCATTTCTGTACTTTTTTTTTCATTTCCCTGGTAGGAATTTGCCAGACTTCAGTATCATATGTTAAAATTATCTGAATTATGGTTTGATATATTTGTAAATGTCTGTTTTCTGTAATATTTTTTGCTCCACCAAACAGAGTTTAAAGCATTTATTGCTTGTTTTGTTTGTGCGATTCTATTTTTAATTTTCACTGATAGCTATTCAATTGTTTAAATTGTTCAGACTATTTTCTGTTTGGGGTAAGCAATTAATTTTCTACAATTTAACAAAAGAAATCTATATTCCGCAAACCAGTGAAATAGGATCATAAATTCGACTTTCTAAGGAAATCGCTTAGTGTACGCAATCCCTGCTTGACGGACTTTATTATTAGACACTCCTTTTAATTTTGAAAATTATGGGGTGATTTATTATATATGGATACAAATTATAGGGCACAAAATCTTTTGTTTAGAGTGAATCAAAGATTATATAAAAGGCCATATTTGAATCTGAGATAAAAAAAGAAGGTTGTAGAGTATATCTGTGGGTAGGAATTGATACAATCAAACCAATTGAGGAATTTTATTGTGTAAAAAATAGCAGTTCTTATATCTAAGAGTTTTTCCCACTGCCTTCTAGCGTAGACGTAAAGGCCGTAAGCGGTATCACAGATGGCAAATTATACACGGCACAGGAGAGATAATCGGGGACCTTATCCTTTATGGCAGGTTTGAATACCTACGATACAAATAAAAAGCTCTTTCTACATCCGTAAACCGCTATTAACTTAATTCTGACCATTTTCTACAAGAGTGAATAAAGGTTTAATCTTGTAAGAGGTCTGTATGGGAGGGAATCATTTTCCATTGTATTGAAACACCTGGAGCGAATAAAACAAATAAAACCGACGTGCGTTACTAAAACATAGTTGTTTTAATTATTTCAAAACTGACCCGTATGTTCGTGCTGCGCGGATAATCTATCCATACAACCCTATCTTGACCCAACGTTTTTTAATCATATTTATATAGGCTATATAACTAGCCTATTCCCGGCGTGCGCTGATACGCCTAAATATATCATAATGTGGTTTTGCGTTTAGTTGAATAAAAGGGAAAATTATTATAAATTTATATTATTATTTTTAGATATCCCGTGCTGATTATCCGGCGTTGCCCAAGAATCTACTTCACCCGATCTTCTTGGCATAAATTAACAGAAAAACGAAAATTATGTTTTTACGTTTACTTGAATAAGTAACAGAAAAATCAGTATGAATGTAGATTATATTATATTACATTACATTACATTACATTACACTATACTCTTACTATTATTAGTACTCTATGATATATTATATTATATTACATTACATTACTTTACGTTACATTACATTACGTTACATTACATTACGTTACATTGCATTACATCACATTATCGCGCAACGCACCTCCCACCGCACCTCGCACCGCTAAACACCGCGCACCGCACCTCGCACCCTACCTCGCACCGACCCGCACCAAGCACCGCACCGCGCATCGGACCTCGCACCGCACCTCGCAACGCAACGCGCACCTCACCGCGCACCGAACCGCGCACCGCAACTCGCACCGCACAGCACACCTCGCTCCGCAACGCACAGCACACCTCGCTCCGCAACGCACAGCACACCTCGCTCCGCAACGCACACCCTACTTCGTACCGCACAGCGCATCTCATAGCGCAACGTACCTCGCACCGCACCGCGTACCGCAACGCGCACCCCACCCCGCGCCGCACCGTGAACCGCACAGCGCACCGCAGCGCATCGCGCTGGGCACCGCACAGCGCATCTCACAGCGCATCGCACGCTCATCGCATTACATTACATTACACTATACTATTTCTATTACTATTTCTATATTATACTATATTACATATAGGCCCTATTATAATACATTCTTTTATTACATTACATTATTACATAATATTATATTACACTGTACTTTTACAATTACTATTACTATATTATATATTATATTATGTTACATTAATTTACATTACATTATCGCGCAACGCACCTCGCACCGCACCCCACCACGCACCGCACTGCGCACCTCACCTCGCATCGCACCTCGCATATATTATATTATATTATATTACATTACTTTACATTACATTTCATTACACTATACTATTACTTCACTATTACTATATTATACTATATTAGACATTACATTAAATTACATTACATTACATTATGGCGCAACGCACCTCGCACCGCACCTCGCACCGCACCTCGCATCGCACCGCACCACACACCGCACCGCACCGCACCACACCGCACCACGCACCGCACCGCACCGCACCGCACCGCACCGAAACACGCACCGCACCGCACCTCGCACCGCAACGCACACCCTACCTCGCACCGCACAGCGCACCGCACCGCGTACCGCAACGTGCACCGCAACGCGCACCTTACCGCGCACCGCACCTCGCAACGCATCTCGAACCGCACCGCGCAACGCATCTCGCACCGCACCGCGCACCTCACCGTGCACCTCACCGCGCACCGCACCGCGCAAGGCACCTCTCACCGCACCGCGCACCGCACCGCACCGCGCAAGGCACCTCTCACCGCACCGCGCACCTCACCGCGCACCCCACCTCGCGCCGCACCGCGAATCGCACAGCGCACCGCACCGCATCTCTCACCGCACGGCGCAAGACACCTCTCACCGCACGGCGCAAGGCACCTCTCACCGCACGGCGCAAGGCACCTCTCACCGCACGGCGCAAGGCACCTCTCACCGCACGGCGCAAGGCACCTCTCACCGCACGGCGCAAGGCACCTCTCACCGCACCGCGCACCTCACTGCGCACCGCACCGCGCACCTCACCGCGCACCGCACCGCACCGCACCGCCACCCTACCTCGCACCGCACCTCGTACAGCACCACAACGCTCAACGTACCGCACCGCGCACCGCACCGCACCGCACCGCCACCCTACCTCGCACTGCACCTCGTACAGCACCACAACGCTCAACGTACCGCACCGCGCACTTCACCGCGTACCGCGCACCGCACCGCGCACCTCACCGCGCACCGCACCGTACCTCACCGCGCACCGCTTACCGCACCGCCACCCTACCTCGCACCGCACCTCGTACCGCACCACAACGCTCAACGTACCGCACCGAGCACCTCACCGCGCACCGCACCGCACCGCACCGCCACCCTACCTCGCACTGCACCTCGTACAGCACCACAACGCTCAACGTACCGTACCGTACCGCACCGCGCACCGCACCGCACCGCACCGCACCGCACCGCACCGCCACCCTACCTCGCACCGCACCTCGTACCGCACCACAACGCTCAACGTACCGCACCGCGCACCTCACCGCACACCGCACCGCCACCCTACCTCGCACTGCACCTCGTACCGCACCACAACGCTCAACGTACCGCACCGCGCACTTCACCGCGTACCGCGCACCGCACCTTGCACCGCGCACATCGCACCGCGCACCTCGCACCGCGCACCTCGCACCGCACCGCGCACCTCACCTCGAACCGCACTATATGCTTACTTTTTTTTGGAGCTAACTGAACAATTGATACCCTGGGATCCGAAATTTAATGTTTTCTTTTGTTATAAACATCCTGAAATTTATTAACGAGTGTAGCTTCAATATGGATAACATTTGAATTGACATTTGTTGTCAAATTAAAATCTAAAACAAAGAGGATGCCAAATTTTCCATTTCAGGAAAAGGGTAATTATTTATTCGAGGAAAGTACATTCATACATAAGGACTTTATTAAACTAAAAGTAAGATACATACAATGTTATTTACAAACATGGTTCGCTCAGGCAGTAAGCCGTACGTGCTGTTGACAGTCCGTTACAATAAGTTGATGTTTAAAAAAGAAAAAAAAAAAGAAAACACAATAATATTACAATTAGACATCAATACAATTACATTATACATTAACTTAGTTATGTAGAATTATTAAGAATTAATGGTATTGCAATTTGCTAACATATTTATTTATTCCTGAATAAGTGTTGTTCTTATTTCTCGCGTTTTGTCCAGAAATCTACCCAAGTTTATCCAATTTTCTGGGTTTACCAGTAACTCGTAGCATGCCAATCTTCCACGATTTGAATTTAGAAATCTTTCCGGTAATAACTGACGTGTCCAATATTCTAAATCGTTACATTTTCCTAATATAAGATCTCGTCTTCAAAGCTCCCGCACATTGGATATTCGCATATCGTGATCGTCGCTATTTTTTAAATTTTCCATGCCCCTAACCTAAACCAAGCAAGCCCTGATCTCTCTTTAAATCCTAGATTGAGTATATAAGATTCTTTTCCCCAAACTTGTTTTAGGTCTCTTTGTAAAAACAGTGATCGTTTTCCCGCACATTCGGCCAAAATATTTTGTCGGTTTATATCTAAGTACCTTCTCCTTATTTTTTCTCCACACATTCTTGCGATTTTCAGTCCCTCTTTCCCATACCCAACCCATCCCAATCCTTTGGAGGTCTCTCTTAACCTCGTCTGCCCAGAATTTCCCATTTGCGTTCCTAATTTGGTGGTCATAACAAATTGTTCTGAGCATTGTTTGTTCACCTTGGATTAGCCGCAACCAGTACTTGAGTACTCGAATTTTGCAAAGTAAGGCCCATACCTACTTCTTTAAAACTGTGAACAGTCATTAGAATTTGTAATAACTGCCAACTCCATGGCGTGACAGGCCTAGAAAGCCCTTGGCCTACCATCCGGCTGCTGACCTGACATCCTCATGTGTTAATCACAGAGGTAGACGATCATCCAACCAGTGTAGGGGTGACATGTTGTCAGCATATCGGGTCCCCCAGCCGTTTTAGCTCCTGTAGGGAGAGCTTATGTCCGCGCGACCATGAAGCTACGGGTTCGATAGTGCCAGTGAGTTAGTTAGCACATTAATTTTGTGTATTTGTTATGGTTTAGGCAGCGTAAGCCATTTAAGCGTCCAAAGAGCTACTTTTTTCACGTTTTACACTACAAAGGGCGATTTTTAAGGCTGTAGAAGTTGAGTATCACAACTCTATTAGAGCCTATGTTCATCCCGGGAATCTCCTGAACATTTTGTAAAAAATCCCAACACAATCGAATCAACGGTATGGCCGCGCATAAAGTACGAACAAACAAACAAACATTCATTTTTAATAAATAATAATAATAATAATAATAATAATAATAATAATAATAATAATAATAATCATGTTTTCTTTATTCTAGCAGAGTTAAGGCCATAAGGCCTTCTCTTCCACTCAACCAGTACAAATACAAATAAATATTTGACAAATATAGATATACACTACACTAATTATAAACAATTAAAGATACATTAAATGTAGCAATGTAAATGTCATGTAACAAACAACATTTTATACGATAATAATAATAATAATACTTACGATAATAATAATAATAATAATAATAATAATAATAATAATATAAATATGATAAATTATACGAGAAACACCAATTAATATATATATATATATATATATATATATATACCTTACACTGGGTAATAATGAAGTCGAGGTTAGAGCAAATATAAATTTAGATTTCTTTTAAAAGATGCCAATGTCCGGCAGCCCCTTGTTTCTTGTGGTAGGGAATTCCAGTTGCGAGAAGTGGAGATGGTATATGACATGGAGTGATGTGATGTCCTATGTTGCGGTATATTAAGCAAGAGACTATGTTGTGATCTTGTGTTTAAGTTATGGTTTGAGGACAGATACTGGAAACGGGATAATAAATAATTGGGAATCGAGGTATGTAGGATCTTAAATAAGAGAATTAAGACAGTGCGATTTTCTTCTCTCTTTTAGATGTAGCCATGACAATTCGTGGAATAATGGAGAAGTGTGATTTTTATACAGGTCATTAGATATTACGTGACCGTGGAAATTTTATTCAATGCATAAACTTGTTCTATGATTTTTGCATCTATTTCTCTTTTAACTCTTCGTAAGTTTTTTCCATACATACCTATAATATTTTGTTTTTTGAGAAGAAATTTTCAAATCCATCTGTTTGTCTGTAGGCCTATTATTTAATTGATTTATAATTCAACCTCTCATTACATTAAATGAGTTTTTATATTTTGAGTTTATTTAGAAGTGATATACGATGAGTAACTAACCAACTCACTGGCTCTATCGAACCCGAAGGTTCATGGCCGCGCGGGCATAAGCTGTCCATACATCCCTATCCTGAGCTAATGTTTTCCTTTCATCTCTGTATAATCTACTTCCCTCAAATCATGGATATTATTCTCCGACATCATTGTAAGTCTGCCAACTGGGCGTTTTCCCTCTGGTTTTACTACCTTTTTTCATTGCCCATACGTGCCACATGTCCTGTTCTTATTATATCTGGCTACCTGTAAAGATTATGTAGTTCACTGTTAAATAGTCTTATCCCATTCACCTGCCTGTTCGTTATTTTTTCTCTGGCCCACACTTTTCCTCCTAACTTGCTTCCTCCAATACTCGTCTCCCCTTCCTCCCTTAAGTAAGAGTCCATGTTTCACATGTTTACAAGTTACCTTTTGTCTAATAATTAATTTTTCGCTATTTATTTAAATTTTTACTACGTCATTAATGATTTTTTCTCGTTTTTTACATATATTGTACATATTATATTTAATTCGTTAAATCTAGAGCAAATCAAAATACATTATAAATAATAATTCTATTGTATATATAACATGTAATCGTTTATGTTTATTGTAATTTAGATGTAATACTATTTTTTTGTACTTTTTAAAAACTGGTTGAGTGGCAGACAAGGCCTTAAGGCCTTAACTCTGCCAGGTAAACTAAAGCTATTATTATTATTATTATTATTATTATTATTTGTTATTATTATTATTATTATTATTATTATTATTATTATTATTATTATTATTATTATTATTATTTTATTATTATTCCGGCTTTTACAATGAATATACATTTTTCCGGTACCCATGTTCACAGTTAAATACACATTTGTTTCAACACATTTTTCCATTCCTGTCTGTTCATCCATATATCTTCTTCTATTTCCCATTCCCTCTTAGTTTCATTGATTCCCTGAATCCACGTAATATTTGGTCTACCCTTCTTTTTCCTTCCCTGTGGTTCCCAATCCGTGATTATCTTAGGTAGTCTTCCTTCTTCCATCCTTCTAATGTGTCCGTACCAATTTAATTGTTTTTGTTCTTTATAAAATCTAATATTGAATATTGTACCTGCATTTTTTCTTTTATATATGAATTTCTGATTTGATCCTTCCTGGATATTCTTGCAGCACGTCTCCAGTAGTCCATTTCAGTGGAGAGTATTTTTTTTTTCATTTGTGTATTTAAAGCCCACACATCAGCTCTATAGGTAATAATGCTTCTGATTATTGTATTAAAATAGTTTTTTTTTTGTTTCTTTGAAGATATGTTTGTCCCATACTATTCCATTTAGGGCGGATATAGCATACTTTCCTATATTGATCCTGTTTCTTATCTCTGTTTCTTGTTTTCCATCTTTAGTAGTTTTAATTCCCAAATACTTATATCCTTCAGTGTATTTAATTGTCCCTAAATTTTCTTCTAGTATTAAATCTTGAGGAAGATCCCCTATTGTCATATATCTAGATTTATCCATATTGATCTTTAAACCCCATAAACTATATTCTTGTATTAATTTTCTAGTGAGGTATTCTATATCTTCAAATTCTTGAGCCAATATCAATTGGTCATCTGCAATTATTATTATTATTATTATTATTATTATTATTATTATTATTATTATTATTATTATTATTATTATTATTATTATTATTATTATTATATAACTGGAAGTTTAACTGCTCTATATATTTTCAGTTCAACTACGATATTCATACTTGGCTAATTTGAATAAATTCGAATCTTTAAACAAATTATAAATTCTATGTGTTATTGTGATCTAAAAATGATTGGAACAGAAAGTAGAACCCTCTTTTCCCATTTAGATTATATAGTGAGTGAATAAAGAGGGTCTGCCAGCAGTTGCCCCGGGGAGTCTGTGCCCAACCTTGCACTTTACTGTACAGAATAATAGGTCTGGATGGATGGTCAGTCACTGGATGGTTCCATCTGATGAAGATTGATGCCCATAATGAATTTTGCTTATCCAGAACTACTTTTTCACTTTCTTTACCGATTTCTCACTTTACTTTGTAACAGATAAATATTATTTTTTTTCCTATCTTATTTTATTTATTTATGTTTTTGTTTTGTTTTGTTTATAATCAATAAACCATAAGCTAATTACTCCTAATACGGTAATTGGAGTCGTAAATTGTACAAAGTTCTGAGATGGAAAATTAAAGAATTGTTTCAGTATAAATTGCCATAGCTGCCATTAGAGGATCAATTTAAATTTTATGAAACCATCTCTTTACAAAATCTCTACTTTATAGAATACTAGCCAATACCCGGCGTGCGCTGCTACGCATAAATAAATGAAAATTAATGTGCTTTTATGTTTATTTGAATAAGTAATAAGAAAATAATTATAAATTTATATTTTTAGATATCCCGTGCTGATTACCCGGCGTTGCCCGGGAATGTACTTATCCCGATCTTCTTGACAAAAATGAGCTCAAGTACGAAAATTAATGTCTTTTATGTTTAGTTAAATAAGTGGAGAGAAAAATTTATATCGTAATTATTTTTAGATACCCCGTGCTGTTTACCCGGCTTTGTCCGGGAATCTACTCATCCCGATCTTCTTGGCATAAATGAGCTGAAAGACAAAAATTAATGAACTTCTTATGATTAGTTGAATAAATCAAAAAGAAAAATAATTATAAATGTATATCGTAATTATTTTAAAATTCCCCGTGCTGATTACCCGGTGTTGCCCGGGAATCTACTTATCTCGATCTTGTTGGCATAAATGAGCTAAAAGTCAAAATTCGTCATTGTGAGTTATCCGTAAAAGAATACCCGCCATGTGCTGCTATGCTTACACAGGAATCTACGTACTTGTCTCGATCTTCTTGGCATCAATGAAAAACAAAAACGGTTATTGTGAGTTATCCGTAAGAGATAAACATATGCCGTCATGGACGTTTTTGTAGAGCTTTTTGAGATATTCAATTCTGTGTACATTAATTTTGTGTATTTGTTATGGTTTAGGCAACGTAAGCCATTTAAGCGTCCAGAGAGCTACTTTTTTCACGCTTTCCACTACAAAGGGCGATTTTTTAAGGGTGTAGGAGTTGAGTATCACAACTCTCTTATAGCCTATGTACATCCCGGGAATCTCCTGAACATTTTGCAAAAAGCCCCATCATAATCGGATCAACGGTATGGCCGCGCATAAAATACAAACAAACAAACATTCATTTTTATATATTAGATGCCAAATTCGTTTGTAATCACGGTATTGGTCTGAAGAAGGTACAAAGCACTGAAACAGCTGTAACGAATTTGTATTAAAATAAATATGAAAATTATATAAAACTTCAACAGTTTTATTTTTGTTGAATTAATAGAAAATGGATTTTAATCAAGTAAACACCAAATAAATGTATTATTTAAAATATGTGTTAATCCCCTCCATGGTATCTTTACCTTGTCGTGATGGAGTGGCTTGCGTGCTTAAATGATCCTGAGAGCTATGCCAGCGGTAGCATTGCTGCCGATAGGGTTACCCATGTCGGACTGGTCGAAGGCGATAAGCCAGACAAAAAAAGTACCTTGGTTGAAAGAGTGACGATATTTCACCGTAAAAATACAACCGTCAAGAAATGCGGACATGGGTTCAACTGGGGTAAAATTTTCCGGAGGTCAAATAGTCCCCCATTCGGTTCTCTGGGCGGGGACTACTTCAGGGAACCGATGCCAAAGGCTCAAACACAGGGACATGTTCTTCGGAACATGGAATGTTAGGACTTTATATAGGCCTAATAGCGGGGCGCTAGAGGTATTAACCCGTGAATTAGATAAATCAACCTTGGATATAGTCGCTTTACAGAAAGTTAGATGACCAGGAGAAGGTAGTCAGGAATCAGGAAGCTTTGCATTATACTACGGGGTGCAGAAAGACCTGAATTTGGAACGGGGTTTTTAGTCCGAAGGAGGATCCTATCCGCTATCCGAGATATTAAGTTTGTCAGTGATAAGGTATCATACATAATTCTAAAGGGTTAACTGCATGATTTTATAATTGTAAATGTACATGCCCCCACAGAAGATAAAGATGACAAGATCAAGGATGAGTTCTATGAAGAATTAGAATGCGTATTTGATACCCTTTCACGATATCATATGAAAATTGTCTTAAGAGATTTTAATACAAAAGTGGGGCGGGAAGATATATTCAAACCAACAATAGGCATGTGGGACGGATGGGGAATGAAATACGTGCATGGAAGCTTCTTATAGGAAAACCAGAGGGAAAACGCCCAGTTGGTAGACCAAGAGTGAGATGGGACAATAACATTATCTATGATTTGAAGGAAGTAGATTATACAGGGGATGATTGGAAAACATTAGCTCAGGATAGGGATATATGGAGAGCTTATGTCCGCGCGACCATGAACCTACAGGTTCGATAGTGCCAGTGAGTAAGATAGTTTAGTTAGTTAAAATATGTGTTTTTTATTTGAACTTCATTATAAAGTTTTTTTACTTGTAATTAGAAATATGAATCTTTTTCATAAGCCTTAGTGAAATTCTGCGTAAGGAATTTCTCCTCTTACAAGTAAGAGTCGCATTTTTAATCACCCTATACTGCGGGGCAAAACTTTTTAATTAATACATAACAAAAAGCTCTTGTTAAAATATCGCTAAATTCCTTGGCAGAAGACGTATGCACATATATAGGGAAGGGGATGGGGTGTCATTCTCACCCTTATCTCTCCAGGGATATTTACGTGCGCAATAAGAACCTCTTCAAGTGTCTCCAAACTTTCTTCTACACTGCTGAAACCCCTCTCTGCAGCTACCGCATCTACTTTGCATACCTTCATCTGTTTCTTACAAACAGTTAAGATAAATGTTTGCATACCTTCATCTGTTTCTTACAAACAGTTAAGATAAATGTTTGCATACCTTCATCTGTTTCTTACAAACAGTTAAGATAAATGTTTGCATACCTTCATCTGTTTTAAGATAAATGTTTGCAGGTAGATGTTAAGAATCAGTGAGTTACGTGATCTTGATGAGAAACCAGATGTAATAAGAGAAGTTAAGTCTCGTAGACTTAAACGGGGACCGTTTGGGCCTTAAAGTTCTCCTGACATTTGTCTTACAGGTGAGGAAAAACCCCGATAAAAACCTCACCCACAAAAACTGCCCCGATCGGGGATCGAACCCGAACCCGCTGCGTGACAAGGCAGCACTCTACCTCGAGACCATAGTGTGGACATAATTCTGCATAATGTCTTTTAATTGAGAGAGCGCTTTGTGTTGACCATCTTCTGAGCTAGAGTACGTTATTTAGAAAAAAATGTTGTTATAGTTTCCTTCGAAAGGAAAGTAGTAGTAGGACTTTATTAGACAAAAAGTAAGATATTTACAATATTATTTACAAATATGGGTCGCACGGGCAGTAAGCCGTACGTGCTGTTGACAGTCCGTTACAATAAAGTGATAATTGGTAATAGTATAAAGAAAAAAAAAGAGAAAACAATAACATTACAATTACATAAAGAAAACACAATAATATTACAATTACATAATAATACAATAACATTATACATTAATTAAGTTATGTAGAATTATTAAGAATTAATAGTATTGCATTTTGATAACGTATATTTATTCATGAATGAGTGTTGTTCTTATTTTTCGCGTTTTGTCCTGATATTTACTCAAGTTTATCCAATTTTCTGGATTTACCATTAACTCGTAGCATGCCAATCTTTCCCGATTCGAATTTAGAAAATTTCCGGTAATAACTGACGTCCCCAATATAGGACCCGTGTTCTTGGTATACGGTATCCAAAAAGAACCTAAACCCTGAAAAGGAGGTACTACATTTGTGGATCGTTTGAACGCCCAGATTTTCATTGCAAAGTTATTGATTGAGTTGGCAAAGAGTGTAGTTAAATGAAATAGGAAACCTGCACAATGTGGTTTCTGCAGTGTAAGGTGTGGCTTGAAGAAAACCACTGAAACTAAAAGCAATTAACAATGTAAGGAGGACATGAGGCTGGTGATGATTTACACTCCCGGGTTATGCAAATACCGAAACAAAGTCATACAATTTCACCCCCATAACACGACTTTTTGTATTAATTACACCCCCAGACACAACCCTGATGTTTCCATCAAGTGGGCACTTACCACATTTTAAAATTAAAATTACAAATATTTCCCTACTTACTTGTTTACTGTAAAACAACTCAACCAAATTCTAAACCACGACCCCGGTTCTTCAAATAGTTTTAAAAAAACTAAAACAACATGCTTTATTAGAAAACCGAACTAAAAAATAAAAAAATAGTTATAATTTCCAACACGCTTGGGATAAAATTGAAGTGGTCAACAAAAAAATAATCTCCAACACATCTAGAATAAAACTAGAATTATCTACAAAAAAAATTACCATCAAAAGCGTGGGGTGCTTTTATGATTTTTACGGTTTCTTCTTAAAAACTTTACTTTTACCAATATTTGTTTATTATCATAAGTAATGTCACGAGTGATTTCCAAATTATCGATAAATTCACGACTCACGAAGTGAGGAGTGAATTTATCTAGAGAATTTGGAAATCAAGAGTGGCATTTATTAGGACTATTTAACGAATAAAATTAAGCTGTTTACTCACAAATCATTATTTAAATATAGTTATTTTAAAATATTTATATATTTAATGTAAACGGCGATGTTTGAAAACAAATGAGAAACGATTGGTACGCTTCATTTCCTTCCTTTGTTCATCACTGCAACCATATCATATCATTTATGCCAAAGGATCGCAATATTGTAAGAATGCACCGTAGTGGAGAAATTTAGAACCAACATTATAGGTATTAATTAATTTCTGATGTCCTAAGATGTAAATATGTCAATTATATTTTTCTGCAACGTCATTTCTTGGAAAATAATTCGTTTAAGAAAGTGGAAACAGTGTTTTCTTTTTCTTTTTTTTGTGGTTGTTACAAATGTTTTTATATTATCTATCGCATGCGCTTTCTACTGACATTCATGCACTATATATACAATCTGGTAGCCGTATTTCTTAGAGGGTCAGTCACTGCAAAATAATGCTATGACCTATTCAGAATGTTAAAAAGGAGGTGCTTTCTTTATTATGATAAACTTCAGTTGGTAAATTTTAGGCGAAACACAAGTGTGGTTGGTTGTAAATAAAAAATCATTGAAATGTGATTGGTCATTGACTCCTATTTGGGGCATGAGTTAAATAGTCAAATATATTAATTGATGTAGAGCACCCCACGCTGGGTAATAGCACGAGGTATCTAAAAATAATTACGATATAAATTTATAATTATTTTTCTTCTTACTTATTCAACCAAACAAAAAGAAAGCACATTTCATTTATTTAGGCGTAGAAGCGCACGCCGGATATTTGCTTGTTGTAAATAAACATTATTTGTAAACATACTTTCGAGTACATATTTTTAGATATATAGCTAATGGTCTAATCACGGGAACACAGTGGTCCATTCCAAGAACCGAATGGATAGGCCAAGGTGTCATACAGTAAAATTAACGTACATTTTACAAGGAAATGATTGTATATTTAAATTGTTCGTGTTGAAAGTGACGGAGGAATTTAATTTTTCTAAAAAGTTGGTATTTTATCTCTGTTAGCACCTTTTACTTTGCTGTAAATAAGCACAGCATCTTGGGGTTAATAACATAGAAGGCTGCCTGAAGGATGAATTTTTGCCTCTACTTAGAGTATACATTGTTACGTATACACAGAAAATGAGACTCCGTAATTCAATAATTAGACATCGCCGTAATTTCGATCATGTAACCTCATTAAGAAAGAGAGAGGAGGAGAGAGGCGTAGACAGAAGGAAAAGAAAAAAAAATTGAAAGACAGGATAACAGCTTCTTGCAGGGGAATTAACTATCTTTTTAGTTGGGTCCGCCGTCGTAACAACAGGAAACTATGGAGGCCAGAGGGTTGGAAGGGGGCGGAAGAAGCCCCCGCTGGTTTTAGTTTAGCGATTATCTAATTAATAACCCATCTCTCGCAGCAGTAAATGTATTATTTCTTATTACCATGGAGAAGGTCCTTCCTAGCATTAGCAAAGTGGATAAAGTTTCAACACCCCCTGTCTTCACTTTGCATCGAGGAGGAATTATTTTTTGAAATTATAAACACTTTCTGATGAAGAAAGGAAACTGATCACGTTAGAACAGCTTCTTTCATTTTAAATTGAACCATAACTACAGACTTCTTCTTTCCCAAGACAACTTCTAGAAGCTTCCATTTTACATATATTTCACCATCACGCTCCTAAGATATAGAATTCTATTAAGTTAGCTAAGATTTCAGTAGCGAATGGACAGTTGATGACAAATCAACATTTTGAAGAAATGGTTGAATTCAAATACCTAGCAACAATAATATATATATATAGCAAGATTGGATCGGATAAAGAATGATGATATAAGAACAGAATTAAATATATATGTAATTAACGATAAAATAAAATAATTTAGAGATAAATGGTTTAGAAATGTAGAAAGAATGAATGTAACAAGGTTACCAAAAGCAGCATTTAACCACAAGCCAAGAGGTTCAAGGAATGTAGGAAGGCCAGTGAAAAGATGGACAGAACAACTGTGAGGCGGAACCGGCAATTTGCCTACCCTGTGAAGTGAAGAAGAAGAAGAAGAAGAAGAAGACAATAATTATAAATAGGAGTGTGATGGGCAGTACAATAAAATATAGGCTGAATTCTGGAAATATATGTTATTAGGCCTATAGCTTAGATTACAGGGATACTTGGCATCTCAACTTCTTTAAAAAAAAAACGTTGAACTGAAAATATATAAAACTCTTATTCTACCAGTTATATTATATGGATGCGAAACTTGGACTCTTATTTTAAGGGAGGAGAAAATATTACGAATATTTGAGAATAAAGTTCTTGGGAAAAAAATTTAACCAAACAGAGATGAACAGACAGGTGAATGGAGAAGACTTACTAACAATGAGCCACATGACCTTTATAGGAAGCCAGATATAATAAGAACAGTTAAGTCTCGTAGATTGCGATGGGCAGGACATGTGGCACGAATGGAGAATGAAAGAGGTGCATGGAAGCTACATCTAGGAAAACCAGAGAGAAAACGCCCAATTGGTAGACCAAGTTCTATATATTTTCAGTTCAATGTATTTTGAGAGAAATTGGAACGCCAAGAGTCCCTGTATTAACAGCACGCATTTCCAGAATTGAGCCTATGTTTAATTTCTAAGGGCACTTCCTAGGTATTTGAATTCAGCCACTTCCTCAACGTTTCCCTCATTTGTGTTGAGTGATTCCGGATTATGTGGCAGTGGTCCATTACTGATGTTGCTACCAGCACAGTCGAGCCTCCTACCAGGGAATGCACCTAGAAGTACTCACGACTGAAGATGCCCTCCGCAGTTGAGGGAGAAACGTCTGGTAGAAACACCAGTAATGGACCACAGCCACATAGCCCGGAATCACTCAACAGTATGATTACCGGCCGTGTAAATTTGCATTCATTTCCCTCATTTGTCATTAGCTGTCAATTCACATTATATAATGTATTTCTACGTGTGAACATAAATTTAATTATATTGGAGAAAAATAAGGAGGCACATAGATATAAACAAACAAGATATTTTGGCCGAATGTGCGAGAAAACGCTCACTGTGTTTACAAAGAGGCCTAAAACACGTTCGGGGAAAAGAATCTTATATACTGAACCTAGGATTTAAAGAGAGATCAGGGCTTGCTTGGTTTAGGTTAGGGGCATGGAAATTTCTAAAAATTAGCGACGATCACGATATGCGAATATGTCCAATGTGCGGGAGCTTTGAAGACGAGATACATATAATAGGAAAATGTAACGATTTAGAATATAGGAGACGTCAGTTATTACCAGAAAGATTTCTAAATTCAAATCGGGAAAGATTGGCATGCTACGAGTTATTGGTAAATCCAGAAAACTGGATAAACTTGGGTAGATTTCTGGACAAAACGCGGAAAATAAGAACAACACTCATTCATGAATAAATACGTGTTATCAAAATACAATACCATTAATTGTTAATAATTGTACATAACTTAATTAATGTAAAATGTTATTGTATTATTATGTAATTGTAATATTATTGTGTTTTCTTTATGTAATTTCAATGTTATTGTTTTCTTTTTGTTTTACTTTATACTATTACCAATTATTACTTTATTGTAACGGACTGTCAACAGCACGTACGGCTTACTGCCCGTGCGACCCATATTTGTAAATAACATTGTATGTATCTTACTTTTTGTCTAATAAAGTCCTACTACTACTACTAATTAATTATATTGAATTTCCAGACCCTAAACAATTAAATATTTCTGTCTTATAACCGGGAGTCGAACACGTGCTAATCTTGTTAATCGTTACACAACGGAGGCGAACTGTTAACAAAGTAATTTCTGTAGATAAAAGTAATGATGACAAGTGAAAGGCGTCATCTAACACACAACCATTAGGAAGTTCTAAATGTGAAAATTAACAAAATGAAATAATGTAATTTTCTTGGATAATTAATTACATGAGATTTCTTTAAAACAAAATAATAAGAGATTAAGAATGAAAACAAAAGAGAGGTTAATTAACTATACACTGGGATCCGAACCAAGGGAGCAAAGAGATCCGTGATGGCAAAGCAATATCCAACCTGCAATCTTCTCAGGTTGCCGCTCTCTCAATTCAAAAGTGATCTACAGTACATTGTACGTCTCTTAGAAGTTCAACCGTTTTATTATTTTTTTTGTTCAATGTCACCACATTGTCATTTTGACATTCTGGTATTTTCTCCTGACATGACGTTATTACAATCCACTTCTGAGGTTGGGGCGCCTGGAAGGCGGAGTTACGCTGCCCCGATGATATATGATAATGATGGCAATGATGCGCCAGGAGAGACCTTAATCATAAACTTAATGAATATGTTAATTATGACCATTTAACTTATGCCCCAAATGGGAGTCAATGACCAATCACATTTCAATGATTTTTTATTTACAACCAAACACAGTCGTGTTTCGCCTAGAATTTACCAACTAAAGTTTATCATAATAAAGAAAACGCCGCCCTTTCTTAACATTCTGAATAGGCCATAGCATTATTTTACAGTGACCGACCCCCTAAGAAATACGGCTACGAGATTATATATATAGTGCATGATTGTCAACAGAAAGAGATAATATAAAAACATTTGTAACAATTGATTATACCACAAAAAAAAAAACACTTTGCACTTTTTTTAACGAATTATTTCCCAGGAAATAACGTAGCAAAAAATATAATTGACATATTTACATCATAGGACATCAGAAATTAATTAATACCTATAACGTTGGTTATAAATTTCTCCACTAGGGTGCATTCTTACAACATTGCGATCCTTTGGCAATAAATATTATGAACTGGTTGCAGTGACGAAGAAAATAAGCAAATGAAGCGTACCAATCGTTTCTCGTTTGTTTTCAAACATCGCCGTTTACATTAAATATATAAATATTTTAAAATAACTATATTTAAATAATGATTTGTGAGTAAACAGCTTAATTTTATTCGTTAAATAGTCCTAACAAATGCCACTTCGCGAGTCGTGAATTTGTCGATAATTTGGAAATCACTCGTGGCGTTACTTATGATAACGATGGCCAGATGTTGTTCGGGGACCGTTTGGGCCTTAAAGTTTTCCTGATATTTGTCTTACAGGTGAGGATGAACCCGAAAAAAACCTCACACAGGAAACTTGTCCCAACCGGGGATTGAACACGGGCCCGCTGCGTGACAAGGCAGCACGTTACCTCGAGACTTGAACAAATAAATCATGAAGGGGTTCTAGATTGTTCAAAACGTTTATGAAGGCTATAAAGGCCGGTTAGTGTTTTATACTGTGTCTGATCTAGATTCCAGTTGTACTGTAAACAAAGTTGCCGACTACGTTTATTGGAGAAACCGTGGTGCTACTTTTACCCGCCATACGACTGAATTGTCTATGGAAGTGTCAGTGATAGAAACATTTTTTAGGCTGCATCGTAATTTATACGACACAGAGGAACGTTTACCTCCAGTCATAGCAGCACTCTTGCTGAGTCGCACGGACGTATATACAAACTCCGTATAGTCAGAAACAAATAGCAAATGAAGCACTTACCCAGCTTACTGGAGGAGAATTGAGCGCAGGTTGAAGTGAAGAATTGTGAAACCTGCTAAATCAATAATAATAATAATAATAATAATAATAATAATAATAATAATAATAATAATAATAATAATAATAATTAATAATAATAATTAATAATAATAATTTTTATATTTCTTATGTATTAGAATTAATACTCCAGCCTTTGCTGTTTTGATTGTCTTCCCTTTATCAATTATTGCGCTCCAACGTGGATAAAGGGAATTGAAGACAACATGAAAAAGATACTTATGACAGAAGCAGACACTCAAGACCGGGAAGTGTGGAAAAAAAATGTTTATATTTGGTTGAGGATACCTGTGTAAATAACAGAAACAATCCTGAAATAATAATAATAATAATAATAATAATAATAATAATAATAATAATAATAATAATAGTACATTCGCGAATTTAGGCAATTTTGTTTACCTGTTTCGGCCTCAAGAGAAACACCATCCAGAAGTCTTTTGAGTGGACGTCCTGGTCTTCTTCTTCCTGCAGGTTGATATCTTAACATTTGTTTGGGTATCCTGTGATCTTCCATTCGATGAACATGTTGCATCCATCTTGACTTATAATCAGATATTTTGTTTTCTAAAGATTCCATGTGTAATTCTTCTAAGATGTCTTCATTTTTTCTGTGATCTAGTAGTTTGTATTCTGCAGTCCTCCGAAGGTATCTCATTTCAGCAGATCTAAGTCTCTGTATATCCTTCTGTTTCAATGTCCATACTTCGCTACCATACAAAAGAGTTGGAAGAGCCAGTGTTTTATACACTTTTAGTCTTGAATGTTTTTGGACTAGCTGTGGCTTGAAGATAGAATTTATTAATCCTAAAATTCTTAAAAATTTAAATATTTTTGCATTTACATCCTTTTCTTCATATGAGATTTTGCATCCTAGATATGTAAAATTATTTAAAAAAAATAATAATAACAATAATAATAATGCTTTATTTTATGTGATGTTTGAAATGTAGTTCGTGTCTTGTAGTATTTACTTCCATTTTATGTAGATAATGAACACGGGTGTGGATGAACAAAGTAGATCTTGAAAATTAACATATATTAATTTTGAATGGAAAGACATAAAACATTGTTGCACTGAAGGTATTTAAGTCTCTCCAATGAACCAAAGCGGATATTTACCATCTTTAGAGTTTATCGGAAGAGAATATAAAAACAATCACGTAAATATAGGTCTAGAATAGTTTAGGGTTGTTAAAGTTATTATTTTAGAAAGAGACGGAACATTAGCAGAAAGTCAAATGTTCTGACCTTGTTGTGTTTTAAATGTACACCATCTGATAAGAATCCAAACTCTCTTCCTTTTCGGAGACATTCGGAAAATGTTGTGGTGCGTGATGATGGGTATTGAAAACAATGATTGATCCGATCATGTAATAAAAACTAAAACACGTGATTACATGTTGCTAAGGGATTGTACAGGCAACACCAAGAGAAATGAAACATCAATTCCACATATGCGTTTATATACAAATTAATTTTAGACTGATTTTTACCTTCCGATTTCATGGCCTCATAAAACTGTGCATTTACCTTCTACAACGCCTACATTTTAATAATAATAATAATAATAATAATAATAGTAATAATAATAATAATAATAATAATAATAATAATAACGCTAAAGACAATAATAATAATTTATTTATATACAGAATTTTAATGTTTACACATCTTTCTGTGCCTAAAGTTTTATTTTTCTTCTCCACTCGTCTCTCTCCATCGAATCCATGTCCTCCAGTCCTCTTGTTCTCATTCCAGTTCTTATTGCCTGCATCCACGAGTTTCGAGGTCTTCCTCTCCTCCTTCTTCCAGGCGGACACCATTCCAATGTTTTCCTGGGTAATCTTTCTTCTTGTATTCGTCATACGTGCCCATACCAATTTAATTGCTTATACCGTATATAATCTACTATTGAATAATCAATATTCATTTCTTTTCTTATGACAGTATTTCTTATTTTGTCTAATTTTGAACATCTTGCTGCTCTCCTCAAGAAATCCATTTCCATCGACATAAGAATTTGTTGAAATTCCAAACTTCAGCTCCATATGTGACAGTACTTCTCACTATTGAATTATATATTTGTAACTTATTTTTCCTGGTTATATGTCTGTTCCATAAGACTCCACTCTTCATTGCCGTTATTGCTCTACCTTTATTTATTCTGTTCTTAATATCACTTTCTTGTTTATCCTCTTTATCTAATTTTACTCCCAGATACTCAAATTCTTCACATCCTCTAATATACCCCTTTTCATCTTCTAATATCAAATCTTCGGTTTCTGCCCCACATCCCATATAAAATGTTTTTTCTAAATTTATTTTCAAACCCCAGTTATCGTATCCGTCCCATAATTTTCTGAACATAAACTCCATGTCTTCATATTCTTGAGCAATTATTATCTGGTCATCCGCAAATAACAGTGTATATATTGTATCTGTTGATCCATCTCCAATTGGTACTCCCATTTATAATAATAATAATAATAATAATAATAATAATAATAATAATAATAATAATAATAATAATAATAATAATAATAATAATAATAATAATAATAATAATAATAACAATAATAACAATAATAACAATAATAGTAGTAATAATAATAATAATAATAATAATATAATAATAATGAAATAATGACAATTTAACTCATGCCCCAAATGGGAGTCAATGACCAATCACATTTCAATGATTTTGATTTACAACCAATCACAGTCGTTTATCACCTCGATTTTATCAATTTAATTTTATCAATTTAAAATCAAGCTCCTCCTTTTTTAACATTCTGATCAGGCCAAAACATTATTGTGCAGTGACTGACTCTCTAAGAAATACGTTGAATATAACAATTTATCTATTAAAATGCAAGAATTTTATAATGCATGTGCCTATCAGATTGTATGTATATAGTGCACAAATGTAATCAGATAGTACTTGCGGGATATAATGTAAAAACATTTGTAGCAATTGATTATAAAAAAATAAAAAAGAAACCGCTGTTCCTTAAACGTGTTGTTTCCCAGGAATTTACGTTCCAGAAAAATATAAATGACATATTTACACCATAGGACACCAGAAATAAACTAACGACATATAATGTTGATTATAAACAATTTGAGGTGTTTAATTTTTCTCCACTAGGGTAGTGTGCATTCTTACAATATTGCGATCCTTTGACAATAAATAATATGATCTGGTTGCAGTTATTAACACGTGAAACATAACAAACGTTTCTCATTTGTTTTCAAACATCGCCGGGTCTGCTGCATCTGAAGCAACGACATCACCTCCCACATCACTTGTTTTGTAAGCCCATGTTTCCCTTAACAGAGATTTAGGCGCTCTCCCCCTACAGGGAAGAATTTGAACCATACTAATTTAGTTACACTTGTTTTCGTATAGATGTCATTTGATTGGTCCGTGGTCAGCGTTCCGCCTCATACTGATATCTAGGAAACCAAGGTAGTACTAGGACGGGAAAATTCGGTAAATTTTGCTTAGAGGCCTTTCATTCTGGCTTAAGGATCTTTTACGAGCCTGAAAATCTTCAGACTCGGTACTCACGGCTTAAAGTCCCTCCCGGAGGACTTGCTCCTTGGATTTTTCCATCCTAAAAAATCCATCGACCCCAGCCGGGTTTGAACCCGCGACCTTCAGGACCGGAGGCAAGGAGCATAACCACTAGTCCACCGCGGCCAATAAAAATAAATCAATACCATTATTTTTAATTAGAATAGAATAGATTTATTTAGCCTGGTGCAGTTAAGACCATGTGGCCTTCTCTTCCACTCACCAGGACAAACATATGTTACATATAAATACAAAAAATTACAATAACAGTACATACTAAACAATTAATTATCTGTCAAATTGAATAATAATAAAAATAATGTCTAATCATACAATAAAATTAAATAAATTAAAATTAAATTAATGATAGAATGAATACAGGAAGGAATAACAGCTCGAATCTACTATACTTAATCAGAATAGAAAGAAAAAAATACAAAGAAACTATTAAACAATAATGAATTAATCTATCGCTTATTATACAAGGCATTAGGTAAATATATTAACAAATCTTAAAACTATTTTTATTAAATAATGAAAAAAAAATTATTGATTTTTAAAAAGTAATATTAGTGAGTTGGAGAAATATTCGAGTTACTCAAGAATTTGCAAGAACTACTCCAGGATTAGAATGCAACAGTTCTCTATGTCAGAACTGTACAGGCGCTTGCATCAATAAATTCGTGATGGAAGACAAAGTGAGTGAAAAGGATCAAAGGGGCGGTTATAACCTGGCATTTGCGGCGAATTTTAAAACTGAATTGAACAAATTAGTATTATAACGAAGGCTACAATTGTCCATCGTGAGAAACCATGACATGTTGGATAATCTTAATGTAAATAAAAGTAGGGATTTTTTACAATTTTAACGGTTTTTCTATTTAATCTAAAACGGATCAGCGATAAAATAAATATAGTTATGTAAACGAACAATAGCATGTCAGCTTAGGGCTTTAAATTCCATGCAAAACCAGGAAATAATTTTAATTTAAAGAAATAAGGGTATAAAATCTAGTTTAAGAAGACTATTTAACTCATGCCCCAAATGGGACTCGATGGCCAATCACGTTTCAATGATTTCTGTTTTACAACCAATCAGAGTCGTGTTTCACGAAATATTTATCAGTGTTATAATTACCATATTAAAGAAAGCTCCTCCTTTTTAATATTCTGAACAGGTCTGACCATTATTTTGCAGTGACTGAGCCCGTGAGAAATACGGCTACCAGATTGTATATATAGTGCATGAATATCACCACATGCCGCATGCGGGAGTTAATATAAAAACATTTGTAGCAATTGATTATACCACCAAAAAAAGAAACCACTGTTTGCACTTTCTTAAATGTAGTTTTTCCCAGGTAACAATCCAGAAAAATATAATTGTCATATTTACATCATACGACATCAGAAATGAATTAATATACAGTTTGATGTGTTTCATTTTTTTCTCCACTAGAGAGCATTCTTACAATATTGCGTTCCTTTGGCAATAAATAGTATGATCTGGTTGCAGTGATAAACAAAAGAAGCAGATGAAGCGTACCTATCGTTTCTCATTTGTTTTCAAACATCGCCGTTTACATTAAATATATAAATATTTTAAAATAACTATAGTTAAATAATGATTTGTGAGTAAACAGCTTAATTTTATTCGTTAAATAGTCCTAACAAATGCCACTCTTGATTTCCAAATTCTCTAGATAAATTGGAAATCACTCGTGGCATTACTTATGATAATAACACAGGTCAACATGATTTTTGTCTCATGAGCACCAATAGTTGTACTTAATGCAGTTTTTTATGCTGTTTTCAAATATATATTTGGAATTTCTCCATCACCCACAGTTTTTTATTTCAGTTTCAATTACTGTAATGGATTTAAATGATTATTCTTTTAATAAACGTTTTTTCGTCCATTTGTCCATTGTAAAATAAAACCAAAAGAGCTAACTCGAATGGTTTCAGTTATGGAAAAGAGATATCAAGGCAAATGGAATCCTAATATGCTGGCCGATTATTGTTGGAGCATCAACAGGGATGCTCCACAGGCGAAATATAGCAGAAAATCGTCATTTCTTACTTTCTAAGTAAGTGCGAATGTTCGAATATTGTGTAGTTACGAATGTAGGAAAATATTAGTGTTTGAAATTATAAATACCTGTTCTCTCGGAAACCTTGCGTGATGGAGAAAAACCGATATCATATTTGAATTCAGGAGAAAAAATGCTATCATAATCACATATTTTTCGTTCTAAGACAAAAAAAAAGTTTATTTTTTGTTGCTCAGTGTTATTATTAATAATAAGATAATGTTTTTTACATGGGTACTACATCCCTCCCTCTCACTCCCACCTTCCAAGCGCCTTATGATTCACCAAGACGTCTATAGTTACCAGAACTCAACTATACACGCAACCAATACAACTGTAGACTCGATAGACTGTACAATCCTCACTACCTGAATGCTGTTCGCTCGCGCATGGAGTGGAGAGAGGAGGGTCAGTGAAGCAACCGTGATATCAGTCGCTTTCTTATCAATGCTGCTAGTGATATCCTGTGCAGTGCATTAAATATCCACGCCACACCACGTCTTACTTCTCCGCTCTATGATCCAGGGATATCCACTTGCTTCGGATAGTGGCTGCTATTGTTGGGTTCTAGGTTCGATTTTTGTGCCTTCAAATTATTATTTTTTTTTGGTACGGTCTTGGTACATTACAACGGTTCTCAATAACAAATTTCAAAATTAAAATATAAAATTATGAAATATTCACCTGAAAGGTCCGTCTCCTCAACATCATCATCACTCCAGGGATTAGGTAATTCCCCGTTCCGACTTCATAATGCATCAGCCCAACGTCTTCTAGGTCTTCCAACATCACGCCTTCCTCGTGCTTGATAATTTCTTGCTAACAATGGATATCTCTCCTTACTCATTCCATCCATATGATCAATCTATTTCTGTCTGTAATTCGTGGCCTTATCCAATAAAGGCTGTACTTTCAATTCTTCTCTTATATCGTCATTTCTTATTCTATCAAGTCTTGTACATCCTTTTACTTGTCTTAGGAACCTCATCTCCGCCGTCTGTATTCTATCCTTCTGTTTTTTTCACTGGAGCCCAAGTTTCAGATCCATACAGTATTGTGGGAACCGCCATAACATTATACATTTTTATCCTCAATTAGTTATTTAACTGTAGCGCTTTTGAATCCTGCTGATGATGGAACAACTCCCGAAAGCGCTACAGTTAAATAACTAATTAAGTTGAGGACACGGACCTTTCAGGTGAATATTCCATAATTTTATATTTTAATTTTGAATAATACCTCAACGGAACACATCATGAATCTTATAAAAGAATACATTTCAAGTTTTGACACGCAATGATTGACAGTTCCCTTGTAAGTTGATCTGATCGTAACTTCACATCTCGGTACTATTTCCCCGAAGTCTGGTTGTAACTCAAGGTATTATTGCTATGACGTAGAAGATATGGTAGTCGTGCAAATAAAGAATATATAAAGGGAATAAGACGTGTTGGATTAATCCAAGATCTAGAACATTCGTAAGAAGAACAATTTCGTTATTATAAACCTTAACAACAAGTTAATTGAGCGATTGCAGTAAAGATTATTACTTGCACCCGTGTTCTATTGTTTCAAAGTCACGACAATGTTATAGTCGATAATTATTTGAACTTTGATGTACTTCCGGTTTTTTGTTGTGCACAAGCATTTAAATGAGACGTAGAAAAATGTCAGAGAAAACGTAATTAAAATTATAGGGTTAGCTCATTGCATCGTGATGCATCCAATGTGGCGTCATCTAGCATTTGTGTATACTTCAAGATTATGCTAGAGGGGATTGGGGAAGCAACGGAAATGTAATGTTTTAATATGAAATATCGTAGCCCTATGTGTACTTTTTACCATCTGGAAGTAAATATCAGTAAAACTAAATATATGGTTACACATAGAAACACATTATATAATGGAAATGGACAGCTAATGAAAAATGAGGGAAATTTTGAGGAAGTGGCTGAATTCAAATACCTAGGAACAATAATCACAAATAACAATGAGATGCACAAAGAAATTAAACATAGGCTCAATTTTGGAAATACGTGCTATTATGCATTGCAGAGACTCTTGATGTCCCAACTCCTTCCAAAAAACGTTAAACTGAAAATATATAAAACTGTTATTCTACCAGTTATATTTTATGGATGTGAAACATGGACTCTTACTTTAAGGGAGGAAAGAAGATTAAGAGTATTTGAGAATAAAGATCTTAGGAACATTTTTGGACCAAAGAGAGATGAACAGACAGGTGAATGGAGAAGACTGCATAACAGTGAACTACATGGTCTTTATAGGAAGCCAGATATAATGAGAACAGTTAAGTCTCGTAGACTGCGATGGGCAGGACATGTGGCACGAATGGAAGCTTCTTGTAGGAAAACCAGAGGGAAAACGCCCAGTTGGTAGACCAAGAATGAGGTGGGAGAATAACATTAAGTATGATTTGAAGGAAGTAGATTATACAGGGGATGATTGGAAAACTTTGGCTCAGGATAGGGATGTATGGAGAGTTTATGTCCGCGCGGCCATGAATCTACGGGTTAGATAGTGCCAGTGAGTTATTTAGTTAGGGTTCAAATCCTGATTCAGGTATTTATTATTATTTTTATGTCATATTAAGCATGCATTGCTCAATGTCAAAAATGTAATTATCACGTATATATATATATATATATATATATTTGTGGATGTGGTTCAAATATTGGCAAGTATAAGGCAGATGTTGAACCCGCGGTTCACACCATTGTCTGTTTCTTGCAATGTATGAACTATTCATGGCGCGCGATATCATCACAGTATCCGTCCGCTGCCTCATTGTTACTCCACCCGCCACTTTCAACACATTTTTAGCGATTCCTCTTGCAATTCTTTCAATTTCCGCTCTTTAACAATGCACCTGATCTCTACATCACAATTATCCTGTTAAATAACTAAATGGCTCTATAGAACCCGTAGGTTCATGGCCGTGAGGACATAAGCTCTCTATACATCCCTACGCTGAGATGTTTTCAAATCATCCCCTGTATAATCTACTTCCCTCAAATCATGGTTAATGTTATTCTCCCACCTCAGTCTTGGTCTACCAATTGGGCGTTTTCTTTGTGGCTTTCCTACAAGAAGCTTCCATGCAAGTCTTTCATTCCCCTTACGTGCAACATATCCTGCCCATCGCAGACTACGAGACTTAACTGTTCTTATTACATCTGGCTTCCTATAAATACCATGTAGTTCATTGTTATGTAGTCTTCTACATTCACCTGTCTGTTCATCTCTCTTTGATCCAAAAATGTTCCTAAATAGTTTATTCTCAAATACTTGTAATCTCCTTTCCTCCCTTAAAGTAAGAGTCCATGTTTCGCACCCATATAATATAACTGGTAGAATAATAGTTTTATATATTTTCTGTTTAACATTTTTTGAAAGGAGTTGGGACATCAAGAGTCTCTGCAATAACTCTCATTCAAAACCATAAGATAATATTTCTGTTTTACAATGTATAGTATAACATTGTTATAGTAAGCTACAACCCTAACATGCCTTTTGTGGCGAAATAGGGTTTCAAAATATTTGGTGATTCGATAATAATAAATCGATGTATTAAATTAAATTTAAATGTTTATTTAGTGTACATAGTCCTATTTGCAAGTTATTCTCTGAATTGGAATTTATGCTGCAAAACTAAAAATGCAATTATTTAATCACGATTAAAATTATGTAGATATAAAATTAAAGTAAATTTAAATACAAACATTTGCCTTGCATTCTCGGACGGAGTGACAGATTGTTTCAACTGTTGAATAGAAACGATTTGAAATGGAAAGCTTTGTGTTGGACTGTATTGAAAACTGGCGTTCAATTGGTTGCTGTTCATTTGAAACTTTAAATTATACATCTAACTGATCGTGTGTTTTTGTCGTTTCAAATCAAACATGGTGTCAACACAAAACCCCTACAAAAGGAATTCATATTTTCCCCCTGTCTCCTACCATTTTCGCAATTCAAAATTGCCATTGATTCAGAGAGGTTTCACAATAGATTTGATGGAAAATATGCACAAAAATATTATACAAACTAATTTTCTACTTGTAAATGCTTGTATTGTTTCCATTCATAATGTTAGTATTGAAATCCAATCTATTGATGAACCGCAAAAATGTGCAACTAATTGATTTCTACGTCATGCAGATATTTCGTTGCAATCAGTGCATAATAATAATAATAATAATAATAATAATAATAATAATAATAATAATAACGTAAATTATATGATCTAAAGATTTGTGTAAAGAAAACGAAGACCATGACTTTTAGAGGAAGAGATCCAGTGAGATCCAAAATTACTTTAGAAAATCAAAGTATAGAACAGGTGTCTAGTTTCAAATATTTGGGCTGTGATGTTGGCTACAATGTGGAAAGAGATATTGACTCCAAAATAAATAAATTTGAGACGGTGTGTGGAACAATACAGAGAACATTCAAAAATAAAATTAGAAAAGAAACCAAGATAAAATGTATATTGTTATGGCGGTTCCCACAATATTGTATGGATGTGAAACTTGGGCTCCAATGAAAAAACAGAAGGATAGACGGCGGAGATTAGGTTCCTAAGACAAGTAAAAGGAAGTACAAGACTTGATAGAATAAGAAATGAGGATATAAGAGAAGAATTGAAAGTACACCCTTTATTGGATAAGGTCACGAATTACAGACAGAAATGGATTGATCACATGGATGGAATGAGTAAGGAGAGATATCCATTGTTAGCAAGAACTTATCAAGCAAGAGGAAGACGTGATGTTGGAAGACCTAGAAGACATTGGGCTGATGCATTATGAAGTCGGAACGGGCAATTGCCTAATCCCTTGAGTGATGATGATGATAATAATAATAATAATAATAATAATAATAATAATAATAATAATAATAATAAGTAACTTTTCCATTTATTTAATATACTCCTAGAATCTGCAATCATATCCCCATTTTCATTCCGAATTATGTTTGTTCTAGCCTGAAACCCTTTCTTCTCTATATTAATTCCCTGATATAATTCTCTAATGTTCCTATTTTTTGCATTCATTTCAAGATCATTAATCTTCTCTCTCAGATATTCCCTCTTTTTACTCTTTAGTAACTTAGTGGTTTCCCGTCTAACACTACCCAATTGCTCTAAATTTACAATAATAATAATAATAATAATAATAATAATAATAATAATAATAATAATAATAATAATAATAATAATAATAATAATAATAATAATAATAATAATACTATTTTTATTTTACCTATTAGAGCTAAGGCCTTAACACCTTAGACTTCTGTCTTCTGTTTTGGTTTCACGTACAAACAGTTGAATAGTATAATGAGAAGTTATACTTCTGTCTTTTATTTTGGTTTCACAAACAAACAGTTGCATAGTATAATGAGGATTTAAACTTCTGACTGTCTTTTATTTTGGTTTCACATACAAACAGTTGAATAATATAATGAGAAGTTTGACTTCTGATTGCCTTTTATTTTGGTTTCACACACAAACAGATGAATAGTATAATGAGAAGTTAGACTTCTGACTTCTACTTATCTCGATCTTCTTGGCATAAATGAGCTGAAAGACAAAAATTAATGCACTTCTTATGATTAGTTGAATACGTGAAATGAAAAATAATTATAAATGTATATCGTAATTATTTTAAGATTCCCGGTGCTGATTACCCGGTGTTGCCAGGGAATCTACTTATCTCGATCGTCTTGGCATAAATGAGCTGAAAGACAAAATTCGTTATTGTGAGTTATCCGTAAAAGAATACCCGTCATATGCTTCTTGGTTACACGGAATCTACGTACTTGTCTCGATCTTCTTGGCATCAATGAAAGACAAAAATGGTTATTGTGAGTTATCCGTAAGAGATAAACATAAGCTGTCGTGGACTTTTTGTAGAGCTTTTTGAGATATTCAATTCTGTAGACATTAATTTTGTGTATTTGGTATGGTTTAGGCAGCGTAAGCCATTTAAACGTCCAAAAAGCTACTTTTTTAAAAACATTTTCCACTACAGAGGACGATTTTTAGGGGTGTAGGAGTTGAGTATCACGATTATATTATAGCCTATGTTCATACCGGGAATCTTCTGAACATTTTGCAAAAAGCCCCATCACAATCGGATCATCGGTATGGCCGCGAATAAAGTACGAACAAACAAACAAACAAACAAACATTCAGTTGAATGCAGGCTTTCACGGCCGGTAATCATAATGTTGTGTGATTCCGGGTTCTGTGGCCGTGGTCCATAGTTGGTGTTGATACCAGACGTTTCGCCCTCAACTGCGGAGGGCATCTTCAGTGGCGAGTGCTTCTAGGCGTGTTTCCTGGTCGGAAGATCTACTTAGAGAGTAGATCTTCCGACCAGGAAACACGCCTAGAAGCACTCGCCACTGAAGATGCCCTCCGCAGTTGAGGGCGAAACGTCTGGTATCAACACCAACTATGGACCACGGCCACAGAACCCGGAATCACACAACAAAACAAACATTCAGTTTTATATATTAGGTTTGGGACTTTTTTCGTACCTCTACAGAGCATCATTGCATTTGTACACACTTGTAAGACTGACGTGAAATATACATTAAGACACGAAGTTATTGGAGTGTTTAATTCTTTTGTTTGATAAACAAAACAAGGCGGCGGTGCGGTGAAACAATTAGTAGCCACGAGGAGAGGGGGGCAGCACCCTGCGGAGCCATGACGCTTCAATTCGGCGCTTCTTTTTCAAAACATATCTTGCTTTTGTTTAGAACTCATCACCAGAGAGAATAAGAAATGGTAGTCTGAGCCAACAATCGATCTCGGGAGATTGCTTTTCATTTGTTTTCCAGCCGGCTTCAATGCACTAATAGCTCTGGGATATTAGGACAGTAGACAAAGGTACCTACATGACCTCTGACCTCACATGTTACTTATCATCTCTTCTTCTGGCTACTATTATTCAGTGGAACAGTGACTTATGTTAAAACGATTAAAAATGCAAATCCAGAATTTTTTTAAAAATCTACTTGAAACATAGCGAAAATAAGAATCATTGTATGGACAATTTAACTCATGCCCCAAATGGGAGCCAATGACCAATCACGTTTCAATAAATTTTGTTTTACAACCAATGACAGTCGTGTTTCATTTCGATAATTATCGAATTTTGTTTACCAAAATAAAGAAAGCTCCTAATTTTTAATATCCTGAACAGTGACTGACTCTCTAACAAATACGTTGAATATAGCAAATAATGAACAGATTCCTTCGAACTACACATTTGATAATTGTGTGTTCAATAATTGTGTTTTTAAATAATGATTTTACTGAGTTTTTCTTCTTCTTCTTCTCTTCTTCTTCCTCACTTCACGGTCTAGGTAAATTGCCTGTTCCGCCTCACAGTTGTTCTGTCCATCTTTTCACTGGCCTTCCTACATTCCTTGAACCTCTTGGCTTGTAGTTGAATGCTGTTCTTGGTAATCTTGTTACATCCATTCTTTCCACACGTTTAAACCATTTCTCTCTACATTCTTTGATTTTGTCATTCAGTGGATATACATTTAACTCTGTTCTTATATCTTCATTCCTTATCCGATGCAATCTTGTGCAGCCTTTTGTTCTTCTAAGGAAGTTCATTTCTACGCTTTGTATTCTACTTTGCAATTTTTTGGTCATTACCCAAGTTTCCCTTCCATAAAGTAATGCAGGAACTGCCAATGTTTTATAAAACTTCAATCTGGTATCTCTTCTTGTTTTATTCTTTAATGTTTTATGAACAGTTCCGCATATCATTTGAAATTTACTGAGTTGTTTACTAAAAATAATTAATAACCAATAATGTTGGTTATACGTGCATGGAAACCAGAGGGAAAACGTCCAGTTGGTAGAACAAGAATGAGGTGAAAAATAACATTTATTATGCTTTGAGGGAAGTAGATTATACAGGAATGATTGGAAAACATTAGCTCAGGATATGGATAGCATATGTCCGCACGGCCATGAACCTACGGGTTCGATAGTGCCAGTGGGTTAGTTATAATGTGCCCGTGCGACCCATATTTGTAAATAAAATTGTATATATCTTACTTTTAGTCTAATATTGTCCTATTGCTACTACGAGTGGCTATAATATACAGTTTGATGTATTTCATTTTTTTCTCCACTAGGATGCATTCATACATTATTGCGATCCTATTTGGCAATAAATAATATGATCTAGTTGCAGTGGATAAATAAATGAAACATAACCAAACATTTCTCATTTGTTTTCAAACATCGCCGTTTACATTAAATATATAAATATTTTAAAATAACTATATTTAAATAATGAATTTTGAGTAAGCAGCTTAATTTTATTCGTTAAATAAACCTAACAAATGCCACTCTTGATTTCCAAATCCTCTAGATAAATTGGAAATTACTCGTGACATTACTTGTTCACAAATTATTGTTGTACACAGTATTAACAAGTGCTGGTGCTCGGGTGCAGTTCAGTTACACAAATAATACATATACAATATATACATTGAAAATCGCAAGAACGCGTGGAGAAAAATAAGGAGGAGGTACTTAGATATAAACCAACAAGATACTTTCGCCGAATGTACAGGAAAACGCTCACTGTGTTTACAAAGAGACCTAAAACACGTCTGGGGAAAAGAATCGTATATACTCAACCTAGGATTTAAAGAGAGATCAGGGCTTGCTTGGTTTAGGCTAGGGGCATGGAAATTTTAAAAAAATAGCGACGATCACGATATGCGAATATGTCCAATGTGCGGGAAATTTGAAGATGAGATACATATATTAGGACAATGTAATGATTTAGAATATTGGAGACGTCAGTTATTACCGGAAAAATTTCTAAATTCAAATCGTGAAAGATTGGCTGCTACGAGTTATTGGTAAATCCAGAAAATTGGATAAACCTCGGTAAATTTCTGGACAAAACGCGAAAAATAAGGACAACACTCATTCATGAATAAATATATGTTATCAAAATGCAATACCATTAATTATTAATAATTATATATAAATTAATTAGTGTATAATGCTGTTGTGTTATTACTTAATTGTAATATTATTGTGTTTTCTTTATGTAATTGTAATGTTAATGTTTTTAGTGTATAATGCTATTGTGTTATTATTTAATTGTAATATTATTATTGTGTTTTCTTTATGTAATTGTAATGTTATTGCTTTTTTTGTTGTTTATTTTTCTTTACACTAGTACCAATTATTACTTTATTGTAACGGACTGTCAACAGCACGTACGGCTTACTGCCCGTGCGACCCTTATTTGTAAATAATATTGTAAATATCTTACTTTTTCTCTAATAAAGTCCTACTACTACTACTATATACATTACAAAGTTTTACTTAAAGGGAGAGATAAAACAACATATATACATTTAGGAGCCAGTTTCAACACAAAATATAAATTGTGGCAGATAAAAAATAATACAATTTTTTTCACCTTCTCTTCCTTTATCCTATTTTTTATTTGCTCCTCATGTATTTCTGTCTTAATTGTTCCTCATCTGTTTTATTTTTTCCTTGCTCTCCTTCTTCACTTTCTCTTCTCCCCTTAACCCTTAAATTCGCTATGTACCCTATAGGGTACATCAATTGTTTTAATTTATGTAATGTATTTTTTGGTGGATGTGACTAATTTCTTACACTTACCAATATTGTTGTTACTGGAAGTCAACGTTCCCACATCTAACCTGGTTGCTATGCAAACAAAAGAAATCGCAATGCTGATATGGAGTCAAAAAGCACACGTGCGGTAAGTAAAATAAAACATTTCTTGAATGTTTTGTACACTAACTCGTACCTTTCTTTAGACTTTTCCGGAATTAATGCAGAACATCCCACTCTCCAGGCTTCTATCTACCACGACTCCTTCCATAATAAAATTATCAAACAGATTCTAATCACAGTACTACATATAAAAATGTCTCCACAGCCAACAATCCTTGCTTATAATAAAACAAATGAAAAGCTACATAGCAACGATCACAAAATGTTTCTTTCTCATAGAAGTCATTTACATCCAACCAATATTTTAATTCATTTATTACTATATTTAATAAAAATTAGTCACATCGACCAAAAAATAGTATTCAATACACATGAGGTAAGCACGTAACAGATATCGAAAATTGAAAAAACTCGGCGCAAGCGCCTCTTTTTTTTCAAACTTTTTCTCGATCAGTAACAAGTGCTTACATCACTTGTATCGCTATATACTGTAACAAAACAGAAGAAAGCTAACGGTAAGAAATTACTGAAATGTGTGTGGAATTATACGTAATAATAACAGTTACGCACGATTACGTTTCCAGTGCGGTCCGCCACAATTAAATGATTAATACGAGAAATTATTGTTTTGCCAATTTAAGTAATGGTTGATGCTGCTGGTCCTAATGTGGTGTTGCCGTGCCACGACCATCATATTAGGTATTGTAGCGAAGTAATAATAATAATAATAATAATAATAGCTTTTTATTTTACCTGGCAGAGTTAAGGCCTTAAGGCCTTGTCTACCACTCAACCAGGATGGTAAGGATGATGGCCATATGATTTCGGGGACCGTTTGGGCCTTAAAGTTTTCCTGACATCCGTCTTACAGGTGAGGAAAAACCCCGATAAAAACCCCACCCAGAAAAACTGCCCCGACCGGGGATCGAACCCGGGCCCGCTGCGCGACAAGGCAGCACGCCACCTCGAGACCACAGCGGTGGTAGTACCTGCTGAAGATGCAACGGATGTTCTGAAAGGCCTACAAGCCATAAAGATACATATTTTATAAGTTTGAGGACGAAGGATCTTACCTAAGAAGGTATACTTTAACTTATTTTATTTTATGACTTTCCACCTCAACGGTTTTAACAATGAATTTTTGTTAGGATTGATTCCTTATGCATTTGCTTCTAATAGAACTCTCTCTCCTCTCCCTCTCTCCTCTCTCCTCCCTCTCTTCTCCCTCTCTCCCTCCCTCCCTCTCTCTGCTCTCTCTCTCCCTCTCTCTCATCCCTCCCTCTCTCTCTCCCCCCTCATCTCCTCTCTCTCTCCCCTCCTCTCTCTCCCTCTCTCTCTCCCTCTCTCTCTCCCTCCTCTCTCTCTCTCTCTTCCCTATCTCTCCCTCTCTCTCTCTCCTCTCTCTCTCCCTCTACCTCTCCCCTCCCTCTCTCTCCCTCTATCTCTTCCTCTCCCTCAATCCCTCTCTCCCCCTCTCTTCGCGCTCCTCTCCCTCTCTCTCTCCTCTCCCTCTCTCTCTCTCCCTCTTCTCTCCTCCCTCCCTCTCTCTCCTCCTCTCCTCTCTCTCTCCCTCTCCTCTCTCTCTCCTCTCTCTCTCTCCCTCCCTCTCTCTCTCTCCCTCCCTCTCTCTCTCATCCCTCCCTCTTCCTCTCGTCCTTCTTCCCATCCTCTCGTCTCCCTCTCCTGCCCTCTCTCTACCCTCCCTTCTCTCTCTCCCCTTCTCTCTCTCTCCCTCCCTCTCGTCTCCGCTCCTCCTCTCTCCCTCCTCCTCTCCCTCTCCCTCTCTCGCCTCTCCGCCTCTCTCTCCTCTCTCTCTCTCTCTCTCTCACTTTTCCTCTCACTTGATAGTATTCTCTGTCAAACTAATGGAACACTAAACAAAGTATTGCACATTATAAATATCGCAGTAAACAACACGCTACTTGCTATCTTATTTTTCACTGTACATCGAAGCGAATTTTTTTCCATCATAGCAGCGTCATATCAATTATTCAGACTGATGTTGTGTGCAGCCCCCCCCCACCCCACCCTGATTCAATCAAAATCCATTCCAATGCACTTGCCACATGCTCTATTTTAAAATGCCTACTCACTTCACATTCGATTTAGAAAAAAAATAGTGGCTGGAGGCACTGAATTCCCCGGTAACAATTGTGTTTTCTGTTCTACTCAGAAATATGTACATCTTTATTACTTTTTCTATTTTCCTATTATAACATTTCAACCCTCAGAAGCTTCGTATTGAAGGAGGGAGAGAAAAAAACTTATCCAAGTATGAAATTTCTATTCACGTCTATTTGAATTCATAAAATATATTATTTTGTCTTCTTCCCTCTGTGTATTCGTGTTTTGATTTCCACTGTTCATTATAAATTTACGGTTGATTTATTTAGGATGGGTGGGAGTATTTCATTTCATATGAAACTGTTTCCTGAAGCAGAGTGTAAGAAGGTTGTAAGGAACCAAACGAACCGTTCATTGGAGTTATTAAAACAGATCGGCGAATCAACGACACATAATCTATCAAATTATGTCAGTTTTCGTTCACGAATCACCAAGAATCATCTTCAAACATTGACAATAATCTAAAATTATACAAATAACACTGGTCAACAAAAAAATTAACTTTTTTTATCTCAGAAAGAAAAATATGTGATTCTGATAGCATGTTTTCTCCTGAATTCAAATATGATATCGGGTTTTCTCTATCACGCAAGGTTCCCGATAGACTGGCATTTATGTTTTCAAACACTTTAATATTTTCTACATTCGTAAACAATATTCGAATATTCGGACTCACCTAGAAAGTAATAAATGACGATTTTCTGCTATATTTCGCCTGTGGAGAATCCCTCTTGATGGTCCAACAATAATCGGCCAGCATATTAGGTTTCCATTTGCCTTGATATCTCTTTCCCATAGCTGACATCTCCTCAGTTAGCTCATTTGGTTTTATTTTACAATGGACAAATGGACGAAAAAAGTTTATTAAAATATAATTATTTAAATCCATTATTTGAAATAAAAAAAACTGAGGGTGAAGGAGAAATACCGAATACATATTTGAAAACACGATAAAAAACTGCATTAAGTACAACTATTGGTACTCATGAGACAAACATGATGTTGACCAGTGTTATCAAACTATCCTTTAGTGGTCGAGATTCCATTAGAGAATTTGTTCCCCGTGAGGACTCGAGCCAGCACTTTCCCTGTACCTACGTAACAAGGCATGATGCTTTAAACTGCTGGGCTACGGCGTGGAACAAAACATTAATGAATTAGATAAATAATAGCAATAATAAGATAATAAAAGTATTAATAATTTTTTATTAAGAACTTTTTCAATACAGTAGTTATCCCACAATTCATTATAAATTTTACTCCTCCATAAATCCCAATTCTCTGCATCATTCTTTGTTAATCCTCTCCACTCCTTGAACCTACTGTTCTTTTGGTCTCCCCTTTCTTCTGTTGTCCTCTGCTTCATAAATAATAATAGTAATAACAGTAATAACAATAATAATAATAATAATAATAATAATAATAATAATATTTTTTTATTTGGGAATATTGCACAATACAGTGTTTCTCCTTCAACCCAAAGTGATTTGTTGCCAGAGGTTCCTGTCTAAAGCATCTTCTTCCCTCAAATCTCTAGCTTCCATACTTCTCCTCACTCCATCTATCCAACGTTCTCTAGGCCTGCCTCTTCACTTCTTCCATTAGCTTTACAAGTAAGGATCTTCTTTGGTATTCTATCTTCTTCCATTCTTATGAGGTGTCCATACCATTTCAAACGTTTTTCTTCTATTTTTCCTAATGTTTTTTTTTCAACTTGTATAATTTCCCTTATTGTGCTGTTTCTAACTTTATTCCTTCTTGAAATTCTTGTTGATCGCCTCCAAAAGTCCATTTCTACTGCTGACAGCTTGTTGGCACATGTTCGTGTCGAGTTGTTAATCCCCAAGTGGTGAATAGGGGAATTCTTCCCAGATACGGGTGGTATCGGAGAAATGAAATACCCGAGGCGAACCAAAACTAACAGCTACTGTATTGTAGTTCACTCTTGATTCACTAAAGGCTATAGGAAGACAATATTGATTACAAATTACCTGGTCCTCCAGGTTGGGAGGTGTAGCAATGGGCCAGCTCCTCATTCTACTGAAAAATATACAATGCTAAAAGACCTATAATAATAATAATAATAATAATAATAATAATAATAATAATAATAATAATAATAATAATAATAATAATAATAATAATAATAATAATAATAATAATAATTACTCACTGGCACTATGGAACCCGTAGGTTCATGGCCGCGCGGACATAAGCTCTCCATACATCCATATCCTGAGCTAATGTTTTCCGATCATTTCCTGTATAATCTACTTCCCTCAAATCATAGTTAGTGTTATTCTCCCACCTCATTCTTGGTCTACCAACTGGGCGTTTTCCCTCTGGCTTTCCTACAAGAAGCTTCCATGCAAGTCTTTCATTCTCCATACGTGCAACATGTCCTGTCCATCGCAGTCTACGAGACTTAACTGTTCTTATTATATCTGGCTTCCTATAAAGACCATGTAGTTCATTGTTATGTAGTCTTCTCCATTTACCTGTCTGTTCATCTCTTTGGTCCAAAAATTTTCCTAAGTACTTTATTCTCAAATACTTGTAATCTTCTTTCCTCCCTTAAAGTAAGAGTCCATGTTTCGCACCCATATAATATAACTGGTAGAATAATAGTTTTATTTATTTTCAGTTTAACGTTTTTTGAATGCATAATAGCACGCATTTCCAGAATTGAGCCTATGTTTCCTATTTGTGATTATTGTTCCTAGGTAATAATAATAATAATAATAATAATAATAATAATAATAATAATTAGATAAATCACCCTTGGATATAGTAATTTTACAGGAAGTTAGATGGCCAGGAGAAGGTAATATTTGACTTGTCAACAGAGGATAACCAGGCAAAGTTCTTAATCAGGTTAGATCTGCCCAACACAGCATCCTCCTGATCGTAAACTTTGATATCTTGGAATCCTTGATACCAAACTGACAAATATAATAGATTACAATCCGTTTAAGACGATGTGAGGTCTCTGCAGAGTAAGATCTGGGGCAGATACATTTTAACAGAAGAGAATCTCCTCGCGCAATCGTAGAAATGTTGTATGGAGCGAGATAGAAGTGCAGTATTGGACAAGAATACCTCCCAGATGCCGCCGTCTATTGTCTTCCACTTGGTTACATTTATCGTGGGTGGCGGTTTGTATTCTGCGTCATGCCAGATACTTGTCCGCGCATGCGTACTCTCTTATTTAAACAAAAAGAAATCACGTCACGTCATTTTCCCAAACCTTCTTTTTTCTGTCTCTAATATCCGATTACTTCACCTGGATTCTTACAGACCCAAATTACTGAGGACAAGAGTGTCCTATCTCTCTTGTGTGTCAATAATATCACAAGTAAGCAGAAATATCATAAACTAACATTCTAAGGAAACAGTCGAAAAATTAACAAAAATTAACTGTAAAAAATAACGTGGATTAATGGTGTTTAGAGCAGAATGATGGGAAAAAGGATTGAACGATGGAGATTGGAATGGCAGGAGAATAACAATAGATTAATTGGGCGTAAGTAGATTCCCGGGCAACGCCAAGTTATCAGCACGGGGTATCTAAATATAATTACCATATGCATTTATAATATGTTCCTTTTCTTCTTCTTCTTCTTCTTCTTCTTCTTCCTTTCATGTGATAGACCTAGCGATCTGTTACGGTCTCAATCCAACGTTTGAAGGGTCTGCCCAAAGATCTCTTGCCTGGTGGCTGGTAATTTAAGATTTGACGTGGTATTCTTGTTCTGTTCATTCTTCGTACGTGAGATTTCCAGTTGTTTCTGTATTTTTGTACATATTCCATGACTGATTCTGTTTGTAATTCTTTGAGAATCTCAGAATTCCTTTTATGGTCTGTTCTTGAGTAACCTGCAGTACGTCTCATAAATTTAATTTCTGCCGCAGTTAGTTTTTTTTTTGTTTTGTTACATAATCAACTAACATAAAATCATATTTCATTTGTTTAGGCATAGCAGCGCACGCCGAGTATTAGCTATTGTGTAATAAATAAGTTATTATGTAGAATTAGTATATGACTAGAAAATTAATAGAAGAATATGGTAAATGGGGATTAATTTTGAACGTGAAGAAAACAAAGTATGTATCAACTGGTGAACCAGAACAAAATTTAATTTTGGAAACTGGAGAAACAATAAAATATTGTAGTGAGATCACATATTTAGGAATTAAAATAAATAAAAATGGAAGTTATGAAGAGGAAATAAGAAATATAAATAATAAAAGAAAATTTGCAATTGCTTGCCTCAATGGAATATTGTGAGATAAAAAGATAAGTAATAAAAATAAAATGAATATATATCATACAATTGTTAAAAGCATCATTACTTATGGAGCAGAACTTTGGCCAATAACAACAAAAACAAATATATTTTGGCAACGGAAATAGATTTTATAAGAAGGGCAGCAAGAATTTCAAGAAGAGAAAAAAATTAGAAACTCAGTTATAAGGGAGAAAATGAAGATTGAAGACACTATTTTAGATTATATTAAAACTCAGCAATTAAGATGATACGGACATGTCCAGCGAATCGAAGAGGATCGGCTACCAAAATCTGTTTTGGAATGGAAATCTGAGGGAAAACGAGGCAGAGGAAGACCTAAAATTTCCTGGAGTCAGGGAATATATTTATACATGAAGGAGAAACATCTACAACCCGGAGATTGGATGGACCGACAAAATTGGCTGTTGGCAATCGGATGATGTCAAAGACATTAATCAACCGGTGATCCTTCTATATAGAATTAGCAGAAATGTTAGCATCAGATTCAATAGTAAATATTTAAAATATTCAGAAGGTAAAGGTAGTTACAGAAAACTTCTAATTGAGATTGGTCATGGAATGGAAAGTATATAAAATACCGTTACTGTAGTCGACAGGAGAAGAAGCATTGCAAAGGTAAACATATTGAAAGAAAAATAAAAACAGTATTAGTTAAAGAAGAACTCACCCACTAAGAACAACTCGCTCTACAAAACCATTACAAAGAGGTACATAGTGGTTCTGTGTTGTAGATGACAGCGCGATCCTTCAACACACAAATAGTAAAAATTGAGGAAATAGACTGGAACAGGTATTCATTTTTCACAATTTTATTTTCAAAAATAATTCTATATTTGACTAGCTCTCCACATATTCCTATCCCGAGCTAATGTTTTCCAATCATCCCCTCTATAATCTACTGCCTTCAAATTATGGTTAATGTATTCTCCCACCTCATTCTTGGTCTACCAACTGGGCGTTTTCCCTCTGTTTTTTTTCTAATAAAAAAACTTCCACTTTTTCACTCCCCATATGTGCTACATCGCAGTCTACGAGGCTTAATTTTTGTTATTATGTCTGGTTTCCTATGATGATCATGTAGCTCACTGTTATGTAGTTTTCTCAATTCACCTGTCTGTTCATCTCTCTTTGGTGCAAAACATTTCCTAAGAATTTTATTCTCAAATACTCACAATCTTCTTTCCTTCCGTAAAGTAAGAGTCCATGTTTCACTGTCATTCTACCAGTTATATTATGGATATATAATATAACTGGTAGAATGACAGTTTTATATATTTTCAGTTTAACGTTTTTTTTAAACGAGTTGGTACGACAAGAGTCCCTGTAATGCATTATAGCACGCATTTCCAAAATTGAGCCTATGTTTAATTTCTTTGTGCATCTCATTCCTATTTGTGATTATTGTTCCTAGGTATTTGAATTCAGCCACTTCCTCAAAATTTCCCTCATTTGTCCGTACTTAACATCAATATTACGTTTGTAATTTTTTAAAGTTAATGTTTAATTTATTTTGAATTTTGCAGGTGAACAACCAACATAGGGCGCCCACTGTGTCTTCTTTAAAAGGACGGATATTGCAGGGGTGAGTAAAATCTTAACCATTATTTGTTTTTATTAAGTCTATTATGTAGGATTAAATTGAAGGGCTTAGGGCAATAACATGATAAGCCACATATTGTTGTTTCTGAGATATAAGGATTTTATCATCATCATCACCATCATAGTACATTCACGAATTTAGGCCATTTGTTGACCTGTTTCGGCCTCAAGAGAAACACCATCCAGAAGTCTTTTGAGTGGACGTCCTGGTCTTCTTCTTCCTGCAGGTTGATATCTTAACATTTGTTTGGGTATTCTGTGATCTTCCATTCGATGAACATGTTGCATCCATCTTGACTTTTAAGGAGAAATTTTGTTTACTAAAGTTTCCATGTGTAATTCTTCTAAGATGTCTTCATTTTTTTGTGATCTAGTAGTGTGTATCCTGCAGTCTCTGTATATCCTTCTGTTTCAACGTCCATACTTCGCTACCATACAAAAGAGTTGGAAGAGCCAGTGTTTTATACACTTTTAGTCTTAAATGCTTTTGGACTAACTGTGGCTTGAAGATAGAATTTATTAAACCCAAAATTCTTTAAAATTTTACAATGTTTTTTATCAACATTTTTTAATTATAAGTTTTAAATACTAATTGTACAGTATTGTTGTTAATACATTGTGTGTCTCTATGTTTTAACTTACAAATGGTTTTATGGATATTTCAATACATTTATTTGCTATCATTGTAATAAATGACATTTCTTAACACAATGTGGCTTATCATGTTACTGCCCTAAGTCCCTCAATTGTTTAAATAGATGTATTTTGCAATTCCTCAATTGCAAACACAACTTATTGAATCAAGTATATGTGCTAGTTACGTAATATATATTCGTGCAATGATATCTTCTGCAATTAGATAATTGTACGATGTTATGCATCAACTGGCTAAACGCCATTAAAAATGATCTTTGATGCCATCTGTTGCACTGGCTCATGAAGTAAGTGTACGCACACTTTAAATATAACCTTATTATTAAAGAAAAATGTAAACGCCATCACTCCTATCAGAGATTCTGTGTTTTGAAACAAACAGCTATGAAACCAGATCTTCATAAATGCTAATCTAAATTTTTCATCATGCAGCTAAGCGCCGAATGTGAAATTGTAACAAATAAAATTTTATTTTTTAGTTTAATGGAGCGAAAGACCAACATAAAAGCTAACCGCGTAATTTAAGTAGTCTAATATGTGTGGACCAACCTAAAAACTTACCTAACACAATATATGCACTCTAACCTGTGAAATAATGCAACCCCTAAAAATAAATAGTAAGTACTGAAATTCTGAAGTATATGTGCAGAGTCAACCAGTACATACTCTATGTTGGCTGCACTGGTTATTCGTTAAAATCAATATGGCTGCCACGTCTTCATGCTCGTATGTAGTTAAATTATATCATAGAAATATTTATTGAAATAATCGTTTGAAAAAATGTAAAAATCATTGTAAATGGTGGGAAATAATTTGAAAAATTAAATCGTACCAATAAAATTTTACAGAAGTTTTTGAAGGAATTTAAAAAAAAAAAGTCGCGTTACTGGTTGAATAGAATAGTCACGGATAGATTTTCCTTTCACAATTCAAGGTTCAAGGACATATTACTACAAATTTTAGCTGATGATAACGTTCCACAACAATATATTACTAATATCTTCAACATCTATAAAGATAATTAAATCTCTGTTAAACAAGATGGCAAACTATCTTCTTGGGAAAACATCAACACTGGAGTAAGACAGGGATGTGGACTTTCACCGGTGCTTTTCATTATATACATGAATAAATTAATAAACAAATGGAGGAAAACACAACGAGGATATATACCCATCAATAGGAACCTCAAACTCGATGCTATTCTTTTTGCAGACGATTTAGCTCTTCTGGCACTTTCCGAAAATGATTTGCAATGATCAATTTATAATTTACAAAAAAAACAGCTGCCAAATTTAATATGGAAATATCAATTAACAAAACTAAAATTATGGCATTTCATGGGAAGGGCCCCGTACAAAGTAAAATTTGTCTCCAGAATAAAATTCTGGAGAGATCTAATCAATTTAAATATCTTGGATATTATCTCTCTATCTGGGATGAAAAGGATATCCCTGAAAAAGTTACTAGTTATAATAAAAGTTTAGGAATTATTAATCAAGTTATGAAACCATCCCTTGTACAAAAAAACACCAGATTACGTTTATATAACACTTTGGCTAGACCAGTGTTGACCTATGGTAGTGAAGCATGGGCACTAAAAAGACAGCATCATAAAAACAGAATAAAGGCTTGTGAAATGAGATTCATGCGCAGAACAGCGGGTTACACCAGATGGGATCGGAAAAGGAACACCGATATCTTAAAAGAATTGAAGACTACGCCAATTTTGGAATATATTAAACAGTACCAACTAAATTGGAAACACCATCTTGAACGAATGAGTTGAAATCGGATCCCCAAACCTGTTTATAATTATATACCAAGAGGACGAAGATCACTGGGCTGTCCTATGAAACGCTGGAGGGAAAATTTTCTATAGGATCGTAACAGGTCTTGGCCTAATACTTGTAAGGAAGAAGAAGAAGAAGAAGAAGAAGAAGAAGAATTTAAGGGCTCGGCTGTAAAACATGGTAACTGACAAATTTTTGAAAATTGAGTTGTAGGATGTAAACTGTAATATGTGAGTTCTTGAAGCATTTGTTGCAAGTCGTTTTTACATCCGTCAACAGATAGCAGATGTACTGTCACGGTAAATAATACTACATCCATCAAAATGCTTTCAGGAGTTCACATATCGCAATTTATAAGCTACAACTCAATTTTCAAGAATTTGTCAGTTACCATGTTTTACAGCCGAGCCCTTCAATTGATAACCGGTTGCACACTCTGTATCCCATGAGCATGATTTCTGATTCACTCTGTATAAAAAAAGAGTGAGTTAAAAAAGTCGTACGTTAGTTCCTGGTGTTTAATTACAAGTTGATGCTGCCTTCATCCCACCGCCTGATATATTACAGTGCATGTACTGCCAACCTCTTGATTGACTCTCGAACAGAGAATTCTTTACCATGAATGCCTACACCTTAACCAATTTAATAATTACACAGCCTTGAAATTACTTTATATTACAACTGGCGCTGTGTTAATCTTTATTGCTTCCACTTACAGTATTAGCAAACTGTATACCTATTTATTCATAAAGTAATTTCAATTTGATGAATAAAAATTACCTGGACACGTGAATTTAGTTTGCGGTCGTGTCACGTGTTCATTTCAGGTAGCCAATGTTATTATTTCTCGCAATTATTGCTGTAATTATCAGAGAAGATTTAATATAGTTTCTTAAAAATATTGCATTCGTCTGGAAAAGGCGCAGTGTATTGAATAAAATTAATATTCATGTCTATTTAACTCACTACAATTCACAAATATCTTTACATCAATTTATATAAATGCCAGAAAATACAATATGGAAATTAACACGAAAAATACAAAATGCTTAACAATATCAAAAGAACCAGTAAGATACAAATTAGAAGTGGAAAGAAAAATTATAGAACAAGTGTCAGAATTTAATTATTTAGGTGTATTAATAACAAACACTAAAAATTTAATAAAAGAAGTAAAGAAACAAGCTGATAAAGCAGCAGAAATATCAGGATATATGAAATATTTAATTTTTTGCGCAACAAACATATGTCAATAGAAAGCAAAATCCGCATATTCAAAACGATAGTTCGACCAGTTATCGTATATGGAGCAGAAACTAGGGCTGATACAACAAAAACTAAACAAATAATAAGCACATGCGAAATTAAAATCTTAAGAACTATTCAGTGGAAAATATTATTTGACAAAATACACAACACAAAAATTAGGGATAAATGCCATATCCAAGACATAACCAAATTTATTATAGATAGACGAAAATATTGGAAGGGTCATATAGAAAGAATGGCAGAAAACCGGCTCGCAAAAAGAGCTAAAGAAGATAGACCAATGGACGGGAGAAGAACAAGAGGAAGACCAGCCTAGGGATGGATAGACAGTGAATGCACATCCAAGACGTCTTCATCCGAGGAGTGATTTGGGAAATAAACAGGATGAAAATCCTACAAATTAAGTTTAAGAAGAAGAAGAGGAAGAACTCATGCCCCAAATGGTAGTCAGTGACCAATCACGTTTCAATGAATTTTGTTTAACATCCAATGACAGTCGTGTTTCACCTTGCTCTTTATCGATTTCTCTTTATCAGCTCCTGCTCTTGCGATAAAGAAAGCTCCTCCTTTTTAATATTCTGAACAGTTCATAGCATTGTTTTTCTCAAACGAATACTTGAATATAGCAAATAATAAGCATATTGTAACGTTAAAAGATTCCGAGCTATGTGGCCGTGGTCTGTAACTGGTGTTTCTTCCAGAAGTTTCTCCCTCAACTGCGGAGAGCATCTTCAGTGGCGAGTGCTTCCAGGTGGTGTTCCCTGGTCGTAGACTCGATTCATTCACAGTCGAATCTACGACCAGGGAACACCATCTAAAAACACTCGTCTCTTAAGATGCCCTCCGCAGTTGAGGGAGAAACGTTTGGAAGAAACATCAGTTACAAACCACGGCCACATAGCTCGGAATCTTTTAATATTATGATTACCGTCCGTGAAACCCTGCATTCAACAACGAACAGATTCCTTGATTTTACTGAGTTGTTTACTAATGTGGCAAGATGTAATAGACTCATAAGTACTAAAACGTACCATTAATAGTAATAACTGGAAGGCGCACAAAACGTTCACACGAGTCTATTACCAACATAGAAAGCCAAACGAATGGTACCTACCCTTCTAAGCTATAATCAATAACATATACACTCGGAGTGGGGATGGCGACTTATGGGAGGAGTCATCGCCCTTATAAGGCGAGGACGCGTGTGAAAACACTCTCACGCTCCTACGTTCTGCAATAGTCAAGCTCTTCAGTAAATGTTCGCGAAGGTGGTATTAAAACACGTGGGCGGAATTAATTCATCAACTCCACTCCGAGTTAGTTAAGTATCAAACATTGTAAATATACAATTGTACACACAAATTTATCCAATAAACTGAAATAATAAGTGTATAATTTAAACATCCCTGAGTGATCAAATTCTGCCCTGAGCGAACCGGCACACTAAAAAATAAATGAATAACCTATAATGTTGGTTATAACATACAGTTTGATGTGTTTCATTATTTCTCCACCAGGATACATTCTTGCAATATTGCGATCTTATTTGGCAATAAATAATATGATCAAGTTGCAGTGAATATACATAACCTGACATTTTTTGTTTTCAAGCATAGCTATTTACATTAAATATATACATATTTTAAAATAACTATATTTAAATAATGATTTGTGAGTAAACAGCTTAATTTGATTCGTTAAATAGTCCTAACAAATGCCACTCTTCATTTCCAAATTCTGTAGATAAATTCACTCCTCACTTGATGACTCGTGAATGTATCGATAATTTGGAAATCACTCGTGGCGTTACTTATGAAAATCATATAAAACTTTGATAGTTTTATCATCTTCATCATAAGCAAATCAGTTCTAGGCCACGTGACCTGTGACGGTAAACCTAACGAAGATGATCTTGATCTTCCCTCCGATGTCTTGGTCTTCCTTGGTCGCTGTGTTAAGTTGGAGAATATTCGAACGCCAATTTTGGAAGTCTATCTATTTCCATTCTTCCCAGATGATTTTTCCATTCTTGTTCAACTAAACGTGTTACTCCAAGATTTTCTCTGATAATAGTGCTCCTTTGGTGATCCAGTCTGTTAATTCCTAACAATGAATGCAAGAAGCGCATTTAGCTTACTTTAAGTTTATGAGAATTTATTTTATTTAGTGAATAAATATTCATTGGGAATATAATGTCTAATCCTATAAAAACCTCAAAGGGATTGGAACAAGGGTGCAGTCTATCACCAATTTTATTTAATATTTATGTAGAATTTATATTAACGAAATGGAAACAAAGCTGCAAAGGTATGGGGATCCCAATAGGCAATAGATTTTTGCTGACATTACAATTTGCCGATGATCAACTGGTTTTAGCGCAAGACAAATTTGATATGGAATTCATGATAAAAAGGTTGCAAAACACATATGAATCATGGGGTCTCAAAGTAAATTTACAAAAAAACAGAATATCTGGCAATAAATAGCAATGAAAGAGAAAATTTAATATTGGAAGAAGGAATCCAAATAAAGCAAGTGAAACAAACTAAATATTTGGGAATGATTATGGATAACATCGAAGGTATAATAAGCAAAGAGAACATAAAACATAGAATTGAATTGAGTAGCAAAATACTATCATCGTTAAATTCCATATGGTGGGATAAGCATATTTGGAAAGACACACAAAAAAATATATTGGTAAAACATTGGTGGAATCTGTTGCAATGTATGGAAGTGAGGTATGGACAATCAATAAGTACTACAAGAATAGACTAATAGCTCTAGAAATGGATTATTTACGCAGAAGTGCCAGAAAGTCAAAATTACAACATGTCACAAATAAGGAAATTAGAAACATAATGGAAGCAGAAGAAAGCATAATTGAAAGAATTGAGGAGAAGGAATTAAAGTGGTTAGGACATGTTTTAAGAATGGAAGATGAGCGATGGCCGAAACAACTATATGAATGGCATCCGAACAGAAAGAAGAAAAGAGGAAGACCAAGGTTAACATGGAAGGAAAACATGAAGACAGTAATGCAAGCTAGAGGGCTAAGCATCGAAGATGCCCAAGACCGTAGGCTTTGGAGGTTTGGCACGGGAAGACGGCAGCAGCTGTAAAAACCCGAAGATATATATATATATATATATATATATATATATATATATTATATACACACACACACATCAATTGAAAGATAAAATCAAAGAATATAGAAAGAAATGGTTTAGACATGTAGAAAGTATGAATGTAACAAGATTGTCAAAAGCAGCATTCAACTACAAGCCAAAAGGTTCAAGGTATATAGGAAGGCCAGTGAGATGATGGGCAGAACAACTGTGAGGCGAAACAGGCACTTTTTGCCTAGCCCGTGAAGTGAAGAAGAAGAAGAAAACACTAAGACAGATAATAATTAATTCCTTTATGACTTAACATTCATCGGATTGTAAGAAGAATTAACAGTGATGACATCAGCTACACAATTCCTTGCTTTCACCCTTTGCCCATTTCAAAACTCACTAATTCTCTCTGTCGTCTCCCTTGAACTCGATTTCAACCCTTCGCTCCCTCAAATAACACTTACTCCCGCTAAAGAAACATTTTACCGTCTTACCGCAGCTTCTGGGATAAAGAGATTTCGTTCTGACCCCTTTACGACATTCAAAGTTCCGCAGATGAACTTAGTTAAAATGACGCATTCAAACTCCAAACATAAAAATAATAAGTTTAAGACATTATGAAATAAATCACTGTTCATAATTTGTTAAATAAACGTTACTTTGCATCACACAATGTATATTTTCCATCGTCATCATCATCATCATCATCATCATCAAGGATTAGACCTGCTGGTCTGTCCCGATCTCATGCTAGAATTGGTCTATCCATCTTTTACTGGGTCTTCCAACATTTCTTCGTCCTAGTGGTTCGTAATGAAGAATCTGTTTTGGAATTCTATTTTTATCCATTCTATTGATGTAGTCCATCCATTCATCTCTGTATTGTGTAATTCTATCAAATAGTTAGAATATATTCAGTTCTCTTCGTATATCCTCACTTCGCCTTTAATCCATTATTGACGATTATATTCTTCGTTCCTGGTTTTTGGTTAACCTTTACACTGCTACGAACGGGTATATCCGTTGGCAAAGAAAATGCTTGCTGTGCTATGTGTGTGTATATCCATTCTCAACTCCAAACGCCTGCTAGTTATATAATACGTATTGCATTGCTTTCAAACTAAGCAGGCATATACTGCCATCTCTTAGGAACCTAAATAAACTTTTTCCATATTTCTCCCTGCATTGAGCAAGGAGGGTTTTAAAGGCTGCAAATATCTCAGCAGTGAAAAGGTTAAGATCCAGTGTTCCGAATCATACAGCAGTGTTGCAAATAATGAACAGATTCCTTCGAACTACACATTTGATAATTATATCTTCAATAATTGTGTTTTTAAATAATGATTTTACTGAGTTGTTTACTAAAAAATAATTTAATTACTGTAATGTTGCTTATAACATACAGTTTGATATGTTTCATTTTTCTTTCTCCACTGGGTGAATTCTTACAATATGCTACCCTATTTGGCAACAAATAATATGATCCAGTTGCAGTGGATGGACAAATGAAACATAACCAATCATTTCTGATTTGTTTTCAAACATCGCCGTTTACATTAAATATATAAATATTTTAAAATAACTATATTTAAACAATGATTTGTGAGTAACAGCTTAATTGTATTCGATAAATAGTCCTAAAAAATGCCACTCTTCATTTCCAAATGCTCTAGATAAATTGGAAATCACTCGTGGCATTACTTATGATAAACATAAGTAACTAACTAACTAACTCACTGGCACTATCGAACCCGTAGGTTCATGGTCGCGCGAACATAAGCACTGCATACATCTCTATCCTGAGTTAAAGTTTTCCAATCATTCTCTGTATAATCTACTTCCCTCAAATCATAGTTAATGTTATTCTCCCACCTCATTCTTGGTCTACCAACTGGGCGTTTTACAACTGGTTTTCCTACAAGAAGTCGTCATGCACGTCTTTCCCCGTTCACGCAACATGTTCTGCTCATTGCAGTGTACGCGACTTCACTGTTCTTATTATATCTGGCTTACTTATGATAAACACAACAACAACAACAACAATGATGATAATAATAATAATAATAATAATAATAATGTAAAAATAAAGTGATCCCACTACAGGCCTCAGGAGGGGTAGTAGGAGGTTAAGGCTCCCACTTTTTCTAGACACTCGGCACTTGATGTCAGCCGGGTTGTCAGCCCTGCGTGACGGCCGCCTTTACTCCCAGAACAGGAGTCCGGTACACATTTCCCTTAGAGGCTGACTCGACATCAGGACCATAGTGTTGCCATAGGATTTGGGTCAGTTTAAAAAATCATGACCCTACCGGGACTCGAACCCTCGACCTTCCGCCTTGTAGCGCAGTGCCTTTAACCACTACGCTACGGCGTGCCCCAATAATAATAATAATAATAATAATAATAATAATAATAATAATAATAATAATAATAATAATAATAACAATAATAATAATAATAATAATAATCTTATCCAAACAAATATTAAGCCTATAGGCCTGTTAAGATCTCGCTGATGAATTTTGTATCCAGCGTTTCCTTGGACGCCCTAGATATGTCTTCTCTGTTGGATAATGACGAAGAATGACCTTGGGAACTCTATCTGAACTCATTCATCCATATTCTGTGTATCTATGTATGTATTCAATGACCGGTTCTAAACGTAGTTCCTTCAAGATATCATCATTGTGTTTGTGATCCCGTTTGGTATATCCTGCTGTATACCTCATGAATCTCATTTCACTACAAGTTATTATTATTATTATTATTATTATTATTATTATTATTATTATTATTATTATTATTATTATTATTATTATTATTATTCCCAAGAAAATGTTATGGGAAACTTTAGACGATTCCAACATTACCAAAAAATTAGTAGAAGCTATAAAAGCATTATACAAAGGATCTATTTCGAAAATAAAAGTTGGAAATCATATAACGAAGGGATTTACTATTACAAAAGGTTTAAGGCAAGGTTGCAGTTTATCTCCAACTCTATTTAAAATTTATCTCGAAAGAGTACTAAGAGACTGGAGGAAAAAATGTCAAAAAATGGGCAAACCTATCCAAAATACACATGTATATTCATTAAATTTTGCAGATGACCAGGTATTAATAGCACAGGACCACGATGACATAGAATATATGGCTAAAAAACTAAAAGAAAAATATGAAAAATGGGGACTTTATACAAACATTGAGAAAACTAAATACCTGTGTATAGGAGAAGAAATGGAAAATATAAATTTCAACAATGGAGAAGAACTAAAACCTAGTATTGAATGCACTTATTTAGGAACAAAATTAGACCATTCAGGCGATAACACAGTGGAAATTAAAAATAGAATCGCACAAACAAAACAAGCAATAAATGCTTTAAACTCTGTTTGGTGGAGCAAAAATACTACAAAAAATAGAAAATTACAAATATATCAAACCATAATTCAGAGCATTTTAACATATGGTGCTGAAGTCTGGCAAATTCATACCAGGGAAATGAAAAGAATTTTAAGTAGAGAAATGGATGTTTTAAGAAGATCAGCTGGAAAATCTAGAATGGATAGAATACGAAATAAAGAAATAAGGGAAATTATGGGTGTACAAGAGGAGCCGGACATCATAGACATTATAGAAAAGAAAAGGTTGCAGTGGTATGGTCATGTCAAACGAATGCCAGAGCAAAGATTGCCTAAAATTGTTATGGAATGGATCCCAATGGAAAGGAGGAAGAAAGGAAGACCAAAGAAAACTTGGATAGAAGGGGTACAAGCAGCTATGAATATCAGAGGAATGGAGGAAGATCAATGGATGGATAGAGAGGAATGGCGTTTGGTTTCCGGAAGACGGCGGCAGCTGCCATGATACCGGATTATTATTATTATTATTATATTATTATTATTATTATTATTATTATTATTATTATTATTATTGTTATAGCTTTATTTTACCTGACAGAGTTATGGCCTTAAGTTCTTGTCTACCACTCAACCAGGTTAAAAAATAGAAAAAATATTCTTACATCTAAATTACAATAAACATAAATATGCATGGTACGTCTATAATATAATTATTATTTATAAAATATTTGATTCAATCTAGATTTAACGATTGAAATACAAATGTACAAAATATGGCCTACCCAATCCATAGACTTGATAACAGTTTTCATTGGCACTAACTGAAAAGCGGAATTCCCTAAAACAAGTGTGTCGTTTTAGAAGCATGGTTTTTCGTTTAGATATCATATATATCGCTTTAGCACTGAGAAGTGAAAGAGTACCTCTGGAGAAAGAAGAGGCTAGAACGGTGTTGACTGCCTGTTCCAGAGACCAATCTCTTAATCTGTTTTCCCCTTCCTCTACGTATTTTATCTTAATGTATTCCTTCTTCTCTCACTCGCACAAAATTTTAATCTTTCCTCTCCCTCTTCCCTTTCATCAAATATTCTCGTCTCTCTCGCATAGAGAGTAAGTTTTTTCTAAGTATTGCTAATGCAGAGTTGAAAATGCTTTATGTAGACGGGAGATCATTTCTTCAGCAAAACATTGTTAACCTTATGGAAAACGCTGCTGCAGCGCCGTATTGTAATTTTATTGCGGAAAACAGATCCACAAGTCCTACAAAAGCCTTAATGCGTTTCATAGCGGCTGCTGCTCTCTGCTAGAAAATGTTTTTATGAAAAGGAAATATTTAAATAAGTTATCACAGACTCTTTCATAATTTGAATATTGCCCTAATTAAATCATAGGAAAAAGTAAAAAGTACGATAATTAAAAAAAATTGCATTCAGCAGGGTAGGGACGAGAAACACAAGGCCAACAGTCACACACTATTGAGTAACACCAAGAAATTGGGACTGGAAGTAAATATCAATAAAACTAAATATACGGTCACACGTAGAAATATATTGTATAAGGGAAATGGACAGCTAATGACAAATGAGGGACATTTTGAGGAAGTGGTTGAATTCAAATACCTAGGAACAATAATCACAAATAGCAATGAGATGCAGAAAGAAATTAAACATAGGCTCAATTCTGGAAATGCGTGCTATTATGTATTGCAGAGACTCTTGACGTCCTAACTCCTTTCAAAACACTTTAAACTGAAAATATATAAAACTGTTATCCTACCAGTTATATTACATGGATGTGAAACATGGACTCTTACTTTAAGAGAGGAAAGGAGATTACAAGTATTTGGGAATGAAGTACTTAGGAAAATTTTTGGACCAAAGAGAGATGAACAGACAGGTGAATGGAGAAGACTACATAAAAATGAACTAGATGGTCTTTATAGGAAGCCAGATATAATAACAGTTAAGTCTCGTAAACTGCGATGGACAGGACATGTAGCACGTATGGGGAGACTTGCATGGAAGCTTCTTGTAGGAAAACCAGAAGCAAATGCCTAGTTGGTAGACCAAGAATGATGTGGGAGAATAACATTAACCATGATTTGATGGAAGTAGATTATACATGGGATGATTGCAAAACCTTAGCTCAGGTTAGGGATGTATGGAGAGGTTATGTCCGGGCGGCCATGAACTTACGGGTTCCATAGTGCCAATGAGTTGGTTAAGCAGGAAGGCACTAGGGAAGTGTCAACCATTCTATGGCGAAACCTGCCTTAAAATGGCTGCCGGAGAAGCGATCCGATCCGATTTACTAAAGCCGTGTTTCACAAAGTCAATAAAAAACTCAAATCATCAATTAAAAAGTTAAGAGTCTTTATTCAATATTAAGTCTGGATAATGGTATCGTTGCTACTGAAACGCGCTGATTCTTTTAACTTTTTTAATTAGTGATTTGTGTTTTTATTGACTTTTTGTGATACAGATTTATCACAAGTAATGCCAGGAGCGATTTCCAAATCATCTATAAATTCACGAGTCACGAAGTGACGTGTAAAGTGGACCCAGTTCCTCGTGGAGAGTCCACATTAACAGAATTCCTTTGTTATGTTTAATTATTTTATACAGCAGCCATGTCATATAATATCAAACCAAACCCGTCAGTATATTAAAACAGCATCTACATAATATAGTATATTTAGGAGTTTTTTTTTAATTATAACATTCAATGGCAGAAATTAAGAATTGATTCCTAGCTTGGAAAACTTTTAAAATGATCATTTACATAAACATCACAAATAAACCCTTCTTCGCACAAAGAATAAAATAAACTGGCCTTGAACACGTCGACGTTGATGAGGGGAAGAAATTAAAATAGTTTCTGTTCGAGGGCAGCACCAATTAAAAAATAATAGAGATTGAAAAAAATAAATAAAAAATAAAAAAAATAAAAAAATGTGTTGCATAGTTACAGTTGTTATGTACTGTAATAACAACATTCATTAATTTGTCCCGCGCCGTAGCCGAGCGGTTAAGGTAGGAAGCCTTGGCGCAGAGCTACGGGACTTGCGCTGGTTCGAGTCTCCATGGGGGAAGAAATTTGCTCATGGTACTTCGGCCAGTATGGGACCGGTGCCCACCCAGCATCGTGAGGCAATTCGGTAACTACAATAAGTAGTGGCTCCAGGTTGAGGAACCAGCTATAACGGCTGGGGGACTCGACATGCTAACCACATGTCACCCCTACACTGGCTGTTGATCATCTACCTCTGTGATTGACACATGTGGATGTGAAGGGCCAGCAGCCGGCTGGTAAAAGGGTAACCGCTGAAAAGTGGAAAAACCTCAATCGGATCGGATTAATTTGTTATCACGTCTGAAGAAGGTATAAAGTACTGAAAAAGCTGTAACTAAAATATATTTTAATAAATATGAAAATCACATAAAACTTTAAGTTTTGCTTTTATTTAATTAAATAAGTTATGAATTTTCATCAAGTAAACACCAATTCAATGGATTAATTAAAAAAGGCATTAAAGGGTCCACTTAAACCGAAGGGTCCAGATTACCCGAACTTCATCTATATATGAAGACATGAATATAATGTCTGCTAAATAAGATCTGCGATCTGTATTTTTTACGAGAACTGGCATAATAGCTTCAATCCTTCGGAATTTCCTAAAATTATTTAAAATTATTTTGAAAGAAATTTTATAAAATGTCGAAGTTTTAATACTTGGATCTGTGGAAGCAGCTGTAGACATTATTTTAATAATGAATTGATTGCAAAAAAATACTGTTTTTTTTTTAAAATGGGTGTTTCTCAAGATTGTGGATGTCTCAGTGTTCATGTTGTTTCATTTAAGAACACTTTTTATTTTCACGAAGTAGATGGAAGCACTAAACAGGAATCAAGCCTATAGAAACAATCAGCGTTGTTTTGCTTCTAGTGAGGTAAGTCGTGTTTTGTTTGACGTTTTTAATGGAGTTAATTATTTTCTTTCTGCAAATAAACTTAGTGTTGAAATTGTTACAAACCATGAAATTCCATTACGATTCTTCTCGACTGAAACATTTTCACGAAAGACTGAAGAGGCCCTGATACCTAACAACAATGTTGCAAGAGAAACCTTGTTCTAAAATGTCCATAGTAATTATTATTTATTTTTATTTATTTATTTTATCCTGGTGGAGTTAAGGCCATGTGACCTTCTCTTCCACTCACCAGGACAAACATATGTTACATCAGAATATAACAATCACAATTAACTCTAATATTAAATACTAAATAAAGATTTGATCAAAAAGATAATCTGTGTTAGATAACGATCTATAATGCAACCAGTTAATGTTAGTTAAAATTAAGACTAAAACTAATAATAAAATGTATTCAAGCAGATAAATTATATTGTCGGTAGACTGTCCCTGTCTAATGTACACAAAAAACAAAGAAAAAATAATGAGATATAGAAAACTAATTTTGCGATTATACAATATTTAAACAAATGACAATATTTCTTAATCTTGATATTATTTTCATAAATAATTAAATTTATTAACTGTTAAAAGAATACTATCAGTGAGGTGTATAAGTTACTTTATTATTAAGTAATTCTTTAGTTTGTTTTGAAGGATGTTATAGTCTGACAGTCTCTGACATAGGGCGGAAGGAAATTCCATGTTTTGGCAAGTGAGACCGTAAAAGATAATGAATAATATGCAGTGTGATGAGGAGGGATATAAAGGACAATGTGCTGATGGGATCAAGTGTCAAGATTATGTGTGTCGGATAGTCTGATGAAGCGGCGTGATAAATAATTAGGCGATGATGTGTGAAGTATTTTATAGAGAAGGGGTAGGGAATGGTCAGTCCTACGATCTCTTAGACGATAATATTGTTCCAGGGACGGTGTAACGTGGTCAAATTTGCGAATACCATAAATAAAACATGTTTATATAAAAATTGATCTTTACAAGAATTTAATATAAATGCCAGAAAATACAATATGTAAATTAACACGAATAAGATAAAAATGCTTAACAATATCAAAAGAACCAGTTAGATGCATATTAGAAGCGGAAAGAAAAATTATAGAACAAGTGTCATAATTTAATTATATAGGTGTATTAATAACAAACACTGAAAATCTAATAAAAGAAGTAAAGAAACAAGCAGATAAAGCAGCACAAATATCAGGATCTATGAAAGATTTAATTTGGCGCAACAAACATATGTCAATAGAAAGCAAAATCCGCATAGGCCTATAGAAAACGATAGTTCGACCAGTTATCGTATATGGAGCAGAAACTAGGGCTGATACAACGAAAACTAAACAAATAATAGGCACATCTGAAATGAAGATCGTAAGAACTATTCTGGGGAAAACATTATTTGATAAGATACACAACACAGACATTAGGGACAAATGTCATATTCAAGACATAACCAAATTTATTATAGATAGACGAAAATATTGGAAAGGTAATATAGAAAGAATGGAAGACAATGGACTTGCAAAAAGAGCTAAAGAAGATAGACCAATGGACGGGAGAAGAACAAGAGGAAGACCAGCCAAGAGATGGATAGACAGTGGCTCACATCCAATACGTCTTTCTCCGAGGAGAGATTTGGAAAATAAACAGATGAAAATCCTATAACTAAAGAATACGAAGACACATTTATTCTCGCAAAACTCGGGAAATTTGACACAACTTTTCATTCCAATGTGCGAGAGTTTTTATAGTAAAACTTATTCTCTTTAACCATCAGTTGTAGAAGTTCATCTGAAACGAAAATTTAAAAATCGGGTCGTCGGTCTCAGTTTTTGATGTTTCTTATGGAAAATAAGTATTATGAAACGATGTATCCAAAATTCAACGGGATCCGTCATTGTAACTAGAGATTTTCCTGGAATTGAAAGTTACTCCAGCAACCGCCATGTTTGGTTCGTCGCGATGCATACATTAGCGATTGAATTAACCCTTGAACTGGCTGTGTGTCTTATAAGATACATTCGTTTAATAATTAGAGTCTTAGATCTGCTGAAATGAGATACCTTCGGAGGACTTCTGGATGGTTTCACAACAAAACTCAGTATATGCTATTAAATAGGGATTTATCTGAAATCCGAATTAAAAATTCACTCTAGCAACCGCCATGTTTGTCATTTACTAGATGGGAAGATTCATTAAATCCCACTTGATGTGATAACAGGTCAAAAGACCTAATTTCATGAAGTAGAAGAAGGAGAATGTATTTAAAAAATTAAATAGAATTCCTCTATAAAATATGGAGGGTGACAATGCTTGTGCACATTATATATGCAACCTCCGTAAATCAGACCACATAACTGCTATTGGAAAACAGGTGAAATATTCATTTGCCCCTGCTTCTTACAAAATACTTTGTCCACCTCATCATCCCTTCATATTCCTACTGGCACATCTTCCCATCATAACTTAACTCTAGCTGTACCTCTACATCGAACATCTTATTCTTCCTAATCCTTCCTTGTTTGAGCTGCTCGCCTCTGCAATACCTTCCCCTCTTATATGAAGGACTGCCCGACTCAAAAAGGTTAAAAAAAATCTTACTAAATATTTTCCTCAACTTTTATAAGATTCATGATGTGTTCCGTTGAGGTTTATTCAAAATTAATATAAAATTATAGAATATTCACCTGAAAGGTCCGTCTCCTCAACTTAATTATCATTTAACTGTAGCGCTTTCGGGACTTGTCCCATCATCGGCAGGATTCAAAACTGGTGTTTCACTGAAGATCTGGTAGAGGGGGTTGCATGTATTGGGTTCGTTTTCGTTTATCAGGCTGTCGTTGTGAGCTGCTTTCATGATTTCCATCTCTTCGAGTACGTTTATCTTCGCTGGATTATTTTCTCTGTGCATTACTGTTAGGGTGTTTTCAATATTGAAAATAATCCAGCGAAGATAAACGTACTCGAAGAGATGGAAATCATGAAAGCAGCTCACAACGACAGCCTGATAAACGAAAACGAACCCAATACATGCAACCCCCTCTACCAGATCTTCAGTGAAACACCAGTTTTGAATCCTGCCGATGATGGGACAAGTCCCGAAAGCGCTACAGTTAAATGATAATTAAGTTGAGGAGACGGACCTTTCAGGTGAATATTCTATAATTTTATATTAAATATTTTCCTATATAATATGGTATATAAACATGTCATAAGTATGTATTTATTCTATTATATTTTGCACTTCCTTTATCAGGCCAATTATTTAATCAAATTTTAAGTTATTATTGTTTATATTTTTATTTTCTTGTTGATTCCTTGTTATGTGTACATTGTGTAGCCTAGTTCCTGTCATATAGACTATTATTAATCAAGTTGTGATAATTCATAATTGTTAATATCTGTGTAATTTAACCTGGTGACGTGGAAGAGAACACCTTACTGTCTTAACTACATCAGGTAAAATAAAACATTGCTATTATTCCTCTATTTTTAATTACATTCTTATCACTGTGTTTCTAATTTTGTCTTTTCTTGTTTTGCCTAAAACAAATTATCTTTAACAAATTTCATTTTCCATAAATTTAATTTTACTGTGTCTTTGTTTTTGTCTAAGCGTATGGTCCTTGTAAATAAATTATCTTAATAGATTTTTATAGACGTAATTTCAACGTTTATTTTTAATTTTTTTTCTTCATAACTCCTTGACTAAAAAATAAAAATTTTATGATTTTTTAAAAATTTGATTAAAGGTGTTGGATCTTTGGGTATTCAAAAGTTGTAGAGATTAATGACAAAAATGCCCAAGAAAATAAAAGTCCAAATGATTTGCAAAAAGAGATTGTAGTAAAAAATTGAAACAAGAAAAACAGTGAAAATTATTCGTTTAGGAGAAACTTCTTAAAACGTATGAACAAATGAACTATTTATTGTTTATTAATGATGGCACAGATTGTTGAGGCTAACATAATTGTAATGATGAGAGATGTTTAGCCATGCTCCACAAGGTGCGAACAATCATGGTTGAAAGATTGTTTTTGCATTCCTGGCAAACCAACGAGAATTAGATAGAATACTTTCTCACACCAGCGTGACCAATGCAAAGTATTTAGAAACCAATGGACCATTCAGCTCAATTTTTGTCTAACTCGATGCACGGGTAGTAATATTACAAGGTCACTCGCATCTTCTTCACAGCATCCGTAATCCAGCTTTTGCAACAGGTACCGCATCTCTACACTCTTAGAAATCACCTTCAGTGCTCAAGTGGAAATGGCATTAAATCTGTGTTTGGTTCTTCTGAGCACAAGCTTAATAATAATGATGATGATGATGATGTTAATAATGATAATACTGATGATAATAATGATAATAATAATGATGATAATGATAATAAAAATGTTAATAATAATAATTATTATTATTACTATTATAATGATAATGATAATAATAATAATGATAATGATGATAATAATGATAATAATAATAATCATAATGATGTTTATAATAATGTAATGATATTTCAATTCCTTCTGGATTTTTTCATGTTGAGACTTGAAAGTAGTTTTGAAGTTCCTTAGGACAGGTTACTGGCCCGACGCTAAGTAGTTCAGTGGTAGGGCTGCTACCTTTTAGTCTCTGGACAGACATTAGGATACCGCATTTACTCAGTACCCGATGGAACGGTTATACCGCCGTGACTCGGTCCTCAGAGCCTCGTTTGTGAAAACGGGTTGTACCACGAGAAGGTGAGGATGAGAATTGGGTAGGAGAGGTTATACACACGTCACTACCCCTTACAACCCAAACAAATGTTAAGATATCAACCTGCAGGAAGAAGAAGACCAGGACGTCCACTCAAAAGACTTTTGGATGGTGTTTCTCTTGAGACCGAAACAGGTCAACAAATGGCCTAAATTCGTGAATGTACTATGATGATGATGATGTAATGATAGTGATAATAATGATAATAATAATGATAATTATAATAATGATGATGATGATAATGATGATTATAATAATAATGATAATAATAATAATGATAATTATAATAATAATAATATTTTTATCCAAACAAATATTAAGCCTATAGGCCTGTTAAGATCTCGCTGATGAATTTTGTATCCAGCGTTTCTTTGGACGGCCTAGAGATGTCTTCCCTGTTGGACAATAACGAAGCATGACCTTGGGAACTCTATCTGAACTCATTCATCCAGTTGTTGTGGTATCTATGTATGTATTCAATGACCGGTTCTAAACGTAGTTCCTTCAAGATATCATCATTGCGTTTGGTACATCCTGCTGTATATCTCATGAATCTCATTTCACTACACGTTATCCTGCTCTCTTCTCCTTTCTTCAAAGTCCATGCCTCACTGCCGTAGCAAAGTGCAGATCTTGCTAAGGTTTTGTATAACCGTTCTCTGGTATCTCTCTGGACTAGCGAACGTTTCATTACTGAATTTATTATTCCCGTGGTTTTATTAAAATTGATAATTTTATTTGCTATAATAATAATAATAATAATAATAATAATAATAATAATAATAATAATAATAATAATAATGATGATGATGATGATGATGATGATGATGATGATGATGATGATGATGATGATGATGATGATGATGATGATGATGATGATGATGATGATGATGATGATGATGATGATGATGATGATGATGATGATGATGATGATGACGATGGCGATGACGATGATGATGATAATAATAATAATAATTTTGAGGAAGTGGCTGAATTCAAATCCTAGGAACAATAATCACAAATAGGAATGAGATGCACAAAGACATTAAACATAGGCTCAATTCTGGAAATACATGCTATTATGTATTACAGAGACTCTTGTCTTCCCAACTCCTTTCAAAAAACGTTAAACTGAAAATATATAAAACCGTAATTCTTGCAGTTATTATATATATATTATGGATGCAAAATAAGGGCTCTTACTTTAAGGGAGGAGAAAATATTACGAGTATTTGAGAATAAAGTTCTTACTAACATTATTGCACCAAAGACAGATGAACAGAGAGGTGAATGGAGAAGACTTCATAACAGTGCATTACATTATCTTTATTGGAAGCCAGATAGAGTAAGAATAGTTAAATCTCATAGACTGCGATGTTCAGGACATTTGGCACGAATGGGGAATGAAAGATGGGCATTAGAATTCCAACAGGAAATCCAGAGGAAAATACCCATGAAGTATTCTAAGAATAAATTAACCGTAGTATGAGGGAGGAAAATGATACAGGACACGATTGGAAAACTTCGTTACAGGATAGGGATGTATGGAGAGATTATGAACATACGCGTTGGATTGTGCCAGTGACTTAGTTAGCTAGTTAATAAGGATCTAATTTACACTTGAATTTTTTTCAAGTTCGAAAATCTTCAAACTCGAGACATAAAAAGTCTCTGCCGCAATACATATCTCTAGCATTTTTCTATCCTAAAGAATCCATGGACCCCACCAGAGTTCGAACTCGTGACCCACGGGACCAGAGGCTAGGAACATATCACCTAGAACACCGGAAATCATATTATTATACATACATATCATCATCATCATCATCATCCTGTATCATGACAGCTGCCGCCGCTTTCAGAAATCAAACGCCATTCCCCTCTATCCATCCATTGATCTTCCTCTAATCCTCTGATAATCATAGCTGCTTGCACACCTTCTATCCAGATTTTCTTTGGTCTTCCTTTCTTCGTCCTTTCTATTGGGATCCATTCTATAATAATTTTAGGCAATCTTTCGCTCTGGCATTCTTTTGACATGGCCATACCACTGTAATCTTTTGTTTTCTATAATGTCTATGATGTCCGACTCCTCTTCTACACCCATTATTTCCCTGATTTTTTTATTTCGTATTCTGTGCAGTACACGTTAATCTATCATAAGTAACGCCACGAGTGATTTCCAAATTTATCTAGGGAATTCGGAAATCAAGAGTGGCATTTGTTAGGACTATTTAACGAATAAAATTAAGCTGTTTACTCACAAATCATTATTTAAATACAGTTATTTTAAAATATTTATATATTTAATGTAAACGGCGATGTTTGAAAACAAATCAGAAACGATTGGTACGCTTCATTTGCTTCTTTTGTTCATCTTCACTGCAACCAGATCATATTATTTATTGCCAAAGGAACGCAATATTGTAAGAGTGCACTCAAGTGGAGAAAAATTAAACACGTTAAACTGTATATTAATTCATTTCTGATGTCCTATGATGTAAATATGACAATTATATTTTTGTGGGAAGAAATACACTTAAGAAAGTGCAAATAGTGGTTTCTTTTCTTGGTGGTATAATCAATTGTTACAAATGTTTTATATTAACTCCCGCATGCAGTATGTGTTGACATTCATGCACTATATATACAATCTGGTAGCCGTATTTCTTAGAGAGTCAGTCACTGTAAAATAATGCTATGACCTATTCAGAATGTTAAAAAGGAGGTGCTTTCTTTATTACGACTATTTAACTCATGCCCCAAATGGGAGTCAATGACCAATCACGTTTCAATGATTTCTGTTTTACAACCAATCTGAGTCGTGTTTCACGAAATATTTATCAGTGTTATAATTACCATATTAAAGAAAGCTCCTCCTTTTTAATATTCTGAACAGGTCTGACCGTTATTTTGCAGTAACTCAGCCTATAAGAAATACGGCTACCAGATTGTATATATAGTGCATAGATGTCAACACAGGAGTTAATATAAAAACATTTGTAGCAATTGATTATACCACCAAAAAAAGAAACCACTGTTTGCACTTTCTTAAATGTATTTTTTCCCAGGTAATAATCCAGAAAAATATAATTGTCATATTTACATCATACGACATCAGAAATGAATTAATATACAGTTTGATGTGTTTCATTTTTTCTCCACTAGAGAGCATTCTTACAATATTGCGTTCCTTTGGCAATAAATAGTATGATTTGGTTGCAGTGATAAACAAAAGAAGCAGATGAAGCGTAGCTATCGTTTCTCATTTGTTTTCAAACATCGCCGTTTACATTAAATATATAAATATTTTAAAATAACTGTAGTTAAATAATGATTTGTGAGTAAACAGCTTAATTCTATTCGTTAAATAGTCCTAACAAATGCAACTCTTGATTTCCAAATTCTCTAGATAAATTGGAAATCACTCGTGGCATTACTTCTGTTAAACTTTAGTTGGTAAAATTCTAGGCGAAACACTACTGTGATTGGTTGTAAATCAAAAATCATTGTAACTTGATTGGTCATTGACTCGCATTTGGGGCATGAGTTAAATAGTCGTAACAATGATACGAAAACAAGCCAACAAGCTGTTAGCAGTAGAAATGGATTTTTGGAGGCGATCGACAAGAATTTCAAGAAGCGATAAGGTCAGAAACAGCACAATAAGGGAAATTATGCAAGTTGAAAAAAATATTAGGAAAAATAGAAGAAAAACGTTTGAAATGGTATGAACACTCATAAGAATGGAAGAAGAGAGAATACCAAAAAATTATAATTAATTGGAAAACTAATGGAATAAGTGGAACAGGTAAACCTATAGAGAACGATGCATGGATGGAGTGAAGAGAAGTATGGAAGCTAGAAATTTGAGGGAAGAAGATACTTTAGAAAGGAACATCTGGGGACAAATCACTTTGGGTTGAAGGAGAAACACTGTATTGTGGAATATTCCTAAAAAAATAATGAAATGCCGAATATACAGTTTTTATCTAATTAAAATTTAATTATCTAATTTGTCATACTTCTGATAACAAATTGCAGTTTTCATTTTTTATTAAACATCAGGTGATGTAGAATGCGTTATGATCTCTGACAATCCAGCCGAAGAACGTTAATATCGTGAGTGAAAATACATGCTCTTTGACCAGAGAGAAGCAATTTGAGACATGCAACGTGCACACTCGGTCCCCTGACACTAATATCCAGCCCTTACCTGCTACAGTGCATTTCATTAAGATTGACGGCACAGTAGTTTCCATTGTTATCTCGATTCTTGTGTGTGTTTTTTTTTCTTTTCAATATTTAAAAAAAATGCAATCATTAATAATTACAGTATAGTCCACCGCTGTGGTCTAGGGGTAGCGTGCTGCCTTGTCACGCAGCGAGCCCGGGTTCGATCCCCGGTCGGCACAGTTTTTCTGGGTGAGGTTTTTATCGGGGTTTTTCCTCACCTGTAAGACAAATGTCAGGAAAACTTTAAGGCCCAAACGGTCCCTGAAATGATATGGCCATCGCAATCATCATCATTCATATTCATCTTGGGTTAAGCTTTGGATTAAGGACTCTCCTGGCGCACCACTATCATCATCATCACCCATCATATCATCGGGGCAACGTAACCCCGCCTTCCGGGCGCCCCAATCTCAGAAGTGGGTTACAAGTACGCCATGCCAGGAGAGAAACCAGGAATGTCGAAAGACAAAACCTGGGGCATTTGAAACAAATAATTACAATATCAAACCTTTAGAGGATGAAGAAGGCTTACAACTCAATGGTATTAATAAGCTGTTAGTTTATGCTGATGATGTAGTACTACTGGCCGATAGCGAGGAGATACTAAAGGCCAACACGCGCACACTTTTGAGAGACACTAAGAAATTAGGACTGGAAGTAAATATCAATAAAATTAATGCATGTTCACACGTAGAAATACATTATATAATGGAAATGGACACCTAATGACAAAAATGTACAATTAATGGAAAATGAGGAAAATGTTGAAGAAGTGGCTGAATTCAAATACCTAGGAACAATAATCACAAATAGGAATGAGATGCACAAAGAAATTAAACATAAGCTCAATTCTGGAAATGCGTGCTATTATGCATTGCAGAGACTCTTGATGTCCCAACTCCTTTCAAAAAACGTCAAACTGAAAATATATAAAACTGTTATTCTACCAGTTATATTATTTGAATGCTAAACATGGACTCTTACTTTGGAGGAGAAAATATTACATATATTTGAGAATAAAGGTATTTGGAAAAATGTTGGACCAAAGAGAGATGAACAGACAGGTGAATGGAGAATACTTCATAACAGTGAGTTACATGATATTTATGGAAAACTAGATATAATAAGAATAGTTACGTCTCGTAGACTTGCGGTGCGCAGGACATGTGGCACGAATGTGGAATGAATGAAAGGCATGGAAGCTTCTTGTAAGAATACCAGAGTGCAAATTTCCAGTTGGTAGACCAATAATTAGGAGGGCGAATAACTCTTTTTCTAAAAATTTTTATTTCAAACATTGGGATATTTGTGCTTTTAACAAATTCTAATTTTCTCTTTCTTATATATAATGTTAAATATTTTGATAATTTGTAAATGTGCTAACAAGTTGTTCAAATTAAACAAACAATTATTTTAGAAAACAAATGGGAAAATACAGACTGAAATCAGTAAAATAACAAAGAAAAGTTTAAAAGTCTATAATCTAACCAAACAATTAATCTGGAATAAAGATACACCCAGCAAGAGTAAAATGGCAATGTATAAAACTTATTTCAAACCAGTTCTAACACATGCAGCTGAAACTTGGACATATACAAAGAAGGACTTGGGCAGAATCCAAGGTACAAAAAATGGAATTCTTAAGTGAAATGGTATATAAAACAAGGAGAGATAGAATAAGGAATGACAAAATCAGGGAGACATTATGTGTAGAAAAATTTACAACAGGCATGTAAACAAATGTAGACTAAAATGGTTTGGACATTTAAAAAGAATGGAAAAGGAAAGACTACCACAAAGACTGTTAAATCTCAAGATACAAGGAAAACGACCACGAGGTAGATGATGAGAAAGATGGATTAACCAAGTGAAGAAAAGTCTACGAGACAGAGAGAGAGAGAGAGAGAGAGAGAGAAGAGAGAGAGAGAGAGAGAGAGAGAGGATATACGACTGGGAAGAACTAAAAAGAAGTCAAGTATGTGAAGATAGAGATTGTTGGAGGCGTATTTGGAATTGACCTTCCGAAAGGACACGATAAGTAGATGATTATTATTTTTTAAAAATTCTAATATTAATGTATGAAATATATCAATTTGTCATCATCATCATCTTCACGGTAGGCCGTCGGCCTGTTCCGCTCTCAGAATTCATCTTCCCATCGTGTTCTAGGACGTCCCACATCTCTATAACCTTGAGGTTGGTACAACAGTGCTTGTTTCGTTAGCCTAGAAGAGTCCATTCTGAAAATACGTTCATGTCATTTTTGTTTATAGCTTTGTATTTTTTTATTTGGATTAAAAATTTTGAGTTCTTGCCTAATTGTTTCGTTAGGAATGTGGTCTCTTAGAGTACATCCTGCAACGTATCTGAGGAACTTCATCTCTGATGTTTCTAGTAATCTTCTGTCTGATCTATTCATGGCCCAATTCTCTGATCCATGTGTCACAATGGGAACTGCCATTACCTTATAAAACTTTAGCATTGTTTCTTTTGATGTTTTTGTTTCTAGTGTTTTTTAATAGTCCCACACATACTTTGAAATTTATAATTTCTTTCGTGTATATCATTTTCCCAATTGTAAGATATGTGACGAAACTGTTATCGATAGGATAACAAAGAGAGCTCTACAGTGGTATGGATATGTACAACGGATGTCGGAGGACCAGTGGCCTAAACAGGTGTTGGATTGGATGGTACCAGGCAGAAGGAAGAGGGGGAGAAGTAGAATAGCATCCATCCATAGTAATTCTGCCAGAAGGCAGGTCCTTCACTGCAATCATAGCATTTTCGTGCTATGCTTTACTAGGGAATTGTAGGTGTGGTAGCTTCCCGTTGGTTTCCACACCGATGAAGGATGATAATGATAGGGATGATGACGATGATGATGATAGCCATATGATTTCGGGGACCGTTTGGGCCTTAAAGTTTTCCTGACATTTGTCTTATAGGTGAGGAAAAACCCCGATAAAAACCTCACCCAGAAAAACTGTCCCGACCGGGGATCGAACCCAGGCCCTCTGCGTGACAAGGCAGCACGCTACCTCGAGACCACAACGGTGGACGTAGAAGAGCATGGTATGAGGGAATATATGACGCCATGATGAAGAGGGGTATGGAAGATGGACAATGGGAAGATAGGAATCTCTGGAAAGCAGGAATCAAAGGCAAACTGCTGTAAAGTGGAAAGCCTGTATTAAGTAGGTATTAAGTTAAGTAAGATATGTGACATCCTAAATATTTAAAACTCGGTACTTGTTCGATAATTTCATCGTTTAAAACTATTTTCGAATCATAATGAATGGCTGATAATGAATTTCTCTTTTGCAGAAGAACAAAGTGAATATTGCTTCTTAAGCCAGTTTTATGTTTAAAGGAAGTTTTGGACTTGGGGGAATATTTACTTGGCTGCAATTTGATTTAAATGGGATAATTGACTAGAAGCGAGAGTTGAAAGGGATTAACAGGAGCGAAAGCTTCTTGGCGGCCAAAAAGCACAGACTAAGATTTCGAGAGAGGGGACTTGCACGAACTAGTAATGGGAGATGAAAAGTGGCGAAAAACCCACCGGCGAAGGGGTAAAATCTGTGAATGGAATTATACTTAAATGGCTTTGTATTAATGTGTGTACCTTTTAAATGAAAAGAGACAGAATCCATCCCCGTTTTGTCTTGAGTAACCCTAAGTTCACAACATGGCTTCACGGTTAAGAGATTTAAACAGCAAACGGAAGATCGTAAGTTTAGTTCTGTGTGTTTCTATTGAAGATAATACATTTCCTATAACAGTTTCCAATTTAATAGCCCTATTTGTTTCCATATATATATATATATATATATATATATGATATGAAAAGAAAAATGAATGTTTGAGTCGGGATTTGAACTCGAGTCTCTAAAGTCTGTACCTTTAGCGCTCTAACCAACTGAGCTACCCAAGAATTCCAAGACAAACATACAATTTTCTTATACATGTAGTATTCTCAATTTTGCTTAACTGTTAGGTTACCCGCTAGATGGCAGTCGGAAGATCTTTCCGCTACCTCTTGTGTGAATTGAGAATACTACATGTATAAGAAAATTGTATGTTTGTCTTGGAATTCTTGGGTAGCTCAGTTGGTTAGAGCGCTAAAGGTACAGACTTTAGAGACTCCAGTTCAAATCCCGACTCAAGCATTAATTTTTCTTTTCATATCATATTTGCCTTCATTGCCAAATGTCAAAAATATATTTATAATATATATATATATATATATATATATATATGTAGTAATCAATTCTGGAAATGCGTGCTGTTACAGCGACTCTTATAGTCTCAACTTCTCTCAAAACACCTTAAATTAAAAAAAATATAAAACTGTTATTCTCCGAGTTATATTATAAATAACCTCAACTCGTGTCCATCTCAGGGTCGGGTGGAGGAAGAAATGAGATGAAGTCCCCTATATATAGAGGTCTGTGCATGACAAGGGCGCCGGTCGCCACGCCATCCGTGAGTAATAATAATTGTAATAATTGATAATGGAATTTATTGCCTTGTTTTTCAAAAAAAAGAAAATACATATTCATATACATTGCGCACGGGCCTGCTTGGCCGTACGTGCTTTATTTTTCCGTGAATAAAAAAATAAAAATAATCATAATATAAACAAATACCTGTATCAAAACAATGAATATATATATATATATATATATATATATATATATAGGCTATATATATATATATAAAATCTATGTCTACGCTATATACACAATAATTCACATTTACACTCATCCGTGAAAAGACCATGTGTATAGATATAAAAAAGTATCATTCTATATATTAATAATTTAAAAAATGATGGAAAATAAATTTAAAAAAAGACAGAAAAAGCACACACACACATACACACAATCCTACACACATACACACGCGCGCGCTTATAACCCCCCCCCCGTCACTGCTTCACTCAAGATCCGTCCTGAAATATCCCAGCACGCGCCTCTTCCACGATCCGACCTGAGAAATCTCTCCGGCAGCAACTGTAATCTAAGTTCTTCTGTCTCTTTACAGAATGCTATAATATGTTGCCAGTTTTCACGGTCATCGCATAGGGGGCACAGTTTAATCCCTTCTTCATCTGTTAAGTTATGGGCCATCTATCCCCCCAAATGAAACCATACAATGGCACTTCTATTATCCCCATCCAAAGAGTCAATATACTTCTCCCTTCCCCACGAAAGTTTCAGTTCCGACTGCTACACTTGGCTTCTATATATTGTCTGTCTATATCAATTAGTCTCTTCTTAACTTTCCTCCGAACATTTATATTATTCCTTGTACTCATTACAACTCTCTTATAGCCTAAAACATTCCCGGGAAACTCCTGAGCATTTTGAAAAAAAGCCCCATCACAGTCTGATGAATGGTGTGGCAATGTATAAACAACAAACAGACAGATAGACAAATATTTATATATACAGTCGCAGTCTAATATTGGAAATTATTATTATCATGTTGGCTAACATGATGCTAGCAGTCACTTGTTTGATAGGTGGGAACCTGGAAAGCCCTTGGTCTACCAGCCGGCTTCTGGCCTCACAACCACATGTGTTGATCACATAGGTAGACGATCATCTAGCCAGTGTAGGGGTGACTTGTCAGCATGTCGGGTCCCCCAGCCGTTATAGCTGGTCTTCTCAACCTGGAGTCACTACTTATTGTAGCTACCCAAATGCCTCACGATGCTTGATGGGCACCGGTCCCATACTGACCGAAATTCCATGAGAAAATTCCTTCCCCCGTGAGCGCAAGTCCCATAGCTCTGCGCCAAGGCTTCTGGCCTTAACCACTCGGCTACAGCGCGGGAAAAATTAAAATGTGGCAAGAATTTAATTATATTTCCTTCTGTTACTAAACGAGTTATCATTTTTAAATCTGTGCCTTTCTACCGTTTAAAAGACCTGCATTGAGGTGGAAGCTGGTTTGTAAGTAACTTCGATAAATGTTATTTGAAAGAACACAAACTGAATTATAAAGTCAATTATTTGTTCAGAAGAAAGCGTTGAAAGATGTTAGAAAATGTAGAAATGAAAAAAATTCGTTTCCTTTTTACTCTGCGTGTATATTTTGTGAGGAACAAAGGAACGCGCCCAGTATGTTAACTGTGTTACTCTAAGATAATGGACGCAGCGCACTTGTTTTCCTTTGATTCTCAATTTTTATGACAATGCTAATTTATTACGTAATAGAATTTCCTAATATTGTACAAATAAGGTAAGACATCTCGAAACCAGTTTGATTTTTAACACGAAAGGGAAAGGGCCAACTCATTTGGAAGTAACAAGATATGATCCCGAGCTGGAATTATAAAACAGTTTTACTAAATATGAAACTTGATATTTTCAACTTATCAGTTTTTTGTTCACTCCTATACTAATAATGGCCTAATTATCATTCTGTTTTTTTACACGCTTTATATTAGCTTGACCTGTATCTGTCTATGTAACGGAATATTTCAACGCGATTTTCACCCACTTTAAATCATTTGATCGACTTGAAACTTTGTATAATTGCAAAGGACCAATGACAATACAATAATCTCAAATGTTTTCCAAAATCCTGGCCATAATCATCAGAAAATCAATAAAAGTCTTTGTGTAATTATGTAACGGAATCTTTGAACACGAATTTCACCCACTTAAGAACATTGGACCGACCTGAAACTTTCTATACTTGTAACGGACCAATCATAGTACAATAATTTCATAATTGTTTTCTAAGATCCTGGCCAGGATGATCAGGAAATAAAAAAAATAAAGACCAGTATAATAGGTTGCGGACTTATCGACTTGTTAGTCCATCGTTGTAAGAAATTAATATTATATCCTCTGGTAGCTCAGTTGGTAGAGCGGTGGACTGTAGTATATAATTTCAGTAATCCATAGGTCGCTGATTTAAATTCGGCTCGGAGAATTTTTTATAACTAAAAATATCGTAAGCAGTTAAATTTTCATGGGATTCCGGTTTATGTCAATCAATTAAACAGAAAAAAAATAGTTAAAAAACTAAAACAACGCGCTTTATTAGAAAACCGAACTAAAAAATAAAAAATACTTTAAAAAACCAAAACAACACGCTTTATTAGAAAACAGAACTAAAAAATGAAAAAAAAAATAATTTCCAACACGCTTGGGATAAAATTAATGTGATCAACAAAAAAAATCATCTCCGACACATCTAGAATAAAACTAGAGTTATCTAAAAAAATAGCTTTGCCATCAAAAGCGTGGGGTGCTTTTTATGGCTTTTACGTTTTCATTTTAGAGACTTTACTTTTAACCAATATCTGTTTATTATCAAATGTATTAATTGATTAGAGCACCCCACGCTTTTGATGGTAAAATTATTTTTTTATAGATAACTCTAGTTTTATTCTAGATGTGTTGGAGATGATTTTTTTGTTGACCACTTTAATTTTATCTCAAGCGTGTTGGAAATTAAAATTATTTTTCATTTTTTATTTCGGTTTTCTAACAAAGCGTGTTGTTTTAGTTTTTTTTTAACAATTGCTTTTTTAGGGAAGTAAGTTGAATTTACTAGAGGCCGGTATCCATTGACAACGGCATATAATAGCTCAACTTACTTCCCTAGGTAAGAAAAGTAATTGCCTTAATTAATAATGTAAAAATGTTACCTACTTAAAATTTTATTGAGTAATATAACACAATTTTATTGAATCACACTTATTTCTCACTTTGATAATTCAAATCTATAGCGATTGGACAGTTGATACAATTATTAACATTATCCACAAAATTTGGTTGTTTTTCATTAGTATTTTCTCTTATTTATTTCAATATCTTTCTCTACTCTATGTACTTTTGTTAAATTAAAAAAATAAATGATTGTTGTATTGTTGCTTAGATCAGTTGATATGTATTATAGCCTCACCCTGATGGTTAACAGTTTATATAAAAGCGGGTGCCGCGCAGCAATGCTTGACATGCGGTGTTGTCACGTTTCTCATAGCGCTGTGGGCGTTTATTACTGATTATTTATGTTATTATTTAATTTCTATGTTATTATTTGGTATTGTTTAAGTTTTAAAATTAAAATTATATACGTATTTATTTATTAAATAATTTAATTCCAACATTATTACATAATTTTAATATTCATACAAAATCATGCTGAAATTATTACTATATTTATTTAGTATTATTCTTATTATTATTTATTATTATATGATTGTTAGTATATTATTACTATCTTATTATAATATTAGTATTATATTATTATTATTATTATTATTATTATTATGAGTATTATTATTATTATTATTATTATTATTATTATTATTATTATTATTATTATTAACTGTTTCGGTCCTGAAATTTTTTTCCCGTTGCCGCCACATGTTGACATTACTTATATATAATCCTAATATATGGGGCAGGACATGTCTGCACGTATTTGGGAATGGGAGACTTGCATGGAGACTTCTTGGAGGAAAGCCAGAAGGCAAACGGCCAATTGGTAAGGTTTAGACAAGAATGAGGTGGGAGAATAACATTAACTATGAATGTGAGGGAAGTAGATTATGCAGGGAATGATTGGAAAACATTAGCTCAGGATAGGGATGTATGGAGAGCTTATGTCCGCGCGGCCATGAACCTACGGGGGTTTCGATAGTGCCAGTGAGTGAGTAAGTATAAGCTATTATAATATGTAGATATGGTAATATTATTCTAGATACATATCATGAAAAATATTGATAATTATACAATTAATTACGGTATACAATTTTATAACTGGATCGAATGTTCCACATCGTTCCGAGTTTTAATTGAAACTGAGGGAAGAATAGCAATGTGGCAACATCGTCGTAGTCGCGGCAGTCGAGATCTTTGTATTTTAATAACATATAACAGCTGCGGGGAAACAAAGCGAGCCGCTTGTTAAGCATCATAGTGAGGCGGTAATACTATAATAACACAATTCATACTTTGTTAACATGTCTGAAGAAGGTACAGTGTACCGAAACAGCTGTCACTGAATTATATCTTAATAAATATGAAAATCAAATAAAACTAAGTTTTATTTAATTAATAAATATGGATTTTCATCAAGTAAACACCAACTCAATTGATTGAATAAATAAGTGGTTTTAGATGAATGTCATGCAAATGAATTTAAAAAAAAGAGTACTCTATGGTTTTTCCCTTTTTACATCAAAGTTCAGATTGGTGCCATCCACATATAAATTTGCTAGTGTGAATATCTTAAAAACTAGATTCTACTTTCTAAACACATTTTTTAATTCCTGAATGAAAAGCAAGTGTGTTATTATGACAGAGAGAATAAGCAGTTTCTGTTCTAGTTTTAGGAGTAATTAAAATGGACTGTGGGACCTGCCCCTGAGAGTGGTAAGCCCCTCCCACACGTGGGGACCGCCTATTTAATTGTTACCTCTCCTCGGAGTTCATTAATTCTTTATTCCATGACAGAGCCTGGCTCACCTTTCCAATTGAATTCCTACGAACCAATCACCTTGTTGTGTTCCAGCCCGTGTTTTAATTACCTTGTATTTCTTGTGTCCCACCGCCCCACCGTTCCAAGTACCACTTTATAAGCGAATATTATATTTTCATTAATTTATAATAGGTATTATTGCAGCCAATGGCCGTGTAGAAAGAATTGTTTTCATGTCTTACAGAAGTCAGTTATCGATGTTCCTATGTTTTTACACTGTAATAGGTGATATCGGTCGCAGTGCGACCCACATAGTTTGCACTTGCACTTTTCTTCTAGGTTATGGCGCTTCACTGTTGTGCATATCCTGTGGTGGAAACCATGGACCGCGACTCTTGTCACGGTGTGTCTGAGGAGGTATCTGGCTGCTGTCCATTTTCTGTAGATCATCGCATCCGTTGCGTAGAATTTTCATTAATTTAACTGGGTATGAAAATGCATCCACTGAAACACTTCAGATTTTTTTTTAAATTAAGTGTACGAATTTAGTTCCTTGTCTTTGGTTTTGAGTGTCTCTGGTTCAAACTGGAGTCGATGGATTATTGGATGTGCATGCACTGTCTATCCATCTCTTGGCTGGTCTTCCTCTTGTTCTTCTCCCGTCCATTGGTCTATCTTCTTTAGCTCTTTTTGCAAGTCGGTTGTCTTCCGTTCTTTCTATATGAACTTTTAAATATTTTCATCTATCTATAACAAATTTGGTTAGGCCTATGTCTTGAATATGCCATTTGTATCTAATTTCTGTGTTGTGTGTTTTATCAAATAATGTTTTCCCCTGAATAGTTCTTAAGACCTACATTTCATATGTGCTTATTATTTGTTTAGTTTTTGTTGTATCAGCCCTAGTTTCTGCTCCACATACGATAACTGGTCGAACTATCGTTTTGTATATGTGGATTTAGCTTTCAATTGACATATGTTTGTTGTTCCAAATTAAATCTTTCATAGATCCTGATATTTGTGCTGCTTTATCAGCTTCTTTCTTTACTTCTTTTATTACATTTTAGTATTTGTTGTTATTACTCCTAAATAATTAAATTCTGATACTTCTATATTTGGGGGCACGCCGTAGCGTAGTGGTTAAGGCACTGAGCTACAAGCCGGAGGGTCGAGGGTTCAAGTCCCGTTGTGGTCAGGATTTTTAAACTGACCCAAACCCTCTGTCGGCACTATGGCCCTGGGGTCGACTCAGCCTCTAACTGAAACGAGTACCAGACGCTTGTTCTGTGGTAAAGGCGGCCGTCACGCAGGGCTGACAACCCGGCTGACATAAAGTGTCGATTGTCTAGAAAAGTGGGGGCCTTAACCTCCTACTACCCCAAGGGCCTCCGGGCCTGTTGTGGGATCAGTTTACTTACTTTACTTTACTTCTATATTTTCCTTTCATCATCATCATCATCATCATCCAGGGATTAAGCCTGTTCGCTCGTTGAAAGCTAGAATTGTTAAAATTGTTCAGGCCATCTTCTGTGTGGGCGTCCAACATTTCTCCTTCCGTGCGGTTTATAATTTACCAATAATTTTGGAAATCTTCCTTCTGGCATTCTATCAACATGTTCTTTCCAGTCGTTCCTATATTTAATTATTCGGTCTGTAAGTTTGAAAATGTTTAGTTCCTTTCTTATATCTTCATTTCTTTTCTTATCCAGCAGAGTATATCCTGCTATATTTCTTACAAATCTCATCTCAGCTGCTTCCAATCTTTGTTTCTTCTTCAAATTTAGCAAATTGACAAATCTAACTCTATTTATTAATTGTTAGAGTTTGTTATTGGTTGTATTGACTCCAGTATTATTCAAAAGAGTTGATGAATTCCAATTTTGTCAATTACTTGTTTCAGAATATAGCAGTAATTTGACATCACTGTGTGTCTGAGATTGTCTTGTAATATTGTGTTAATTAAAGTTGTAAATTGGTTGCTAGAGTTGATGAGTTTTTACAGTCAATCGCCTCACGTTAAATCATTTTCACTTGTTAATAGGGAAATTGTGCGCGGTCACTAAGATTAACCAACACCCAGGGGTTTAATAAACTTATTGTTCATAAGTAATGCCACCACTCATTTCCAAATTATTGATACGTTTACGAGTGACGAGTGAATTTATCTAGAGGATCTGCTCATCAAGAGTGGCATTTGTTAGAACTATTTAACGAATAAAATTAAGCTGTTTACTCACAAATCATTGCTTAAATATTGTTATTTTAAAATATTTATGTATTTAATATAAACGGCGATGTTTGAAAACAAATGAGAAAGGTTTGGTAATGCTTCTTTTGTTCATCACTGCAACTTGATAAAATTTTTCATTGCCAAAAAGGATCGCAATATTGTAAGAATGCACCCTAGTGGAGAAAAAATGAAACACGTCAAACTGTGTATTATAACCCATATTATAGGTTATTAACAGGGAGCGGATTTTTATGTAATAAAAGCTAAGGTTGCAATGCAGATTTTCATGCTATGCTTGCAGCTTTACTAGGCAATTGTAGGTGTGGTAGCTTCCCGTTGCTTTCCACACCGGCGAGGGATGATGATGATAGCCATATGATTACGGGGACCGTTTGGGCCTTAAAGTTTTCCTGACATTTATCTTATAGGTGAGGAAAAACCCCGATAAAAACCTCACCCAGAAAAACTGTCCCGACCGGGGATCGAACCCGGGCCCGCTGCTTCGAGATCACAGCGTGGACCTATGTATATAAGTCCAAAAATAATTTGAATAAACGCAAATTGTATTGTAGAGAAATTGAATTTTTTTATAAAGTAAAAGTGTGAACACACATATTTCAATTATCGTTAATTAATAGACACTAATAACACTCAGCAACAAAACACACTTTTTTTGTCTCAGAAAGAAAAATATGCGATTCTGATAGTATTTTTCTCCTGAATTCAAATATGATATCGGTTTTTCTCCATCACGCAAGGTTTCCGATAGACAGGCATTTATAATAATTTCAAACACTTTAATATATTCTACATTCGTAACTACACAATATTCGAACATTCGGACTCACCTAGAAAGTATGAAATGACGATTTTCTGCTATATTTCGCCTGTGGAGCATCCCTCTTGATGGTCCAACAATAATCGGCCAGGATATTAGGATTCCATTTGCCTTGATATCTCTTTTCCATAGCTGAAATCATTTGAGTTAGCTCATTTGGTGTAATTTTACAATGGACTAATGGACGAAAACACGTTTATTAAAAAATAATTATTTAAATTCATTTATTGAAATTGAAATAAAAAAACTGTGGGTGATGGACAAATTCGGAATATGTATTTGAAAACACGATAAAAAGCTGCATTAAGTACAACTATTGGTGCTCATGAGACAAAAATCATGTTGACCAGTGTTATCAAATTGTCCAGTGCCGTGTGTTAGGATAACTTTGTTGTCATATACGCAACAGCCCAGGTACTGCCCCCGGCCAAGAAAAGTTTCATAGATTAGTTTTTCCGGGTTTTTCCTCGCCTGTAAGACAAATTTCAGGACATTCTAAGCCCAATACGGTTCCTGAACCTCATAATTATCATCAATGATAATCGCCTATCATCATCAGCATCATCATCCATAATCGTAACTCCGCATTCCAGGCGCCCCAACCTCAGAAATGGGTTACAATTACGCCATTCCCAGAAGAGAACTCCAGAAATTTCCAATTGACAAACTGGAACATTTAATTGACTATGTAACTCATGCCCCATATGGGAGTCAACGACGAATCACATTTCAATGATTTTCTATTTACAACCAATCACAGTCGTGTTTCGGCTAGAATTTACCAACTAAAGTTTATCATAATAATGAAAGCACCTCCTTTTTAACATTCTGAAAAGGTCATAGCATTGTTTTGCAGTGACCGACTCCCCAAGTAATACGGCTACCAGATTGTATATATATTGCATGAATGTCAACACATAGCGCATGCAGGAGTTAATATAAAAATATTTGTAGCAATTGATTGTACCACCAAAAAAGAAACCACTGTTTGCACTTTCTTAAATGTATTTTTTCCCAGAAAAATATAATTGTCAGATTTACATCATACGACATCAGAAATCAACTAATATACAGTTTGATGTATTTAATTTTTTCTGCACTAGAGTGCATTCTTACAATATTGCGATCCTTTGGCAATAAATAATATGATCTGGTTGCAGTGATAAACAAAAGAAGCAAATGAAGCGTACCAATGGTTTCTCATTTGTTTTCAAACATCGCCGTTTACATTAAATATGTAAATATTTTAAAATAACTATAGTTAAACAATGATTTGTGAGTAAACAGCTTAATTTAATTCGTTAAATAGTCCTAACAAATGCCACTCTTGATTTCCAAATTCTCTAGATAAATTCACTTCTCATTTCGTGAGTCGTGAATTTATCGATAATTCGGAAATCACTCGTGGCTTTACTTATGGTAAACAATGCACTGCAAGGTGAAATAAGTACTTGGCACTTGTTTGTACTAAAAAGTGAAGAGATTTTTTTTTTTTAATTGAGTAACGCACAGCATTTCGGTAGAGAGGTTAAAGAAAACCTGTTGAAATGTAAACCACCGCAGTACAGTAGCAGTTTGTGGTGAGGCAATGTTAGCTTTTTTCAACCATCATTCAATTAATAAAACTGAATGTATTATTTTTGTCCTCACGATGCCACTTTACTTAGACTCTTATTGTCGACAACACGTACGGCTTACTGCCCGTGCGACCCATATTTGTAAATAACATTGTATGTATCTTACTTTTAGTCTAATTAAGTCATTATGTACTATACTAGTTTAAGGGAGGAGAACAGATTAATAGAAGACAATAAGTTTATTTATCCTGGTGGAGTTAAGACCATGTGGCCTTCTCTTCCACTCACCAGGACAAACATATGTTACATATAAATACAAAAAATTACAATAATAGTCATACTAAACAATTAATTATCTGTCAAATTGAATAATAATGAAAATAATGTCTAATAATACAATAAAATTAAATACAATTAAAATTAAATTAATGATAGAATGAATACAGAATGGAATAACAGCTCGAATCTACTATACATAAAAAGAAAAGAAAGAAAAAATAAAAAGAAAGTAATAAACTATAATGAATTAATCTATCGCTTATTATACAAGGTATTACGGGTATTTGAGAATGAAGTTCTTAGAAAATGTTTGGCAAAGAGAGACGAACAGAAGTTGAATGGAGAAGACTACATAACAGTGAACTACATGATATTTGTAGGAAACTATATATAATATGAACAGTTAAGTTTTGTAGACCAAGTTGGTAGACTAAGAATGAGGTGGGAGAATAATATTAACTATGATTTGAGGAAAGTAGATTAAACAGGGAACGATTGGAAAACATTAGCTCAGGATAGGAATGTATGGAGAGTTTATGTACGAGCGGCCATGAACCGGCGGGTTCGAGTGCCAGTGTGTTAGTTAATTAGTGGAGTCAGGCGAATTTTACAGAAATTCATTACATATAAAATAAAACAATTTATCTCTTCCACTAAAAGAGTCGGCAATTAATCTGGGATTCAAATATGTCCAATTAAAACCAAAGATACCAGTAAACACGTCCACCGCTGTGGTCTCGAGGTAGCGTTCTGACTAGTCACGCAGCGGACCCGGGTTCGATCCCCAGCTTTCTGGGTGAGGTTTTTATCGGGGTTTTTCCTCACCTATAAGACAAATGTCAGGAAAACGTTAAGGCCCAAACGGTCCCCGAAATCATATGGCCATCATCATCATCATCATCGTCCTTATCATTATCATCAACATCATCATCATCCTTCACCGGTGTGGAAAGCAACGGGAAGCTACCACACCTACAATTCCCTAGTAAAGCTGCAAGCATAGGATAAAAATGCTGTGATTGCAGTGAAGGACCTGCCTTCGGGCAGAATTACTATGAAAGGATAACAGTAAAAGTGATAAAACACATGTTTTGTGCTATGATGTGATCATCCTGATGATGTCTGTTCAAGGGCAAAACACGAGCCGGGATTATTTTGGGTAAATTTGCATCCTAGATTGATTGCTGACTCTTTTGGCGTAATTACTACTCACAAGGGAACTATCAACCATTACATGCAAAACCTACCTTGAAATTTCTCCAAAAATGTATCTGCCGTTTTTAACTGCAAGGTACTAATTTCCAAGTAATGCAAGTCCTATATTGGCCGACTGGATAACACCGAGCAACAAAAAATATTTTTTTTTTGTCTCAGAAAGAAAAATATGTGATTCTGATAGTATTTTTCTCCTGAAATCAAATATGATATCGGGTTTTCTCCATCACGCAAGGTTTCCGAGAGACAGGCATTTACAATAATTTCAAACACTTTAATATTTTCTACATTCGTGACTACATAATATTCGAACATTCGGACTCACCTAGAAAGTAAGAAATGACGATTTTGTGCTATATTTCGCCTGTGGAGCATCCCTCTTGATAGTTCAACAATAATTTGCCACCATATTAGGATTCCATTTGCCTTGATATCTCTTTTTCCATAGCTGAAATCTCCTGAGTTAGCTCATTTGGTTTTATTTTACAATGGACAAATTGACGAAAAAACATTTATTAAAAAATAATTATTTAAATCCATTAATTGAAATTGAAATAAAAAATATTGTGGGTGATGGAGAAATTCCGAATACATATTTGAAAACACGATAAAAAACTGCATTAAGTACAACTATTGGTACTCATGAGACAAAAATCATGTTGACCAGTGTAATCTACACTACCCGCCTCACTCCACTCCGCCCTTACTCATGCAGGGAGTCCATCTGCTCCGTGCAGTGGGTTTCCATTGTAGGATTCTGGCTTCGATATCTATACCTTGCAGTTGAAACGGTAATTTTTTAGACACGGCCTTGATACATCACAACGATGTTCTGGGAGTAAATTCCATGGCAGGTTTTCTTGTAATGTAAATTGTTTTATTTTATTTACAATAAATTGCTGCCTTTATGCTATATTTTCAGTTTGCTTGTTCACCCCTGGAATATTAAGAATTCTCTCCTTGAGTTTGTATAAACCATACGTGTACTTGGCCATCATATTCCTGTAATGGCCTCTGCAACTCATTAAATAATTCATATAGGACTGAATAATAATAAAAATAATAATTAAAAATATAAACAAGTTGCACGTTATGGTCATAAAAGCCTGGAATACACAGCTTATCGGTGCCGAGTACGAACAGTAAGGAATATCTTAGTGGCCGTGTAATTAAATGGCGCGGGCAAGTTATATTTCATTCACATCTCACATCCAGTCAACGACATTTCCTCAGGCCACGTTCTTTTATCTTTTAAAACGTATAATTTGCTATAATTAAAGACGTTAATGCGAGTGGGAACAGTCACGGGGTTCAAAAACTTGAGACCTTTCAAATGATATAGTGCTCCGGTCTCTTGTGGCTGCTTTTGATTGAATACAACAGACTTTCTATACACGTACTGAGAGTTTAGCTTTGCTTCCATATATATACTCAATTATAATTAACTCGCTGATAAAATTTAAAATATTTAATATGTACCTAAGATCTAAGATTAAATCCTGGTGAAGTGGTAAAATAAATAAATTTTATAATGTAGTAAAATATAATAATAATAATATAATTAATATATGGAGCAGAAACATTAATTTTGAACAGAAAAAAAAAGATAACGAAAATATAGTGAAAAAAGAATGCAAAATTATAAGAAAAGTTTTAGGTCCACAAGTCATAGGTGAAGCATTTAGACTCAGAAGTAAAAAGGAAATAAAAATATATACAGACATTCATAGTGATATTAGAAAACGAAGGTTAAAATTTTATGGCCATATTAAACGAATGAACTCAAATAGGCTTACAAAACAGATAATGGAATTCTACGAAAACAGAAGTAAAGCTCCAGTGGATACTATGAAGTGGACTGATGAAGTCAAAAAGGACTTAAAATTGGCAGGAATTACTAAAGAAGATATCCCAAACAGAGATATATTTAGAATTAAGGTGAATAAGTGGCAAGTTGATCAAGAGGACAAACCGAAGAAAAAAACTGGAACAACTTGGACAGATGATAGAAAACAAGCTCATAGCAAAAGAACGAAAGAAATTTGGGCTCAAAGGAAACGCCTCTAAGTACTTTGCGTAGTCCTACATGGGCTCATCCGCAATTAAAAAAAATAATAATAATACTATTTTTTCATCATCATCATCATCATCCAGGGATTAAGCCTGTTGGCTGGTTCCGGTTTCATGAAAGCTAGAATTGTTAAAATTGTTCAGACCATCTTCTGTGTGGGCGTCCAACATTTCTCCGTCCGTACGATTTGTAATTTAGCAATAATTTTGGAAATCTTCCTTCTGGCATCCTATCAATATGTTCCTTTCCAGTCGTTCCATATATTTAATTATTCGGTCTGTAAGTTTGAAAATATTTAGTTCCTTTCTTATACCTTCATTTCTTTTCTTATCCAGCAGAGTATATCCTGCTATATTTCTTAAAAATCACATCTCAGCTGCTTCCAATCTTTGTTCTTGTATTTTAGTGATCGTCCAACATTCTGATCCATACATCAATACAGGAACAGCCATTACTTTATAAAAATTAATTTTTGTTTCTTTTCTTGTGTTTTAAGGGTTCTTTTAATGGTGCCACACATTAGATTAAATTTATTTATTTTATCATTAATATCTTCAATTTTAACATATGATAAATTGAAACCTAGATATTTAAAACTGTTCACCTGCTCTAAAATTTTATTATCAATTACTGTTTTTTCTCTTAAGGTATCATGTCCTTTAAATGCTAAAATTTTAGTTTTATTCTTTGAAATTTTTAAATTGTAACTCGCTCTTATTTTTTCCAAATTAAAAATAGCTCTTTGTAGATCATCTTCTGATCTGGAAATCACTACTTGATCATCAGCAAATAATATTGTATCCAACAGTTTATTATTTATTTTAAAATGTTTATTTAAATGAATCTACCACTTTAACATAACTTCATCTATATATAAATTAAAAAGAGAAGGTGATAAACAACACCCTTGTCTGACACCACGATTTATTATTACCAATTTTTGATGTTTAGATTTAAAATCCCTGTCTATTACAATTTTATTATTTACATATAAATTTTGTATAGCCATAATCAAATGTTGTGGAATACCTTTATCTGTCATTATATCCCATAATTTATTTCTATTTACCATATCAAATGCTTTTTCATAGACTATAAATCTTTTATATGTTGGGATGTTAATATTTTTTTTATTTAGGAATATTCCACAATACAGTGTTTCTCCTTCAACCCAAAGTGATTTGTCGCCAGAGGTTCCTGTCTAAGAGCATCTTCTTGCCTCAAATCTCTAGCTTCCATACTTCTCCTCACTACATCCATCCATCGTTCTCTAGGCCTGCCTCTTCCACTTCTTCCTTTACCTTTCCAATTAAGGATCTTCTTTGGTATTCTATCTTCTTCCATTCTTATGAGGTGTTCATACCATTTCAAACGTTTTTATTCTATTTTTTCCTATATGTTTTTTTTTTCAACTTGCATAATTTACCTTATTGTGCTGTTTCTGACTTTATGCCTTCTTGAAATTCTTGTCGATCGCCTCCAAAACTCCATTTCTACTGCTAACAGCTTGTTGGCTTGTTTTCTACTTACTGTCCAGGTTTCGGATCCTAATAATAAAATACTTCGTAACAGAACTTGAAATATAGTTTTCTTCGATCTGTATATTATATTTCTATTCCAAAGCACCGAGTAATAATAATAATAATAATAATAATAATAATAATAATAATACTAATAATAATAATAATAATAATAATAATAATAGTAGTAGTAATAATAATAATAATATATAATAATAATAATAATATAATAATATATATATGTATATATATATATTTCCGGTTTTAACAATGTTATACATTTTTCCGGGATCAATGATTTGTCTTCAATTGCGCCTTATAAATTTCCTCCATTTGTCTCTGTTATAACAACAACAACAACAATAATAATAGTAATAATAATAATAGTAATAATAATAATAGTAATAATAATAATAATAATAATAAATAAATAATTAATACATTTATTTACCTTGCAGTTACTTGTCTACCATTCAACCTGGTTTCTTACATCTAATTTCAATACAAATAAATATGACATAGTATGTAAAGAAAACCTAAGTCTCGTAAACTGCGATGGACAGAAATGGGGCGCGAATGGGGAATGAAAGACGTGCATGGAAGTTTCTTGTAGGAAAACCAGAGAGAAAGCGCCCAGTTAGTAGACCAAGAACGATGTGGGAGAATAACATTAACTATGATTTGAGGGAAGTAGATTATACAGGGAATGTTTGGAAAACATTAGCTGAGGATATGATTGTAGGCAGAGTTTACGTCCGTGCGGCCACGAACCTATGGATTCGGTAGTGCCACTGAGTTAGCTATTGGCTCAGTGGTACTATCGAACCCAGAGGTACGTGTAACCTCTCCATACATATCTATCCTAAGTAAACATTTTCCTATTATTGTCTATCTCGTTTCATGTCATCATGTTTGGTACTGCAGCCCATTGCAGGGCTTGACCGCCCCAACTGTGCGCCTATCTTCTGCCTTCCTTCTCCATCCCTGGACTTGCATAATATTCAGATCCTCTTCCACGCTGTCTAGCCATCTGGTAAGTAAAGTAAAGTGATCCCACGACAGACCTCAGCAGGCCCTTGGGGTAGTAGGAGGTTAAGGCTCCCACTTTGTCTGGACAATCGGCACTTGATGTCAGCCGGGTTGTCAGCCCTGCGTGACGGCCGCCTTTACCTCCAGAATAAGCTTCTGATACTCATTTCAGTTAGAGGCTGAGTCGACCCCAGGGCCATAGTGCCGCCAGAAGGTTTGGGTCAGTTCAAAAATCGTGACCCCAACGGGACTTGAACCCTCGACCTTCAGGCTTGTAGCGCAGTGCCTTAACCACTATGCTACGGCGTGCCCCCATCTGGTAAGAGGTCTTCCAACCTTTCTTTTTTTGAGAGTGTAACTCTATGGGCGATGTATGTTTCTTACAGTCGATGTAAATGGCCCAACCATCTCACGCTTGAATATTTTACCTAATTTACTACCCTCTAATAATGGTTAATATTTATATCGCATCCCCATTCTTGATCTACCTACTGGCGCTTTCTCTCTGTTTCACCTACAAGGAGTTTCCCATGGCATTCTTTATTCACCATTCTTACCACATGTCCTGCCCTTCGCAGTCTACTAGACTTAAACATAAATGTTATTATATCTGGCTTCCTATAAAGATCGTGTAGTTCATTGTTATGTAGTTTTCTCCATTCGCTTCTCTGTTCATCTCTCTTTGATCAAGAATTTTCCTAAGAACTTTATTCTCAAATACTCTAATCTCCTTTCTCCTCACTTAAAGCAAGAATCCATGTTTCACATCCATATAATATAACTGGTAGAATAATAGTTTTATATATCTTCAATTTAACTTTTTTAGGTATGTTAGGATGACATAAGTCGCATTTACAAAACTGAATTTATGTTTCACTAAATTGAGATTTGACACTAGCAACCGCCATGTTTGGTTCGTCGCAGTGTATACCGTACAATTTAATTAACTAAAATTGGCAATGTGTCCTATAAATTATTTAATATTTTTAATATGGCTTGACAATAACATTTTGGAGCAGGTGAATAATTTTACATATCTAGGATGCAATATCTCATATGAAGAAGAAAAGGATGTAAATGCAAAAATATCTAAATTTTTAAGAATTTTAGGTTTAATAAATTCTATCTTCAAGCCACAGTTAGTCCAAAAACATTCAAGACTAAAAGTGTATAAAACTCTGGCTCTTCCAACTCTTTTGTATGGTAGCGAAGTATGGACGTTGAAACAGAAGGATATACAGAGACTTAGATCTGCTGAAATGAGATACCTTCGGAGGACTGCAGGATACACACTAAGCCTACTAGATCACAAAACAAATGAAGACATCTTAGAAGAATTCCACATGGAACCTTTAGGAAACAAAATTTCTGATTATAAGTCAAGATGGATGCAACATGTTCATCGAATGGAAGATCACAGGATACCCAAATAAATGTTAAGATATCAACCTGCAGGAAGAAGAAGACCAGGACGTCCACTCAAAAGACACCTGAATGGTGTTTCTCTTGAGGCCGAAACAGGTCAACAAATGGCCTAAATTCCTGAATGTTCTATGATGATGATGATGAATAAACTAATGGGGAAAATGAATAGGTAGATACTTTTTAAATTGGTATCAAATTATACAAAAAATATGCAAATAGATAATAACTTACGGCTATGCATGATTTTTCATTGCAGTCCGACATTTTGAAATAAGCTGTCATCAGGAATTGAGTTTCTCAAATTTAACATAAGAAATATATAGGGTTTCCAGTATAAAACCGGACACTCTGCGGCTGGCAGAGTGAAATGCGGACGAGGAGAGAGCGCAGCCTGACGGGTGAAACCCCGTGAGGCGTGTCCGGTTTTATATTGGAAGCCCTGTACTATTCCCAAAACCAACAAAATGGGAGCATAAATTCGATTAGTATACGCAATTCCTTTGTGACAGACTTATATTATATACAGTACGTAAAAAATAAATTCAAAGTAAACATATAAATTAGCATGTGAAAGTTGATTAGAGAATTCTATTAAATAGAACCTGTAATTAAAGTTTTTTAAATCCCTGATACATACTTACATGACACATGACACATTGCACTGGACACAAAGTATCTGCTTTAACGACCACCTGACACTTAATAACATCGCTAGGAGGTCAGTGTTGACCCAACAAACTTTACAGCTTAACTTAATCGTGCTCAAAGTGAGAGAAAAAGGAGTTCAATAGCGAAATGAGGAAATGCACACGTTACGATATCCGATTTGTCAAATATTTATTAGTTATACAAAAGTGAATTATGGAAGTATTTGAACATCTTACGTAATCTTTATAAAGTTCTTTAATAAACTTATACAGTAGCCACAAGAGTCTGACCCAGGTTTACAGTTATATATTTATAAATTCTACACCACTTGCTGTTAACTCGTAACTTCACTATCAATCTTATAAGAAAGGCTAGGATTTTTATGCAAAAGATAATATTCATTTGTTTGTGTGTGGAAACAAGATAAAAGACAGTCAGAAGTCTAACTTCTCATTACTCTATTCATCTGTTTGTGTGTGGAACCAAAACAAAAGACAGTCACAGGTCTAACTTCTCATTATACTATTCAACTGTTTGTGTGTGAAACCAAAACAAAAGACGGTCAGAAGTCTAACTCCTCATTACTCTATTGATCTCTTTGTGTGTGGAACGAAAACAAAAGACGGTCAGAAGTCTAACTCCTCATTACTCTATTGATCTCTTTGTGTGTGGAACGAAAACAAAAGACAGTCAAAAGTCTAACTTCTCATTACTCTATTCATCTGTTTGTGTGTGGAACCAAAACAAAAGACAGTCAGAAGTCTAACTTCTCATTACTCTATTCATCTGTTTGTGTGTGGAACGAAAACAAAAGACAGTCAGAAGTCTAACTTCTCATTACTCTATTCATCTGTTGTGTGTGTGAACGAAACAAAGATCATGTCATAAGTCTAACTTCTCATTTACTCTAGTCATCTGTTGTGTGTGAACGAAACAAAAGACAGTCAGAAGTCTAACTTCTCATTACTCTATTCATCTGTTTGTGTGTGGAACGAAACAAAGACAGTCAGAAGTCTAACTTCTCATTACTCTATTCATCTGTTTGTGTGTGGAACCAAAACAAAAGACAGTCAGAAGTCTAACTTCTCATTACACTATTCATCTGTTTGTGTGTGGAACCAAAACAAAAGACAGTCAGAAGTCTAACTTCTCATTACTCTATTCATCTGTTTGTGTGTGGAACCAAAACAAAAGACAGTCAGAAGTCTAACTTCTCATTACTCTATTCATCTGTTTGTGTGTGGAACGAAAACAAAAGACAGTCAGAAGTCTAACTTCTCATTACTCTATTCATCTGTTTGTGTGTGGAACGAAAACAAAAGACAGTCAGAAGTCTAACTTCTCATTACTCTATTCATCTGTTTTGTGTGTGGAACGAAAACAAAGACAGTCAGAAGTCTAACTCCTCATTACTCTATTCATCTGTTTGTGTGTGGAACGAAAACAAAAGACAGTCAGAAGTCTAACTTCTCATTACTCTATTCATCTGTTTGTGTGTGGAACGAAAACAAAAGACGGTCAGAAGTCTAACTCCTCATTACTCTATTGATCTCTTTGTGTGTGGAACGAAAACAAAAGACAGTCAGAAGTCTAACTTCTCATTACTCTATTCATCTGTTTGTGTGTGGAACGAAAACAAAAGACAGTCAGAAGTCTAACTTCTCATTACTCTATTCATCTGTTTGTGTGTGGAACGAAAACAAAAGACAGTCAGAAGTCTAACTTCTCATTACTCTATTCATCTGTTTGTGTGTGGAACGAAAACAAAAGACAATCACAAGTCTAACTTCTCATTGTACTATGTTTGCAATCTTAAGTTTTAGTACATAAAAATCTATTTATAAAAATAATTATATTTATAAGATACGTTGCTTTAATTTATGTATTATTTATAATTGTAGGCTTTCACGGCCGGCGTCTTGATCCATATTTGGTTCGTCTTCCGGGCTTATAGGCCGTGGTCTGGTTGTCTTCTTACTCGACGTTTCGTCTACTGCTGCGGTAGACATCATCAGGAGATACTGCGTGCTTTCTGTGATCTCCTCAACAGTCGGCTGCAGACTGGCTGGTCGTTGGAAACTGTCTCTCTGTTTATAGCTAAACCCCGGCAGGAGGGGAGGTTTTCTGTGCGCACCGAGTTTTGCGCTGTATTGCCGTTTGCAGAAGTCATAGGCTTCGTTGTCGTGTTATGCAGTGCTGGGATCCAAATTTTGTTTATCTTCAAGGTTTCTTCTTTTTTGTTGAAGGAATTTTTATGTTTATATATTTCTATGGCTTCTCTGTATAGTCAGGTGTAGTAATGTGATGTTTGTGATAATACCTGGGTATCTTCAAATCTTATAATATTTACACGATCTTGTTTTTTTTTTTTTTTTTTTTTTGCGGTCCGAAACATTTGAATAACTGGTACGAGAAATTATTGTTTCGCCAATTTAAATATTATATTTGATATCAGTACGTTAACATAAAACTGTATAAGTAAGCATTTGAAAACAAAAAATTAACGAAATGAAATACTTGAAATTAAAAAAAATGAAAATATCTTAAATTTATGTATAATTATCATCATCATCAAATTATTTAGTTTTAGGTCATTTGAGCCTGTTCCTATGAGATCTCAAGACGTGGTTGGTCAGTCCATCTTAATTTTGGTCTTCCTTTATCTCGAAGTTCTTTAGGTTGGTTGATACTTCAATGTTAATTTATATATATATATATATACATACACAACTTTGGCTAAAATATATAGCCTAATGAAAAATCAAGAATACACAGAGAAGCAATAGAAATAGGGAAAAGACCACATTCTATGATCTCCCGAGATGATGTCCAAAGATTACCATCTACATGGAAAACTGCTCTCGCTCTCTACCATGTCATCCCCAGAACAGCGTAGTAGATATGAAGGATACCACGGTTGGGCAACATGGAATGTAGTCGACGCTTGAATGGGTGTACGGCTTCCGAAACGGACCACGGTGAAAACTAAATGTATTTGATTATATGAAGCCTAAACCAGTGACTCGAACCTCTTAATCCTCGATAATGGCATGTGGGATGTCGACGAAACGTCGGGATCGGCGGTCAGAGGCAGGTCTTGAACCCATGACGCGGAAAACCCAAGAAAACTTTCTTAATAAATAAGTATATATATATATATATATATATATATATATATATATATATATGATGTCACCATACCCCGGACCTGTAGTGAATGAACATGCAACAAGCTGGCAGCTTTCATGCGTAGAGGAAGAAGAAGAAGAAGAAGAAGAAGAAGAATATATACATATCTTCTTCTTCTCCCTTTCAAGTATTAGGTCAAAGCCTGTTACGATCCTATAGAACATTTTCCCTCCAGCATTTCATAGGACGGCCCAGTGATCTTCGTCCTCTTGGTATATAATTATAAACAGCTTTGGGGATCCGATTTGAACTCATTCTTTCAAGATGGTGTTTCCAATTTAGTTGGTACTGTTTAATATATTCCAAAATTGGCGTAGTCTTCAATTCTTTTAAGATATCGGTGTTCCTTTTCCGATCCCATCTGGTGTTACCCGCTGTTCTGCGCATGAATCTCATTTCACAAGCCGTTATTCTGCTTTCATGTTGTTTTTTTAGTGTCCATGCTTCACTACCATAGGTCAACACTGGTCTAGCCAAAGTGTTATATAAACGTAATCTGGTGTTTCTTTGTACAAGGGATGGTTTCATAACTTGATTAATAATTCCCAAACTTTTATTATAACTAGTAATTTTTTTCAGGGATATCCTTTTCATCCCAGATAGAGAGATAATATCCAATATATATATATAAGCATTAACTATAAATAAAATACAATACAAATTTGTTTGAAATGAATATGGAACATTCAATTGAAAATAAATGAAATAGAATTGTAAATTGATAGGGTGAATGCAATCCACTGTGGAAGCAGGATGAACAAAGTGTTTGCCAGACTTACACGGTTTATAAATGTAGCTGCACTCGTGTCATGTGATGTAACGACTACCTGTTTATTCAAATTGTCAGAACAGAACATAATTTAATAGTAACTAAACATGTTTGGAGCGGAAATCAAATATAAGTCCATAGCAGTGTTAGATTAGTGTGGCTTGTTCGCCACATTCGTTTCCTGGAACTTTAATCATAAGTTCCTCGTCCATGCACAACTCGTTCAGAACGATAGAACGTAGGTTGCTATACATTTACAGCGTTACTGTGACCTGTTCACTTCCCCAGTACCGTGTCCTGAGCTATGTTCATAAGTAATGCCACGAGTGATTTCCAAATTATCGATAAATTCACGACTCACGAATTGAGGAGTGAATTTATCTAGAGAATTTGGAAATCAAGAGTGGCATTTGTTAGGACTATTTAACGAATAAAATTAAGCTGTTTACTCACAAATCATTATTTAACTATAGTTATTTTAAAATATTTATATATTTAATGTAGACGGTGATGTTTGAAAACAAATGAGAAACGATTGGCACGTTTTATTTGCTTCCTTTGTTCATCACTGCAACCAGATCATAATATTATTTATTGCCAAAGGATCGCAATATTGTAAGAATGCACCCTAGTGGAGATATTTATAACCAACATTGTAGGTATTAATTAATTTCTGATGTCCTATTGTAAATATGTCAATTATATTTTTCTGCAACGTCATTTCCTGGAAAATAATTCGTTTAAGAAAGTGCAAACAGTGTTTTTTTTTTGTGATACAATCAATTCCTACAAATGTTTTTATATTATCTCCCGCATGTGGTTTCTGCTGATATTCATGCACTATATATACAATCTGGTAGCCGTATTTCTTGGGGGGTCAGTCACTGCAAAATAATGCTATGACCTACTGAGAATGTTAAAAAGGAGGAGCTTTTTTTTTAATATGATGACCTTCAGTTGATAAATTCGAGGCGAAACACGACTGTGATTGGTTGTAAAACAAAAAATTATTGAAATATGATTGGTCATTGACTCGCATTTGGGGCGTGAGTTAAATAGTCTCTATAAATACATTTATTTTTACATGGATTAAAGTTAAAATGCCATTATATTCACAAATTAGGGCATTTGGAGTAATTTAAAACATTTTTTTTTATTTTTGTTTTCATTATTGTCCATATTTAGGGGTATAGTAGGCCTACATATGTTTTCATATTTCACGAAAAATTGCATATCTTTACAAATAGGCCTACTTGCTTTTCCATTAGTTACAGTTAATTTATGTTGCAATGTTAATATTGTCACTTCTTCAAATTTTTCCTCATTTGTCATTAACTGTCCATTCCCATTAGATAACATACTAGCGGACCCGAAAGGCGTGGTCCTACCCCAACGTTTAATTCTCGTGTCATGGCCGGATGATAAAAGTTAGTTTTTTACCATAAAATTCGCTAATTAATAAGTTCACAAGAAAACTTCTCACTGTCATCTGTTCTGGCTCAAGAAGCGTGCATTATGACGTAACATTGTTATCGCGCGGAATATGTCGGTAATGCAGATGACTATAGTCTACACCTGACAACAAAATCGTTTTACTCGATCGCAGCGACACCTATTAGGTCCAATTGTGAATCCAAACCATCCAGTACCGAATCACACACACACAAAATTTTATCAACATCGGTCCAGTTTTTAATTTTGGGTTTCAAGTGAACCTCCACTTCTAATTGTCGGATTTCACTTATTTTTATATAATACCTACCTCCATTTATTTTAATAGGATATACTGAGTTTCGTTGTGAAACGTAAAAAAAATTGACCGCTAGAACGATTTGTACTTCAGATGAATCGGCCGCGGTGGACTACTGGTTATTCTTCTTGCCTCTGGTCCCAAGGGTCGCGGGTTCAAACCCATTTTTCATTAACTGTCCATTTCTGTTATATTATTTAGAGGCAATATTGTAAGTAAAAATACAAACTGTAACAAGTAAATTAACGACATAAGACGGCTGAGAAATGGCTGGACTTGACTTTAAATCACAGGTGACTTAATGCCCACACGTGAGGTATGTTTGCAGTGGTGTGCTCTGTTATTGTTTTGAACAGACTGTACGGACCTTGGTGGAGTATCATACAGCTATATATGGTTTGGTAATATAAGCAAGATTTACTGCCGTACATTGCAATCTGCCTTCTCGTTTGTCCGAGTAGGATCGGCAGGTTTTGACGGTGATTGCTGCCTCATTGGCCGGCAACATTTAGAAGCCCTGCGGACTGTTGACAGAGGACAGACGGCAATGTTCAATCTTATTTATATTTACCCGGAGGCACAGACACAACAAAAAGGGTTTATATCCCAAACACTTGTATTATTGTGCACATAGACCAGTTTTGCGTTACATTGGGATAACAACAAAAAACTGTTTTAACATGATTTAATTCTTTATGTAGGCGCTTTAACACCTAATGCCATAACGCTTCTGTAACATTTTTCTTGTATCTAACATACATGATTATATAGTGGAAATGGACAGCTAATGACAAATGAGGGCAATTTTTAATAAGTGGCTGAATTCAAATACCTAGGAACAATAATCACAAATAGGAATGAGATGCACAAAGAAATTAAACATAGGCTCAATTCTGGAAATGCGTGCTATTATACATTACAGAGACTCTTGATGTCCCAACTCCTTTCAAAAAACGTTAAACTGAAAATATATAAAACTATTATTCTACCAGTTATATTATATGGATGTGAAACATGGACTCTTACTTTAAGGGAGGAAAGGATACTACGAGTATTTGAGAATAAAGTTCTTAGGAAACTTTTTGGACCAAAGAGAGATGAACAGACAGCTGAATGGAGAAGACTACATAACAATGAACTACATGGTCTTTATAGGAAGTGAGATATAATAAGAACAGTTAAGTCTCGTAGACTGCGATGGGCAGGACATGTGGCACTAATGGGGAATAAAAGACGTGCATGGAAGCTTCTTGTAGGAAAACCAGAGGGAAAACGTCCAGTTGGTAGACCGTGAATGAGGTGGGAGTATAACATTAACTATGATTTGAGGGAAATAGATTATACAGGGGATGATTGGAAAACATTAGCTCAGGATAGGAACGTATGGAGAGCTTATGTCCGTTCGGCTATTAACCTACGGGTTCGATAGTGCCCGTGAGTAAGTTAGTATCTAGCATACATTGTATAGAAGCAGCAAGAATTTATGCTAAATTGTTATGTTTATACAAGTTATGTAGAGTGTTCTATGAATAGAGGTAAATTATTGCTGTTCTGATTTTGAAATGAGTTGCTATTGTTCTGCAAACAAAATGCATGCACGAGTTTATTTCCATTCGTCGAATAACGATTTTACCTTTAAGGGTGTAAGAAAATACTGTGTTCTCTAACACTCGAATTAAAAAAAAAAAAAATATATATATATATATATATATTTCTTAAACCAACTAACTAACTTACTGGCATTATCGAATCTGTAGATTCATAGCCGCGCGCACATAACTTCTCCATACATCCCTATCCTCGGATAACATTTCCAATCATTTCCTGTATAATCTACTTCCCTCAAATCATGGTTAATGTTATTCTCCCACCTCATTCTTGGTCTACCAACTGGGCGTTTTCGCTCTGGTTTCCTACAAGGAGCTTGCATGGAAGTCTTTCATTCCTCATTCTTGCCACATGTCCTGCCCATCGCAGTCTACGAGACTTAACTGTTCTTATTATATCTGGCTTCCTATAAAGACCATGTGATTCAGTGTTATGAAGTCTTCTCCATTCACTTGTCTGTTCATCTCTCTTTGATCCAAAATTTTGCTAAGAACTTTATTCTCAAATACTGGTAATCTCCTTTCCTCCCTTAAAGTAAGAGTCCATGTTTCACATCCATATATTATAACTGGTAGAATAACAGTTTTATATATTTTCAGTTTAACGTTATTTGAAAGGAGTTGGGACATCAAGAGTCTCTGTAATACATAATAGCACGCATTTCCAGAATTAAGCCTATGTTTAATTTCTTTGTGCATCTCATTCCTATTTGTGATTATTGTTCCTAGGTATTTGAATTCAGCCACTTCCTCAAAATTACCCTCATTTGTCATTAGTTGTCCATTTCCATTATTTATAACGCATTTTTATTGTTCTTCTTTTTCCTGTACGCATGAAAGCTAGCAGCTTGTTGCGTGTTCATTCACTACAGGTCCGGGGTATGGTGACGTCCAAAAGACCTTTTCTGTTGAGGTGTCCAGTTACGTAATTTCTTCACTAATCTATTGTTCTCCATTCCATCTGTCGTCGTTCCAGTTTAGTCTTCTATCCAAAGGTTTATACGTTCAATTTCACATTCTTCTCTAATAACAGATCTGCGAATTTTCTCTCTCAGCGATTTTCCTACGATTTTCCTTAAAACTTTCATTTCGGTTGTTTCATTAATTTGTTTTGTTTTTTGAGTTTCTGTTCGGCATTCACAACCATATGTTAGAACTGGTCTTATGACAGATTTGTAAATTCTTAGTTTTGTATATATTCTTAAATTTTTATCTTTCCATACAGTATTGTTTAAACATCCCGATATTTTGTTTGCATTATTTGCTTGATGGAGGATTTCATCTGTTATTCTGTTGTTGCTATTAATTTCTATTCCTAAATTCCCTTTTTTATTGTAATTTTCTAATTAACATTATTAATTTACGCATAAATTCTATTAAATTTAATTACAGTTGTTAATTCGTGACGAGAGCTGGACTGTACAGTTGGTGAAAATTCCCGCCATTAGCTGGTACGGTGCGCTGCTCCTCACGTCTGTCTAATTTACAACCTGTGAATCGTGTTTTCTGCAGCGTGTCGCCATTCAAAATGTCAGACTTATGATTTAGTGCAAGTGAATTCAGTTTAAAACACTTCTTAAATATGAAGAGATTCCTTCAATTATTTACGGCAACAATGTTGGTACAAGTGACTAATTACACTCGAGTCATGTAACAGCCCCCCCCCAGTCTATTAACTTACATGAGCCTGTTCAACAACTTCTCACTGACTTTGCAGCACATTTCAAGTCATTTCTTTAAAATTCGCGTTACTGAGTTCTCGTTTTTGTTTAGCTAAGATAAAATTGTATTTGAAGGTAAAAATATACGTCTGGACTGGGATTTGAATTGAGGACCTTCAGCTTTGTACGCTAATGTTCTATTCTAAGTAGGCGTAGGTTCAAACACCAGTTTAGGCATGTATTTTTCTCTTCAAATATAATTTGACCTCAAATAAGAAATGTTAAATTTATAAATTATATATATATATATTTGTAAGCCCATGTTTTTCCCTTTACAGAGATTTAGACGCTCTCCCCCTATAGGGAAGAATTTGAACCATACTAATTTAGTTACACTTGTTTTCGTATTGATGTCATTTGAGTGGTCCGTGGTCAGCGTTCCGCCAAATACTGACATCTAGGAAACCAAGGTAATACTAAAAGTAAAGTAATCCCACTACAGGCCTCAGAAGGCCCTTGGGGCAGTAGGAGGTTAAGGCTCCCACTATTTCTGGACAATCCGCACTTGATGTCAGCCAGGTTGTCAGCCCTGCGTGACGGCCGCCTTTACCCCCAGAACAAGCGTCTGGTACTCATTTCCGTTAGAGGCTGAGTCGACCCCAGGGCCATAGTGCCGCCAGAAGGTTTGGGTCAGTTTTATAGGACGGGAAAATTAGGTATATTTTGCTTAGAGGCCTTTTCATTCAGGCTTAAGGATTTTTTTACGAGCCTGAAAATCTTCAGACTCGGGACCCACGGCTTAAAGTCCCTCCCGGAGGACTTGCTCCTTGGATTTTTCCGTCCTAAAAATCCATCGACCCCGGCCGGGTATATAAAGGTAGAAAAACTCATATGTATCATGGGGTCTCGCAGTAAATTTACAACCGAATATTTGGCAATAAATAGCAATCAAAGAGAAAATTTAATGTTGGAAGAAGGAATTCAAATAAAGCAAGTGAAACATGGTGCATGTAAAACTATCCATACTCTCTTCCAGACATGTTTTATTTACTTTTAAAAGTTGGCTTTCAAGCGAATAGTGATCTATTTGCTTTAAAATACCTGTATTCGCAAAAAAACTCCAGCCAGACTATCTCACATCTGTTATTTGAGTGCCCCGCATTTGATTACAAAAGACATGAATTTACGATGATCAAATAATATTATCAGATTCCGAAGATAGCTTACAAATAGCAGCGTATCAATTATTCAAAATTGCCAGCAAATATAATATGAAAATTTCCACTTCAAAATCCAAAACAATGGCAATGTGTGGAAAAAAACATACAACGGGTGAAAATTGAGATTGATGGAAAAATTATAGAACAAGTGTCAGATTTCTCTTACTTAGGAAGTGTATTTGCAGAGTATAAGAGTGACATTGATTCAAAATTACAAAAATATAATAAAATGAATGGGGTAACACGAAGACATTTTGGTAAACAGATGAGGACAGAGACAAAACTAAGATTACATAACGTCACATCAAAAGCTGCTCTAAAATACGGAAGTGAAATTTGGATTTTAAATAAAAGGAACTCTCATAAACTTCAAGTAAGCCAAATGCGCTTCTTACGATCATTGTTAGGAGTTAATAGACTGGATCACCAAAGGAACACTATTATCAGAGGAAAACTTGGAGTAACAAGTTTAAATGAAGATATACAAAGATACCAACAAGAATGGAAAAATCATCTGAGGAGAATGGCAAGAAATAGACTTCCAAAATTGGCATTCCAATATACCCCAACTGGACATAGGGACCAAGGAAGACCAAAACATCGGTGGAAAGATCAAGACCATCTTCGCTAGGTTTACCGTACAGGCCACATGGCCTAAAACGAATTTGTTCATGATGATGAATTTATTAAAAAATTAGGTTATTGCCATAATAGATTTCAACTGCCTTTGTCAAATATTTTATGTAAGAAGTGTTTCTATAGAAAGCTGTGTGACTTTATCCATAATATTTTTAAGAGATTTTGAGTTAGTTTATTCTTGGGTTTGTTAATTTATTGATTTATTTGTTCATATTACGTTATTATGTAAAGCTAGAAATTAACCACACTCTAAATTGTTGTAAATAATTAATTGTATTGTAACTAAAACCCTAAGATACCGGATGGTGAAATAGGGTTCATATTATTGGAGATTCAATACTTACTTACTCACTGGCACTATCGAACCCGTAGGTTCATGGCCGCGCGGACATAAGCTCTCCATACATCCCCATCCCGAGTCAATGCCCTCCAATCTTTCCCTGTACAATCTACTTCCCTCAAATCATAGTTAATGTTGTTCTCCCACCTCAGTCTTGGTCTACCAACTCGGCGTTTTCCTTCTGGCTTTCCTACAAGAAGTTTCCATGCACGTCTTTCATTCCCCATACGTGCAACATGCCCTGGCCATCGCAGTCTATGAGACTTAACTGTTCTTATTATATCTGGCTTCCTATAAAGACCATGTAGTTCATTGTTAAGTAGTCTTCTCCATTCACCTGTATGTTCATCTCTCTTTGGTCCAAAAATTTTCCTAAGTACTTTATTCTCAAATACTGGTAATCTCCTTTCCTCCCTTAAAGTAAGAGTCCATGTTTTGCATCCATATAATATAACTGGTAGAATAATAGTTTTATATATTTTCAGCTTAACGTTTTTTGACATCTCATTCCTATTTGTGATCATTGTTCCTAGGTATTTGAATTCAGCCACTTCCTCAAAATTTCCCTCATTTGTCAATAGCTGTCCATTTCCATTATATAATGAATTTCTACGTGTGACCATATATTTAGTTTTACTGATATTTACTTCCAGTCCTAATTTCTTAGTGTTACTCAATAGTGTGTGCGTGTTGGCCTGGGTTTGTTAATTAATTTATTTATTTGTTCATATTACGTTATTATGTAACGCTAGAAATTAACCCTACTTTAAATTATTGTAAATAATTAATTGTATTGTAACTAAAACCCTGACATTCCGGATGGTCAAATAGAGTTCATATTATTGGAGATTCAATAAAATAAATAGTATGTTCTTTAAAATGACTGAAGAAATTAGCCAAGTTATGAGTAGCAATTTATAAGTTAGATCTGTTCTATTCAATTATAAAGAAAGAAATAAATTATGTACATCTCTTCATTAACTCTTGGTACAGGAAAAAAGGTATTCATTTCATCTGACGTAATTAATTTATTTGCCCGGGAGGTTTGTAGAATGAACAATCAACAGTTTTAAATCAGCACAAGACAGAAAACCGGATTCTTATTGAGTCGTACAGAGGCAGGCATCGAGATAAAATCTGTGAAATGTGCACAGACGCAATTAAAAACACACAAGTCTCACAGCCAATAAGGCACGATCTGGCCAATAGTGGATAGAGATTGTTGCGGACCGTACAGTGAGCACGGGAACACGTAGTTTATGAGACAGCATTAGACCGTGGTGCTGCTGTAAGCGATCTTCAGATAACAATCTCAGCTCGGTCCATTCCTTCTTGTGCAACAGCTTCTGTTATACTGTTTTGACTCTCAAGGTGATTTTAAAAAGTCTTTCTTTCGTTCTTAAATGTGTGTTTATGTCACAGAAAGCTAATATGTAGCTAGTTTGGTTAAGGCATTTGTCTGTTATAGACCAAATTACTACAATGGCGTAACAGCCAATGTTGGGCCTTGGCCTCCCCATTATTAGATAAAGTTAATTTAGTTTCCATACAGATGTATCAACATGTTGGCTTCATGAGACATCTACTATTATTTTATAGGTAACAATGGTATCAGTGTGGGTATACCCTAGCGTAGTGGTTAAAGCACTGCGCTACAAGCCGGAAAGTCGAGGGTTTGAGTCCCGGTGGAATCAGGATTTTTAAACTGACCCAAACCTTCTGGCGGCACTATGGCCCAGTGGTTGACTCAGCCTCTTACAGAAATGAGCACGAGACACTTGTTCTGGGAGTAAAGGCGGCCGTCACGCAAGGCTGACAACCCTGATGACATCAAGTGCCAATGGTCTAGAAAAAGTGGAAGCCTTAACCTTCTACTATCACAAGGACCTCCTGAGGCCAGGCCTAGTGTGGGATCATTTTGCCTTTACCTTTAACTGTGGTATTAGTAGATGACAAGCCGGTAAAGTTTTCTTAGAGGCCTCTTTATTCAGGCCTAAGGTACTTTTACGAGTCTGAAAATCTTCAGACTCGGGACCCGCGGCTTAAATTCCCTCCTTGAGAACCTATTTCTTGCAATTTTCACCCTTAAAATGCATGGAAATAAAATAATTGAAGATTACGCCAATTTTGGAATATATTAAACAGTACCAACTAAATTGGAAACACCATCTTGAAAGAATGAGTTCAAATCGGATCCCCAAAGCTGTTTATAATTATATACCAAGAGGACGAAGATCACAGGGCCGTCCTATGAAACGCTGGAGGGAAAATTTTCTATAGGATCGTAACAGGCCTTGGCCTAATACTTGGAAGGAAGTAGAAAATACATGGCTCAAGGTCGGGTTTGAATCCGCGACCCTCGAGGCGAGAGGCAGCGAACATAACCAGTAATCCACCGCGGCCGGCTATGCGCCGTGAAAAGCTATTTTGTTACTTTTTTTTTTTAATCCAGTAAATTTTTGGGTATTAAATTTAATTTACTGCTAACAAAGTGGAATTTATTGTTAAATGTGTTAAGGGGAGATTATTGTAAGGAAAGGAAAAATGTAGCTCATAATTTTAAAAAAATATTTATGATCTTTTGAGGACGAAGAATGTCTTCAAGTCAATCCTATTAATAAAGCGCGTTGTTTTAGTTTTTTTTAACTATTATTTATTTATTTAATTTTTAGTTTGTTTGTCATTAACCGGAATCCCATGAAAATTTAATTGCTTACGATATTTTTAGTGTCTAGGCACGAATATAATTATATATTTTTTAAAATTATTATTATTTAACATTATTATAATATTTTTGAATATTTTAATACAGATAAATAGTTACAGTTAATCGTATCCTTCTCATATTTTTTGTATAAATTACAATGTGGTAAGTTTACAAAATTGTTATTAATATTTTACAGAATAAGATAAAAATGTAAATATCTTTAAATTCGATACTATTGTAGTATGAGCTAAATGTAATACTCTTCTAAAAAAAAGTCCTCCGGGCCGGATTTGAACCAGCGACCTATGGATTATCATCATAATCATCATAGTACATTCACGAATTTAGGCCATTTGTTGACCTGTTTCGGCCTCAAGAGAAACACCATCCAGAAGTCTTTTGAGTGGACGCCCTGGTCTTCTTCTTGCTGCAGGTTGATATCTTAACATTTGTTTGGGTATTCTGTGATCTTCCATTCGATGAACATGTTGCATCCATCTTGATTTATAATCAGAAATTTTGTTTTCTAAAGGTTCCATGTGTAATTCTTCTAAGATGTCTTCATTTTTTGTGATCTAGTAGTGTGTATCCTGCAGTCCTCCGAAGGTATCTCATTTCAGCAGATCTAAGTCTCTGTATATCCTTCTGTTTCAACGTCCATACTTCGCTACCATACAAAAGAGTTGGAAGAGCCAGTATTTTATACACTTTCATTCTTGAATGCTTTTGGACTAACTGTGGCTTGAAGATAGAATTTATTAACTATGAAATTCTTAAAAATTTAGATATTTTTGCATTTACATCCTTTTCTTCTTCCTGAAATTATATACCACTACAGTCCAACGCTCTACCAGCTGAGCTATGAAGGGATATAATATTAATTTCTTACAACAATGGACTAAAAAGTCGGTAAGTCCGCAACCTATTATATTAATGTATTATATATTATATGTCATATATTATATATAATATATTATATATTATATATTATATGTTATATGTTCATATATTATAGATGTTATATTATATATTATATATTATATATTATATATTATATGTCATATATTATATATTATGTCATATATTCTCTATTATGTCATATATTCAATAATATTCTATATAACTGCTATCTACCCATCTCACATATCTACCTCTTCTCTATTCTCTCTTCTCTCTTCATATCTTATCTCTTCTCTCTTCTCTATTCTCTCTTCTCTCTTCTATCTTACTCTCTTCCTCCTTCTCTCTCTCTCTTCTCTCTTCTCCTCTTCACATCCTTCTCTCTTATATTCACACTTCTCTCTTGCATATTCTCTTATTTAGATTATTGTTTGCCATTGGTCCTTTACAATTATACATAGTTTCAAGTCGATGTCATGTTTTTAAATGGGTTAAAATCATGTTCAAAGATTCCGTTACACACATAGATGGACAGATACAGGTCAAGCTAATATAAAAGCGTGTAAAATGGAAATAATTGCATCCGATAATAATATGAGTAGTGAAATTTATTTCTAATAGTTACAATTTTAAGTAGCTTTTGTAGAAAAAGGAACAGTTTATAAAACCTTATATTTTGAGGGTAACGTTACATGCCTCGGTCCCATAAAAACTGAACTAAACAGACGGTCAGCAATAGAAACGTTGTCGTGGAGACGGTTATTAAAGACAGGAAAACAATCCAACAAGCACTGAATGAAATGGAAGAACAAAGGCCATTAAATTTCTAAATCAATGTTAGACAAACGTTCTTTCTTGGTCACATACTCCGTAACAATAATTTTTTAAAGCAAGTTTTGAACAGAGATGGATTTTTGGCGAAGGGCATGAAGAAAATCAAAAAAGGAGAAAATTCGGAACCAGAAAATTAGAGAAATAATGAATATGAAACATAATATTATAGAAGTAATAGAAGAACGAAGATTGAAATGGTATGGACATCTGAAGAGGATGGAGAATAATAGAATCCCAAGAATGATGCTGGATTGGAATGCTGAAGGCAGGAGTAGGAGGGGGAGTCCCAGGGAACAGTGGATGGATGAAGTGAGAAGAAACATGATCAGCAGAGACCTCAAAGAAGAAAATGCTGAGGATAGAAATCAGGGCTGAAGGTTAACTACTGTAATGTAGAGAAAATCTAATATGTAAAAATGTTTGTTTGTTCGTACTTTATGCGCGGCCATACCGTTTTTGAGGTAATTTTGTCTTTCAGCTCATTTATTCCAAGAATATCGGGATGAGTAGATTCCCGGGCAACGCCGGGTAAACAGCACGGGGTATCTAAAAATAATTACGATATATTTTTTTCATTTTACTTATTTAACTAAACATAAAACACATTAATTTTCGTATTTCAGCTCATTTATGCCAAGAATATCGGGATGAGTAGATTCCCGGGCAACGCCGGGTAATCAGCACACGGTTTCTAAAAGATATAAAATTATAATTATTTTTCCTTTCACTTATTCAACTAAACATAAAAACACATTGATTTTCATTTATTTAGGCGTAGCAGCGCACGCCGGGTATTGGCTAGTCGTTAAGAAAAATAAGTTTTGAAGACAAAAAGTTTGTGAAAAAAATAAGTAGAAGACCAAGGAAGACACTTTTGGAAGATGTTTCAGAGATTGTAGGATTCCAGGTCTATTGAAACCAAGAGGAGAACGACTTCACTATGCATTAGAACAACATTTAGCAAAACCCTCCTCGAAAATTGAAATTGATCAAGATTGCAATTGCTATTGCTGATGCAAGGGCGCTGCTAGGTTTCCATACACTGTAGACATAAAGTCCGGAGCTCACAAAGCAACGCGACACTTGTAATTATGCTGTCCATTTCACCACATATACAGGACGTTTTAAGGACAAATGCATCAATGTTTCCTATTTTTATTTCACGTATTTATAGACGGTTTTAACTGTTTAATGTAATTTTTAATGCCATTATGTTGTGGTTTTATGATGACTATGGAACCCGTAGGTTCATGACCACGCGAACACAAGCTATTCATACATCTCTGTCCTGAACTGTTTTCTAATCATCCCCTGTATAATCTACTTCCCTCAAATCATGGTTAATGTTGTTCTTCTCGGTCTATCTACCGGCCGCTTTCCCTTTGGGTTTCCTACAAGGAATTTTCATGCAATTCTTTCATTCTCCATTCGTGCCACGTATTTCCCATAGCAGTCTTCGAGACTTAACTGTTCTTATTCACCAGATTTTTAAAGATCACGTAGCTCACTGTTTTGAAGTCTTCTCCATTCACCTGTCTTTCGCCCAAAAATGTTCCTAACAACTGTATTCTCAAATGCTCGTAATCTCCTTTCCTCTCTTAAAGTAAGAGTCCATGTTTCGCATCCATATAATATAACTGGTAGAATAACTGTTTCATATATTCTCAGATTAACGTTTTTTGAAAAGAGCTGGGTAGACAAGAGTACCTGTAATACATAAAAGCACGCATTTCTAGAATTGAGCCTATGTTTAATTTCTTTGTGTATCTCATTCGTATTTGTGATTATTGTTCCTAGATACTTGAAATCAGCCACTTCTTAAAATTTTCCTTATTTTGTCATTAACTGTCCATTTCCATTATATAATGCATTTCTATGTGTGAACATATATTTAGTTTTATCGATGTTTATTTCCAGTCCCAATTTCGTAGTGTTATTCAATAGTGTGTGTGTGTGTGTGTGGACCTTTAGTATCTCCTCGTTATCGCTTAATAGTACTACATCATCAGCATAAACTAACAGCCTATAATTTGAGTTGTAAGCCTTCTTCATTCTCCAAAAAAAATTATGACATGCTCTAGTACAAAATTAAATAGTAGAGGAGATAGTGCATCTCCTTGCTTCAACCCATTCTGGATTTCAAAAGTACCCGAAAACTGTTCGCCTACACGCACCCTACTCTTTGTGCCATTTAGACACATTCGTATAAGTCTAACTAACTTTTTAGGAATTCCGAACTCCAGCAGGATACTATATAACTTCTCCCTCTTAACTGAATCATATGCTTTTTTGAAGTCTACATATAGTTGATGTACAGTACCATTATATTCCCATTTATTTTCTAAAATATGTCTTACGCTAAAAATATGATCTGTTGTAGACCTGTTTCTTCTAAATCCACATTGATGACCTCCTAGAATGCCATCAATATAAGGAGTAAGTCTGCTTACTAATATATTTCTTAGAATTTTGTACGAAGTTGAAAGTAATGAGATGCCCCTATAGTTGTTTCAATCAGTTTTATCTCCTTTCTTATAAATTGGTACGATAATCGATTCTTTCCATTCATCTGGAAGAGCTTCTTTTTCTCAAATCATACAAAGCAACCAGCGTATCTTGTCCATCAACTTTTCTCCCCCTTATTTTATCAGTTCTGCTTGGATCTCATCTGAACCTGATGCTTTATACATCTTGAATTTTTGTATCGCCATTTCAACCTCTAATGTACTTAGTTCTGCGACTAGCATTTCTTCTGTCTGTAAACTATACTTTTCGATATCCTGTTCTGTATGTACATTTAATAGCTGATTAAAGTAATTTTTCCATCTATTTAATATACTCCTGGAATCTGCAATCATATCCCCATTTTTTATTCCGAATTATGTTTTTTCTAGCCTGAAATCCTTTCTTCGCTATCCTAAATCCCTGATATAATTCTCTAATGTTCCTATTTTTAGCATTCATTTCAAGATCATTAATCTTCTCTCTCAAATATTCCCTCTTTTTTACTCCTTAGTTGCCTTGTGGTTTCCCGTCTAATATTCCCTGATAGAGAAGAAAGGGTTTGAGGCTAGAATAAACATAATTCGGAAAATGAAGATATGCATTAAATAGATTGAAACGTTAGTTTAATCAGCTATTAAATGTGCACACAGAACACTAACTTTTGAAGATTTCCGAACTCGAGAAAACAAAGCGCCTGTAAAGTAAATGACTGAGGCGACTGTAGCTTGTGGTAAACAATACGTCATGAGGACACGATTTATTGAGCAGTTGGAGTTGGCTGAATATGTAACAGTATCATCGGCAGACAGCCTGAGTTACGAGGTACACGGCTACCGGGCTTTAAGAAATAATTGGCTCGTTAGTAACACACGGCCTGTGTATGTGTTATACAAATGCAGACGCCTCCAGCTGAACACAAAGACTACCATCTTGTAAGAAATATTAACACAAATAACAGTCGAACTGTGAATCCACTCTTACTCTACAGTAAATAACACCAGGACGTCTCAAGGTCACGGTCTGGTTGGTTATTACTAAAGGCTAGGGGTTTTATCTAGTACATGTTAAGATTGCAACACAGTATAATGAGAAGTTACACATATGACTGTATTTTGTTTTGGTTTCGCACACAAACAGTTGAATAGTATAATGAGAAGTTAGACTTCTGAGTGTCTTTTGTTTTGGTTAGACACACACAAACAGTTGAATAATATAATGAAAAGTTAGACTTCTGGCAGTCTTTTGTTTTGGTCTCACACACAAACAGTTGAATAGTGTCATGAGAAGTTAGATTTCTGATGTCTTTTGTTTTGGTTAGACACACACAAACAGTTAAATAATATGAGAAGTTAGACTTCTGACCGTCTTTTGTTTTGGTTTCACACACAAACAGTTGAATAGTGTTATGAGAAGTTAGACTTCTGATGTCTTTTTTTTTGGTTAGACACACAAACAGTTGAATAATATATCATCATCATCATCCGGTACCATGACAGCTGCCTCCGTTTTCCGGAAACCAAACGCCATTCCTGTCTGTCCATCCATTGATCTACCCCTAATCCTCTGATAACCGTAGCCGCTTGCACACCTTCTATCCAGGTTTTCTTCGGTCTTCTTTTCTTTCTCCTTTTCATTGTAATTCCTTCCTTAATAATTTTAGGCAATCTTTGCTCTGGCATTCTTTTGACATGACCATACCACTGTAACCTTTTCTTTTCTATAATGTCTATGATGTCCGGCTCCTCTTGTACACCCATATTCTCTCCATTCTAGATTTTCTAGCTGATCATCTTAAAACATCCATTTCTGTACTTAAAATTCTTTTCATTTCCCTGGTAGGAATTTGCCAGACTTCAGCACCATACCTCGTATGTTAAAACGTTCTGAACTATGGTTTGATATATGTTTAATTTTCTGTCTTTTGTAATATTCTTGCTCCGCCGAACAGAGTTTAAAGCATTTATTGCTTCTTTTGTTTGTGCGATTCTATATTTAATTGCCTCAAGTTGGCAACCCCACAACTGAACTTTCTCAGCGATGGGTTGGTAACCCATTCAGAGGAGATCTATACATACTCAGAATCTACAGGAAAGAAATGATCGGACTGATTTCGCGAAGACGACACATGGAAAGAAAAGGATTAACGAAATTAAAATTGGTGTATGGAATGCCAGAGGTCTGTGTAATAAACAAATTGAATTACTGTAATTAAAAAGTTAGATGCAGCCAAAATTGACACAGCAGTGATTCCAGAAACTAAGAAAAAATACGCGGAAGTAAAGAATTTAGAGATTATATTCTACTTTATCTGTGGTGTCGAGGTAACGTGCTGCCTTATCACGCAGTGGGCCCGGGTTCGATTTCCCGTCGGGACAGGCTCCTGGGTGAGGGTTTTCGGGTTTTTTTCTTCACCTATAAGACAATTGTCAGGAAGCTTAGGGCCCAAGGTTCCCCGAAAATCATCCGGCCATCATCATCATCATCATCCTTCACCAGTGTGGAAAGCAACGGGAAGATACCATAGGCCTACCAATAATTCCCTAGTAAAACTGCAAAACATTACATGAAAATGCTATGATTGCAGTGAAAGACCTGCCCTCGGGCAGAATTACTATGGATGGATGGATGTATCCTGCTTCATAGCGGCGTCGAACAGCTACAGGAATAGGAATCTTCATAAAATTACAATTGAAAAATAAAATTGATTAATTTTGATTCGTTAATGAAAGTAAAAAGTATGCCAAGGTTTCATGACTATAATTGGAGTATACGCTCCAGAAGAAGGGAAAACTGAAGAATCAGAGAAATTTTATCAAAAAAATTCAAAAACTTAGACTATAGTAACAATAAAAAACATTATTCTCCGAAAAGTGCGCCCAGATACAATTCTAAAATTTTATAAAACAATGGCTCTTCCAACTCTACTTTATGGCTCTGAAACCTGGACTCTTACTACAGGTAAATTAAATAGGATAGTAGCTGCAGAAGACCTTTAGCGGGTTATACGCTTTATGACCACATGAGCAATGAAGCTCTCAACACACCAGCAATAACTGAAACCATCCAAATATACCAAAATAATTGGCATGAACAACTCCTTAGAATGCCAAATAATAGACTATCTCTGCAACTATCGAATTACAGACCCACAGGACTAAGAAACCCAGGAAGACCTAAGAAGAGATCAATTTCTATCCTGAAACGGAACAGGCCAATGGCCTAATACACGACTGCAATTGATGATGACGATGATGAATTTGGAATACGTTTATATTACTTTTTGTTAAGGCAAGAAGCCTTGGCGCAGAGCTACGGGACTCCATGGGGGAAGAGATTTTCTCATGGTATTTCGGCCAGTATGGGACCGTTGCCCACCCAGCATCGTGAGGCATTTGGGTAGCTACAATAAGCAGCGGCTCCAGGTTGAGAAAACCAGCTATAACGGCTGGGGGATCCGACATGCTGACCATATATCACCCCTACACTGGCTAACTATGTGATTAACACATGTGGATGTGAGGCCAGCAGCCGGCTGGTCAGCCAAGGGCCTTCTAGGCCTGTTGCGCTTGGAGTTTTTTTTATATATTACTTTAGTGGCATTTTTGAGAAAGAATCTAGGTTCAGTTGCATAGATTCAGGTAGGTTGTAGGCTAGATATGAGATAATTTTTATATAAAAAGTTGATTAAAAGATATTATAAAAATTAAAAATAACATTAACTGGCGTGAGAGGCTTCTCCCAGGTTTACCTCGTTAAATATTCAAATGATTACACGTATCAAGGTCACCTTGGAATTAGTATAATTGGTTTCCGGCTTCTTTTTCCAACAGATAAATCATTTTCTTGTTTGATGCCAAGATACGGTAATGGTCTAATGTAATGAAACATGATATGTGCGTTCCAAAGAAAAATTATGCGTTTAATTTCCTGAAATGTTATTAATTTCCTCTCTTTTTCTCGCATTCGTCACGTAAAATGAAGAAAGTTCCACTCCTGGTGCACCACTATCATCATTATCACTCATCATATCATCGGGGTAGTCGTAACCCAGCGTTTCAGGCGCCCTAACCTCAGAAGTGAGTTACAGTTACGCCAATATCAGGAGAGAACACTAGATATGTCGAAATGACAACCTGGGGCATTGAAAAAAAAATCGGGAAACATAAAAAAATTGCGATCGCTAGACCGGTTTTTATATTTTCATTTCAGGTGAACTTCTACAGCTAATGGTCTCATTTTACTGGCTAACGAACTCGACCTTACTTTTTTAATCAGTTATATGTCAAGTTTGGTTTCGATGAAAGAAAAATTGTGGCTGTTAGACCATTAACGGAGACACACACACAGACACACACTCACAATAAATAAATAAATATATATATATATACACACACATTATTATGATATATTATTACATATAACTTTCCTCATTAGAGGATTGCCTCAAGGAGAAAGTGATACAGACAATTAATTTTTGGAATTGATTAAATACATTTTGTAAATACATAAAAAAATTTTCAAATCGCAGGCCTAATTGAAGTATACATACTATAAAGTAGAAATTTTGTTAATATGGTTTCTTAAAATTGAAATTGATCCTCTAATGGCAGCGATGGCAATTTTAGAAAGTACTCTCTTTCCAAATCTAAGGAATTCCAAAATTTAGCTAAGAATCCTGGTATAGTACCTCTTGCCCCGATCATCAATCCTGTGACAGTTATACTATCTAGTTGGTATTTATCTTTGTAGTAGTCAAATTTTGGCTCATATATAAAACACAACTCCGAAGAGTATTTTATTATATGGTGCGGGACGTTGAATCAAAAACACAGAAATAAATTATTAGTCACAGAAATTGACTTTTTAAGAAGATCGGCAAGAATATCAAAATTAGACAAAATAAAAAATAATACAATAAGAGAAATAATGAATGTAGAAAAGGATATTGTACAAGAAATTGAAGAAATCCAACTAAGATGGTATGGACATATAATGAGAAGAATGGACACAGAAAGAAACAAAGAAGTATTGAAATGGATACCTCCTGGAAAAGTGGTAGACCAAAGCCAACGACAATAAAGGGAATTCAAGACTACATGATGAAAAGAAGTATGACAGAAACAGACACTCAAGACCGGGAAGTGTGGAAGAAAAAATTGTATATTTTGGTTGAGGACAACTGTGAAAATATCAGAAACAACGCTGAATATATATATATGTTCAGGGTTGTTTCTGATATATGTATATATATATATATATATATATATATATATATATATATATATTTATTTATTTATTTATTCATATGTTTAAATATTTAGGGTCAGAAATTACTTTAAGAATGACAACCATGCTGAAATTCAAAACGCGCAATAGCTGCAAATAGGTGTTTCTTTGGACTTAGAAAATATCTAAGATCACACTTAATAACAAAGAAGACTAAGTTATTGATTTATCTTTGTCTTCCTCTTCACGGTTTAGACTTATTTACTAGCCTATTCCGGCTCCAAATTGCTGCTGTTTCCATCTCTTCTTTGGTCTTCCCAAACTTCTTCTTTCTCATGGTGAATAGCTGTATGCTGCTTTTGGTAATAAAACTCTTATAAGACCAATGATTGCACATGCGTCAGAAATTTGGACTCTTTTAAAGTCAGATGAGAAATCTCTGGCTGCTTTTGAAAGAATCATATTAAGAGCTATTTTAGGGCTGAGAAAGAAGATGATATTTAGAGAAGAAGAAGAAATCTTGAATTGTATGAATTATATAAAGAACTCGATTTAGTGAAGTATATACTAATTAATAGATTGACCTGGGCTGGACATTTGATACGTATGGACAATAATACAACTGTTAAAAACATCTATATGGTACAACTATTAGAAACTAGTAAAGTATGGAGACCAAAATTAAGATTGGAGGACAATGACTTGCAAGATATTAGAATTAGTAAAATTAGAAGTTGACAAAATATAACTTCCTAGGTTGCGAAGTATCATAGACATCGAAAACAGGCATAAATAACAAACTAAATAAGTTTAATTATATAACAGGAACACTAAAAAGAACTATGAAAAACAAAGCTAGAAAATACTCTATAATGAAATTATACAAGACAATGGCAGTTCCTATTATTACTTATGGATCCGAAACATGGGCAGTGACAACACAACAATCTGCCAGAATACAAGCTGTTGAAATGAAATTCCTCAGACCAATAGCAGGATATCAAAGAAGAAACAAAAACACAACACAGAAATAAGATAGCAATTAAATACAAGAATAGTTAAATACAGAACAAACTGGAAAGAACACTTGGCAAGGATGACTGAGAATAGAATACCAAAAGGCGCATGCAGCTATTCACCACGAGGAAGAATAAATTTAGGAAGACAATAGAAAAGTTAGAAACACCAGAGATTTGGAGCCGGAACAGGCTAGTAAAAGCCTAAACTATGACGAAGGAAGAGGAAATTGGAAGAATTTAGCAACAAATAAAGAAGTGTGGAAGGAAATTCGGAGGAAGGCTAGGGCTGTCATGCCATATATCATGATGATGGTGTATATATCATGGTCTTCTTCTTCTTCTTCTTCACGGTTTAGGCTTATTTACTAGCCTGTTCCGGCTCCAAATTGGTGATGATTCCATCTTTTATTTGGTCTTCCCAAACTTCTTCTTCCTCGTGGTGAATAGCTGTATACTGCTTTTGGTATTCTATTCTCAGTTATCCTTCCCAAGTGTGCTTTCCAGTTTGTTATGTATTTCACTATTGTTCCATTTAATTCCTCCACTTTTAGTTGTTGTCTTATTTCTGTGTTGTGTTTTTTGTCTGTTCTTTGATATCCTGCTATTGGTCTGAGGAATTTCATTTCAGCAGCTTGTATCCTGGCAGACTGTTGTGTTGTCACTGTCCATGTTTCGGATCCATAAGTAATAATAGGCACTGCCATTGTCTTGTATAATTTCATTATAGAGTCTTTTCTGGCTTTATTTTTCAAAATTCTTTTTAGTGTTCCTGTTATATAATTAAACTTATTTAGTTTGTTATTTATATCTGTTTCTGCTGTGTATGATATTTCGCAACCTAGGAAGTTATATCTTACTACATGTTCTATTGGTTTATTTTATAATGTTATCTTTGTCCGAACTGGACGAGCGCCCTTGAAGACCATTGTTTTTTATTTTTCTGATGATATTTCCATGTTGTATTTTTTTTATATTTCATTCAGTTTATATAGCATTCTTTGTAGTTCGTCCTCTGTTTTTTCTATTAAAATCTGATCATCTGCAAAGGCTACTGTTTTTATTACTATATCACAGTCATTTTCGATAAATATTAGATAGGATCTGTAAATATCTGTAAAAAGTTGTTCCCCGATGGGGACTGGAATCAGCACATGTCTTGTAGCCCTGCGCCAAGGTATAATGTCTTACACCACTCGGCCTAAGGCGCGGAGAACACATAATTATATTGGAACATTCATATCTGCAGGCAGAACTTGAAACCCCTAAAAATGAACAGGTAACTTCCTGCAGTTAATTACATATGCTTTTATATTAAAGTAATGGCGATCAGAACAAGGCATTAATGTGGCCGTGGAATCTCCATAGAGATAACTAAAACGGAGTCTCATTTCCTAAATGATTTCCCTTCACCTGGCAAATGTAATCGATCAGTATCCGAATACAAGGCTACGTTGTTTGATGGCTAAAAACGTAATCAATATTAATTACACGGAACAATAGAATGATTGAAGGGAGAAGGGAAAGAATTTGATGATTGAAATTAGTTTGAGAGGCAATCGGTTCTAGGTGGAGCCACTAGTCTTCCTCAACTTATCAGAACATAAATTGACTTATGTTAAGTAAAGTAATAAAAGGTTTTGCAGGTAAAAACAGAATCGATAATCAAACTTCATTATAGTTTCATATAAGAATCAAATAAAAAATTAATAATAAAAAAAAGGCGAATCGTTCGCTTCTTATGAAAATCGTTCACTTTTCTTAATATATTTTTCTTCTTTTTTTCTTCCTTTCACGGTTTTGGTCCAATGATCTGTACAGGACTCATTCCGTCTGTCTTGGTCTTCCAGGATCTCGTCCTCCCCTTGGTTTACATGACAGAATTATTTTCGTTATTCTCCTATCGTCCATTATTTCAAAATGTTTCTTGCATTTATGTCTATATTCATGTTTTATTTATTGCAAATATATCTAATTTATTTTGTACACTCCTGTAGGCCTACTAATGATAGCCTAATTATCATTCTGTTTTTAGGTAAATAAAAACAGACAAAAAACATAGCACAGAAATAAAACAACTAAAAGTAGAGGAATTAAACACAACAATAGAGAAATACAGAACAAACTGGAAAGAACATTTGTCAAGGATGACTGAGAATAGAATACCAAAGCAGCATATAACTATTCACCACGAGGAAGAAGAAGTTTGGGAAGACCAAGGGAAAGATGGAAACAGCAGCAATTTGGAGCCGGAACAGGCTACTAAATAAGCCTAAACCGTGAAGAAGAAGAAGAAGAAGAAGAAGAAGGTAAATACATTGAATTTACCAGAGAGGCCTTCGTATCTATTAACAACTTACTTCCCTAGGGAAGAAAAGTAGCTAATTGACTTAATTAATAATGTAAAGTCCACCGCTGTGGTCTAGAGGTAGCGTGCTGCCTTATCACGCAGCGGGCCCGGGTTCGATCCCCGGCCGGGGCAGTTTTTCTGGGTAAGGTTTTTATCGGGGTCTTTCCTCACCTGTAAGACAAATGTCAGGAAAACTTTAAGACCCAAACGTTCCCCGAAATCATATGGCCAACATCATCATCATCATCCTTATCATTATCATCATCATCATCATCATCCTTCACCGGTGTGGAAAGCAACGGGAAGTTACAACACCTACAATTCCCTAGTAAAGCTGAAAGCATAGCATGAAAATGCTATGATTGCAGTGAAAGACCTGCCCTCGGGCAGAATTACTATGGATAGAACAATGTAAAAATATTTTTAGTTTAAACCAGACCCTAAATATTCTATATTCTTTTTCATATATTTTTTTTTCGACTTTGCTGGTAATAGGAAATTAACCGCAGCATTCGCCGCTTCCTCTACATCACAATTAATCATATCTGTAATTAATACGCAGTCTGAAACTGTTATTTTATTTTGTCTAATGCCACTAGGTTGTCTTTTATGACATTTCTCGCTCTTTTCCTTGGCATTGGTGGAATTGTAATCCACTTCTTAGATTGGTGCACCTGGAAGGCGGAGTTACGTTACCACGATAATATGATGGGTGATAAATGAAAATGAAGCGCCAGGAGAGTTCTTAACCTAAACTTAACCTAAATTCCAGACCATGGGCAACCACAGGAATAATTCCCTTTAAGGAAAAATTCCCATGATTTGACCGGGAATCGAACCCAGGATCTCATGAACACTAGTCAGGAACGCTGACCACTAGCCCAAGAGGCTGGTCGAAACTGTTATTTAAAATGTCTGCCACTAATTCAGACAACAATAAACAATTGCAGTTGTTTTATCAACATTCCCTTGTTATCAAACAATTGAACTCTTCAAATCAAGATATAAATTCACACGAAATATAAAAATTAAACATAATTATTAGTACAAGAGTGAACAAAATTATGTACACAGTTCGGGAAGTAAGTACATTACAAGCTTGTAAGATAACCAGAGGGAAAACACCCAATTGGTAGACCAAGAATGAGATGGAGAATAACATTAATCAAGATTTGAGGGAAGTAGATTGTACAGGGGATGATCTGAAAACATTAACTTAGGATAGGGATGTATGGAGAGCTTATGTCCGCGCGGTCATGAACCTACGGGTTCTATAGTGCCATTAAGTTACTTCTCTTGTTGCATATGTAACTATTCTCTCCATATTTAATTAAAAAACCTTTTTTTAACCATAGATTACAGGTACTTATGCGTGCCACACATCACCCGGACCTTACAGTGACATGACCTGTCGGGAGAGGGATTTTAAACTATGGGTCAAACACATACTTTTTTGACCACTCACGTTACATGGCAAACATCAAGCGCTTCTCCCTCTATAAAAACTAACAATTCCCTTCGGAAGAAATTCAGAATCAGGCATTTTACGCCCTAAAAATTCACCGACCGCTCCCAGAATTCAACCCCCGAATCTTGAAATCAGAAACTGACATCCAAGTCACTACTCCAGCAGGTGGTGAGCCACAACTTCTTCTACCCACGAAGAACAAGATATTTGACTTTTCTTCGTTATTTCCATTACATTAACTAACTAACTCATTAACTCACTGGCACTATCGAACCCGTAGGTTCGCGGACATAATCTACTTCCCTCAAATAATAGTTAATATTATTCTCCCACCTTATTCTTGGTCTACCAACTGGACGTTTTCCCTCTGGGTTTCCTACAAGAAGCTTCATGCACCTCTTTGTTCCCCATTCGTGCCACATGTCCTGTCCATCGCAGTCTACGAGATTTAACTTTCTTATTACATCTGGGTCCACCGCTGTGGTCTCGAGGTAGCGTGCTGCCTTGTTACGCAGCGGGCCCGGGTTCGATCCCCGGTCGGGGCAGTTTTTCTGGGTGAGGTTTTTATCGGGGTTTTTCCTCACCTGTAAGACAAATGTCAGGAAAACTTTAAGGCCCAAACGGTCGTCAAAATCATATGGCCATCATCCTTATCATCATCATCATTATCATCATCATCCTTCACCGGTGTGGAAAGCAACGGGAAGCTACCACACCTACACATTTCCCTAGTAAAGCTGCAAGCATAGCATGAAAATGCTATGATTACAGTGAAGGACCTGCCTTCGGGCAGAATTATTATGGATGGATGGATGGATGGATTACATCTGGCTTCCTATAAAGACCATATAGTTTACTGTTATGTAAGTCTTCTCCATTCGTCTGTCTGTTCATCTCTCTTTGGTCCAAAAAAATTTCCTAAGAACTTTATTCTCAATTACTCGTAATCTCCTTTCCTCCCTTAAAGGAAGAGTCCATGTTTCACATCCATATAATATAACTGGTAGAATAACAGTTTTATATATTTTCAGTTTAACGTATTTTTGAAAGGAGTTGGAACATCAAGAGTCTCTGTAATGAATAATATCACGTATTTCTAGAATTGAGCCTATGTTAGACGCTGAAATACCATTAGCTTATTTCTGTCGCAGAAGTGATACATTATTTTGTAAATAAGTTCAACAGGGCTGTTACTACCTGATGACGACACTTTGCAGGGAATGTAAACTTGCTGATAATTTATCAGAGGTTCTCAAAATTGATGCTACTTACACCCACGGGAGGTGACACTTGTGTCATCAGATGATATTTCCGGTGGCATTGTTTAAGTCAATAAACACACACATTAATAAAACCCGCCCCCCTAAACAACAACACTGTAACATATAATTGAGCTCCCATAGGAAGGGGCTGAGAAATTCCTTTTTCGATTGCTCTCGATATTCTGGTAGCATTTTGATTGATTAATGGTCATTCTATGTACAAGAACACACTTGGTCACTCCACTCTATCACATGCAACAATGTAATATAGCTCTCTTATAAAATTAACAGTTTTCTCAGTACAAAAATAAGAATGTATTCACCAAAATTGACAGATTTGTCGTATTTTATAATAATTTACATCTTCATTGCACAAAAAAATTAAACATAGGCTCAATTCTGGAAATGCGTGCTATTATGCATTACAGAGACTTTTGACTTCCCAACTCCTTTCAAAAAACGTTAAACTGAAAATATATAAAACTATTATTCTACCAGTTATATTATATGGGTGCGAAACATGGACTCTTACTTTAAGAAAGGAAAGGAGATTACGAGTATTTGAGAATAAAGTTCTTAGAAAAATGTTTGGACCAAAGAGAGATGAACAGACAGGTGAATGGAGAAGACTACATAACAATGAAGTACATGGTCTTTATAGGAAGCCAGATATAATAAGAACAGTTAAGTCTAGTAGTCTATGATGAGCAGGACATCTGGCACAATATGGAATGAAATAGGTTGTAGGAAAACCAGAGGGGCCCAGTTGGTAGACCAATAATGAGGTGGGAGAATAACATTAACCATGATTTGAGGAGGTAAATTATACAGGGGATGATTAGAAAATATTTAGTGATGATAGGGATGTATGGAGAGCTTATACCCGGGCTCAAACTGTCAGTGAGATAATTAATTATGAAGCAGTTTGCAGATGAAGTGTTGAGGTTTCGTTTTTCAATTCTCAAATGTTTAACATGTTTTCCATAGGCCTATGTTACACGACACATAAAGACAGTAATAATTGTCTAGAAAGGTAAGAGTCTTGACTCCGTGGTACCCTAAGGGCCTCCTAATACCTGTAGTGGGTCACCTTACCTCTAATCCAACTCTATAATCCATTAAACAAAAATAAATAATTTTTATTCGTGTTAAATCCAGTTAAGACCCCCATTCGATTCTACGGACGGGGAATACACTAGGAACCCATGCCAAAGGCTCATATGCATTGCATAGACTCTTGATGTCCCAACTCCTTTCAAAAAACCGTTAAACTGAAAATATATAAAACTATTATTCTACCAGTTATATTATATGGGTGCGAAACATAGACTCTTACTTTAAGGGAGGAAAGGAGATTACGAGTATTTGAGAATACAGTTCTTAGAAAAATGTTTGGACCAAAGAGAGATGAACAAACAGGTGAATGGAGAAGACTACATAACATTGAACTACATGGTCTTTATAGGAAGCCAGATATAATAAGAACAGTTAAGTCTCGTAGACTGCGATGGGCAGGACATGTGGCAGGAATGGGGAATGATAGACGTGCATGGAAGCTCCTTGTAGGACAACCAGAGGGAAAACGCCCAGTTGGTAGACCAAGAATGAGGTGGGAGAATAAAATTAACTATGATTTGAGGGAAGTAGATTATACAGGGGCTGATTGGAAAACATTGGCTCAGGATAGGGATGTATGGAGAACTTATGTCCTCCCGGCCATGAACCTACGGGTTCGATAGTGCCAGTGAGTTAGTTAATTCCAGTTAAGCACTGAAGAGGGTGTTTCTCCAGCAGTGTCTGACACTAAACACAGCTTTAGACTTATTCCCTTGTTCCAGAACATGAAACGGACAGGAAAATTGCTGGCGAAAAAGAATGAGTGTGGTAGTGGCGACAGGGCAGAAAACAAAAGAGAACCATGATCCGTCCGTCCCTTGCCACTATCAGTTACGCCTGTGTAATAGAAAGAACCAAGTAGACGGTTTGTAAAGGGTAGTTGATAGGTGTTGAAAACTAATTTTTACGCAAACTTCACAAGAGGGTTTGAAGGCGGTTTATACACAAAAAAAGGGGTTTAATATTACAAAATGAAAATAAAGGATGAAACATATGGAAGACGTTACAAATTTTAATACAAAATATCTGTGATAATAAACAATGAAAAATGTCAGCTGAGCCTGCATATGTTCTACTTGTCAGAGGACGTTACTCAAGATTGATATTTTCTTTGGTTTAGAATTCGTCCTGTGTTTTATCCATTTCTACCCTAATTGATATACTCTCTCCCTCTATTTTTTCATTCATTTCTTCCTCCTTCCTCTTTCTACCTCCGTCTCTCGGCCAGTTTCTCTCTAGCTTTCAATAAAAGGACAGGCTCCCTATTTCCACCTATTCGACATTGTAAGACATTATACCTAAACCAAGATTTTAAAAATCATGTATACAGAAAATTACACATCTTTTGGAAATAGTAGTTTCTAACTAACTCACTCATTGACACTATCGAACCAGTAGGTTCATGACCGCGAAGACATAAGCTCTTCATACATCCCTATCCTGAGCTAATGTTTTCCAATCATTCCCTGTATAATCTACTTTCCTCAAAACATGGTTAATGTTATTCTCCCTTCTCATTCTTGGTCTACCAACTGGACGTTTTCCTATCAGTTTTCCTACAAGAAGTCTCGCCTCTATTTCATTCGCCATTCGTGTCATATGTGCTGCATATCGCATTCTACAAAACTTAACTGTTCTTAATATATTAAGCTTCCTATAAAGACCATGTAAGCCCACTGTTATGTAGTCTTCTCCATTCACCTGTCTGTTCATCTCTCTTTGGTCCAAACATTTTCCTAAGAACTTTATTCTCAAATACTCGTAATATTTTCTCCTCCCTTAAAGTAAGAGTCCATGTTTCGCATCCATATAATATAACTGGGAGAATAATAGTTTTATATATTTTCAGTTTAACGTATTTTGAAAGGAGTTGGGACATCAAGAGTCTCTGCAATGCATAATAGCACGCATTTCCAGAATTGAGCCTATGTTTAATTTCTTTGTGCATCTCATTCCTATTTGTGATTATTGTTCCTAGGTATTTGAATTCAGCCACTAGGATATTACAGCCTGTAGTACATTTTGTCGTACTTACAGCAATGGCGACCATGATTGAAAGTTCAATTTCCTACATTTCGTGGTTGCCAACATAAATAACTATACTGTTATATTACATATTACAAACCACGTGTGGGAAGTAAAACCACTGCCCTCTATGTATACTGCGTACAATGTATATATAAAAAATATCCAAAACGTAGTGTTAATATGCATTATACGAAAGAAATCACTGCATTTTAAATGAACTGAACATTATTTGAAACAATATCTTCTTCTTCTTCCTTCCAAGTATTAGGCCAAGGCCTGTTACGATCCTATAGAACATTTTTCCTCCAGCGTTTCATAGGACGGCCCAGTGATCTTCGTCCTCTTGGTATATAATTATAAACAGCTTTGGGGATCCGATTTCAACTCATTCTTTGTAGATGGTGTCTCCAATTTAGTTGGTACTGTTTAATATATTCCAAAAATTGGCGTAGTCTTCAATTCTTTTAAGATATCGGTGTTCCTTTTCCGATCCCATCTGGTGTAATCCACTGTTCTGCGCATGAATCTCATTTCACAAGCCATTATTCTGCTTTCATGTTGTCTTTTTAGTGTCCTTCACTACCATAGGTCAACACTGGTCTAGCCAAAGTGTTATATAAACGTAATCTGGTGTTTTTTTGTACAATGGATGGTTTCATAACTTGATTAATAATTCCTAAACTTTTATTATAACTAGTAATTTTTCAGGGATATCCTTTTCATCCCAGATAGAGAGATAATATCCAAGATATTTAAATTGATTAGATCTCTCTAAAATTTTATTCTGGAGACAGATTTTACTTTGTATGGGGTCCTTCCCATGAAATGCCATAATTTTAGTTTTGTTAATTGATATTTCCATATTAAATTTGGCAGCTATTTTTTTGAAAATTATAAATTGATCGTTGCAAATCATTTTCGGAAAGTGCCAGAAGAGCTAAATCGTCTGCAAAAAGAATAGCATCGAGTTTGAGGTTCCTATTGATGGGTATATATCCTCGTTGTGTTTTGCTCCATTCGTTTATTAATTTTTGAAACAATATAAAACAATAAATACGTTCTTGCAGCTATTTTATGACTCATTTGTGTCACGGCTTCCTGTAGTTTCAACTAACAAACATTGTGCACTCTGTTAACGTTAGTCGGTTGTTTATAATGAACGCAAATATTTCAAACAAGATGTTATTATTTTACTGTTATTTATTATTTGAAAACACCATCGCGCAAAAAATAATATACAACGCACGTTAGTGAAGTGTTTTATAAAATCTCGCTATCGCTCGGTTTTTAAACATTCTCCTCGCTTCTGTAAAAACCACTTCCCAACCTCGCATTGTTGGTGTAAGATCAACAATTGTGTTGATGTATTGCATGAATCAAAGAAAGGTGAGGTAAAATGTTGTTGATCGTGTTGTGTAACTTGGGCTCACTCTGATGTACAAAGTTTGACGCTTGTGCAGCGCACGCAAAACCCAGTTAGATTTCGATTAAACAACCTCCCTCCACCCACTGTTCGCGCTACACAGCAAGGCAAATAATTCAATTACAACTTGAGAGATTAACCTAGAATTGAATTACCAATAAGGTACCGTACCGTTAAAACCTTCCTAATGAAAATGTGAGCTTATTAATTAATATTTTGTTTTTATATTAAAACAGCTTCTAAAAAAATAAAACTTTCAAAAAAAGAACGTAGAAAGATACGAGCAAAATTAACTGTTTTTTGCTCTAAGTGATTGTAATTTTTAATTGCAGTTAAGTGGTTTTGTAGTTACAGGTTATCTTATAAAAATTAAAATATACATTGAAAGAACAAAGGAGGTCTTGAACAGAATCCAAGCTACACAAATTAAATTCTTACGTGGAGTGGTGCATAGAACAAGGAGAGATAGAATAAGGAATGACAAAATCAGGGAGACATTAAGTGCAGAAAAATGAACAGATATAGAAAAAACCTGTTGGCAGTAGAAATAGATTTTAGGAGACGATGGGCAACAATTTCCTAAAGGGATAAGGTCAGAAACAGCACAATAAGGGAAATTATGCAAGTTGAAAAAGAAATGTATTAGTAAAAATAGAAGAAAACGTTTGAAATGGTATGGGCACTTCATAAGAATGGAAGAAGAGAGAACACCAAAGAAGATCCTTAATTGGAAAGCTAATGGAAGAAGTGGAAGAGGCAGACATAGAGAACGGTGGATGGATGGTGTGAAGAGAAGTATGGAAGCTAGAGATTTGAGCGAAGAAGATGCTTCAGACAGGAACCTCTGGTGACAAATCACTTTGGGTTGAAGGAGAAACACTGTATTGTGGAATATTCCTAAATAAAAAAACATACAAAAAGTTGACTAAAATAGTTTTGACATTTAAAACGGAAGGAAAGGAAAGACTACCACAAAGACTGTTAAATCTCAAGATACAAGGAAAACGACTACAAGAAAGATGGATTAACCAAGTGAAGAAAAGTCTACAAGACAGAGGATACGACTAGGAAGAACTAAAAAGTAGCAAAACAGGGGAAGGAAGAGTTGGTTGGAGGGGTATTTGGAATCGACCTTCCGAAAGGAGGACACGAGACGCGATAAGAGAATGATGATGGAAATAACATAAAATTAATAAAGAAATATTAACAGAACTTAAAATTGAACAAAAGCTAAATTAGTACAAAAATAAACAAGAATAAAAATATATAATACTTTGGGATTACCTTCCTTTTTATATGGAAGTGAGATTTAAGAAAAAGAGACAGGAGCAGAATCAAAGCAACGGAAATAAAATTTCTCAGAACAACAGTAAGATACACTCTTGTAGATCGAAAAAATAATGAAGAAATTTTAGAACAATTAGAAGTAGAATCAGTAGAAGTTAAACTCAACAGATATGAATTAAACTGGCTGCACCATGTAAAAAGAATGGATAATTCAAGAATCCCAAAAATGATGATGCAATACAAACCCAGAGGACATCGTCGACCAGGAAGGCCTCTTAAAAGACCGCTAGATGGAGCCGAAACAGGTCGTAACGTCATCATCATCATTCGTCCCCTAAAATAAGAGTTAAATATATAAACATTTTAAAATAACTATATTTAAATAATTATTTATTTGAGCGAACAGCTTAATTGTATTCGTTAAATAGTCCTAACAAATGCCACTCTTGATTTCCAAATTCTCATAAGTAATGCCACGAGTGATTTCCAATTTATCTAGAGAATTTGGAAATCAAGAGTGGCATTTGTTAGGACTATTTAACGAATAAAATGAAGCTGTTTACTCACAAATCATTATTTAACTATAGTTATTTTAAAATATTTAATGTAAACGGCGATGTTTGAAAATGAGAAGCGATAGGTACGCTTCATCTGCTTCTTTTGTTTATCACTGCAACTAGATCATACTATTTATTGCCAAAGGAACGCAATATTGTAAGAATGCTCTCTAGTGGGGAAAAAATGAAACATATCAAACTGTATATTAATTCATTTCTGATGTCGTATGATGTAAATATGACAATTATATTTTTCTGGATTGTTACCTGGGAAAAAATATATAGAAAATGCAAACAGTGGTTTCTTTTTTTGGTGGTATAATCAATTGCTACAAATGTTTTTATATTGACATTCATGCACTATATATATATATATATATATATATATATACAATCTGGTAGCCGTATTTCTCACAGGCTCAGTCACTGCAAAATAATGGTCAGACCTGTTCAGAATATTAAAAAGGAGGAGCTTTCTTTAATATGGTAATTATAACACTGATAAATATTTCGTGTAACACGACTCTGATTGGTTGTAAAACAGAAATCATTGAAACGTGATTGGTCATTGAGTCCCATTTGGGGCATGAGTTAAATAGTCTAGATAAATCCACTCGTCACTTCATGAACTTATCGATGATATAGAAATCACTCGTGACATGTCTTATGTAAAAATATGTCAGAGTGTAGATATTACTGTAATGCAGGTAGTATCTGGTGGGTTCTACAGAATTTAGTTTCTCCTTTTTGAGGAAGAATGCGATGGAATAATTAGATACAACTCACATTGTGTACCCATTACCCTGAACAAATGCGCAGAGCAATAACACACGAAGCTATTGAAGAAGCGGTGTATATTGGCCTGTATATCTACAGGCGTTGTACTGCATCTCTGCCACGGGGAGAAAAAAATACAAGAGAAATGAGAGTGATAAATAACAGTGGAAAAAATAGGGAAAGAGCCCCGAGGGAGCTCTGTAAAGAGAGATGGAGTTGAAAGAAAACACGGATATGAAAGAAATTGAGTGCTCCTGTAGCACCTTAAAGAATAAACAACCCCGCAGGGGCTGCGAATAAATCGCTACCTGCATTTACAGAACATACACAGCAATGTTCCATTATGTTCAGAAAAATACTGTTTCATAATCGGAAATTGATTTAGAGAACTGCATCATCAATCAATTTGTCTTTCGTTTTTTTAATGCCGTGTTTATGCCATAGATCGTACTTTACTGTCCGTTCATAGACTGCAAGGTTTCAATTTCATTCCATTTTATACATTCTTTAATATCTACGTTCGGGTCGCGTGTATCAACTTTCTCGTATCTATTTGACATGTATTAAATTTTAGCGAATTCCTAAAGAATAGCTCTGTTGAAGTAGCTCTCACGAGAACATTTCTGGAAAATTTTCACAGATGTTAATCTTTCCTGTCTAGTAGACACCGAAAATGACCATAATCAATAATAATAATAATAATAATAATAATAATAATAATAATAATAATAATAATAATAATAATAATAATAATAATAATAATAATAATAATTGTATTGTAATGTAAGCCTATGTTTTCCCTTTACAGAGATTTAGGCGCTCTCCCCCTACAGGGAAGTAATTGAACCATACTAATTTAGTTACACTTGTTTTCGTACAGATGTCATTTTGAGTGGTCCGTGGTCAGCGTTCCGCCTCATACTGACATCTAGGAAACCAAGGTAGTACTAGGACGGAAAAATTCGGTAAATTTTGCTTAGAGGACTTTTCATTCAGGCTTAAGGATTTTTTACGAGCCTGAAAATCTTCAGACTCGGGACCCACGGCTTAAAGTCTCTCCCGGAGGAGTTGCTCCTTGGATTTTTCCATCCTAAAAAATCCATTGACCCCGGCCGAGTTGGAACCCGCGACCCTCGGAACCAGAGGCAAGGAGCATAACCACTAGTCCACCGCGGCCGATTAATAATAATAATAATATTAATAATAATAATAATAATAATAATAATAATAATAATAATAATAATAATAATAATAATAATCATGATAATAACTTTATTTACATACAGATTTCTAGTATTTGCACATATTTCTATATTTTATTTTCCTTCTCCACTCGTCTCTCTCTATCCACTCCATATCCTCCAGTCCTCTTGTTCTCATTCCAGATCATATTTGTTACATCCACGAGTTTCGTAAAATAAACTGTAAATATTATTATTATTATGTATTATTATTACTGTTATTATTTAAAAATGAATATTGGTTATTCAATAGTAGATTATATACGGTATAATAAGCAATTAAATTGGTATGGGCACGTACGATGAATGCAAGAAAAAAAGGTGTCCAGAAAAACACTGGAATGGTGTCCACCTGGAAGAAGAAGGAAAGGAAGGCCTCGAAAGTCGCGAATGCAATATATAACAACTTGAATGAGAACAAAAGGACTGGAGGATATGAAATGGATGGATAGATACGCGTGGAGAAGGAAAATAAAACTTTAGGCACATAAATATGTGTAAACATTGAAAATCTGTCTATAAATAAATTAATATTATAATTATTATTATTGCTCTCTACAATAGCCTTAGAAATACATTTATTTGTTCTGTGAATGATATTTTACTTCATAACACTTGTTCAGCTGACAGTTTCTTTCCGACCACCTGCTACTATTGTTTTACAATAATTTTTGATAGTATAATTTAGGAAGTAACATTAAATTCTAATAATAAAATCCGTGATGACACACTCATATTTGCTGATGATCAGACTATAATGCCTTCTTCAGAGAATGACTTACAAAGAGCAATTTTTAAATTAAATAACATTCCACAAGATCACAACCTACAAATTTCTTGAAAAGAAACTAAAGTAATGGCCCAGTGTGGCAAAGAAATGGAAAGAACAAAAATAGTACTAAATGACAAAATGCTAGAATAAGTAAAATATTTAAATTATCTAGGGGTATCTCTAGGTTGTAATAGAGAAAAATATATAATTAATAATCAATTGAGTTGGTATTTACTTGATGAAAATCCATATTTAATTAATACATAAATAATAAATTACAAATATTTCAATATTTATGTGGCACTAAGGACACTGGGAAAGAAAGTAAGACAAGAAACATCTAAAATGTTACAAAGTATTGGCTGTACCTGCAATATTATATGGCTCAGAAATATGGACTCTGAATAAACAGTCAATTAAAACAATAGAAGCCGCAGAAATGAAATATTTACGATTTGTGACAGGATATACTTTCATGGATAAAAAACGAAGTGAAGATATCCGTAAAGAACTACAAATATTCAGTTTGACAGATAAAATAGAAGAGTACAGGAGAAAATGGTATGAATATGTCTGCAGAATGGATACCAACAGATTGTCTAGGAAAAGTCTGAACTATCAACCAAGAGCAGGAAAAAGAGATCGGGGACGACCACGAAACAGATGGACACAACAGCTATAATACTTGGAGCCGGAACGAACCAAAAATGTTTAATCCTTGCAAGAAGAAGAAGAAGAAAATATTCAGCCTCCCGGGTATCAAATCCGGGCCCACTAGACAATAAGTAAGCATTCTACCATCTGAGCAAGAACGACGGACTCTCTTAGAGATTCCATCAGATGTCATCCTCTTGAGACGCCTCTACCATGTTAATCGCCTTTCTTCAATTTTCTGCAATACTTTTTTTTCAACTTTCATAATTTTCCTAAATTCAAAGTTTATATTTTGTTTTCTAATCTGGACGATGATCTTCTCCAGTAATCCATCTCTATTGCTAATATCTTGTTAGCTTTTAATTGTCCATGTCTCTGATCCATATAACATAATACTCTCTGTAATAGTCTTATATATATATAAAAGTCTTTGTTCTGTGAAGGATGTTTTTACTCCATAATACAGAGTTCAACTGCCAATTAATCTCCGTCCATCTGATATTATGATTTGACAGTTGTAGTCAAATTATTAGGTAGTCCGTTAATTTTTGCAGATGATGTAGCATTAGTGGCACTCTCAGAAAACGAATTACAATATTCAGTATATAATTTTAACAAAATAGCCATAAAAACTAGCATAAAAATTAGTACGTATAAAACAAAAGTAATGGCTTTTCATAACTAATTCCACGAGCGTTTCTCATTTGTTTTCAAATATCGCCGTTTACATTAAATATATATATTTTAAAATAACTATAGTTAAATAATGATTTGTGAGTAAACAGCTTAATTTTATTCGTTAAATAGTCCTAACAAATGCCACTCTTGATTTCCAAATTCTCATAAGTAATGCCACGAGTGATTTCCAATTTATCTACAGAATTTGGAAATCAAGAGTGGCATTTGTTAGGACTATTTAACGAATAAAATTAAACTGTTTACTCACAAATCATTATTTAACTATAGTTATTTTAAAATATTTATATATTTAATGTAAACGGCGATGTTTGAAAACAAATGAGAAACAATAGGTACGCTTCACCTGCTTCTTTTGTTTATCACTGCAACCAGATCATACTATTATATATGCCAAAGGAACGCAATATTGTAAGAATGCTCTCTAGTGGAGAAAAAATTAAACAACATCAAACTGTACATTAATTCATTTCTGATGTCGTATGATGTAAATATGACAATTATATTTTTCTGGAATGTTATTACCTGGGAAAAAATACATTTAAGAAAGTGCAAACAGTGGTTTCTTGTTTTTGGTGGTATAATAAATTGCTACAAATGTTTTTATATTAACTCCTGCAAGCACTATGTGTTGACATCTATGCACTATATATACAATCTGGTAGCTGTATTTCTTATAGGCTCAGTCACTGCAAAATAATGGTCAGACCTGTTCAGAATATTAAAAAGGAGGAGCTTTCTTTAATATGGTAAATGTAACACTGATAAATATTTCGTGAAACACGACTCTGATTGGTTGTAAATACAAAATCATTGAAACGTGATTGGTCATTGACTCCCATTTGGGGCATGAGTTAAATAATCAAGGAAAGTACCCTGTACATAGCAAAATTTGTATAGATTCAAAAATACTGGAGAAAGCAAATTCATTTACCTAACTTGGATATAAATTAATATATTTGTATGAAGTAGACATAGCAAATAAAATTATTAATTTTAATAAAACAATGGGAATAATAAATTCAGCAATGAAACCTTCGCTAGTCCAGAGAGACACCAGAGTACGATTATACAAAACCTTAGCAAGACCTGTACTTTGCTACGGCAGTGAGACATGGACTTTAAGGAAAGGAGAAGAGAGCAGAATAACTTATAGTGAAATGAGATTCATGAGATATACAGCAGGATGTACCAAATGGGATCACAAACACAATGATGATATCTTGAAGGAACTACGTTTAGAACCAATCATTGAATACATACATAGATACACAGAATATGGATGAATCATTTGCGACGAATGAATTCAGATACAGTTACTTAGGTGTCAGCTTTTCAGATCATATAACTTTTGATTCTAAGCAACCCCTTACTAAATTACGGGATAATATTGAAACTCTCATTGCTTCACCGCTGTTACATCCTGATCAGAAATTTACAGTTTTAAATTGTTCCATATTTCCAACTCTAATTTACCCGTTTCAAACAATACCACCAAATCAAATACCAAAAACATTTATAGTGAATTGTGATAAACTTTTGAGAAGTGGACTTAAAGAAATGTTACATCTTCCGATGGATGTCCCTGATCACATGTTATATACTGAACATCTGAATAAAGGACTTGGTTTATTTTGTGCAACGTGGGAAACAAAATTACAGCATATAAACATTTGTCACATTCTTCACCAAGGCAATAATAGCCTACATACATTACTACTCTCCGAAACCTAAAAGAGGAAAGTTTACAATGTGTGAGAGACCTTAACATCGATCCTAGTGACATCAACATTAACACTCGAAGTCTTCTACCAGATACAAGGAAACAACTAAGAGACAAAGAAGCAGTTCTCTGGAGTCATCTTCCTCATAAAGGAAAAGGCGTTGTTCTCTACCATGAATATGCACCGGCAAATCAATGGATTCGTGACCATCAGGGATTGTCTTGTTCCGAATGAAGAGAAGCTATCAAAATGCAAGCCAATGTATCGGCAGTGCGTTCTTTGCCGGGCAGGTCTGTAGACGTTGTCGCAGAGAGCACGAAACCCTTACACACGTCCTTGGGGCCTGTCCGTTTGGAGAATCACTGAGAAACATTCGCCACCACACTATTCGAAATATGATGGCAGAAGCCTTGCGAGATTTTGGATACACAGTTTATGAGGAAGTTCATGGTGTGGCCACTAATGGGAGTAACAGACGAATAGATATTATTGCATTTAGACCATCTTCTAAAATTGGTATGATATTAGATCCCACAATTCGTTTTGAGACTCATAGTGGGCAACCTGAAGAAGTTGACTCAAAAAAGAAAGACATATATGAGCCCACAGTTGACTATTACAAAGATAAATACCAACTAGATAGTATAACTGTCACAGGATTGATGATCGGGGCAAGAGGTACTATACCAGGATTCTTAGCCAAATTTTGGAATTCCTTAGATTTTGACAGGTTGTATCTTTCTAAAATTGCCATCGCTGCCATTAGATGATCGATTTCAATTTTAAGAAACCATATTTACAAAATTACTACTTTATAGTATGTATACTTCAATCAAGCCTACAATTTGAATGTATTTACAAAATGTATTTCATCAATTTAGAAAATTAATTGTCTGTATCACTTTGTCCTTGAGGCAATCCTCTAATGAGGGAAGTTTTATATAATAAAAAAGGCCATGGTTGTTAATGTCCAACAGGGAAGAGATCTCTGGGCCGTCCAAGGAAACGCTGGATACAAAATTAATCAGTGAGATCGTAACAGGCCAACAAGCCTAAGACTTGGTTGGATGAAGAAGATGATGTTTAGGTAGTCTAACTTAGGAAGCATAAACATGGTTGGTATTGATCCCCGCTGACGTCAGAATACCCAATAAAGATATTCAAACACTTGAGTAATGTCCCTCAATAACAAAACTACTCTAAAATAACATGATATTGAAATAAAAGCAGAACGAAAGAAAAAAAGTGAATGTGGTGCTGGATATTGGGAAAGAGGTCATTTGTTGAGCTGTGATAGCTTCGTGCGAGGGAACAATTCTTCAAGTGGCGCTGATATGGGGGAGTTCATGACAAAGCTCATGTACTTTTCAAAAGAATGCAATATCCTATCAGAAAGTGGCACACGTGGAAACGAATAAATATCGCAGCACGAAACGCAAATCTTGGTCTCCTGATAAACGGTCTTACATTTTATTAGCATTATAAATAAAGATTAAGATACCTAAAGTAATTATCCGTAGAAAAAGATTCACATCTTTAATTTCAGGCTAAATACAAACCAGACGTTTAGCTTACTTAAGACCAGAGATAATCCAAATTTCATATCTTTTGTGATGTATGCCATTTTTCAACTAAGCAAACAATGTTTTTACATAATGCAGAAAAATCTTTACAGAATGAAGAATAAGCTATTAGTTTATGCTGATGATGTAGTACTATTGGCCGATAGCGAGGAGATACGAAAGGACAACACACACACTACTGAGTAACACTAAGAAATTGGAACTGGAAATAAATATAAATAAAATTAAATATGAGGCCACACATAAAAATACATTACATAATGGAAATGGACAGCTACTGACGAATTAGGGAAATTTTGAGGAATTGGTTGAATTCAAATACCTAGGAACAATAATTACAAACAGGAATGTGATACACAAGGAAATTAAACATAGGTTCAATTCTGGAAATGCGTGCTATTATGCATTGCAGAGACTTTTGACTTCCCAACTCCTTTCAAAAAATGTTTAACTGAAAATATATAAAACTATTATTCTACCGGTTATATTATATGGATGCGAAACATGGACTCTTACTTTAGGGGAGGAAAGGAGATTACGAGTATTTGAGAATAAAGTTCTTAGGACAATTTTTTGATCAAAGAGAGATGAACATACAGGTGAATGGAGAAGGCTACATAACAATGAACTACATGGTCTTTATAGGAAACCAGATATAATGAGAACAGTTAAGTCTCGTAGACTGCGATGGGCAGGACATGTGACACGAATGGGGAGTGAAAGACGTGCATGGAAGCTTCTTGTAGGAAAACGAGAGGGTTTTGCTAAGAACTTTATTCTCAAATACTCGTAATCTCCTTTCCTCCCTTAAAGTAAGAGCCCATGTTTCGCACCCATATAATATAACTGGTAGAATAACAGTTTTATATATTTTCAGTTTAACGCCTATTTTTAAGGAGTTGGGACGTCAAGAGTCTCTGCAATGCATAATAGCACGCATTTATCGGATAGATCACTAACTCAACTTTTGAATTATTGTAGGTTAGATCTCTTTTCGGGGCAACTATTATAGCAGGATTTTAATATCGTAATAAATATGAAAGTTAAAGTTAATAATTTTGTATTTTAAAATTATTTTAATATTTAGATATAACTTACATAAATAAAAACATCTAAATAATTCATTGTTAGTTATTGTTGAATAAAATGTCTCAGTAAAAATTAAAGAAATTGCACTACGTCTGTTTTTGTAAAGAATGCTTTTAAAATTGTTTTAAGTCATTGTTGTCAAAATTATAAATCCTTCTGTTATAACTGTAATTAAGAACACCTGCATAATTTCATAACCTTAAATGAAAATAAACCAAACTCTGATTGGATGTTAAAACAATTAACTTTCTTATTTAACAAATCAAATTAAACCTTATATTTAAAGAAATATTAACCAATAGAATTTAATATTACCATCATGTGATGTAATAATGGTCTTAAAATTATAAAAGAACTACACTACTCATTCTGCATACAACTTTGAACAAAGATAGAAGCAAGAAGAGCTCTCCTGATAAAATATAATATTTAATACAAGAAGAATAATTGATTCAAGTAAAGAAAATATTTTTATTTTAATTGATGGTGAAGAATAATACCACCTTCTTCATTTACTTAATCTGCTGGGAAATTAAGAAGTGAATAAATTTGCAATTATTTCCACAAGAAACATTTTTTAGTAATTTTGAAGTGTTTTCCTATCCAGTGTACCAACTTCCGACCCTAAAAATAGGATCCGGCTCTACCGAAAATTAAACCTAACCTGAACCAATAATTCTTTTTGGGACACAAATCCTTCTTCAAAATGTTACTACAACATTGGGCATGAAGAAGATTACATCATCATAATCATCATCATCATCATCATCATCATAGTACATTCACGAATTTAGGCCATTTGTTGACTTGTTTCCGCCTCAAGAGATACACCATCCAGAAGTCTTTTGAGTGGACGTCCTGGTCTTCTTCTTCCTGCAGGTTGATATCTTAACATTTGTTTGGGTATCCTATAATCTTCCATTCAATGAACATGTTGCATCCATCTTGACTTATAATCAGAAATTTTGTTTTCTAAAGATTCCATGTGTAATTCTTCTAAGATGTCTTCTTTTTTTTGTGATCCAGTAGTGTGTATCCTGCAGTCCTCCGAAGGTATCTCATTTCAGCAGGTCTAAGTCTCTGTATATCCTTCTGTTTCAAAGTCCATACTTCGCTACCATACAAAAGAGTTGGAAGAGCCAGTGTTTTATACACTTTTAATCTTGAATGCTTTTGGAGTAACTGTGTCTTGAAGATAGAATTTATTAACCCTAAAATTCTTAAAAATTTATATATTTTTGCATTTCCACCCTTTTCTTCTTCATATGAGATATTGCATCCTAGATATGTAAAATTATTCACCTGCTCGAAAATGTTATTGTTCAGTAGAATTTTACTTCTGACAGGATCTACACCTTGAAATGCCATAATTTTCGTTTTCTCTGTAGATATCTTCAATCCATATATTTCTGTAATTTTGTTAAGTTCATACAGACCTTTCTGTAGATTGTCTTCTGAATTTGCTATTATTATTTGGTCATCTGTAAACAATAGGGTGTTTAATATTATATTTTATGTTATTCTTATTCCAAATTTATATGTCTTGATCCAGCAACATACTACTTCGTTGATATAAATCGCAAAGAGTGTTGGGGATAGGGGGCAGCCTTGTCTAACACCACGATTTATAATTCCTTCTTCAGAAAATCTGTTATTTAATTTAATTTTTATGGTGTTGGCTTTGTTATTATTTTGTATGTTCTTGAAGAGAATTACTTGTTCAATTGCACTGGTTATGGATTGGTTTACGTAGCAGGTAGTTTGTGGAAAACAAAAATACATTAGCAGAGAAGACTCGCGGGTTGAAGACCCTCCCGGGGAAGACTTACAGGAGAATATCGCGTAAGCTTAATACGCTTTAAAGTTGTAGCCAACATCTGAGTTGCGAGGCTCTTAGGGTTTATCATGCAAGGAGCAGGTCTTAAAATATTGACCGTGCGGAGCTTGTTTCCTTGTAATTAAACTGTACTGCAGGTATTACAATAGCGTTATAGGCTTGCCTAATTGAAAGGACCTGTGCTGGGCAACTTATCCCTCCGCAAGAAATAGTGCGGCATAATGGCTTTCTCTAATATATTGTCACTGATTTGCGGCCAAAACAGGATATTACCTACTAATAAACAAAAGCAGGTTGTAGCCATTTGTAAATTCACTGACCGTTAATATTGTCGCTTAAACGATATTGGTTAAGCGCTGCTTTCCAAAGTTTGCTAATCCGTGAGATATCTTGGATATTGTCTCTCTATCTGGGATAAAAAGGATATCCCTGAAAAAATTACCAGTTATAAGAAAAGTTTGGGAATTATGAATCAAGTTATGAAACCATCCCTTGTACAAAAAAACACCAGATTACGTTTATATAACACTTTGGCTAGACCAGTGTTGACCTATGGTAGTGAAGCATGGACACTAAAAAGACAACATGAAAGCAGAATAATGGCTTGTGAAATGAGATTCATGCGTAGAACAGCGGGTTACACCAGATGGAATCGGAAAAGTAACACCGATATCTAAAAAATAATTGAAGACTACGCCAATTTGGAATATATTAAACAGTACCAACTAAATTGGAAACACCATCTTGAAAGAATGAGATCAAATCGGATCCCCAAAGCTGTTTATAATTATATACCAAGAGGACGAAGATCTCTGGGCCGTCCTATGAAACGCTGGAGGGAAAATTTTCTATAGGATCGTAACAGGCCTTGGCCTAATACTTGGAAAGAAGAAGAAGGAGAAGGTAATCCGTGAGTCGCTCGGGAGTGGACTTAGATCACTTAATATATTCCATTCCTTGTAGCTACTTTTTTGGTGCCATGCGTCACCTGGACCTTGCAGTGGCCTGACCTGTCGGGAGAGGGATTTGAAAGTATCGACTACACACATACTTTTTACACGCTTCATTTAACTTGACGTGTATCCATCTATCCAACGGAATCTTTCAACACGATTTTCACCCACTTACAAACATTGGATCGACTTGAAAATTTGTATAACTATAAAGGACCAATGACAATACAATAATTTCATAAATAATATATAATAGGTTGCGGACTTATCGACTTTTTAGTCCATCGTTGTAAGAAATTAATGTTATATCCTCTGGTAGCTCAGTTGGTAGAGCGGTGGACTGTAGTGGTATGTAATTTCAGTAATCCATAGGTCGCTGGTTCAAATCCGGCCCGGAGGATTTTTTTAGAAGAGTATTACTTTTACTTCATTTGAAAAAAACTAAAACAATACGCTTTATTAGAAAACCGAACCAAAAAATGAAATATAATTTTAATTTCCAACACGCTTGGGATAAAATTAAAGAGGTCAACAAAAATGATCTCCAACACATCTAGAATAAAACTAGAGTTATCTACAAAAAAGGTAATTTTACCATCAAAAGCATGGGGTGCTCTATATGATTTTTACATTTTCTTCTTAGAGACTTTACGTTTACCAATATCTGTTTATTATCAAATATATTAACTGAAAAAAAGCACCACACGCTTTTGATGGTAAAATCGTTTTTTTTTTGTTGATAACTGGTTTTATTCTAGATGTGTTTGAGATGATTTTGTTGTTGACCACTTTAATTTTATCCGAAGCGTGTTGAAAATTAAAATTATTTTTCATTTTTTAGTTCGGTTTTCTAATAAAGCGTGTTGTTTTAGTTTTTTGAACTATTATATATTTAATCAATTGAGTTGGTGTTTACTTGATGAAAATCCATATTTATTAATTAAATAAAAATAAAACGTAGTTTTATTTGATTTTCATATTTATTATATAATTCAGTGAGAGCTGTTTCGGTACACTGTACCTTCTTCAGACATGTTAACAAATTATGAATTGTGTTCCAACTGATCTAAGCAACAATACAACAATATTTATTTAAATTTTTTAATTTAACAAAGGGGATTCATTCAAATCAAGTTGAGAATTCAAAATATGCTCACCACCTATTCCAATTTAATCATTGTTTCGATCGAAATTTTGAAATTTTACATATTCTGATAAGGGTAAGAAGTTAGATCTTTTGGAGGCTGTAGAAACTAATAAATTTAAAAGTAGTAAAAAACTGTTAAATTCTCAACTTGATTTGAATGAATCACCTTTGGTAAATTAAAAAAATTAAATAAATATTGTTGTATTGTTGTTTAGATCAGTTGGAACACAATTCATAATTTGTTAACATGTCTGAAGAAGGTACAGTGTACCGAAACAGCTGTCACTGAATTATATAATAAATATGAAAATCAAATAAAACTACATTTTATTTTTATTTAATTAATATTATATATTTCTCCACAGAAAACCATGGAGGGATCATCTCAATGTCAGGACCACCTCCGAGACAACACAGCAGTAAACGAAACACACTATTCACACACACACACACACATTCCTACTAAACATGGTGAATATGTCAACTCTATATTGTGTAACCTATATCTATTACGTATCATTAATCAACATGTAGATAATTCATAATTGTTATTATATGTATAATTTAATCCCGCGCCGTAGCCGAGCGGTTAAGGTAGAAAGCCTTGGCGCAGAGCTACGGGACTTGCGCTGGTTCGAGTCTCCATGGGGGAAGAAATTTTCTCATGGTATTTCGGCCAGTATGGGACCGGTGCCCACCCAGCATCGTGAGGCAATTGGGTAGCTACAATAAGTAGCGGCTCCAGGTTGAGGAACCAGCTATAACGGCTGAGGGACTCGACATGCTAACCACATGTCACCCCTACACTGGCTGTTGATCATCTACCTCTGTGATTGACACATGTGGATGTGAAGGGCCAGCAGCCGGCTGGTAAAAGGGCAACCGCTGAAAAGTGGAAAGACCCTCAATCGGATGTATAATTTAACCTGGTGAAGTGGAAGAGAACACCTTACTGTCTTAACTACATCAGGTAAAAAAAAATATTAAAATTGTAGACTCTCGTGACCAGTGTACTGCTTCCTGCTAAATGGCCGCGGTCCGGGGTCCGGTTTTTTAAAACTCGACGTTTCGTCTACTACTGCTATAGACATCTTCAGGAGATACTGTGTGCTCTCTGTGAACACGTGAAGATTTCTACAACACCAGTAGACGAATCGTCGAGTTTTAAGAAAACCTGACCACGGCCATTTAGCCCGGAAGACGAACCAAATAGAAATTAAATCATTACTATTATTATTATTATTATTATTATTATTATTATTATTATTATTATTATTATTAATTTTATAAGCTAATTTTGTATTCTATTTATGGGATTTGCAGCCTCATATACAATTTTAGCAATCGTTTCTTTCAGAACCTTCTAAATTATTTTTTTAATAATAATACGTTTTTCTTAAATGTAATTTTTTAATGTATTTACAAAATGTATTTCATCAATTTCAAAAATTAATTGTCTGTATCACTTTGTCCTTGAGGCAATCCTCTAATGAGGAAAGTTGTATATAATAAATAATTACATTTTTGTTACAATATTTTTATAACTTGAATCCACTTTTTATTACCACCTACACTTACTCATGTGAAAATAGACCTTTAAATGAATTACTGTTCATTGAGCTTTGCGGTTTATAATTCCTAGCATTTTGGTAATCATCCTTTGTGGTTAACCACACAGAGTTCTTCTCAGGTAGCAAATAATCATGGACCAGGTTGGGGACTCTTCCCTTAATAGTTACGTGTTTAACAGAGACTATTGTTACCTCAGTGTGACTATTATTTGAGACAGTTAACTACCAGTTCTTTTTAATTTGGTTCAGGGAAACATAATTCCTATCAAAGCTTCAACAATTCACTGATGAGTAAATTTTGACATTCTATGACCTTCAAGAAAAATACTAAAGTGGATTTATTAAAATCCCACTTATTTTTCTCTTTTTATATATTAATTTTTATTTATGTTCTGTTCCTTTCTTCCTTTATTTTTTTTGTACCTACATGTTCAGTCTACATCACTTCTCCCTTTAACCCTCGCTTCTTCTTCTTCTTAAACATAATTTGTAGGATTTTCATCCTGTTCGTTTCCAGAATCACTCCTCGGAGGAAGACGTATTGGATGTGCATTCACTGTCTATCCATCTCTTGCCTGGTCTTCCTGTTGTTCTTCTCCCGTCCATTGGTCTATCTTCTTTAGCTCTTTTTGCAAGTCGGTTGTCTTCCATTCTTTCTATATGTCCCTTTCCATATTTTCGTTTATCTATAATAAATTTGGTTATGTCTTGAATATGACATTTGTCTCTAATTTCTGTGTTGTGTATTTTATCAAATAATGTTTTCCCCTGAATAGTTTTTTTAAGATTTTCATTTCACACGTGCTTATTATTTATATAGTTTTTGTTGTATCAGCCCTAGTTTCTGCTCCATATACGATAACTGGTCGAACTATTAGATTATTTATTTCATATTATTTATCAGTCTATGTATTATGGTTAACTTTGTTGTGTATTTTTATTTCCCTATTAATTTCTTGAATACATTTATGTTCCTAACTTCCATCTTCTCCCCGTTATTTGTTTTGTTTTCACTTAGATATCACATAACTTACTTGAGGCTATTTCTTTCTGTGCATGGACTTTTGTAGCTCCAATTTCTCTAACAAAAATTAAACTAAAAATGTATAAAACTTATTCTTACAGTTATATAATTATGAAACATGGGCTGTCTATTTTAAGGGAGGAGAACGATTACAAGTATTTGACAGTAAAGTTTTTAGGGAAATGTTTTGACCAAAGAGAGATGAACAGATACATGAATGGGGGAAGCTACATAACAGTGAACTACATGGTCTTTATAGGAAGCCAGATATAATAGCTTTATTTTACCTGGCAGAGTTAAGGCCTTAAGGCCTTGTCTACCACTCAACCAGGATGGTAAGGATGATGGCCATATGATAAGAACAGTTAAGTCTCGTAGACTGCAATGGGCAGGACATTTTTTTTCTTTATTTAATAAAAATAGTTTTTAAGATTTGTTAATATATTTACCTAATGCCTTGTACAATAAGCCATAGATTAATTCATTATAGTTTATTACTATCTTTGTATTTTTTCTTTCTTTTATTTTTATGTATAGTAGATTCGAGCTGTTATTCCTTTCTGTACTCATTCTATCATTAGTTTAATTTTAATTGTATTTAATTTTATTGTATTATTTGACATTATTTTCATTATTGTTCAATTTGACAAATAATTAATTGTTTAGTATGTACTATTATTGTAATCTTTTGTATTTAAATGTAACATATGTTTGTCCTGGTGAGTGGAAGAGAAGGTCACATGGCCTTAACTCCACCAGGCTGATATCTATTCTATGTGGCACCAATGGGTAATGACAAAAAGGCATGGAAACGTTTAGAAAACCAGGGTGAAAGAGCCCAGTAGGTTGGTGAAGAATGAGGTGAGAGAATAACATTAATTATGATTTTAGGAAAGTTGATTATACAGGGAATGATTGGAAAACATTAGCTCAGGACAGGGATGTACGGAGAGGTTATGTCCGCGCGGCCATGAACCTACAAGTTTGATAGTTCCAGTGGAGTTAGTTATAGAGTAAACCTTTGTACTTAATGATTGCATTAACATATTCAGAATCAATTAGATAATAAAATAGTTTGAGATAACAAGTGACTATCGGGATTCCTAAGATAAACAGAGCTCGCTCCACACACATAAACCATCAATTGTTTGTGATGCAGCAGTTTATAACAACATTAGCACACACTTAACATGACGTCAGAGTCTCGATCCATGTAACAGCGATATTAAATACACCTATTAATGCATTAAAATGTTTATTGTTTCAAAATTGCTGTGGATTTTTTTAAAAGCGGGAAAAAATTTAATTTGTTACAACCCAATTACTTCCAAAAAAATAAAATAAAGAAAAATACATAAAATCTTTACTCTTCCAATTCTGTTATATGAAATGCGAAACATTAATATGTTTCTCGTATCGATTTTACTCTCATATGTAGAGGAAGTTCGGGTTATGTGGACCCTTCGGTTTGAATGGACTCTGTCAATATGTTTATTAATTGGTGCTGTACTCGAACACAAAATATTTTAACTTCTTCCCCTCATCAACTTTGACGGGTTCAAGTCCAGTCTATTTTATTATTTCTGTGAAGAAGGGTTTATTTGTGATATTTATGAAAATGACCACTTTAAAAGTTTTTTCAAGCTAAGAATCAATTCTTAATTTCTGCTGTTGAATGTTACAAATGTTGAAAAAACTCCTAAATATATTATGTAGATGTTGTTTTAATATACTGACCGGTTTGGTTTGGTATTATGTCACGTGGTGGCTGTATAAATTAATTAAACATAACAAACTTATATTTTATGAATGCGGTTGTTATCTTTAAAACCATGCATTTAATTAATTTTATTTAATATCCTTGTAATTTTACTAAACTCAAAGACCGTCGCTGTCTGCAGTTGAATGACGTGTGAATGTTATAATCAACAATTTTTCAAAATAATCACTTGAATTCGTGATTACTTGATAAAAATCCATATTTATTAATTAAATAAAAATAAAACGTAGTTTTATTTGATTTTCATATTTATTATATATATATCATATAATTCAGTATATACAATACATATGAAAATCAAATAAAACTACGTTTTATTTTTATTTAATTAATTATTCAAAACATTAAATAAATATCAACGCTTTTTAATTATGATCAGTCATAACTATTTTCACATTAATCTGTGTCTGTGTGTGTAAATTAATAGAGTAAATAAAGTTAAAAATAGACTAAAAGCTAAGGTGGACTCTGGGGTCCACTTTACCCGAATATGGAGGTTAAAGTGGACCTTTCTTGTAATGTAAAAAAGTTTATAACTTATGAAGATGTTTCCATATTTGAATAAAATAACAATGCTATTTCATAGTTACAACACTAATGATAATCACTGTTATATATATAAGAAAAATGGTATTAATAAGCTGTTAGTTTATGCTGATGATGTAGTATTGTTGGCCGATAGCGAGGAGATCCTAAAGGACAAGACGCACACACTATTGAGTAACACTAAGAAATTAGGACTGGAAGTAAATATCAATAAAACTAAATATATGGTCACACGTAGAAATTCATTATATAATGGAAATGGACAGCTAATGACAAATGAGGGAAATTTTGAGGAAGTGGCTGAATTCAAATACCTAGGAACAATAATCACAAATAGGAATGAGATGCACAAAGAAATTAAACATAGGCTCTTCTGGAAATGCGTGCTATTATGCATTGCAGAGACTCTTGATGTCCCAACTCCTTTCAAAAAACGTTAAACTGAAAAAAAAAATATATAGGGATGTATGGAGAGCTTATGTCCGTGCGGCCATGAACCTACGGGTTCGATAGTGCCAGTGAGTAAGTAAGTAAGTAAGAAAAAAACAACAAATTCAAAATAGGGGTCCGCTTTATTCAACGTACCTGTATGAAATGCGAAACATTAGTATGTTTCTCGTATCGATTTTACTCTCATATATATTTTCATTTACTTCTATCTTCGGGTTTTTACAGCTGCTGCCGTCTTCCCGTGCCAAACCTCCAAAGTCTACGATCTTGGGCATATTCAATGCTTAGCCCTCTTGCTTGCATCAACGTCTTCATGTTTTCCTTCCATGTTAACTTCGGTCTCCCTCTCTTCCTCCTTCTGGTCGGATGCCATTGATAAAGTTGCTTTGGCCATCGCTCATCTTCCATTCTTAAAACATGTCCTAACCACTTTAATTCCTTCTCCTCAATTCTTTCAATTATGTTTCCTTCTGCTTCCATCATGTTTCTAATTTCCTTACTTGTGACATGTTCTAATTTTGACTTTCTGGCACTTCTGCGTAAATAATCCATTTCTAGAGCTATTAGTCTATTCTTGTAGTACTTATTGATTGTCCATACCTCACTTGCATACATTGCAACAGATTCCACCAATGTTTTACCAATATATTTTTATGTCTTTCCAAATATGCTTATCCCACCATATGGAATTTAACGATGATATTATTTCGCTACTCAATTCAATTCTATGTTTTATGTTCTCTTTGCCTATACCTTCAATGTTATCCATAATTATTCCCAAATATTTAGTTTGTTTCACTTGCTTTATTTGGATTCCTTCTTCCAATATTAAATGTTCTCTTTCATTGCTATTTACTGCCAGATATTCTGTTTTTTTTGTAAATTTACTTTTCATTTACCGTTTGTTAACTATACGCCTTGGCGTTTAGGGGTGTAATATAATAATTAATTACAAACTTAGATACTGGGGTGTAAGATGTATAAATGCTATGTATTATTGTTCAGGTTGGATGATACAAGTGCTATTGCATGGTTTCATTTGGGGGGATGGATGGCCCATAATTTAACAAATGATGAAGGCATTAAACTATGCCCACTATGCGATGACCATGAAAACTGGCAGCATATTATAGCATTCTGTAGAGAGACAGAACAACTTAGATTACAGATGCTGCCGGAGAGATTTCTCAGGTCGGATCGAGGGAGAGTGGCGTGTTGGGATCTTTTAGGACGGATCGAGAGTGAATAAAAAACATGCAAATTTTTGGGTACAGTAAGAAAATTGAGATATAACAAAATTGTAGATTAAGGATATATGTATTAACAATAAGAAGAACCTCAATATGGTCTTTGTTTTCGATCTTTAATCATGTTATATAATAAGTAGGTCGGATAAGTTGAATAGTCTGAGAGTGCATTTAATGTCTGCAGTGACGGGGGGAGGGGGGTATGAGCGTGCGGTGTGTATATGTGTGGGGGGTGTGGGTGTATGTGTGTGTGTGTTTTTTTTCTAATTTGTTTTCTAGCATTTTTTTAATATTAATGTACGGAATGTGGATGAATGTAGATATGTATTACTTTGATTTAGTGCAGACATAGATTTTACTTATATGTAGCCTGTTATTGTTTTTTTGATACAGGTGTATTTGTAGGTATATGTGTATATATTTAGTTTTATTTTTTATTCATGGAAAAATAATGCACGTACGGCCAAGCAGGCCCGTGCGCAATGTAAATTCATATGTATTTTCTTTATTCTGAAAAAAAAGGCAATAAATTCCATAGTCATTTCATTGTTCAGGTTGCGAAAAACTAGCTATAACGGCGATGGATACGAGATGCTGACCACATATCGCCCCTACACTGAGTGGATGATCGTGCATATGTGTGATTGTGGATGTAAGGCCAGCAGCTGAAGGTCTTCCCGTCAAGGAGTGAGTACATATTATTGTTAAATATTCATAACAACATGTGTTTGTTTCCAAGTCATTGCGTATCTTTTGGTTTGAATATTTTGAAAAATGTAAAAAAAGAAGATATTTGTGGATCTTTTTTCTAATAGGTATCAATTTATAAAAAGTTATTTATAGTTGCAGCACATGCATAGCCACCTATGGTTACGCATTTTTCGAATATAACTGCCAAATCCCGTTATTAGGTGGCTTGGAAAATGTTTTGAAGTAGCATATGGCACATCCACTGATGATTTTTCTGAATTCCTGAAAAAGTCTCTAAATGGATTCGGTTAAACTCCATATTTTTTTTCAAATATTAAAAGTGATGTTCAACATATACAGCGTGTCTCTAAATTTCCGAAGAGGTACAATCAATCAAAATATTTAGCTATCTGATGTAGATTAAAAGTATAAGATCCCTTTTATTTTTTCACAATAGTCTGTAAACCAATTAATTTCTGAATAAGAGTCAAAAACGCTCCAATTTATGTGAGAATAATACATTCTAATGACACTGAGCAACAAAAAATATTTTTTTTTTGTCTCAGAAAGAAAAATATGTGATTCTGATATTTTTTTTTCTCCTGAATTCAAATGTGATATCGGTTTTTCTCCATCACGCAAGGTTTTCGAGAGACAGGAATTTATAATATCAAACATTTTGATATTTTCTACATTGGTAACTACATAATATTCGAACTGGCCAGACTTAACGTTAGCCAGTTGTTTGTAATGAACGCGAATATTTCCAACAAAGATATTATTTTACTATTATTTATTAGTTCACCGCTGTGGTCTCAAGGTACCGTGCTGCCTTGTCACGCAGCGGGCCCGGGTTCGATCCTCGGTCGGGGCAGTTTTTCTGGGTGACGTTTTATCGGGGTTTTTCCTCACCTGTAAGACAAATGTGAGGAAAACTTTAAGGTCCAAACGGTCCCCGAAATCATATGGCCACCATCATCATCATCATCATCACCATCCTTCACCGGTGTGGAAAGCAACGGGAAGCTACCACATCTACAATTCCCTAGTAAAGCTGCAAGCATAACATGAAAAATGCTATGATTGCAGTGAAGGACCTGCCTTCGGGCAGAATTACGATGGATGGATGAATTATTTATTATTTTGAAAATACCCATCGTGCAAAAAATTATGTACAACACACGTTTGCGAAGTGTTTTACAGAAGGGAGGATATGATTAAAAACCGAGCGATAGTCAGCTTTTTAATCATGTCCTCTTTTCTGTAAAAACCAGTTCCCAACCTCTCATTGTATTACACTTATTTTTTACATTTGAACAGAAGTCTCTTAAAAAGTCATAATTATGTGCTGAGGAACTTTAGTCTCTTGTCTTAAGAATTTCAGAATTAAAGTTTATTTTTGTACTCATTGTTGTAAAAAAATAGTTTTTGTTTAAATTCCGAATCATTTGGTCGCTTGATTGTAATTTACCAGTGGGATGAAATCTCGCCCGATTGTTGCAGTACTTGGAGAATAGGTACAATTTTTCATCGTTAGATGTCTCTGATGTAAAAGAGATTGAGAACAAGGAACAAGTGAGTGTATAGGAAAACTTTAAACTCGGGTCTCGCGTCTTCGCGACCCCTCGGTAATTATGAAACGTTTCCTCAATGAATTCACATCAATAAATTTCCCTCTCTATTCTTTCCACCACTTTGTTGCGGACAGACAATACGCAGACGCCATTTGTCTAAACTTAATTTGCAATTAAAATAAAATGCACGAGGCGCAATGTATTTTCTCAATATGGTTTCAATTCTTAGATAGGTATTTTATAAGAGCAGGGGTGCAAAAACTGTACGGCTCCTACAGAATCCAGTTAAAGCAATCAGCCATGTATTGTTTCGACGTCCGTCACTGTGGCGTAGAGTCCCTACCTTCCACTCGGGTTCCCGGCGGGTAGGGGATTTTAAATCTCCACCCTGGGTCTGGGTGTGTGTCCTGTCTTGTGTTTGTATGTGTGAATAAGATAAAAAGGTTAACAAAGGTAAAACAAAAAGGAAGAACAGTGTAAACGAAAGAAAAAATGTCATGCAGGTAAACATTAAAAAAAAAGATGCTGTATTTACAAAACAATTAGACAGTATCCCAACATACAGAGTATTTAACAAATTACCCAGATTAATTATATATGGATGGGGTAAAGATAAAGAAGAATAATAGTTTCTGTTGGGTTCAATTATAGAGAAAGATGGAACATCAAATAAAGGAATAGCAAAAATGATCAGTAATGGAAGAAAAACTATAAGCATCTTTTTGTGTAATGCCACAAGGTTGTATTTTATAGCATTTCTGGCTTTCTCCCCTAGCATTGGCAGAATTGTAATCCATTTCTTAGGTTGGGGCACCTGGATGACAGAGTTACGTTACCCCGATGAAGTGATGGTTGATGAATCACGAGGAAGCGCAAGGAGAGTTCTTAACCTAATCTTAACCTATATTAGTGGGCAAATAAGAGTGAGAAAATAGACAAGTCAGTGTTAGATGGGCAAGTTAATGTTCGTTTGGGCAAGTTAGGGTGAGAAAATGGGCGAGTAAGTAAATATACACCAGATTAGTTTCGCATTTAATTGTTTGTTAATAATATTAGTCATAATAATAATAATAATAATAATAATAATAATAATAATAATAATAGTAATAGCTTTATTTTATCTGGCAGAGTTAAGGCCTTAAGGCCTTGTCTGCCACTTCACCAGGTTAAAAAATACAAGAAATATTCTTACATCTAAATTACAATAAACATAAACGATTACATGTTTTGTATATATATATATATATATATGTTTTGTATATATATATATATATATATAATATGTACAAGATATATAAAAAAACGAGAAAAAAGATTAATGACATAGAATAATTTAAATAAATAGAAAAATTAATTATTAGACAACAGGTAACTGTATAAGCGTGACTTAAAGGTACCAAGTGTGCGGCAACCCCTGATATCTTGAGGAAGGAGATTACAGGAGCGGGCAGAGGCTACTGTGGAGGAAGTAGAATAAGAGGAAGTGCTATGAAGAGGGATTGTTAGCAGACTGTTATCTTGTGACCTAGTTTCAATATTGTGGTAAGAAGATAACTTCTCGAATCTGAACGCCAGGTAACTAGGAGTGTAGAAATTCAGAAGCTTGAAAATAAGTGAAAGAGAGTGCAATTTACGTCTGTCAGTAAGATGGAGCCAAGAGAGGTTATTGAAATGTTCCGAAATATGGTCATAACGGCGAATATTGTTAGTAGGTTCCTGTGATAAGTTGGCTACACTGTCTGAGCAATGACTAATACATATTTCACATTGCAAAAACGGTAATTTTAGGTTACTTCGTGGGCAATTTGATTTTAAGGTATTTCTCACATATTTTGGGAAAGAATCAACATATATATTCCATCATCATCATCATAGTACATTCACGAATTTAGGCCATTTGTTGACCTGTTTCGGCCTCAAGAAGAGAAACACCATCCAAAAGTCTTTTGAGTGGACGTCCTGGTCTTCTTCTTCCTGCAGGTTGATATCTTAACATTTGTTTGGGTATCCTGTGATCTTCCATTCGATGAACATGTTGCATCCATCTTGACTTATAATCAGAAATTTTGTTTTCTAAAGATTCCATGTGTAATTCTTCTAAGATGTCTTCATTTTTTTGTGATCTAGTAGTGTGTATCCTGCGGTCCTCCGAAGGTATCTCATTTCAGCAGATCTAAGTCTCTGTATATCCTTCTGTTTCAACGTCCATACTTCGCTACCATACAAAAGAGTTGGAAGAGCCATTGTTTTATACACTTTTAATCTTGAATGCTTTTGGACTAACTGTGGCTTGAAGATAGAATTTATTAACCCTAAAATTCTTAAAAAATTAGATATTTTTGCATTACATATGTATTTCCCTGAGGTAATTATTCGCTCACTGTAACAATACATTGTGTATTTTTTCGTGTTTTATTTGAATTCATGTACGTGAGATAGTATCCCTTAATCCCTTAAGATTTTAAAACAAACAAACCACCATTTTTCCACTACTTGAATTCTTCTTCTTCTTCTTCGTCACGGTTTAGGCTTATTTACTAGCCTCTTCCGGCTCCAAATTCCTGTTCTTTCCATCTTTTGTTTGGTCTTTCCAAACTACTTCTTCCTCTTGGTGAATAGTTGTATGCTGCTTTTGGTATTCTGTTCTCAGTCATCCTTGCCAAGTGTTCTTTCCAGTTTGTTCTGAATTTCACTATTGTTGTGTTTAATTCCTCCACTCTTAGTTGTTGTCTTATTTCTGTGTTGTGTTTTTTGTCTGTTCTTTGATATCCTGCTATTGGTCTGAGGAATTCATTTCAGCAGCTTGTATTCTGGCAGATTTTTGTGTTGTCACTGTTCATGTTTCGGATCCATAAGTAATAATAGAAACTGCCAATGTCTTGTATAATTTTATTATAGTGTCTTCCTGGCTTTATTTTTTAAAGTTATTTTAGTGTTCCTGTTATATAATTAAAGTTATTTAGTTTGTTATTTATATCTGTTTCTGTTGTGTATGATATTTGGCAACCTAGGAAGTTATATCTTACCATTTTTGTTCTATTGGTTTATTTTCTAATGTTATCTTCGTCCGAACTGGTTGAGCGCCCTTGAAAGCTATTGTTTTTTATTTTCCTGATGATATTTCCATATTATATTTGTTTGTTATTTCGTTTAGTTTATACGGTATAGCATTCTTTGCAAATGGTCTTCTGATTTTGCTATTTAAATCTGGTCATGTAATATGTGATTTAACGAATCTCAGAGGTTCAGTGTATTTATGTAGGAGCCTAGTGATATATGAATAACAGTTGAAAGGGTGGTTACCCCTGCATTCGAAAATGTTGGGACTGCGGGATAAAGGCGAACGGAACGGGGTGGTTTCGGGGGATGGGGCGAGAAAGCGGTATATAATCACTATTATATATTTTAAGAATCTCCCCAAAAGCATATTCCAGCTCATATTGTTAAAGGAAGGAAGGGGTTACGGGGGTGAAAAAGAAAACGAATTTAAGTCTGGAAAAAGGAACATTCTAGCGAGAGACTGAAGATATCATACAAAGAGAATTATCAAAAGCAAAAGATGATCATAATGGTTATTAAAGTAACATAATATCTCTGACCCTAAATTACACTACAAGGGTTTTTAAGGAAGAGCCGTATCTCATAAAAAATAGACATCTGCTTTTTCAAGCACGCGCTGGGCCTCTCAGCGCAAATTTTATGAATGCCGCTGCCTTTATGATGCGACCGTTTGAGAAGCGATTACATTTCTAACCCAGTCATAATATTTAATTAGCAGTAGGACTTTATTAGACAAAAAGTAAGATATTTACAAATATGGGTCGCACGGGCAGTAAGCCGCACGTGCTGTTGACAGTCCGTTACAATAAAGTAATAATTGGTACTAGTGTAAAGAAAAACAAAAAAGAAAACAATAACATTACAATTACATAAAGAAAACACAATATTACAATTACATAATAATACATTAATTAAGTTATGTAGAATTATTAAAGAATGAATTATATTACATTTTGATAACATGTATTTATTCATGAATGAGTGTTGTTCTTATTTTCCGCGTTTGTCCAGAAATTTACCCGAGTTTATCCAATTTTCTGGATTTACCATTAACTCGTAGCAGCCAATCTTTCCCGATTTGAATTTAGAAATCTCACCTGAAATAGGAAAATTGTCTTTTATGTTTCGTTATATAAGTAAAAGTAAAAATTTATATTGTAATTATTTTTAGATACCCCGTGCTGTTTACTCGGCGTTGCCCGGGAATCTACTCATCCCGATCTTCTTGGCATAAATGAGCTGAAAGACAAAAATTAATGTACTTCTTATGATTAGTTGAATAAGTAAATTTAAAAATAATTATAAAGGTATATCGTAATTATTTTAAGATTCACGTGCTGATTACCCGGTTTTGCCCATCCTCTAAAGATTTGATGGCATGCTCTAGTACAGAATTGAGTAGTAGAAGAGGTAATGCAACTCCTTCCTTGCTTTAATTCATTGTGAATTTAAAAAGTATCTGAAAACTGTTTGTAAGAAATTATTTCATAAATAAACATTATGTTAAATAGTAAAATAAAGATAGAAAACTAAAACTATGTAGATTATAAAAGTATATAAGAGTTAATAAAAAATACTGATTTTCTAATTTTGATGAGTTTTTGATAAATGTTATAAAATATAGGTTTATTTAAAATCGAGTATTTGTGGCGGTTCATTTTAATTTGACTAGATTTTACGTGATGTTTTATTTTCTATTAAGATACGCGATCTACCTCTATAATTTAAGAGTGGGAAACCCTCGGAATACTCCAACATGGTTTTCTCCCGGGCATCACTCACCCTTGACTTAATATAAAAATATAAACTCGATAAGTTTTAATTCGCTTCACGTAGGTTGGTAATTTGTATACGAGAGCTGGGTTAACAGGTTGCAGCTTATAAATTTGTTGATTGGTTTCTGTGTTACCGGTGCTTATTACCGGATCTCCTTTTTATTTCATCCTCAGTTTAATGCGTTTTGATTAACTTAAACTAAATTATGACGAAGAAAATATTTTGAACTCTGTAATTTTCTCACTTGGATTCAACCAAGGAATTGATGAGCTTTCTTTAATAAGAATTCATTTATCAAAAAATTGTTTAGCCTCGTTGGGAAAGTTAATTATTTTTATTATATTAAGTAATTCCATGTCAGACCGAACAATTCAAGGCTGTGCATATTTAATTGAGTAACAATATTTATTTTCTTAGTGAAAATAAATCCTTGTTTGATATTATGTTTCATTAACGAATGTTGTGGTCAAAACAGCTGCAACTAATTTATATTTTAATAAATATGAAATTCACATTAAAACTGTAAGTTTTATTTTTATTTAATTAAATGGGTTTTATATATTTTCAGAATTGAGCCTATGTTTAGTTTATTTCTGCATCTCATTCCAGTTTGAAATTATTGTTCCCATGTGCCATTTCTTCAAAATTTCCCTAATTTTTTTTATAAAAGTGAGAAAAATATTTATATCCAAAACAATTTCTGAGTTTTTTCTCTAAATTAAAGACTTTGCGTACATTTTACGCAGAATTGCTGATAATAAAATAGTGTACCTAATGCAAATGGCTGAATTGAGAATTTGGACAGGGCTTTCAGTTTGAAAAACTATTTTCTAGCAATTAAATTGGAAAGCAGAAAAAAACTTACAATGATTGATTAAATTTTAATGGGTTTTAGAAGCAAAAAAAGGAAATTTGATTTTTTCCCAATTCAAATTACTACTGAGTGCCAAAAAATGTGTGTAGGTGTTTTTCTTAAATGGCGCATAAGTGATTTTTGCTAGTTGCAGAGATATGCAATCACATGGGGAGCATATTTGCAATGACTATCCTATTAACATTATTTCACGCTGGCAAGGTGCAGCGAGTGGCAATAATATGGCTACATTCGTAACTGGGGTGTAATTGCTCAATTAATACACAGCTGCATTGTGCGAGAGGGGGGGGCAATCGTATGTTCAATCATCGGCTAAATAATTGCAATTGGTTTCACATCGAGGGTGAGGTGTCGGGCTAGAATACTCTTGCAAACAACATACAAAAACAGCTGACGTATCTGCCGCAAGGTTCAGTTCTGAAATTACATTGTGAAGAATAACATATTATTTTTGTGATTCATTAGAGCTTATTACTTTCTTTCTATATATTTTTCCCCTTTCTTTTTATGTACAGTAGAATCGAGCTGTTATTGCTTTGAGTAAACGTTCTTCCATTAGTTTAATTTGAATTTTATTGTATTATTAGATATTATTTTCATTGTTGTTCAAAACAAATTCCAAAAACAGTTGACGTATCTGCCGCAAGGTTCAGTTCTGAAATTACATTGTGAAGAATAACATTTTATTTTTCTGATTCATTAGAGCTTATTATTTTCTTTCTATATATTGTTTCCCCTTTATTTTTATGTACAGTAGAATCGAGCTGTTTTTGATTTGTGTGTACATTCTTCCATTAGTTTAATTTTAATTTTATTGTATTATTAGACATTATTTTCATTGTTGTTCAGTTTAACCAGATAATTAATTGTTTAGTAAGCACTATTATTGTAATTTGTTGTATTTAAATGTAATAAATTTTTTTCTGGTGAGTGGAAGAGAAGGCTACTAAATCTAAAAAAAATTATGTTTTACCACCAAATAACATTAATTTAGAAAGCAAAAGTTGAACTCTAACGAAACAATTACAATGGTTTTGGACTCATGAAGAGAATAAATGAAGATAGATTGACAGTTAGGAGTTTGTAGTGGATTCCAAATGGTAGGGAAAGAATAGGGAGACCTAAGAAGACATGGATAGAGGGAATTGGATGAAGGATAAGGGAACTGCAGAATGGAAGGATAGAGATGAAAGGATGAAGATGTATACATTTAAAGCCTGTTTAAAAAAAGCAAAAGATATTTTGGGCTCCAAATATCGGATCTGTACGTGAGCGCAAAACTCATCTTGGGAGTTATAATCTCGTTAGTTTTCCATGAGCTATCAAATACGAAATTATTTAAATTGCTAAAATAAGTTCGTCATGCAGGAATTGCGTAAACTAACCGAATTCGTCAGCAAGTCGAAATTATTGTCCGATATTGAACGATATATAACTTCGCCTGCTTCCTGATTAGCTAGATCCGGGATTGTTACCACATGGAGTTGAATGTTTTAATTATTCAATTTATTCATTACTTTTATTTTGTAATTTATCCACAATACAGTGGTTTTCCGTGACTCTCAAGAAATTCACCTTCTCCAGTTGTATCGGTGCTGAACATCCTCATCTGTAAGTCCCAGTTCACTCTCACACCGTCCATACAACCTTCTTTATGTCTTCCCTTTCTTCTTTTCCAATCTATTTTACACTCCAATACCTTCTTAGGGATTCTATCAGATGTCATCCTCTTGAGATGCCCGTACCATCTTAATTGTCTATCTTCAGTTGTCTGCAACACGTTTCTTTCAACTTTCATAATTTTCGTAATTTCAAAGTTTCATTTTTTTTCTAATCTGATCAAATTTAATTTAATTTAATTTGCAGAAGAGGTGGTGGTGCACAATTTTTATCACTAGATTGTAACCAGATTATTGTATTAAATTGCAAACATTTCCACAGAACATATGTTGAGAAGGTGTGTGTTGGTAGCGATTCATCCATCGGTTGGGGACGTTAATTCTGGCGGCCTCTTAGGTGCTTTTCTGTAGGAGTATGTGCCGGCACCGGGTTTCACCTTCTCCCTTCTCTTCATCATCATCTGTCATAGAACACACTTTACACTACACAAATACATAGACAAAAACTCACCCTACACTCCTCTCTGTACACAATACAAGAATACATCTTCTAAATAAAGCGGTCTGCCGAAGTGTTGCGTGAATTGAGAATAGCATTAACGCCGTTTATCCGCCCTGCGCGTAACCCGAAGGGGTTAAGGTTTAGTTGGTGGAATTAGAAAACACAAACAGACACACACACAGAGACACGTTGAGAAATTCGCTCAGTTTACGGGTAGACAAAAAGGACTGAAGGTATCAGACCGTGATGTTTGCCATTCACTTATCAGTATTCTATTACATAAGACCGAATATGTCATTTATAAATTTCTAAACCATACAACAAATAATGTATTCACGTAGACTTTCACGGCCGGAGTTGCTATGATGATCTTGAAGAAGATTTTCGGGCTGTAGGCCGTGGTCGTGAGGCTTGTAGTTCCCCGATGATTCTCCAGAGACCGCGACTGGCATCCTCAAGGGTTGTCTTGAGGGTGGCAATTCTGTCCACTGTCTGTCCTATTTGTACGTTCGCCGCGGTGAATTTTCTATAAAAAAAACTAACTAACTCACTGGCACTATCGAACCCGTAAATGCATGGCCGCGCGGACATAAGCTGTCCATACATCCCTATCCTGAGCTAATGTTTTCCAATCATCCCCTGTATAATCTACTTCCCTAAAATCATAGTTAATGTTATTCTCCGACCTCATTATTGGTCTAACAACTGGGTGTTTTCCCTCTGGCTTTCCTACAAGAAGCTTCCATGCGTGTCTTTCATTCCCCATTCGTGCCACATGTCCTGCCTATCGCAGTCTACGACACTTAACTGTTCTTATTATATCTGCCTTCCTATAAAGACCGTGTTATTCACTGTTATGTAGTCTTCTCCATTCTCCTGTCTGTTCATCTGTCTTTGGTCCAAAAATTTTCCTAAGAACTTTATTCTCAAATACTCGTAATTTCCTTTCCTCCCTTAAAGTAAGAGTCCATGTTTCGCACCCATATAATATAACTGGTAAAATAATAGTTTTCTAATAAAAACACATTTATTTTTTTTAGGCGTAGGAGTGCATGTAGTTTATATAATTTCTGCACCTGTTTACAGATATACTTCTTGATGTGAATAATTTTACTCTCTCGAAGAAAAATCGTGCAATTTACATGAATCCCCGTGGCAATTCGTGGAATAAATTGATTTAGAACAACTCGGTGAACTGATTTGGAACAACCCTTGTCCATTTGGTTTTGGTCATCACACAGTGCCTAAGGTGAAGCTGATTTTTAACAGAGGAATCGAGTTAGTGCGTGTGTGTGCAGGGGCTGTCGTGTTTATTAGTGGGTTAAATTGATTGGAAAACACAAATAACGCTGTTTTAATTACAACGTGTGCCATATGCAATGTTCATTCGTTTACCTGATAACAGCCGGGTTAGTTTATGTAAGTTCCTGAGGAAAAACAAGTGGCTGAATTCAAATACCTAGGACACTATTTACCAACACGCGCACACTATTGAGTAACACTAAGAAATTGGGACTGGAAATAAATGTGAATAAAACGAAATAGAAATGAAAAGCACAAAGAGATTAAACATAGGCTCAATTCTGGAAATACATGCTATTATGTATTACAGGGACAATTTACGTCCCAACTCCTTTCAAAAAACGTTAAAGTGTAAATATATACAACTGTTATTCTCCCAGTTATACGTGGACTCTTACTTTAAGGGAGGAAAGGAGATTAGTAGTGTTTGAGAATAAAGTTCTTAGGAAAACAATGTCATGGCTGTAATATAGATTTATGCACCTAACATGGTTTGTAAGACAGATTCTGAATGAGTGTAAATCAAAATATAATTATCCAACTCACTGGCACAATTGATCCCACAGGTTCATGGCCGCGCGGATAAAAGCTCTGCATACATTCCTATCCTGAGCTAATGTTTTCTAACCATCCTCTATTTAAACTATTTCCCTCAAATATTGGTAAATCTTATTCTCCCGCCTTATTTTTGGTTTGCCAACAGAACTTTTCCCGTCAGGTCTTCCTACTAGAACCTTCGATATCCCTATTTCACTCCCTATTCATGTCACACGCCCTGTCCATCGCAGTCTACGAGACAACTGTTCTTTTTATATCTGGTCTTCCATAAATATTGCGTAGCTCACTGTTAGGTAGTCTTCTCCATTCGAATGTGAGTTTGTCTCATGTTGGTCCAAACATTCTTTTAAGAAGTTTATTATTAAGTTATATTTAAATTAATATTGAGAAGTAAACATTATGAGGTTATATCATTAATAGTGAGTGGAGAACATATTTGTAACGACTCGCCTCATATAATTTCAAATTTCTTTGATACCGGCGGTTTCAGACAATATCTTGTCCCTCTTCAGTCATGGCTTCCACTGCTGAAATTCTATGGTTATTGATTTCTCGAAGGACATCGCCTCTTGTGCTGCCAAGATAGTGATGTCCTTAGAGAAATCAACAACCGTAGAATTTCATCAGTGGAAGCCACTGAATAGGGACAAGATATTGTCTGAAACCGCCGGTATCAAAGAAATTTGAAATGATATGAGTTGAGTCGTTAAAAATATGTTCTCCACTCACTATTAATAATTTATTATCAAGCATTCAAATATTTTCTCAACCCCTAAACGAAGAGTTTATGTTTAACCCCCATGTAATATAACTGGAAAGAAAACATAAACATATTTATTTATATGATTTTCAGTTGTTATTCGTATATAAAATAACATTAACTAAAATTCGTATTAAATAAATATGTTATAATGGAAGTGAAATTTGGATTTTAAATAAAATAAATTCTAATAAACTTAGGGTAAGTCAAATGCGCTTCTTACGTTCACTGTGAGGAGTTAACAGACTGGATCAACAAAGGAACACTGTTATCATATGTAATGCCACGAGTGATTTACAATTTATCTAGAGAATTTGGAAATCAAGAGTGGCATTTGTTAGGAATATTTAACGAATAAAAATAAGCTGTTTACCCACAAATCATTATTTAAATATAGTTATTTTAAAATATTTATACATTTAATGTAAACGGCGATATTTGAAAACAAATAAGAAACGTTATGTTTCGTTTATTCATCACTGCAACCAGATCATATTTATTGCCAAATACATTTTCTACATTGTAAGAATGCACCCTAGTGGAGAAAAAATGAAGCACATCATTACAGGTTATTAATTAATTTCTGATGTCCTATGATGTAAATATGTCAATTATATTTTTCTGCAACGTTAATTCCTGTGAAATAATACGTTTAACAAAGTGCAAATAGTGGTTTCTCTTTTTTGTGGTGTAACCAATTGCTACGAATGTTTTTCTATTATATCTCGCAAGCAGAATTTGTAACATTCGTGCACTATATATACAATCTGGAAACCATTTAGTGGGCCGGAAGTGATAAAATGGAGGTGAAAATACTATGATTGGTTGTAAATCAAAATTCATTGAAATCTGATTGGTTATTGACTGCATTTGGGGCATGATTTAAATTGTCAGATAAAAACTTGGAGTACTATGTTTAAATGAAGATACAGAAAGCTACCAACAATAATGGAAGAATCATCTGAGAAGAATGGAAATGAATAGACTTCCAAAATTATCGTTCCAATATACTGCAACTGGACATACGTACCAAGGAAGACCAAAGCATCGATGGAAAGTTCAAGACCATCTTCGTTACGTTTTGTTCATGAATGACGTATTTTTATAACAATATAATTTATTAAATTATTTATTAGCTGTAACTAAAGAACATGACTTTTATGTATTATTGTGTAATATGCAAAAGTTGTGTATGTTACATGTATCGGTTTAGCTTGCAGCTGGCAGCAACAGGCGGAACAGGAATTAGCACAGTTTATTTATTAGGAATATCTGTTTCTACCGGAATTAACAGAGCAATTCTATTCTAACTTCACCAACATCACTAATGAAATACCATTAGAGACAATTATCAGTTATTTTATTAGGAGATTTATTTTCAATCGGATTTCCAGTTTCAAATTGCTACATTCAGGTTTCAAAAATGATGGACATAAATAAGAATCTTTATGGTCATTACTTGTATCCGAGGTGCAGCAAAAATACATGACCAACCTGAGCGGTCAAACCACATAAGTGATCTGGAATTTAAAACATACTCTCCAGACAGTTGGTATCCGTCATCCGGGAGACGTGCGGTACATACATATAAACTAACACACTAAATTAATTTAAAAAATATATATACATACATAGATACATAGTGTTCTGCCCAAGAGCAGGTCTTTCGCTGCAAACTCAGCATTCTCCACTCTTTCCTTAACTCAGCTTCCTTTTTGTTTCCGCATACAAACTATTTAATATTGTCTGTCACCTCATGTATTTTTCTGCCTCTAACTTTCATCCCGTAGACCATTCCTTCTAGTGCATCCATCAGCAGGCAGTTTCTTTTTTCCGGTGGCCAATCCAATTTATTTTCCTCTTCTTTATGAGTTTCAGAACATCTGTATATATATATAGTACGTTTCAATGAATTTTGTCTTACAACCAAATACTTCAATATCACTTTGTGACTCATGAATGTTTCGAAGATTTGGAAATCAGACGTGACATTTACTCATGATAGCTAATTACGGTTATGCATGATTTATTTTCGCTGCAATCGGACACTTTAAAAAGCAGGCATCAGTAATCTAGTTCATCGAATTTAACAAAATTAATATATAGGGTGTAGCATAAGTCAATTATCCGAAAATACAAATATATTATTTTCTGTATTTTACAATATCTATACAAAAAAACTACCGAAATTGTTCCCTAGTTAGCAAATTACCTCAAGTGGTAGTGTTTGAGATTATATTCTGAAGGTCCCGATTTGAAACCCCACTTTCAACCAATCTGATTTTTTTCCACTGCAATCTTGAGCAATGGTTAACTGACATATGCAGAATGCTGTATATCCCGTAAATCAGCAACACTGGTCCATAAATACAACTTGGTCAGGAATTCGCTTAGTTCATCCAGTTGCTTCATGATGGACCTTTATGGCACGTAAACGTTAGTTTGAGTTAGAGGACGGTACAATAGCGTGGTATATAATATCGCATCCGGTCCCCCAGCTTTATTCTTGTAACTCTGTTTGTTTGAGAAAAAAGCTGCAGTAAGTCCATTGATGTTGTAGTAGATTCAACAACAGTGGAACGGGTGTCACAGGTTGCCACCTGCTCATTGTTGCCGGTTTATATTATATACCAGGCAACTGCCCTCTGTGGAGGTTCATCTTGACACAGCTACCTGTTCAAGACTTTGTCAACATGCTATCTTTTTATATAATGTAAATCTTCTGTACGTGAGTTTGTCACTCTGCTCCTCCTAAACGACTGGACCGAATTTCATGAAATCTTTTTTGTGTGTCTGATTGCGTCCGGGACGATTTATATTCACAATTAGACCCTCTAAAACCATTAGGCATAAGAGTTAAACCGAAGTGAAAATTAAAAAATCGCTCTGTCACATTTTCGAAGATTTACAACGAAATTCAGTATATCCTATAAAAATAAACCGAGGTGGGTATTGTAAATAAATAAGCTAAATACGACAATTAGAAGTAAAACGAAATTACTAGAAAGAATTGCTCCATACGATCAATGCTATTTTCTTGACGTGAAAACTCTCTATACAGGGTGATTCATAATTCCTATTACAAACTTCTAGGGGTTGTAGAGGGGACTTAAATGAAGTTTTGATGAGGAAACCATGTCCGGAAACGTACCACTTCGACGTAAAATAAGTTTTAAGATCGAAACACAATGAGCTGTTATCGTGTGTCTTGTGTTTCAGAATAAGTATTACAGACTTCTAGGGGCTGTACTACACCTGTCGAGTCGGATAAAGATCTTCGTGCACGAATTCCGGTGACAGTAGAAATTACTGGGCACATACTAGGTCTTGTGGTGCGTGTGTATGAAAACATGATTCTCAGGTACACTTTGTGCAACGAACAACACGTGGAACCACACTTGTAATACAACCCCTAGAAGTCTGTAATACTTATTCTGAAAAACAAGACACGCGATATCAGCCCATTGTGTTTCGATCTTCAAACTACAACAAACAAATAATAAATAAAATCCTAAATAAACAAAAAAAAAACATTACCAACATAACCAAACTTGAAAAAGAATCCATTGAAAATAACAAGAAATGGATAACTCTCACGTACACTGGTAAAGAAACATTAAAATTAGCCAACAAACTAAAAAAGATCCATAAGAATATTAATATATCCTACAGAACTGATAACAAATTAAACAATTTAATGAACAACAACATCGAAGAAATAGATGAATTCAACAATAAAGGCGTCTACAAATTAATATGTACAGACTGCAATAAATTCTACATTGGGAAAACTAATAGAAACTTCAACATTAGATTCAAGGAATTCAGAGATTTCATTTATATTGGCGGAAAATCAAGTTACGCAAAACATGTAATTCAGGCTGGACACCATATGCATAACATTGATAACACCCTCACAATAGTACATAGAAAAAACATTCCAACGAGGATAAATATACTGGAAGAAATCGCAATCCTAAGAGAAATCAACAACAACCTGATTCTCAATGAATACACTCCCAGTCCACACAACCCTCTGTACAAAATTCTCACAAGCAAGTCAGTGCTTCAACAAGTACGGACCTAATGAATTCTGCTGATGATGGGACTAGTCCCGAAAGGCCTACAGAGTTTTAAAACAACTTAAGTTGAGGAGACGGACCTACAAGGTAACTACTTTATAGTTTTTAACCGTATATTATATTACTGTAAACTTATTTTACACCGAGATGGTAAGATTCCGGACATGGGTTCCTTATCAAAACTTTATCTATTAAGTCCCCTCTAGAACCCCTAGAAGACTGTATCCCTGTGTATATGTAACCTGTATACCACCAGGACCCACGATATTATCGAGAAGAGAGTTGATGATAAACACTTTGGCTGCTCCTTGTTTCTTGTCGGCACAACACAGCTTGACTTACCGAAATAAATTAAACTTGTCACTGATGTGAAATTAGAATAGTAATATAGTTAGTTAACTGAAAGTTGCTTGTTTGGCTGAGAATGAAACACCAAGTTTGCAATGGTATCCCCATGCGATGGGAGGCAATATTAACTTCTTAATATTTGATGTGAAAACAGAAGGCAAGTTGCAGCTTATAACTGCCACTAGGGGCTCTGCTGTCTTCTCCTGCTCTGTTATTACGCGCCACAAGTACATTCCGACATAACACGCCTCTGTCTTAGTGCTCAAATTCAAGAACTTGCTCTGTTTGTCTCATGTCTTTAGTATATGCCATCTATATATAGCCTATAAATGAATGTATGTCTGTCTGTATGTTTGACATTTATAATCTTCTAAACCGCTCAACCGATATTCTTGAAAATTTGTATATACAGGTTTTTAGATGCGGAGAGTGTTTAGCCGTTATTTATTATGTTCTAAAATCGTTAGGTGTAGGAGTTCATCTGAAACGAAAATTTAAAAATCGTTCTAGCGGTTACATTTTTCGATGTTTTATAACGAAACTCAGTATATCCTATTAAAGTAAACCGAGGTAGGAATTATCCAAAAATGGGTGAAATCGGACAATTATAAGTGGAGGTTTACTTGAAATCCGAAATTAAAAACTGTCCAAACCACTGAACCGATCTTGATGGAAATTTTTGTGTATGAGTGGATCACTGGATGTTCTAGATTCACAATTGGACCCTCTAAAATCATCAGTATTGGAGTTCATCTGAAGTGAAAATTTAAAAATCGCTCTAGCGCAGCGGTCTTAATTTTCAATGTTTCACAAAGAAACTCAAAATATCCTATTAAACTAAACCGAGGTAGGTATTATCAAAACGTTGACGGAATCAGACAGTTAGAAGCGGGTTCTCCTGTAATTCGAAATTAACAACCGCCAGGATTGGCTCGTCGCAGTGTATCTACCATATAATTTAATGGGCCGTTATATTTATTTTGACATAGCGGTATAAAACGCATTAGCTAGTAATAAAATAAAAATAATAAGATATAATAAACATAAAGAAACAAAACTAACATTTTATTAAGCTGTGACAGTCCCCTTACTATTGTATGGTAGTGAATTTTGGGTTTTAACTAAAAGATAAGAGAATATCACAGAAGCAGCTGAAATGAGATTTCTGAGAAGTGTGGCTGGTTGCAAACTTCTAGATAAAAGAAGAAGTGAAGATATTAGAAATGAGCCAATTATTTTTAAAAATTTAGATAAAATAATAGAATCTAGAAAAAACTGAAAAGAACATTTTCAAAGAATGAATGATGAACGCATAACAAAAATTATACTTAATTACAAATCAAAAGGAGACAGGAATGTTGGTAGACCGAAAAAGAGATGGATTCAACTTTTTGAATGAGAATCAATGAGACTGGAACAAGCCACATGGGCTTAATCCGTGAATGTTGTTGATGATAAACTGATAAACATTGCTGATTTTATATCGATGACTGTGAAGATACTAGGTGTCTATTTGTCTTATAGACCCACCTGGGGTAAAAACAAAACAAACTCTTCCAGGAAACTTGTCCCGGCCGGGGATCGAACCCGTATCCGCTGCGCCTAAACAACGATCATTTCACCATCACAGCGGTGGACCATATAAGCGGAAGAATAACAGTTTTTATATATCTTTAGTTTAACATTAACGAGAGAGTGTCCACCGCTGTGGTCTCGAGATAGCGTGCAGCGTTTTTATGCAGCGGGCCCGGGTTCGATCCCCGGTCAGGTCAAGTTTCCTGGGGTAAATGTCTTTTAGGGGTTTTTCCTCACCTGTAAGACAAATGTTAGGAAACTTTAAGGTCCAAACGGTCCCCGAACATCATCTGAAACATATTCATTAAGTTTAGGATTAAGGCGTCTCCTAGTACATCGTTATTATCATCGCCTATCATATATCATCGGGGCAGCGTAACTGCGCCTTCGACGTGCACCAACATTAGAAGTGGGTTACGTGCCAGGAGAGAATAGCAGAATGTCGAAATGACAACCTGATGGCATTGAACAATAGTACATTACGATGCGAGGTTGGAAAGTGGTTTTTACAGAAGCGAGGAAAATGTTAAAAAGACCGAACGAAGGCTCGGTTTTTAATTTCCGAGATTCTGTGAAGCACTTTACAAATGTGCGTTGTACGTTATTTTTTGCGCGATGGTGTTTTCAAAATAATAAATAATAGTAAAATAATAACACCTTTGTTGGAAATATTTGCGTTCATTATAAACAATTGACTAACGTTAACAGTGTGGGCAATGTTTATTAGTTGAAATAACATGGGGCCTTGAGAACAATTGCTAACATGGCCGTAAGTACGTATTTATTGTTTTATATTGTTTCAAACAAAGTTCAATTAATTTAAAATGCAGTGATTTGTTTGGTATAATGTATATTAACACTACATTTTTGATATTTTCTGTATATACATTGTATGTAGTATACATAGAGGACAGTTCCCGCACGTGGTTTGTAATATGTAATATTACAGTATAATTATTTAGGTTGGCAACCCCGAAATGTAGGTAGTTGAGGTATCAATCACGGTCGCCATTTCTGTAGTACGACATAAGCACTACTTGTATTACGTGGTATTGCTGAAACTGATTTGCATGGAGGTTAAATATTTGATTCCCTGCCATGTGGATATCACATTCTTAAAATACTTGGAATAAACTGCCATTTAATACACTGCCACGGGCTTCATTTACGAGCGATATCACAAAACCCAAGAAACCAGACAATTCTAATAAACAAAAGAAGATACGTATCAAAGGTAATGAAATAATAATTATGCGACACAATACACAAGGCCGGCTGGTAATCAAAAAGAGAACAGCGGGTTTTGTTTCACAGTGGACACAGTCTGTAATTACGGCCGAGAATTCAATGAAATGGCCTGATTAACGCACAAAGCTACTCGGATTCTCTCAGGACGGCGATATTAAAGTGCAATTAGCATGCTTCAAGTGGCAGAAGCTCTACAATTTCATCTTCCCTCCATCTTTACCCTCTCCATATTGTGTCCAGCATCACAACCCCTTCTTGCCATCCGAGAACTTGCACGTCTTGGAATTATCTTCTCTCAACCAGTTAACCATCTTAATTTATGAATCTGCTATAATTTAAAACTCATGCTCAACTCTGGAGACACTTCCTGTTATACATTACAGGGACTCTTGTCGTACCAACATCCTTCATTATTATTTTTTTGCGCGATAGTGCGTTTTGTCGTACGTACAGCAACGACGACCATGATTGAAAGTTCAACTTCCTACATTTCGGGGTTGCCAACCTAAATAATTATACTGTAATATTACATATTACAAACCACGTGTGGGAAGTAAAACCACTGCCCTCTATGTATACTATGTATAATGTATATACAAAAATATATCCAAAAGGTAGTGTTAATATACGAAACAAATCACTGCATTTTAAATGAATTGAACTTTATTTGAAACGCTATCGCTCGGTTTTTGAACATTTTCCTCGTTTCTGTAAAAGCACTGTCCAAACTCGCATCGTATTAAAACTCTGCAATTAAGATGGTGCGGACATGTTCAGCGAATGGAAGACGATCGACTACCAAAATGTGTTTTGGAATGGAAACCTGAGGGAACAGGAGGCAGAGGAAGACCAAAACTTCCTAGAGTCAGGGAATATATTTATACATGAATGACAAACATCTACTGTACAACCAGGAGATAGGATGAACCGACAAAATTGGCTGTTAGAAATCGGACGATGTCAAAGACATTAAACAACCGAGATATATATAACTCACTGGCACTATAGAACCCGCTAGGCTCATGGCCGGACGGACATAAGATCTCCATAAATGCCTATCCTGACCTAATGTTTTCCAATCATTCCCTGTATAATATACTTTCCTCAAATCATGGATAATGTTATTCTCCCACCTCATTCTTGGTCTACCAACTGGGCATTTTCCTGTGGTTTTCGTACCAGAAGCTTCCATGCACTTCTTTTGATTCCCTATACGTGCCACATGTCCTGCCCATCGCAATCTACAAGACTTAACTGTTCTTATTATATCTGGCTTCCTATAAAGACCATGTAGTTCACTGTTACGAAGACTTCTCCATTCACCTGTCTGTTCATCTCTCTTTGGTCCAAACATTTTCCTAATAACTTTATTCTCAAATACTCGTAATCTCCTTTTCTCCCTTAAAGTAAGAGTCCATGTTTCACATCCATATAATATAACTGGTAGAATAACAGTTTTATATATTTTCAGTTTAACGTTTTTTTAAAAGGAGTTGGGATATCAAGTGTCTCTGTAAAGCATAATAGCACGCATTTCCAGAATTATACCTATGTTTAAAAAATAGTTACCTATAATTTCAAATTAACAAGCGGAAATTACCCCTTGATTATGCTGTCCTTTTATTCACTTAGTATAATGGTGCTAAGTGCCATGTACTGCAAAGCTAACAAATTATTTACTTCCTGACACCGTATTAAGTTGTTTTGCAATTTTATTTTCTTCCGTAAAATGGACAACTAACTTTCGAATTTACATAAATTGAGTAGAAACAAAATAAAATAGTAATTATCCAGTTTAATCATCGTAATTATTTTTATCGTTAAATTATATAGCAATTATTAAATTAATGAAATCAGTTAATCTCTTTGTCTTGTTTTAAGCTCTCCCTTTCCAGATACTTTAGCTTGCCCCACTTCACCCTGGCCTCTCAGGGACACGTCCTCTCGGGAGCGAATTTTAAAGCCTTGATTACATGTGCATTGTTTTGAACATATTGAGGTCTTCTTAGATGCTATCAGCTCGGTTTCAGTGCCATCTCCGAGACAACAATATTAAGAAAAAGTCGCTCCATTGACATAAACACATTCATAATAAACAAGGTGAATGCGATAATATTTGTTACGATGGCGACAGGGTGTTTGTTGATTATCCGAGACTTAAATATTCCTGACATTTGTCTTACAGGTGAGGAATGTAGTCCCGACCGAGGATCGAACTCGAGTCCGTTGCGTGACAAGGCTGCACGTTACCTCAAGATAACAGCGGTCATCTGTTAATATAATAAAGCGTGTTATCTTAGTTTTTTAAACTATTTTTTATTTTTCATTTTCAGTTTACTTAATCGTCATAAACCGGAATCCCATGAAAATTTAATTGCTTAATACTCTTCTAAAAAATCCTCCGGGCCGGATTTGAACCATTGACCTATGTACTACTGAAATTATACACCACTACAGTCCACCGTTCTACCAACTGAGCCCTTATAAAGATTGACTAAAAAGTCGATAAGTCCACAACCTATTATACCGGTTTTACTTTTTTTTTCCTGATGATTCTGGCCAGGATTTTAGAAAACATTTAAGAAATTATTGTGTTGTCATTGGTCCTTTACAAGTATAGAAAGTTTGAAGTTGGTCCAATGTTCTTAAGTGGGTGAAAATCGTGTTCAAACATTCCGTTACATAGACAGATACAGGTCAAGCTAATAAAAAGCGTGTAAAAATGAATGGAGGAACTCTTAATTCTCGACCTTAAACAAAGAGAAGAAGAAGAAGGCCTAGACGATTTTATTTTCACCGCGGTCCGAAAAGTTGAAATAACTGGTATGATAAATTACTATTTCACAAATTTAAGAGTTTGCGGACTTGGAAAATTTCAGGCATATTTATATAAATTTAAAATATCATCAAATCCAAATTTTTAAATGTGGAGAAGATATTCAAACAGTCAAACATGTTTCATTTAATTGTCCAATGTTGTGGTTTGAACGTTACAAACTTGAAACATGTTTGAATTTTAATGAAAAAGATTATTCCAGTCCTCATCATCGTGTTCTCATCAACAAAAAATGTTATAATTTCAGTAAAAGCTCCTTATTCGCGGTTTTATTATTCGCGGTTTTATTATTCGCGGTTTTATTATTCGGGGATTAAAAATTGCGACACAGTTCCTGTATTCGCGGCTAAACATTTTGTTTTGTTCTCGGATCCAGTCGGTACATTAGAAGGATTAGTATCCTTTATTAACGCATCGACTCTTGTCGTCCCAACTCCTTTCAAAAAAACGTTGAACTGAAAATATATAAAACTGTTATTCTACCAGTTATGTTATATGGATGCGAAACATGGACTCTTACTTTAAGGGAGGAAAGGAGATTACGAGTATTTGAGAATAAAGTTCTTAGGAAAATTTTTGGACCAAAGAGAGATGAACAGACAGGTGAATGGAGAAGAATGCATAACAATGAATTACATGGTATTTATAGGAAGCCAGGTATAATGAGAACAGTCAAGTCTCGTAGACTGCTTGGGAAGGACATGTGGCACGAATGGGGAATGAAAGACGTGCATGGAATGTCTTGTAGGAAAAACCAGAGGTAAAACGCCCAGTTGGTAGACCAAGAATGAAGTGGGAGAATAACATTAACTATGCTTTGAGGGAAGTATGTTATACAGGGAATGATTGGAAAACATTGGCTCAGGATAGGGATGTATGGAGAGCTTATGTCCGTGCAGCCATGAACCTACGGATTCGATAGTGCCAGTGAGTTAGTTAGTTAGTTATTAACGCATCAAGTTTTTTACTGCAGTCACGTGTCAAGGCAGCTTTTACAAAGAGTGATTCAAACCAAATGGACAAATTAATATCAAAGTGAAACAAACCTTATAGCCACTAAGCAGTTCGTTTTTAAAAGCCACCGCCGCTCTATTTCACGTGCCGCTATGTCCGTTGATAAATGCCGGCCTCAAATAATAATGTTAACTATATAACACGCATATCTTGTACTTTGTTGATGATCTGGTAACGAATATATGTCATTTTAATATTTATAATGACGTCAGCGGGGTTGGATGATGACTTTTAAACGTATTGATTTCTATATTAAAACAGATGAAAGTGTTAACAAAGGTAGCAAGTTAGAAGTTTTAATTAAAAAGGAAGGCGACGCCGCGACAAGTGTCTGGGAGTTGGGTTTCTCAAAGCGAGCTATTGTTAAGGATTGTTGTGTCGTTATGAATAAGTAATTCAAGTCGCAGGAAGCGAAGCCAAGGAGCCGGATGTGGATCAAGATGACCTGAGCAGTGCGCGTTCAAATATTAACGCCATTATCCAGCTTTGCAAGAGCTGCAGATTATAACTTCAGTGTTGTCACCACTTACTCGCCATCTTGTTGTGGTCACAGCCCCCCCCCGCCCCCCGGCTCCCGGTCCTAAATGCACTAAGTTTTACGCAAAACTTTTTAAAGTAATCATATTGTTGCAGCATGTATTAATGTTGTGTTACAACACCAGGTTGGCAAGTGGTTTTCACAGAAGCGAGGAAATTATTATAAACCGAGCGATAGCAGGTTTTTAATTTCTGAGATTCTGTAAAACACTTCACAAACGTGGGTTGTACATTATTTTTTGCACGATTGTGTTTTTAAAATAATAAATAATAGTTTTTTTTTTGTCTAAGGCCACCAGGTTGTTTCGTACGACATATCTGGCTTTTCCCCCTGGCTTTGCCGGAATTGTAACCCACTTCTGAAGTTGGGGCAACTTGAAGGCGGAGTTACGTTACCCCGATGATATGATGGGTGATAAATGATAATGAAGCGCCAGGAGAGTTCTTAACCTAAACTTAACCTAAATTCCAGAACATTCACAAACACAGGAATAATAATAATAATAATTTTTTGTAACCCTATGTTTTCCCTTTACAGATATTTAGGCGCTCTCCCCCTACAGGGAAGAATTCTAACCATACTAATTTTAGTTACACTTGTTTTCGTGTAGATGTCATTTTGAGTGGTACAATAATAATAATAATAATAATAATAATAATAATAATGTTTTATTAATTCTGGCAGAGTTAAGACCATAAGGACTTCTCTTCCACTCAACCAGCACAAATACAAATAAATATTTGACAAATATAGATATACACTATACTAATTATAAACAGTTAAAGATACATTAAATGTACAAACATTTCATACGATAATATTCCATTTAATAAAAACATCCTATGGTTTGGCCAGGAATCGAACCCGGGACCTCATGAACAGTAGTCAGACACGCTGACCACTCGCCCATGAGACTGGTCATTAATAAATAATAGTAACTTTGTTGGAAATATTTGCGTTCATTATAAACAACTGAATGACATTAACAGTCTGGCCAACGTTTATACGGTAAATACCGAAAATGTTTTAGTTGAGACTACAGCAGGCCGTGACACCAATCTGTCATAAAATGGCGGCAGGTACGAATTTATTGTTTTATGTTTTTTTAATTAAAGTTCAGTTCATTTAAAATGCAGTGATTTGTTTCGTATAATGTATATTAACACTACCTTTCGGATATATTTTTGTATATACATTGTATGTGGTATACATAGAAAGCAGTGGTTTTACTTCCCGCACTACGTAGGTAATTTGTAATATTATAGTATAGTTATTTATACGTTGGCAACTCCGAAATTTAGGTAGTTGAACTTTCAATCAAGGTCGCCATTGCTGTAAGTACGACAGAACGCGATATCGTGCAAAAAAATAATTAGCCGTCAAGAGGTTAAAAAACCTGAAAATTGGCACACTGCCGTCACAACAAGCAAAGACTTTTTTTTCCAATTTAACAAAAGAAATGTATATTCCGTAAACCAGGAAAATGAGACCGTAAATTCGCTTAGTTTACGCAATTTCTGAATAATTTACTTTTTAATTTTTTTTTAGTTGAAAATAACTTTTTGTGCGATAGTGCGTTTTTGTCGTACTTACAGCAATGGCGACCATCATTGAAAGTTCAACTTTCTACATTTCGGGGTTGCAAACCTAAATAACTATACAGTAACATTACAATATTACACATTACAAACCTAGTGCGGGAAGTAAAACCACTGCCCTTTATGTATACTACGTACAATGTATATACAAAAATATATCCGAAAGGTAGTGTTAATATACACTCTTGATGTCCCAACTCCTTTCAAAAAACGTTAAACTGAAAATATATAAAACTATTATTCTACCAGTTATATTATATGGATGTGAAACATGGACTCTTACTTTAAGAGAGGAAAGGAGATTACAAGTATTTGAGAATAAAGTACTTAGGAAAATTTTTGGACCAAAGAGAGATGAACAGACAGGTGAATGGAGAATACTACATAATAATGAACTAGATGGTCTTTACAGGAAGCCAGATATAATAAGAACAGTTAAGTCTCGTAGACTGCGATGGGCAGGACATGTTGCACGTATGGGGAATGAAAGACTTGCATGGAAGCTTCTTGTAGGAAAGCCAGAGGGAAAACGCCCAGTTGGTAGACCAAGAATGAGGTGGGAGAATAACATTAACTATGATTTGAGGGAAGTAGATTATACAGGGAATGATTGGAAAGCATTAGCTCAGGATAGGGATGTATGGAGAGCTTATGTCCGTGCGGCCATGAACCTACGGGTTCGATAGTGCCAGTGAGTAAGTAAGTAAGTGTTAATATACATTATACGAAACAAATCACTGCATTTTAAATTAACTGAACTTTATTTGAAACAATATAAAACAATAAATACGTGTATTCCGCCATTTTATGACTGGTTGGTGTCACGGCCTGCTGTAGTCTCAACTAATAAACACTGCCCGCAGTGTTAACGTTAGTCAGTTGTTTATAACGAACGCAAATATTTCCAGGAAAACTGTTATTTTATCATTATCTATTATTGTAAAAACACCATCGCGCAAAATTAATGTACAACGCACGTTTGTGAAGTGTTTTACAGAAGCGAGGAAATGTTTAAAAACGGCTTCCCAACCTCACATCGTAATATAGTATTTATGTTTTATTAGTTCTTAAACGCAGATGTGTTGTGGCGAATTGCCTGCAGTTTAACAGATTCAGTTGCATATGGAGCGAGCAGTTTGAAAGGGTTTTGTTCAACATAAATTAACACGTAGTTGAGGAACCGAATACCAGGAGGCCTGGGAATAAAAAAAAAGAGGGTGGAAGTTGTAAACAAATTCAAGACACTTTGTAACCGAGAGAACTAATGCATGGTGGCTGTAAACAAGGAGCTATATGGTTGTAGCTGGTCTTGACCTCATCCTGAGGTATCCGGCGACCCGCAACACACAGAACTGAATCATTCATGAAGCCTCCCTCACTGAGCGGATGTAAGTGTAACTTGGGTTGCATAACTTACAAGGAATGGAAGTGCTTTGCCACATTGATGGATATAGGCTTCTAGTGTACACCTGCTTGAACAAACAAAATGTCCTCTTGTTTTATAGTGCAAAACTCTCCAAACTTCTTACCTTCCTTGAAGGGAAAATATTACTTACTTACTTACTTAGTTACTCACTGGTACTATAGAACCCGTAGGTTCATTGCCGCGCGGACATAAGCTCTCAATCATTCCCTGTATAATCTAGTTGCCTCAAATCATAGTTAATGTTATTCTCCCACCTCATTCTTGGTCTACCAACTGGGCTTTTTCCCTCTGGCTTTCCTACAAGAAGCTTCCATGCAAGTCTTTCATTCCCCATACGTGCAACCTGTCCTACCCATCGCAGTCTACCAGATTTACCTATTCTTATTATATCTGGCTTCCTATAAAGACCATGTAGTTCATTTTTATGTAGTCTTCTCCATTCACCTGTCTGTTCATCTCTCTTTGGTCCAAACATTTTTCTAAGTACTTATCCGAAGGGAAAATATTATCTTAAAATAATTCCACATAACCAACCCATAGCACTATCGAAGTTGTAAGTCCATGGCCGCTTATAGGCCCTATATAAGCTCTCCTTACATCCCTATCCTGAGTTAATATTTTTGAAACATCCTGTGTATTAACTATTTCCCTCAAATCATTGTTAATGATATTCTCCCTTGACATCGTGAAGTGACCACCACTTGATCATCTGCAAATAATAAGTTATGTATGTATTTGTTCTCATTTTTAGCAGAATTTAAAAATATGTAATTAGAATGTTAATATATTCAATGAGCATTGTTATATTATTACGAATGCGCCATGTAGAATACGTTAGAATTTCAGTTGTTTAAAATGGCCGCTTTTGTATAATTGTAAGACACTGCAAAGAATAGTATTTGAAAAACGAAGAGAGAGAAAAATTATTTTGAATATTTTCAAACAGTTTAGTGAAAAATATCCTACATTAGTCATTAAGAATGTGGTGAAAATAACAGCTGAATTTACAGGTGAGTCAGCATGGAGCATATATTCTGCTCGTAATGATTTAGCAAATAAAGGATATCTATCGACATCGTGGAAAAGCGTAAACGTCTGATTAGGTAGGCCAAGTATAATTTTTGTCATAAATAAATAAGAAATGGAGGAAGTTTCTAATTACACTGGTCGACAAAAGTGAACGTTCTTTCTTTCACAAGAATAAAAATATGAGATTTCAGAAGTATTTTTCGTCCTGAATTTAAATATAATTTCAGGTTTTTTTTTCCTATCAGGCAAGAGTTTTCTGTGATATTCATTTACATTTTTTATAATTTTTAATAAAGTCCATCTCTAACTCTAACTCATTCTGATTTACCCAGAAAGTGGTAGATAGTAATTTTCGGGCATATTTTATGTAAGATCATTTTTATTTCCATCATAATAATTTTCAGTTTGAGCTAGGTCAGAATCAGAGTTATGAGTTAAGATCATTTCTGGATATACTGGTACAGGGAACTCTTCATATAAGGTAAAGGTTCCTATGACAGGTCAAAAAAAAATGCTAAATTCAATTTTTAAAAGTAGCTGTCACAAAAAAAACTGTGCCTGATGGAAAAATTCTGACTACATATCTGAATTCAGTATGAAAAAATGCACTAGATTCACAAATCAGATTACTTGTGAAGGAAACCTTGTGGACCTGTGTAATTGGTGCCATCTTACGTTGTTTTGAGTCTTATTTCAAATAAAATACGATGTTGCCTAAGAAAAAGTTTCTATCGATGACAGTTTCGTACACAATTCACTCACATGGCGGGTAAAAGAAGCACCCAATACCGGTATCGGCGAAGCACGGTAATACCACACGCTAGTTGTTTACAGTACAACTAGAACTTAGCTCAAAATTGGTCTAACGATCTGAAGTATTGATATTTGATTGGGAAAAGCTGATTATTTTATCTCAGTGGCGCTAATGTAGCCTAAAAATGTTCAGACTCAGGATCCAGGACTTTCTGGAATCTCGTTACAATTTTTTTTTAAATATTGAAATATTTCGCATGTATGATTCTTTATATTTGAAAAGAAAAATATACGCCTAGACTGGGGTTTGAACCCAGGACCTTTAACTCTTTATGTCAATGCTCTCCCAAGTGAGCTACCTAGCCCTCCAATCTAAACGCGTATTTTTATTTTCTACATAGTTAATTCCCTAACCCCAAATGCTACGAGCCATTCCTATGATTTTTGCAAATGGCGGCTCCTTTATTAAGAAGAATTTTTATTGGGAATTTAAACATTACTTATAAAGCCAGTAGTGCTTCATTTAATGTTCATATTATTGGTTTTTAAACATCTTAATGATGGACAAATTATATTTGAAAAGAAAAATATGTATGATTATGCATGTCTAAGATGTTACAAACTTCAGGGTTTCTGGTCGTTACAAAATACTCCAGTTTCACAATTCCTTTTGATGAAATATGCAAAAGACAGAGTATCCGAGGATAATAGGAAATAGTTACAAGGGGCGATGCCCCATATACGTGGGGGGGGTTTATATCTCTGATATGGTGCTGACATGCATTGTTGAACATCAACATGAGCTGAGGGATTGTGGACACTTGAGGGGAAGGAGGGGGTTGGTTTGTAGAGAGGGGGTGTAAATGAATGGTGGTAAGCCATATACGCACCCTTTCCTCGATCGTCGCCACTTTCCACTTTAGAATAATAGTTGACATCAAAACACACCCTCTCCTGTATGTCGTTTTGAATACTCTAGGAACCATCCAGGTTGCATAGTGTGTAGGCGCTTAACTTGACATATGCTCTAATTATCTCCCAGCGCTTCAACTGTTAATAACCTATTACCTAAGATGTTAGTTAATTGTGCAAGTTTCCTGGTGTTATTTTTACATTTAATTCAGGAATAAAACGTCCAAGATATATATATATATATATAATGTATATTTTATTACATACAATTTCCCTCATTACAGGATGCCACAAGGACAAAGTGATAGAGACAATTAATTTTTGAAGATGATGAAATACATTTTGTAAATACATTTAAAGATTTCAATAAAAGCACCTTATTCACGACTCCATTATTGGCGTTTTCATTATTCGCGGGTTCAAAAATTGCGACACAGTTCCTGTATTCGCGGTTAAATATTTCTTTATTCGCATCGGCAACTTTTTTTTACTGTTGGCACGTGGCAAGGCGGCTTTTACAAAGAATGATTGAAACTAAATCTTGAAATAAATACACTGGCCAACATGATTTTTGTCACCAATAGTTGTACTTAATACAGTTCTGTATCGTGTTTTCAAATATGTATTCGGAATTTCTCCATCACCAACAGTTTTTATTTCAATTTCAATTAATGGATTTAAATAATTGTCTTTTTAATAAACGTTTTTTCGTCCATTTCTCCATTGTAAAATAAAACCAAATGAGCTAACTCAGGAGATTTCAGCTATGGAAAATAGATATCAAGGCAAATGGAATCGTAATATGCTGGCCGATTATTGTTGGACCATCAAGAGGGATGCTCCACAGGCGAAATATAGCAGAAAATAGTCATTTCTAGGTGAGTCCGAATGTTCGAATATTGTGTAGTTACGAATGTAGAAAATATTAAAGTGTTTGAAATTATAAATTCCTGTCTCTCGGATACTTTGCGAGATGGAGAAAACCCGATATCATATTTGAATTCAGGAGAAAAATACTATCAGAATCACATATTTTTCTTTCTGAGAAAAGAAAAGTTTATTTTTCGTTGCTCAGTGATATCAAAGTGAAACAAACCTTATTGTTCGTTGTTAAAAGCCGCTGCCGCCGTATTTCACTCGCAGCAGTGTCCTTTGATAAATGCTGCCCTCGCCACGATCGGCATTTTATTGTTTCAACTTGTCATTCGTTGCAAAAAATTGCGATTGAATAACACGTGTCACTTCTGATTTATTCCCAGTTTATGATGTCAAGAAAAAATAGTCCAGATGCGGAATAAAGTAGCGTTGCCGCTTAAAGTAATAATACTATGATTTGAGAAGCGTATGTTATACATTGAATTATTGGAAAACATGAACTGAGGATAAGTATGTATTGGAGAATTCGTAAATTAATGAGTCACTTTTTAACATCTTACCTCACATTTTATGTTTCTCCAAACACGGGAACTAGTTTTCGAGAGAAGGATCTCTCTCATTTTCAACCGACATTGAGATCCAAACTAGTTCCCGTGTTTAAAGAAACACAAAATATGAGGTAAGATTTTAAAGAGTGACTCATTAATTTACGAATTAAGAACCTCATAATGTTATTTCCCATGTTTAACTATGAATGTATTGCAGAGCTTATGTCCACACGACGATGAACCTATGGGTTCCATGAGTTTATGAGAGTCATGTTAATACATTCCTGGAGTCATGGTTTCTGAACAATCACAATTATTAAATAAATTAAAACAATCTATGAAATAGGATACATTACCAATTAAGGGGCTAATAATGGAATAAAAAAATGTTGTGACCGAGACAATGAATGTAAACAAGCCAGCATATTGTTCTTCTGGTTGGGAAAACTGGGAAAAAATAATACTAAGTTATTTGAGCCCTTGCTTAAATCTGACAATAATATAATTAATACACATATTCAAAATGTGACATTAAATTAATTTAATTTTGATAATTTTTATTTTATTTTGTATCCTCTATACACCCGTACAAATTACCAGTCCATATTCACGGTTTCTGTACTCACTGCATATTTGCGGAACATATCCCCTGCGAATAAGGAGCCTTTACTGTATATGTTTTGGTTCTTATCTGCTGCTGTTTTCAATGACAAAAATAATTATTATTCTTAGTTTCATCTCTCCCTTTAGGTACTTTTAAGTGCCCCATGTCATCCGATCTTTATATTTTCACGATCTACTTAGAGGGGAAGTTAAAAGTTTGGATCAAACTCATAATGTCTTGACCACTCAAGAACATGTACAGTTGGGCGAAGGATCAGCACGTTATTATGCTATCTTCAAGAAAACACATTCGTATTAAACAAGGCGAATATATTACAATGATTGTAATGGCTAAATAGTGTTCGGATACTATTAGGGCCTTTACGTTTCCTGCATTTGCTTTACAGCAATAATAATAATAATAATAATAATAATAATAATAATAATAATAATAATAATAATAATCTTCTTCTCCCTTTCAAGTATTAGGCCAAGGCCTGTTACGATCCTATAGAAAATTTTTCCTCCAGCATTTCATAGGACGGCCCAGAGATCTTCGTCCTCTTGGTATATAATTATGAACAGCTTTGGGGATCCGATTTGAACTCATTCTTTCAAGATAGTGTTTCCAATTTAGTTGGTACTGTTTAATATATTCCAAAATTGGCGTAGTCTTCAATTCTTTTAAGATATCGGTGTTCCTTTTCTGATCCCATCTGATGTAACCCGCTGTTCTGCGCATGAATCTCATTTCACAAGCCGTTATACTGCTTTCATGTTGTCTTTTTAGTGTCCATGCTTCACTACCATAGGTCAACACTGGTCTAGCCGAAGTGTTATACAAACGTAATCTGGTGTTCTTTGTACAAGGGATGGTTTCATAACTTTATTAATGATTCCCAAACTTTTATTATAACTTTTATAAGATTCATGATGTGTACCGTTGAGGTTTATTCAAAATTAATATAAAATTATAGAATATTCACCTGAAAGGTCCGTCTCCTCAACTTAATTATCATTTAACTGTAGCGCTTTCGGGACTTGTCCCATCATCGGCAGGATTCAAAACTGGTGTTTCACTGAAGATCTGGTAGAGGGGGTTGCATGTATTGGGTTCGTTTTCGTTTATCAGGCTGTCGTTGTGAGCTGCTTTCATGATTTCCATCTCTTCGAGTACGTTTATCTTCGCTGGATTATTTTCTCTGTGCATTACTGTTAGGGTGTTTTCAATATTTAACATGCGATGTCCTTCATGGATAACGTGTTTTGCATAGCTTGATTTTCGAGACTTCATTCACGCAGAAGGTAAATCAAGCTATGCAAAACACGTTATCCTTGAAGGACATCGCATGTTAAATATTGAAAACACCCTAACAGTAATGCACAGAGAAAATAATCCAGCGAAGATAAACGTACTCGAAGAGATGGAAATCATGAAAGCAGCTCACAACGACAGCCTGATAAACGAAAACGAACCCAATACATGCAACCCCCTCTACCAGATCTTCAGTGAAACACCAGTTTTGAATCCTGCCGATGATGGGACAAGTCCCGAAAGCGCTACAGTTAAATGATAATTAAGTTGAGGAGACGGACCTTTCAGGTGAATATTCTATAATTTTATATTAATTTTATTATAACTATTAATTTTTTCAAGGATATTCTTTTCATCCCAGATAGAGAGATAGAGAGAGAGAATATCCAAGATATTTAAATTGATTAGATCTCTCTAATAATAATAATAATAATAATAATAATAATAATAATAATAATAATAATAATAATAATAATAATTATTATTATTATTATTATTATTATTATTATTATTATTATTATTATTATTATTATAGTATTATTAGTCGATAGCGAGGAGATACTAGCTCAACAGACTCTCTCTATTGAGTAAGCTAAGAAATTGAGGCTGAAAATAAAAATCAGTAAAACTAAATATATAGTCTCACATAGAAAAACATTGTACAATGGAAATAGAAAATGAATGACAAATTAAGGAAATTTTGAAAAAGCGGTTGAATTCAAATGCCTAGGAACAATAATTACGTACAAAGAGGAATGAGATGCACAAAGAAATTAAACATAGGCTCGATTCTGGAAATGCGTGCTATTATGTATTTCAGGGACTATTGTCGTCCCAACTTCTCTCTAAAAAAGCATTAAACTGAAAATATATAAAACTGTTATTCTACCAATTATATTATATGGATGTGAAACATGGACTCTTACTTTAAGGGAGGAGAGAAGATTACGAGTATTTGGGAATAGAGTTCTTAGGAAAATGTTAGGACCAAAGAGAGATGAACAGACAGGTGAATGGAGAAGACTACATAACAATGAACTACATGGTCTTTATAGGAAGCCAGATATAATAAGAACAGTTAAGTCTCGTAGACTGCGATGGGCAGGACATGTTGTACGAATGTGGAATGAAAGAGGTTCATAGAAGCTTCTTCTAGGAAAACGCCCAGTTGTTAGACCAAGAATGAGGTGAGAGAATAACATTTACTATGATTTGAGAAGCGTAGATTATACATTGAATTATTGGAAAACATGAACTGAGGATAAGTATGTATTGGAGAATTCGTAAATTAATGAGTCACTTTTTAACATCTTACCTCACATTTTATGTTTCTCCAAACACGGGAACTAGTTTTCGAGAGAAGGATCTCTCTCATTTTCAACCGACATTGAGATCCTTCTCTTGAAAACTAGTTCCCGTGTTTGAAGAAACATAAAATATGAGGTAAGATGTTAAAAAATGACTCATTAATTTACGAATTAAGAACCTCATAATGTTATTTTCCATATTTAACTATGAATGTATTGGAGAGCTTATGTCCACACGACGATGAACCTACGGGTTCCATGAGTTTGTGAGAGTCGTGTTAATACATTCTTAGAGTCCATGGTTTCTGAACAATCACAATTATTAAATAAATTAAAACAATCTATGAAATAGGATACATTACCAATTAAGGGGCTAGTAATGAAATAAAAAAAGTGTTGTGACCGAGACAATGAATGTAAACAAGCCAGCATATTGTTCTTCTGGTTGGGTGGTTGTCGTTCCTCCCACCTAATTGTCTCTTTCCTCACTAGAGTTTGAAGTGCGAAGTTCCTGCGCACAATTCTATTCTAATTTAAGGTGCGTGTCCCTCTTTTAATTTTATTTACAGTAATTTAGTGTCTATGAGCAGGCCTTTCGTCATGCATGACTTCATTGCATCAGTCACATTTCATTCTTTTTTATTAAGTACAACAATCTACCACCAGATGTCAATAATAACTCTGACCGTTGTTCAATGTAACTGTCTCCAGTCTCGTCTATAAAAATAATTAAAAATGTGTTTGAAAGGATTATGATGACCGTTAAATATATACAGAATAAAGAGACAGAAGGAATTCGTCAAGGAAACCGTAAAGTTATTGGTATTTTATGCTGCAACGTTACTGACGTAAATTTAAATAAAATACGGGCAATTGGACAATAATTGGATTCGGACGGGCAATTGGAATCGGACGATGTCAAATACATTAATCAACCGATGATCTATCTATGTAAATAGTTTATTGCATATGGATGATGCATTTGAGTCATACTTCAGTCGATGCAAAAAAATGGCTGAAAGTGTCGAGTATTTTGTTTCTGTGTCGCCATCTACATTTTTAAAATATAAGTCTGGCAAACCTTTAACTAACTCACTAGCACTATCGAAACCGTAGGTTCGTGGCCGCGCGGACATAAGCTATCCATATATCCCTGTTCTGAGCCAATGTTTTCTAATCATCCCCTGTGCAATCTACTTCCCTCAAATCATAGTTAATGTCATCCTCCCACCTCATTCTTGGTCTACCAACTGGGCGTTTTCCTACAAGAAACTTCCATGCATATCTTTCATTCCCCATTCGTGCCACATGTCCCGCCCATCGCAGTCACGAGACTTGACTGTTCTTATTATATCTGATTTCATATAAAGACCATGTAGTTCACTGTTATGTGGGTTTCTCCATTCACCTGTCTGTTCATCTCTCTTTGGTCCAAAAATTTTCCTAAGAACTATATTCTCAAATAATCGTAATCTCCTTTCCTCCCTTAAAATAAGAGTCCACGTTTCGCATCCATATAATATAACTGGTGGAATAGTAGTTTTATATATTTTCAGTTAAACGTTTTTTGAAAGGAGTTGGGACGACAAGAGTCTCTGTAATACATAATAACATACATTTCCAGAATTGAGCCTATGTTTAATTTCCTTGTGCATCTCATTCGTGTTTGTGATTATTGTTCCTAGATATTTGTATTCAGCCACTTCCTCAAAATTTCCCTCATTTGTCATTAGCAAACCTTTAACTATTGGTCAAAAACATTTTTAATGTATTTCACAAGTTGAGTGAAAATCTCACCAACTTTCTTGTAATCTACCCCATTCAACTATCACATGTCTTATATACTTCACACGTGCTGCCTGTCAATGTGACAGTAATTGTGGCGCGAATGGCGGAAGGATACAACTAGTATTTGTTTATGTTAGGATCACTCTAAGAACGGATAAGATATAGGAAAGAAGGTCAAGTCCCCACAGTCTGACAAACGGGGATCCATCCATTCAATCAACAAAAAACTATGAATAACAAAAATAGATAGATAATCGGTTGATTAATGTCTTTGACATTGTCCGATTCCTAATAGCCAATTATGTCGGTCCATCCAATCTCCTGGTTGTAGATATTTTTCCCTGACTCCAGAAGGTTTCAGGTCTTCCTCTGCCTCGTCTTCCCTCAGGTTTCCATTCCAAAACACATTTCGGTAGCCGATCCTCTTTCATTCGCTGGACATGTCCGTACCATCTTAATTGCTGAGTTTTAATATAATCTAAAATAGTGTCTTCAATCTTCATTTTCTACCTTATAACTGAGTTTATAATTTGTTTCTGTTCTTGAAATTCTTGCTGTCCTTCGTATAAAATCCATTTCCGTTGCCAAAAGGTACTTATTTGTTTTTGTTGTTAATGACCAAAGTTCTGCTCCATAAGTAATGATGCTTTTAACAATTGTATGATATATATTCATTTTATTTTTATAGTTATATTTTTATCCCACTATATTCCATTGAGACAAGCAATTGCAAATTTTCCTTTATTATTTCTATTTCTTATTTCCTCTTCATAACTTCCATTTTTATTTATTTTAATTCCTAAATATAAAGTAAACATAACATCAGACAGGTTTCTCTAGTATTAAATGTTGAATGTTTGAAGGAAATAAGTAAATTTAAAACCTTTAGACGTACCGGTTTGCGAAAACATTTATTATGAAGGAAGACGCGAGGAGAATCAATCATAGCAGCCGCTAGAAATTAAAAGATCCAAATCATATCTTTCTTCTCACAAAAATCCTCCCCTTTTTACATCCCCCAACCACCCAACTTCCAGTTCTATTAGTTGATGTAACGAGAAACCCATTAATCCATTCTTCCTTCAGCGCCACCATCTCTTTTTCTACACGTCTAATGTCTTTTCCTTTAATTTAAAGGCCTATTTTTTCTCTTCCACCATTCATAACCACAAATTCTTTGTATTCGTAGGATTGAAAGAAAGTTCCCGTCAAGCGATAAAGTTAACGCTGGATTTTCTTAATTATTTTTAGAGGTTTTCATAATATTTACAACACTCTGAGGTTATGATGACTTTTGTTTTCTTGTGTACCATTTTCGGTTTCTGTTTCTCTAAATTAGCCGAACTCATAAGTGGTCAGAGTTAAGCTTGTAAGTGGTCAGAGTTAAGCTTATAAGTGGTCAGAGTTAAGCTTATAAGTGGTCAGAGTTAAGTTTATAAGTGGTCAGAGTTAAGCTTATAAGTGGTCAGAGTTAAGCTTATAAGTGGTCAGAGTTAAGCTTATAAGTGGTCAGAGTTAAGCTTATAAGTGGTCAGAGTTAAGCTTATAAGTGGTCAGAGTTAAGCTTATAAGTGGTCAGAGTTAAGCTTATAAGTGGTCAGAGTTAAGCTTATAAGTGGTCAGAGTTAAGCTTATAAGTGGTCAGAGTTAAGCTTATAAGTGGTCAGAGTTAAGCTTATAAGTGGTCAGAGTTAAGCTTATAAGTGGCCAGAGTTAAGCTTATAAGTGGTCAGAGTTAAGCTTGTTGTTTAAGGGAGGTGATGGATCAAAGTGTCGATATTTTCGGTCAAATTTAGCATTTTTTTGTATTAAACAATACTACGTACCTTAAAGTATAAGTTGGCGAAGTTTGAGTGTCCTGTGGCGCTTGTAATTCTCCCTAATGACTGTAGGAGGGCGCTACATTCTAATTTAACTGCATGCAAACTTTCAAATTGGCTTTTCCACACTTTTATTTTCATTGCATTTCAATGCATTCAAATCAAAATAGCATTGACAAATTTAATGATAGAAGCACGACATTTGAACTGCATGTCCCACACACTATGGCTAATAATTCTATGCACGGATTTTGAAACAACTTTGGTAGTTTTTTTAATAAAAAAATAAAATATGTGTAGTAATTTTAAAATAATAAATTTTCATATGCAGAGGATGTATACATTTTTTCTCCCTTTATTATAATGATATAGAAAAATTAATGCACAGCGTTGTTGTAAATAAGTCAGTGGTCGTGTAGAAAAAAAAATCGAAAATTTTACTAAAAAATTATGGGACTAATTAAAAATTTTAATACGAAAATTTGTAAATGGATTTTCTTCAATAACTCAGAAACTCTTAATCCTAGATGTATGAAACTTCAGTATAATATTACCTATTACGGCATGAATGCGTGTACAAACATTCACATATGTAGATTAAAAAATGTAGAAAATAGAAATTTCACCCATCACCCCCCTTAAGTTTTAGACGACATTTTAATGATTTTCTTCTTATTCTTATTTTATTCAATGTAAACAAGCTGTCTGTTCCTGTTCAATTGTATTTTTCCATATTTTCTTCGGGCGTTCAATATTTGTTTTCCCAGTTGGGAATTTATCCCTAGCTATTTTAACTATTCTTTCGTTTTATATGTTTATTCCATTCTTTCCTTCTATTAACTAACTAACTAACTAATTAACTCACTGGTTCTATCGAACCCGTAGGTTCAAGGCCGCGAAGACATAAGCTCTCCACACGTCCCTATGCGGAGCTAATGTTTTCCAATCATCCTCTGTATAATCTACTTCCCTCAAATCATGACCTCATTCTGAATTGCTGTAAGGTGTCAATCTCCACTTTATACACTTTGGACTTAACAAAACCCCAAACAAAGATGTTTAGTGGTGTCAGATCTGGAGAGCGGGCTGCCCAAATTCTCGGTGAACAACGACCGATCCACCTTCCAGGGAAAACTTCGTTGAGGTGGTCGCGAACAATGATGGCAAAATGGGGTGGTGCACCATCTTGCTGGAAAACCACAGTATCTTGCACAGCATCCTGTTCCAGGTATTGTTCTAACATGTCAAGATAGTTACAGTTACTGTTGTTTCCGCAAACACGAAAAGCCCGTGAATTTTTGATTTTGTTATTCCCAGCCATGCATTTACCTTTGGTGTGTCTCTGAAACTCTTGGATGGCGCCTGCTCTAATACCACAATTATTCCTATTGACATGTCCACATGTGTGGAATGTTGCCTCATCACTGAACAACACATGCTCCCTGAGGTCATCACACGTAGCTTGTCGAGCTGCATTATCCGGATGTGATAAGGTCGTTTGTTCAGTTTGAAGCGCAAGGTACGCCATTCAGTGCTTTGAGACATACCCAACTCCCTGCTGAGTCTTCTGGTTGTTGCACCGGGACTTCGTGATATGGCATCCTATATGGTTTGCACATCAACTGGTGTTATAGACGGCCGTCCTCCAGAGCTTCTTCAGCAACAGATCCCGTCGGTTTCATTTTCAGCACCAGATCTCTAATAGCTTGTCTGCTAGGACCTGGTTTTCTGAACTTCCTAGTGAATTCTTCTTGGACCTGCCCATACGTCAATCCTCGTGTACGAGCGAAAATGACAGCTAATGTTTCCTCTATTGTTGTCATAGTTTCCAATTACATTTAACAAAATATATAAATGAACGATATGAGGAAAACGTCAAGAGACTTTTGAATCACTCTGTATATTAGGGATAATTTTCATCCGCCCGGCTGATTAATATTGAGACTTGAAAGCAAGGTTTGCTTTTTGCTGTGATAGGGAGCTAACCTAACGCCAAACACCCAACCTGGAGGACCAGGTCCTTTGATTTCAGGGTTTCCATCTCCTAGACCAGTTGCTTTCAATTTTTTAAACAAAGATACTTAGAAAAAATAAGGATCAAATAAAGGATCAAACCAAATTTAGAAAATAAAAAAAAATAGTGAATTGAACAATATAATTAAAAATCAAAATATAATAAATCACATCAGATCTCTTACGATTGGATGGTTTGGTCATCTGATGAGAATCGATCAACAGAGATTAGTTAAAAAAACGATATAAATATAAGCCTACAGGAACAAGAGCTGTTGATAGATCTAACATGAGATGGCAGAACGATGTTTGGGAGGATTTGAAGAAGATGAGGGTAACACACCTGAAATTGGCAGCAGATAGAAGAGTCTGGAGGAAGATTATTTAGAAGCCCAAAACATTCAATTTTGAAGTTGTAGTACCTTAAGATGATGATGATGAGGATCATTTTATTGTTCTGGAAAGTAAGTGAAGTGTTGTACGTTATCGTGTGAAGGGGACGCTACTCCTTCGCCACTTCTTTCTCATATTCAATTATCATGCATTCATTAATCTAAGGCGAATGCATTCTTGCAGAACTTTTATCTCGGGAGGTGCCAACTTTCTCACCATACAACCAAATCTCCTTTCACTCCCTTCCGGGAATTGCAAATCTCATTTCAATTTCTTTAACACTTTATTTTGTTAATTACCTTCTCTCTGTTTCTACCAGACACTTTTTATCTCTGAAACAAATGTCATTAAACTACTATTATAGTAAGTGATGTCACTTAAACTTCAGTTGATCACTTTCTATTTACAACATGTGATATGTTCAAAACACTGTCGCCATATTTAGCCTAAGGAAATTGAGATATAACAATATTGTAGATTAAGGATATATGTATTAACAATAAGAAGAATCTCAATATGGTCTTTGTTTTCGATCTTTAATTATGTTATATAATAAGTAGGTCTGATAAGTTGAATAGTCTGATAGTGCATTTGATGTCTGCAGTGACGGGGGGAGGGGGTATGAGCGTGCGCGTGTGTGTATATGTGGGTGTATGTGTGTTTTTTTAATTGTTTTCTAGCAATTTTTTTATTAATGTACAGAATGAGACTTTTTTTATTTATTTATACACATGCTCTTTTCATGGATGAGTGTAGATATGTATTATTGTGATGTAGTGTAGACATAGATTTTGCTTACATGTAGCCTGTTATTGTTTTTGATACATGTGTATTTGTAGGTATTTGTTTATATTGTGATTAGTTTTATTTTTTGTATTCGTGGAAAAATAATGCACGTACGGCCAAGCAGGCCCGTGCGCAATGTATATGAATATGCATTTTCTTTCTTCCGAAAAAAAAGGAAATAAATTCCATTATCTATCTATTTAATTTTCAGACGTACGGGGTATCTAAAAAGAATTATAAAGTAGCAAACTCAGCTGATTTCGTGACACTAGCCCTTTAGGCTGTTGTACCTTAATATTATGACATTTTAAGGTTAGAGTCTTAGGGATATTACAGTTAAAGGTATATTAATGAAATACATATGGTAAGTTGTCGAATATATATTTTATTTTATTACCAATATGTCCACCGCTGTGGTCTCCAGGTAGCATGCTGCCTTGTCACGCAGCGGGACAGGCTCCTGGGTGAGGTTTTTTTTTCGGGGGTTTCTTCACCTGTAAGACAAATATTAGGACGATTAAGTCCTAACGGTCCTCGAAAATCATCTGGCCATAATCATCATCCTTATGATTATTATCATCATTCTTCACCGGTGTGGAAAGAAACGGGAAGCTACCACACCTACAATTCCCTAATAAAGCTGCAAGTATAGAACGCAAATGCATGATTGCAGTGAAAGACCTGCCCTCGGGCACAATTACTATGGATGGATTATCAACATGACATTTTTTTCTGGAGGTTTGAAGAACTCGGGTAATTTCCAGATAGTCTTCTTCTTCTTCTTCTTCCTTCCTTCCAAGTATTAAGCCAAGGCCTGTTACGATCCTATAGAAAATTTTCCCTCCAGCGTTTCATAGGACGGCCCAGTGATCTTCGTCCTCTTGGTATATAATTATAAACAGATTTGGGGATCCGATTTGAACTCATTCTTTCAAAATGGTGTTTCCAATTTAGTTGGTACTGTTTAACATATTCCAAAATTGGCGTAGTCTTCAATTCTTTTAAGATACCGGTGTTCCTTTTCCGATTCCATCTGGTGTAACCCGCTGTTCTGCGCATGAATATAATTTCACAAGCCGATATTCTGCTTTCATGTTGTCTTTTTAGTGTCCATGCTTCACTACCATAGGTCAACACTGGTCTAGCCAAAGTGTTATATAAACGTAATCTGGTGTTCTTTGTACAAGGGATGGTTTCATAACTTGATTAATAATTCCTAAACTTTTATTATAACTAGTAATTTTTTCAGTGATATCCTTTTCATCCCAGATAGAGAGATAATATCCAAGATATTTAAATTGATTAGATCTCTCTAAAATTTTATTCTGGAGACAGATTTTACTTTGTATGGGGTCCTTCCCATGAAATGCCATAATTTTAGTTTCGTGATAGCATTAGAATAAATTCTTGACAAACTTTTTATTCACTCTCCATGTTACATCCAATGGATTTGAAATCCCACTTATAAACAGTGAACCCTTGGAACCACAGAACACATTGTATCCACACAAACGCAGACAAGTGTTAATGTAACAACTGCTAACTTGAATGAAAACACTTCCTCTACAAGTTAACATAAAATACACCCAGGGAACGTTGTTATCACAAATATGAAAATACAGCAACAAAGTAGACTTTCTGCCATCTATCAGACAGAAAAATAATTTGTTAACATTGCCAGTACAACTTCGTTACAGACGAAACAAAAAAAATGTAACGAAATTAGTCGAGTTTGCCCTGTAAATAGGCCTATACTTTTTTTCGTTTTTTTTTTAACTTTCTTCTGCTTCCATTATATTTCTAATTTCCTTATTTGTGACATGTTCTAATTTAGACTTTCTGGCACATCTGTGTAAATAATTCATTTCTAGAGTCATTAGTCTATTCTTGTAGTACTTATTGATTGTCCATACCTCACTTCCATACATTTTAACAAATTCCACCAATGGAAGGAAAACATGAAGACATTAATGCAAGCAAGAGGGCTAAGCATTGAAGATGCACAAGACCGTAGGCTTTGGAGGTTTGGCACGGGAAGACGGCAGCAGCTGTAAAAACCCGAAGATAGATAGATAGTTTTTCTTCATACTTTTTCAACTAAAAATAAAAACACCTTTAGTTTATTTAGGCGTAGCAGCACAGGCCGGGTATTGCCTATTAAATAAATGAATAATAAGGCATAGAGTAATCAGCATGACCAATTTCAATTCATTAATCTTAGTTTTGTGTGCAGTAATTTGAAACAAATACCTGGACGATCCATCAAAACCTCACCGCACCAGTATCTCGCCAAGATCGTGATATTCCAGTTCGCAAGATAAAGCATTTAAACGGAGAACAATTGCATTGTATTCGTTAGATTGGTAACACTGTATGAAGAAACTTATAAACATGGACGAGAGTACGTATTGAATATTTCTTACAAGCACGTTAACCCATAGCCTTCAACCTATTTTAATTATTTTAATCTTTCTTTTAAAAAAAGTGTTGTTGAAGCTCTAAGCCTGTTAATTAATCAGTCAATACATTAATTAATGTATATTGTTAGAAGAAGAACAAAGACTCTAAGTGTGGGGCGGGTGGAGAGTTGCGCCTCAACTTGAAATAAAATTTTCACCGCTACGAAAGTTTCAGAAAACAAATTTTTAAAAAGTTTGAGCCCCTCTTTTCAATACACCAGGTAGTTAAGTTTAATTTGGATTTCCTTTGTATGTTGTTTATTGAGGAGTCTGTATAGAAAAGGATCATACTTTTTATTGCACAGAGCACTGACGCAGGAGGACAGGATGTTAGAAGATTCTCACTTCTTTTTTTTCTTACTTGTTGAAAGGTTTGGAGGGAGTTTTAATAAAGTTTTATACGTGTTAATTATCTTATCCGTTTTCTTCCAACAAATTCAAGATTGTGGGCCCCGCTGTTATTTTGAATTTATCAAACTTTCTTATTCGTTTCAGAGATAAAAGAACTTTGTGGAAGCTAAAATTACTCTTATTTACTCTGATATAATCTGTTCTGTAATTAAATCATTAGCAACAAACATATTAGACATTCTAGAATTCCACCTAACGTACCTAAAAAAGTATTCCTCCCTGATAAACGACTCCCTTTATACATACTTTTTTTAACGGTTTTCAATGGATTTTATGCGTCTCTAATAATATTGACTTGATATAATGGAAGTGGACAGTTAATCACAAATCAGGGAAATTTTGAGGAAGTGGCTGAATTCAAATACCTAGGAATAATGGCCACAAATAGGATTGAGATGCACAAAGAAATTAAACATAGGCTCAATTCTGGAAATGCGTGCTATTATGCATTGCAGAGACTCTTGTCGTCGCAACTCTTTTCAAAAAAAAAAACATTAAACTGAAAATAGGCTATATAAAACTGTTATTCTACCAGTTATATTATATGGGTGTGAAACAAGGACTCTTACTTTAAGGGAGGAAATGAGATTACGAGTATTTAAGAATAAAGTTCTTAGGAAAATGTTTGGACGAAAGGAAGTTGGACAGGTGAATAGAGAAATTTACATAACAGTGAACTACATGGTCTTTATAAGAAGCCAGATATAAAAAGAACAGTTAAGTCTCGTAGACTGCGATTGGCAGGACATGTTGCACGTATGGGGAATGAAAGACGTGCATGGAAGCATCTTGTAGGAAAACCAGAAGAAAAACGCCCAGTTGGTAGACCAAGAATGAGGTTGGAGAATAATATTAACCATGATTTGAGGGAAGTAGATTATACAGGGAATGATTGGAAAACAAGAGCTCAGGATAGGGATGTATGGAGGGGTTATGTCCGCGCGGCCATGAACCTACGGGTTCGATAGTGCCAGTGAGTTAGTTAAGTTAGTTAATATAGTCTGTGTTATAGTCTTGTGCAATGTTTATCCATATTTAACATTTTTCAATGGCACCAGCCTCATGAGCTAGTGGTAAGCATTTCTGACTACTGTTCTTCAGGCCCCGGGTTCGATTCCCGGTCAAATCATAGGAATTTTTCCTTAAAGGGAATTATTCCTGTGGTTGCCCATGGTCTGGAATTAAGTTTAGGTTAAGAACTCTCCTGGCGCTTCATTATCATTTATCACCCATCATATCATCGGGGTAACGTAACTCCACCTTCCAGGCGCCCCAACTTCAGATGTGGGTTACAATTAAGCCAATGCCAGGAGAGAAATGTCAAAATGACAACCTGGGGCATTGAATAAAAAAATCAGAATACGTGAATGTTTGAGGCTCTGAGATGACTACATTATTTGGAATGCGTTATGCTTCAACCGGCTATGCGCCATTATCTTATTTTTTTACAAAATTACATTTAAAGTTTAAGTCAATCTTCACTATTTATTGTAGCGCCATTACAGGGTTTTGCAAGATATTTTCCTTTTTTGACAGTTATGCATCAACAATCTAAGCACCGGAATATTTGTCGTCTAGCTGCGAGATGCAAAATTTAGATCAGCATTTATGAAGATCTGGTTTCATACACGTTTGTTGCTTCTTCTTCCTCCCAAGTATTAGGCCAAGGCCTGTTACGATCCTATAGAAAATTTTCCCTCCAGCGTTTCATAGGACGGCCCAGAGATCTTCGTCCTCTTGGTATATAATTATAAACAGCTGTGGGGATCCGATTTGAACTCATTCTTTCAAGATGGTGTTTCCAATTTAGTTGGTACTGCTTAATATATTCCAAAATTGGCGTAGTCTTCAATTCTTTTAAGATATCGGTGTTCCTTTTCCGATCCCATCTGGTGTAACCCGCTGTTCTGCGCATGAATCTCATTTCACAAGCCGTTATTCTGCTTTCATGTTGTCTTTTTAGTGTCCATGCTTCACCACCATAGGTCAACACTGGTCTAGCCAAATTGTTATATAAACGTAATCTGGTGTTTTTTTGTACAAGGGATGGTTACATAACTTGATTAATAATTCCTAAACTTTTATTATAACTAGTAACTTTTTCAGGGATATCCTTTTCATCCCAGATAGAGAGATAATATCCAAGATATTTAAATTGATTAGATCTCTCTAAAATTTTATTCTGGAGACAGATTTTACTTTGTATGGGGTCCTTCCCATGAAATGCCATAATTTTAGTTTTGTTAATTGATATTTCCATAATAAATTTGGCACCTATTTTTTTGTAAATTATATATTGATAGTTGCAAATCATTTTCGGAAAGTGCCAGAAGAGCTAAATCATCTGCAAAACACAGAACTGATGGAGTTTACATTTTTCTTTAATAATAAGGTGATATTTAAAGATTTTGCGCTAAAACTGTGCGTACACTTACTTCATGAGCCAGTGCAACAGATGACATCAAAATATTTTCTTAAAATTGCAATTAGCCGGTTGATGCATAACATTGTTCAATTAACTTAATAAAAATTGCATTAAAAGTAAACAGGAATTTTTAATTTAAATTTAGTGCAGAAAAGTCTAAGAAACACAGAACCGGTATAATCGAAGGGTTTAGGGCAATAACATGATAAGCCACATATTGTTCTTTCTGAGACATAAGGAATTTTATGTTACAAAAAATTATAGATACAAATTATACAGTATTGTTGTTAATACATTGTGTGTCTATATGTTTTAACTTACAAATGATTTTATGGATATTTCAATACATTTATTACTATCTTTACTTACTTACTTACTTACTTACTCACTGGCACTATCGAACCCGTAGGTTAATGGCCGCGCGGACATAATATCTTCATACATCCCTATCCTGAGTTAATGTTTTCCAATCATTTCCTGTATAATCTACTTCCCTCAAATCATAGTTAATTTTTATTTTCCCACCTCATTCTTGGTCTACCAACTGGGCGTTTTCCCTCTGACTTTCCTACAAGAAGCTTCCGTGCACGTCTGTCATTCCCCATTCGTGCCACATGTCCTGCCCATCGCAGTCTACGAGACTTAACTGTTCTTATTATATCTGGCTTCCTATAAAGACCATGTAGTTTATTGTTAAGTAGTCTTCTCCATTCACCTGCCTGTTCATCTCTCTTTGGTCTTCCTAAGAACTTTATTTTCAAATACTTGTAATCTCCTTTCCTCCCTTAAAGTAAGAGTCCATGTTTCGCAAACACATAATATAACTGGTAGAATAATAGTTTTATATATTTTCAGTTTAACGTTTTTTGAATGGAGTTGGGACATCAAGAGTCTCTGCAATGCATAATAGCACTATCATTGTAATAAATGACATTTCTTAACAGAATGTGGCTTAGCATCTTGTTGCCCTAAGCCCTTCAATTTATATCTGTGTTTTTAAAGTTCGTTTAACATGAAAACACAGAATATTAAATTACCCAACGTTCTGGGATCCGTTTGATTTTCTCTAAACTAAAACGACTGGAAAAAATCTTAATTAGACGTAAATAAAAAAGCATCGCCTTCTCTAATAAAGTATCAAAGAAATCCCTTTATTTACGCAACACTGCTGCTTCCTACAAAAAAAATAAAAGAAGAAATATTTTCTAAGCCTCTTGCAATTACGCACTTCGTTCCTTCTTTTTTTTTAATCAGCATGCGAAAGTTATAGACTAGAGTATGCAATGCAGGTGGCCTAACATTATGGAACTCTCTCCTGCCCTGCGCACCCTCCTAGGACATGTTTCAAATATTAGATTCATTAAAAAAAAAGGGAGCAAGGATCTATAACAGTAGAAAAGCCACCAACACTACTTGCATCAAAGCAATTAAAACATGCTTCATCTACACGTAGGGACGAGGGGAAAAACCTGCTGCTAAAAAATTATCTTTCCTTCCTTTTTTAACCCCATCCGTGTCTTAAAGTCTCCAATTAAGAGCTTCAAGAAAATAAAGACATTTTCAGCAGATTTTAAATAAAAAACAACACTAATACACATACACCCAAATACCTAGGAAGAATAATTAAATAAAAAAATAAAATCCACATGGAAATGGATTTCTTGAGGAGAGCAGCAAGATTTCAAAATTAGACAAAATAAGAAATACTGTCATACGAGAAAAAATTAATATTAGATTTTCAGTAGTAGATTATATAAGATACAAGCAATTAAATTGGTATGGACACGTACGACGAATGCAAGAAGAAAGGTTACCCAGAAAAATATTGGAATGGTGTCCACCTGGAAGAAGAAGAAAAGGAAGACCTCGGAAGTTGTGGATACAGGAAATAAGAACTGGAATGGAACAAGAGGACTGGAGGACATAGAGTGGATGGATAGAGACGAGTGGACAAAGAAAATAAAACTTTAGGCACAGAAATATGTGCAATCATTAAAAATCTGTATACAAATAAAATTATTATTATTTTATTTATATACAGATTTTTAATTATTGCACATATTTCTGTGCCTAAAGTTTTATTTTTCTTCTCCACTCGTCTCTATTCTTCCACTCCATGTCCTCCAGTCCTCTTGCTCTCATTCCAGTTCTTATTTCCTGCATCCACGAGTTTCGAGGTCTTCCTCTTCTCCACCTTCTTCCAGGTGGACACCATTCCAATGTTTTCCTGGGTAATCTTTCTTCTTGCATTCGTCGTACGTGTCCATACCAATTTAATTGCTTATATCTGTATATAATCTACTATTGAATAACCAATATCCATTTTTTCTCTTATGATAGTATTTCTTATTTTGTCTAATTTTGAACATCTTGCTGCTCTCCTCAATAAATCCATTTCCATTGACATAAGTTTTTGTTCTAAGTTTTTGTGAATTTCCAAACTTCAGCTCCATATGTGACAGTACTTCTCACTATTGAATTATATATTTTTAACTTATTTTTCCTGGTTATATGTTTGTTCCATAAGACTCCATTTATCATTGCTGTTATTGCTCTACCTTTATTTATTCTGTTCTTGATATCACTTTCTTGTTTATCCTCTTTATCTAATTTTACTCCCAGATACTCAAATTCTTCGCATCCTCTATTATACCTCTTTTCATCTTCTAATATCAAATATTCGGTTGGTCGGTTCCACATCCCATATAAAATGATTTTTTTTTCTAAATTTGTTTTCAAACCCCATTTATCGTATTCGTCCAATAGTTTTCTGAACATAAACTTCATGTCTTCATATTCTTGAGCAATTATTATCTGGTCATCCGCAAATAACAGGTATATATTGTATCTGTTGATCCATCTCCAATTGGTACTCCCATTCCTGCACTTTTTTTGCTCCAGTTTGACAGCGGTCTATCTATATGATATGCTACAAGCTTAAGAAAGGCCTCTTCTTACATAATAATAATAATAATAATAATAATAATAATAATAATAATAATAATAATAATAATTATTATTATTATTATTATTAATATTTTAAACTTACTTACTCATTGGCACTATCGAACCCGTATGTTCATGGCAGCGCGGACATAAGCTCTCCATACATCCCTATCATGAGCTAATGCTTTCCAACTATTCCCTGTATAATCTACTTCCCTCAAATCATAGTTAATGTTATTCTCCCACCTCATTCTTGGTCTACCAACTGGGCGTTTTTCCTCTGGTTTTCCTACAAGAAGCTTCCATGCAAGTCTTTCATTCCCCATACGTGCAACATGTCCTGTCCATCGCAGTCTACGAGACTTAACTGTTCTTATTATATCTGGCTTCCTATAAAGACCATGTAGTTTATTGTTATGAAGTCTTCTCCATTCACCTGTCTGTTCATCTCTCTTTGGTCCAAAAAATTTCTTAAGTACTTTATTCTCAAATACTTGTAATCTCCTTTTCTCCCCTAAAGTAAGAGTCCATGTTTCGCATCCATATAATATAACTGGTAGAATAATAGTTTTATATTTTATTTATTTTTTTTATTTATTTATTTATTTATTTAGCCTGGTGGGGTTAAGGCCATGTGGCCTTCTCTTCCACTCACCAGAACAAGCATATGTTACATATGAATACAAAAAAAAATACAATAATAGTCATATAAAACAGGACAAACATATGTTACACATGAATACAAAAAAATTACAATAGTAGTCATATTAGATAGGACAAACATGTTACATATGAATACAAAAAAAAGTTACAATAATAGTTATTGAACAATTCATTATCTGTCATATTGAATAATAATGAAATTAATGTCTAATAATAGAATGAAACTAAATACAATTAAAATTAAATTAATGATACAATGAATAAAAAAGGAATAACAGCTCGAATCTACTATGCATAAAAAGAAGAGAAAAAAACACTACAATGAATTAATCTACGCTTTTTATACAAGGCATTAGATAAATATATTAACAAATCCTAAGTCTATTTTTATTAAGTAATGCAAACACGCATTATTAATTCTTAAAAAGTAGTATTAGTGAGTTGTTTCTGTTAGTGATTTTATTTTCAATTTATTTCTGAAAGATGGTAAAGTTATATTTTCAGTTTAACGTTTTTTTGAAAGGAGTTGGGACATCAAGAGTCTCTGCAATGCATAATAGCACGCATTTCCAGAATTGAGCCTATGATTAATTTCTTTATGCATCTCATTCCTATTTGTGATTATTGTTCCTAGGTATTTGAATTCAGCCACTTCTTCAAAATTTCCCTCATTTATCATTAGCTGTCCATTTCCATTATATAATGTATTTCTACATGTGACCATATATTTAGTTTTATTGATATTTACTTCCAGTCCCAATTTCTTAGTGTTACTCAGTAGTGTGTGCGTGTTGTCATTTAGTATCTCCTCGCTATCGGCCAATAGTACTACATCGTCAGCATAAACCAACAGCTTATTATTATTATTATTATTATTATTATTATTATTATATTATTATTATTTATTAATGTTATAGTTGTTATTGGTGGTGGTGTGAATCCGCCACTGAGAGTTAGGCACATAGTTGTGTTGTGATGGCGCGAGTGAATATTCTAATAGAATGGTTTTCCTGCTTTATCATATTTCATTCATGGCTGATTTAACGGACGTGTGTGGTCCGTTTCTTGTGAACTCAAGCGAGCTGCGTATCGGAGACCTGGCATCGATTGGTTTCATTAATTAATAAAAGACAACACAAACAAAAGGGAAGATGCTGAGTGGCACAAGGATCGTTTTATTACAAAACATATTCCTGTAGGGATTTTGGCTAAACGTTACATGTGACGCAGTTTCTTCATGTACTTCTGTCAAATTTTATTCTTAGGGTTTAATTTTTCAAATTATTTACCACCATTTTCAATGATTTTTATATATTTTATAACGATAACTTCAATATGTTTACATAAGTAATGCCACGAGTGATTTCCAAATTTATCTAGAGAATTTGGAAATCAAGAGTGGCATTTGTTAGGACTATTTAACGAATAAAATTAAGCTGTTTACTCACAAATCGTTATTTAAATATAGTTATTTTAAAATATTTATATATTTAATGTAAACGGAGATGTTTGAAAAAATCAGAAATGTGAGGTTATGTTTATTCACTACAACTTAATCATATTATTTATTGCCAAACAAGATCGCAATATTGTAAGAATGCGCCCTAGTGAATAAATAATGATACACATTAAATTGTATATTATAATCAACATTACAGGTTATTCATTTTTTTAGTAAACAAAAGTAAAATAAAAGAATCTGTTAATTACTTGCTATATTAAAATATAAAATTATGGAATATTTGCCTAAAAGGTCCGTCTCCTCAACTTTATGTATTTAACTGTAGCGCTTTCGGGACTAGACCCATCATCAGCAGGATTCAAAACTGGTGTTTCACTGAAGATCTGGTAGAGGGGGTTACACGTACTGGGTTCGTTTTCGTTTATCAGATGGTCGTTGTTGTTAACTCCTTTCAAAATTTTCATCTCCTCAAGTACGTTTATCTTCGCAGGATCATTTTCTCCTGTGCATTACTGTTAGGGTGTTTTCAATATCTAACTTGCTATATTCAAAGTATTTGTTGGAGAAAAATAATGCTCCGACCTGTTCAGAATATTGAAAAGGAGGATCTTTCTTTATCACAAAACCAGGAGCTGATAAAGATAAATCGAGAGGTGAAATACGACTCTGATTGGTTGTAAAACAAAATTCATTGAAACATGATTGGCCATTGACTACCATTTGGGCCATGAGTTAAATAGTCTATGATATATAATTACATACGTAGCATGAATACGTGGCAGCCATATTGATTTTAACGAACATTCTATACAACAATATCCAACATACAGTATGTACTAATTAACTGTACAGATATAGTTCAGAACTTACTATATATTTTTAGGCATTGCATTCTTTCATAGGTTAGAGTGCAAATTGCGTTAGCTTGTTTTAGGTTCGTTAAATATGTTGGCTGCATCCCGTGATTCCATAGTATAAACCACTTCGCGTTTGTTGGCGCATGCGCATGGTGTATGATTGGAACTTTGGAAAATTTTTCACGTCACTTGTAAAGTATTTCTGGGATTTTAAGCAAACATTATATACTTATTCACAAATATAAAACATTGACATAAGGAACAGAATCATGGAGTGTAAATGCCAAATTAAAGTCGAAATTGCAATCTACAGAAATGTATTTTTAGTAAGATCTGCAGGATGCTCTAAATTATACAGGATCAGAAACTGTATTATCTGAGAAAAAAAGAACTTTAACGAAACAATTATACAACTTGTGGGAAATAAACAATTACAATGGTTTGGACACGTGAAGAGGATGAATGAAGATAGATTGCCAGTTGGCAGTTTGCAGTGGATTCCAAATGGAAGGAAAAGAGGAGGAAGATCTAAAAAGAATGGATAGAAGGAATTATGAATTTGATGAAGGACGGGGGACTGCAGGATGGTGACTGGAAGGATAGAGATGAATGGAGGAAGAGAATAAAATCTTAATATTTGGTACAGGAAGATGATGTATTCATTTAAAACATGTTAAAATAAATAAAATGTATATTTTTTAAAAAATTGAATGATGACCGAGATCTGGTAGTAAAGTTACGGGAAGCAATAGTTCGACCTCCTACGATGGAATAAATTTTCTCATGTTCCTAGGAATATGGAATGTTAGAACATTATATAATGGTGGAGCAATCGCAGGGAAGTAGATAAATCACACGTGGATAAGTCGCTTTATAGCAAGTTAGAATAGAATAGATTTATTTTAGAATAGAATAGATTTATTTATCCTGGTGGAGTTAAGACCATGTGACCTTCTCTTCCACTCACCAGGACAAACATATGTTACATATAAATACAAAAAAATTACAATAATAGTCATACTAAATAATTAATTATCTGTCAAATTGAAAAATAATGAAAATAATGTCTAATAATACAATCAAATTAAATACAATTAAAATTAAATTAATGATAGAATGGATACAGAAAGGAATAACAGCTCGAATGATTAATAAGAAAAGTTGTTTCGTAGACTGCGATAGACTGGACATGTGTTAAGAACGGAAATGAAAAAGAGGCATGGAGAGTGCCCAATAGGCAGATCAAGAATAAGGTTGCAAAACAACATTAACCATGATTTGAGGAAAACTAATTTTACAGGGGATGATTGGAAAACATTAGCTCAGGATAGGGATGTATGGAGAGCTTATGTCTACGCGACCATGAACCTACGGGTTCGGTAGTGCCAGTCAGTTAGGTAGCTATGTTTGTGTCTTAAGAATCAATTCATTTTCACAATTAATAGACATTTTGAAAGCCAACTTATTGTCGAAAATTTACACAATAGTAAAATCATATGTTTTAAGGTGTTCATTTAAACACTGCGGTCAAGAAGTAAAGCAGAGGATAGCAATGGCAAAAGAAGATTTTAACAAGAAGAGAAGCATTTTCTGCGGGCCTTTGGCAAACGAATTACGGAAGAGGCTAGTTAAGTGCTTTGTGTGAAATGTAGCATTGTATGGTGCAGAGACTTTGACATTACGACGGAATGAGGAAAAGCGACTGGAAGCTTTTGAGATGTGGATATGGAGAAGAATGGAACGTATAAAATGGACAGACAAAGTAAGAAATAAAGATGTGCTAGACAGAGTGGGTGAAAGAAGAACAATGCTGGAACTCATAAAGAAGAGGAAAATAAATTGGATTGGCCACTGGCTAAGAAGAAACTGCCTGCTGAAGGATGCACTAGAAGGAATGGTCAACGGAAAGAAAGTTAGAGGCAGAAAAAGACATCAGATGATAGACAATATTAAAATAAATGGTTTGTATGCAGATACAAAAAGGAAAGAGTGGAGAATGCTGAGTTTGCACTGAAAGACCTGCTCTTGAGCAGAACACTATGAATGAATTAAAAAAATAATTTTAGATCGTTTTATTACAAAAGACACTGGGATTGAAAGGTCTGTAATTATTTTTTCTGTTGCTTTGTTAATATCTCTGCATAAATCAATTCATAATAAATTGTTTATTCTTAAAAAAATAAAGAATTCGGAATATGACTCCACACTTTTGATAATATGTGATACAGTTCATCACCCCTTACAAAGCCACCCCCATAAATACATCCCTCATTTGCCTCTATCTGAAAAAGCAATTATTTAGATTCTGACTCACTTACCCTCCCACCCCTAACTGGATCGTTCCTAAACTGCATATAAGAGAAAATCACCCCGGCACCCAAGAGAAGAATCCATCTGCATACAAAACGAAACCAGAACATTACATTGACTCGTTGCTTAAAAAATACGAACGAAATATTCATAATTTTATATTATCGTTCTAGTCTCTGTACTTTAATTATATATATAACATATCAGTGGTTGTGCATTACTGTAGATTACTGCTGGTTTTAATTTATTTCTCCTTTTTCCGTTGAAATGATATTTAATTTTTTTAGATACGAAATATTTTATCTTTGAAATTACATTGTTGTGATACTGGCTGTAGTATAAGACATGGCTAACAGTTCTAGGTGCAAATTCCTCAAGAAAAAAATATACATATCATTCTTAATATGCAAATCTGTGCTCAAATAATGTCAGAAGAAGTATTGGAGAGATCCCTGGAGGAGCTTATAAGCTTTATTTGCAGGCTCCCGTTGCAAGTTGATCGTAAAATACAGCGCTGCAAGCAATTCACAATTCAAAAAACAACATATACGTGTGGAATAGCTGTATTAACAATGTTCAGGCTGTATCTGTCATTTGAATATAAATGAAACAAATTTATCCTCACATAAAACTATATACACTTCCTATAAGAGAGAGAAAACGAAGTTGGTGTTCTCGATGAAAGAAAAAAGCATAAATGGATCAATGACGAAATAGGACACTCTCCTCTTACTCTCTAAGATAAGAAACATTGGTATATTAATTCATTGGCTGTATCGAACCCTAGGTTCATGGCTGCGCGGACATAATCTCCCCATACATCCCTAATATGAGCTAATGTTTTCCAATCATCCCCAGTATATCATGGAATATATTTTTTACATCATCTCATTGATGGTCTAACAACCGGACGTCCTCCAAGAAAGTTCCATGTCCCACTTCCATTCCCCATTCCTGCCACATGTCCTGCCTATCGCAGTATATGAGATTTAACTGTTCTTATTATATCTGGCTTCCTATATAGGCCTATATATACATATATATATTTATTTATATATTTTTTTCTTATCATGTCATATATATATATATATATATTATTATTATTATTATTATTATTATTATTATTATTATATACAACTTTCCTCATTAGAGGATTGCCTCAAGGACAAGTGATACAGACAATTAATTTTTGGAATTGATGAAATAAATTTTGTAAATACATTTTTAAAAAAATCAAATTGTAGGCCTAATTGAAGTAATAATAATAATAATAATAATAATAATAATAATAATAATAATAATAATAATAATAATAATACTTTATTTATTCTGGCAGAGTTAAGGCCATAAGGCCCTCTCTTCCACTCAACCAGCACAAATACAAATAAATATTTGACAAATATAGATATACACTATACTAATTATAAACAGTTAAAGATACAATAAATGTAGCAATGTAAAATGTACAAACAACATTTTATAGGGTAATAACAATAATGATACGATAATAATAATAGTAATAATAAGAATAATAATAATAATATAAATATGATACATTATACGGGTACACATACTATAAAGTAGAAATTTTGTAAATATGGTTTCTTAAAATTGAAATTGATCCTCTAATGGCAGCGATGGCAATTTTATAAAGATACACCCTGTCCAAATCTAAAGAATTCCAAAATTTGGTAAGAATCCTGGTATAGTACCTCTTACTCCGATCATCAATCCTGTGACAGTTATACTATCTAGTTGGTATTTATCAATTGTTGGCTCATATATGGCTTTCTTTTCACAGTCAACTTCGTCAGGTTGGCCACTATGAGTCCTGTATTTACTTGTTCTAACGTACACTGTTTTTGTTTTTTCTATTTCTCTGCCACACTGGGCCATTAATTTAGTATATGTTGAAGAAACATTTATCTGTGAATAAACTAATTTAAAATATGATAAATGTTGTAACATATGCGAGTATTGTAAAATACCGCTATCATATTCCTTTATTGGAACTTTTTTCCCAAGAGAGTATTCCCTCTCGGACACCAAATGTGTTCTTTATTTGAATACAAAATGAATATGCTTCGATTACATGAAAAAAAGTATTCATCCCAAACGTAGCCTGGGGTACTGCATCCAATGCGTTTACCCTAATAGATGTTAAGGGCTGGTTTAACCAAAAATACATCCAGACACAGGTCGGAATTTCTACAAAAAAGATCTCCAACAAAACAGAATTCTAACAAGTTTCTATAATGAAATTCCCCGGTAAGAAAAAAGTAACCATTAGGCCAATAAAAACGAAATATAAAATTTGGCCTAGAAGGTCCATGGCCTACCTGCCGGCTGCTGGCCCCACATCCACACATGTCAATCGCAGAGATAGATTATCGTCCAGCCAGTGTAGAGGTGACATGTGGTCAGCATGTTGTCCCCCAGCCGTTATAGCTGGTTTTCTCAACCAGTATTATCCTAAACAGTGTTGGCAAAATAACTAATTAAATAACTCACTGGCACTATCGAACCCGTGGGTTCATGACCGCGTGAACATAAGCTCTCCTTACATCCCTATCCTGAGCTAATGTTTTCCAATAATTCCCTGTATAATCTACTTCCCTCAAATCATAGTTAATGTTATTCTCCCACCTCATTCTTGGTCTACCAACTGGTCGTTTTCCCTCTGGTTTTCCATGCACGTCTTTCATTCTCCAATCGTTCCACATGTCCTGCCCATCGCAATCTACGAGACTTAAATACTCTTATTATATCTGGTTTCCTATAAAGACCATGCAGTTCATTATTATGTTGAGAAGACCCGACATGCTGACCACATATCACCCCTACACTGGCTTATGATCGTCTACCTCTGTGTTTAACAAATGTGGACGTGAGGCCAGCTGCCGGTTGGTAGGCCAAGGTCCTTCTAGACCTGTCGCGCTTGGAGAAAATAAATAGTTCACTGTTAGTCTTCTCCATTCACCTGTCTGTTTATCTCGCCTTGGTGGACTGCGCTAAATATAATTACTTACTCACTGACACTATCGTACCCGTATGTTCTTGGCCGCACGGGCATAAGCTCTCCATACATCCCTATCCTGAGCTATTGCTTTCCAATCATTCTCTGTATAATCTACTTCCCTCAATTCATAGTTAATGTTATTCTCCCACCTCATTCTTGGTCTACCAACTGTGCGTTTTGGATCTGGTTTTCCTACAAGAAGCTTCCATGCACGTCTTTCATTCCCCAATCGTGCCACATGTCCTGCCCGTCGCAGTCTACGAGACTTAACTGTTCTTATTATATCTGGCTTCCTATAAAGACCATGTAGTTCATTGTTATGTTGAGGAGACCAGCTATAACGGCTTGGGCACCCGATATGCTGACCACATGTTACCTACATTGGCTGGATGGTCGTCTGATTAACACATGTGGACGTTAGGCCAGCAGCCGGTTGGTAGGCTAAAGTCCAAAGAAAAAATTAACTGTTAGGTAGTCTTCTCCATTCATCTGTCTGTTCATCTCTCCTTGGTGTACTACGCTAAATATAATACCAGTTAATAATTCACATGAGATCAGCTTTCAAGTTTAATGAGCAGCGAGTATAGATCGATAGCAGAGGCGTCAAAGACTTTGTCACCAAGTTAACTACACGCGGAGTATAAAAAGACTAATAATTTGTGATGCCCTTTACATGAAAGCTAAAGCCAGTAAGCATCGCAACTGGGAAGGAAGATGTCCATTAAGACTAAATAAGGCGGCGTGCGTGCCCGTCCATAATGGGATCCCAGCCTCCTTGATGCTCCAGCCTACAATGATTAATAGGTTTATCCTTCCCGCACTCACAACTTTGAAGTTATAGATATAGAACAAACAAGGCAAAAGCGATTCGCAAGATGGCGAGCGAGGAAATTAGATTGTTTCATCACTCTGTGATTTCAAACACATGTCCGCTCGAAACCAACTTCCAACTTCGTTCACCAACCACAAGTCCTCTCTTGTCTACGACGTCATCTTAAATCCCTCATTTCTCTTGTAAGTTATTTGAATGTTGCGGACCGCACTGAAAACGTTATCATATGATATTATGTATGATACCGTTTTCAGTGCGGTCCGCACATTGGTAATCTTTTCTCTGGCATCCTACGTATATGACAATACCATTCTAGTTGTCTGTATCTCACAAAATCTAATATTGAATTTTGGACTTCCTTTCTGATGATTGTATTTCTGATTATGTTGCTCAGTGTAATAGTTATATTGCTATAACACTGAGCAACAAAAAATAAACTTTTTTTTTGTCTCAGAAAGAAAAATATGTGATTCTGATAGTATTTTTTCTCCCGAATTCATATATGATATCGATTTTTCCCCATCACGCAAGGTTTCCGAGAGACAGGAATTTATAATTTCAAACACTTTAATATTTTCTACATTCGTAACTGCACAATATTCGAACATTCGGACTCACCTAGAAAGTAAGAAATGACGATTTTCTGCTATATTTCACCTGTGGAGCATCCCTCTTGATGGTCCAACAATAATCGGCCAGAATATTAGAATTCCATTTGCCTTGATATATCTTTTCCATAGCTGAAATCCCCTGAGTTAGCTCATTTGGTTTTATTTTACAGTGGAGAAATGGACGAAAAAACATTTATTAAAAAAATAATTATTTAAATCCAATAATTGAAATTTAAATAAAAAAACTGTGGGTGATGGAGAAATTCCAAATACATATTTGAAAACACGATAAAAAACTGCATTAAGTATAACTATTGGTAGTCATGAGACAAAAATCATGTTGACCAGTGTTATTATTGGGTATATTGTGCAGTTCTACACACATCTAAGTAATTTATTCTCTTTAGTTTTCTTCTGTTTTATTAAAAATAGTAAATTAAATAAACTATATGATGTATCCATCCAAGTAATACTTCACTTTTCTGCTAGATGTCTCTTCGAGGGATGTACTAACCACATGTCATTGACTGGCATCTATAACTTAACTAAATTAGCCTGGTTAAGAAAATTTCCACTAGGGGAGCACCCATGACCCGAGCGAGACAAATGAGAATCAACTACCGCTTTTCGATGGTATAGTTGTCGATCTCGCTTTCATGCGTCTACCGTAATTCGTGGGCGCGATGATGGCCAAAGTAATGGAGTCATTTAAATGATACTGATCTATAGACTCCTCATCCTTCTGAAGAGAAGTTAAATTGTATCATTAGTTTAATTTTAATTGTATTTAATTTTATTGTATTTAATTTTATTGTATTGTTAGACATTATTTTCATTATTATTCAATTTGACAGATAATTAATTGTTTAGTATGACTATTATTGTAATGTTTTGTATTTAATTGTAACACATGTTTGTCCTGGTGAGTGGAAGAGAAGTCCACATGGCCTTAACTCCACCAGGATAAATAAATCTAAATAAAAGTTGTCCAAGGGTGACAGTGAGACTTTGGACATAAAATAAATTCTGACGTCACAATTAATATTTTTCGGGTACATAAAAGGATTTTTGGACGTAGTTTACCGAGGAAGTTATTTTGAATGGAATCCTAGAGGAAAAGGGAAGACCAAAACTGACATGGACACAAAGAGTAGTCTAAACAAATAAAGAAAGAGGATTACAGAAAAAAAAAGTAAAGTGATCCCACAACAGACCCGGAGGCCCTTGGGGTAGTAGGAGGTTAAGGTTCCCACTTTTTCTAGACAATCGGCACTTTATGTCAGCCGGGTTGTCAGCCCTGCGTGACGGCCGCCTTTACCCCCAGAACAAGCGTCTGGTACTCATTTCCGTTAGAGGCTGAGTCGACCTCAGGGCCATAGTGCCGCCAGAGGGTTTGGGTCAGTTTAAAAATCCTGACCCCAACGGGACTTGAACCCTCGACCCTCCGGCTTGTAGCTCAGTGCCTTAACCACTACGCTACGGCGTGCCCCATTACAGAAAAAGGCTTGGAAAAATATAGAGGAATGGAGATTGGCTGTAAATATTGAAATAGGCACAGGAAGATTTCAAACACATTCTAAAACCTGTTGATAATGATGATGATGTTAATAATAATAATAATAATAATAATTATTATTATTATTATTATTATTATTATTATTATTATTATTATTTATTATTATTATTATTATATACTTATAAACAGGTTCACAATGTAATAAAACATCTTCCTGTCCTCAAAGATTTTAAATTTTTATTTTCTTTCTCCATTCTTCTCTATCGTCACATTCCAATTCTTCCAGACCTAGGTCCCTCATATCTCTTCTTACATCATCCATCCATTTAAATCTAGGTCGACCTCTCTTTCCTTTCCCAGGTGGAATCCATTCCAAAGCTTGTCTGGGTAATCTTTTCTCTGGCATCCTACGTATATGACAATACCATTCTAGTTGTCTCTATCTCACAAAATGTAATATTGAATTTTGGACTTTCATTTGTTGTGTGATGATTGTGTTTCTGATTTTTTTCCAATTTAGAATGTCTATTTGAGCGTCTAAAACAATTAATTTATAATAATAATATAATAATAATAATAATAATAATAATAATAATAACAGTAATAACAATAACAGTAATAATTTTTGGTCGCTACAAGCCGGAAGGTCGAGGGTTCGAGTCCCGGTGGTGTCAGGATCCTTAAACTGACCCAAACCTTCTGGCGGCACTATGGGCCTGGGGTCGACTCAGCCTCTAACGGAAATGAGTACCAGACGTTTGTTCTGGGGTAAAGACGGCCGTCACGCAGGGCTATCAACCCGGCTGACATCAAGTGCCGATTGTCCAGAAAAAGTGGGAGCCTTAACCTCCTACTATCCCAAGGGCCTCCTGAGGCCTGTAGTGGGATCACTTTACTTTACTTTACATGGAAGCTTCTTGTAGGAAAACCAGAAGGAAAATGCCCAGTTGGTAGACCAAGAACGTAGGTGGGAGAATAGTGTTATCCACGATTTAAGGGAAGTAGATTATATGGGAAATGATTGGAAAACATTAGCTCAGGATAGGGATGTATGGAGAGCTTATATTGGTGCGGCCATGAACATACGGGTTCGATAGAGCCATTGAGTTAGTTAATAACAATCTTTGAATGCTATAAATATATCCCTTCTTATTTTGTATGGGAAGAGCTCATCCGCTGTGTCGAGATTTGCTTAATTGTAGAAATAAGTGAATACAAATAAACGTGATTACTTTGTTTTGATGTAAAATATAAGTCCTTACTTCCTTATCCCCCAATAAACTTTTATGATTTTTTGGGAGACGTCGAACTTTTATGGAGGAAAGATAACGCCCCAGGAATCGAACCTGTGATTAATTACATTTTGAATGTTTTTTTTTTTTCGTGTCTCTGGAGTGTGAAGAGTGGAACCTGCTTTATCGAGCTGCTAGATAACGTGGACTCATTGTAGTTCCACTGAATCGCGAGAGATGGCCCTCAACCAATATAGATTTTAATAACGTATTCTATGTCAGAACACTACTTTTATTAACGCCTAAAATTTACACCTAAAACATTTTTAATTGCATTTCACTTGCCAAGATTTATATGAATAAAATATAACTGCATTTAAATATTTAAAAAAATACATTTATGAATCAGATTATGCATAATTTTCCATTATTTACAAATAATAATAACACTACTACTAATAATAATAATCCATCCATAGTAATTCTGCCCGAAGGCAGGTCTTTCACTACAATAATAGCATTTTCATGCTATGCTTGCAGCTTTACTAGAAAATTGTAGGTATGGTAGCTTCCTGTTGCTTTCCATACCGGTGAAGGATGATGATGATGATGGCCATATGATTTCGGGGACCGTTTGGGCCTTAAAATTTTCCTGACATTTGTCTTACAGGTGAGGAAAAACCCGATAAAAACCTCACCCAGAAAAACTGCCCCGACCTGGAATCGAACCCGGGCCCGCTGCGTGACAAGGCAGCAAGCTACCTCGAGATCACAGCGGTGGACTTATATATGATATGATAGGAAAAATAAATGCCTGAACGAGATTTGAACCCGTACCTCTGGGTTGGTACCCCAGCACTTTAGCCATTACGCCACCAAGCAAATCAAATTCAAACACTTATCCTTCTTATATATATATATATATATATATATATATATATATATATATGTAGGGCCTATATAAGAAGGATATATAAGAAGGATAAGTGTTATAATTGGATTTGCCTGGTGGTGTAATGGATAACACGCTGGGGTACCAACCCAGAGTTTCGGGTTCAAATCCCGTTCAGGCATTTATTTTTCTTATATCATATTAAGCATTGCTCAATGTAAAAAAAACACACACACACACACACACACCACACACACACATATATATATATATTTGAATGTTTATTTGTCTTTTTATAGACCGCTTAACCGATCTTCATGAAAAGTTGTACAGGGGATTCTTATTTCATGCGTCATGTTCTTTTTAAGTGTCATAAAACTACGGCACGACCGTTAGTTTTGCATATATTTCGAAGGAAGCCCACTTACATTTTTTTTGTCCTAGAAAAAATTATCAACCCCGGAGTGTGAACATGCGAACCTCGGATCCTGAAAACAGTTTGGTAATCACTAATTCATCAGAACTGAATCAAAACATATAAACTGTGTCTAAATTGAAACTTCGTTGCATGCAGATGGGTGTGGGTGTGGCTAGGATAGTAACTCTGTCCAGAGGCCAGGAGCTGACAACTTGAGAGTCTCAAGTGTACCAACTTTGAATATATACAAGAAGCTGTGGTTCTGGACACAGTGACCACTAGAGACACCTGGTGACAGATGGGAGGTAGGTCACACCACAATATCTGGCTCTCCTGAGGGTAAAGATTGTGTCCTCAGCATGACTTGTAGCAAACATTTTCCACGTCACACCTTTCTTGTTGGAATTACATGTTTACCTCTGGTTCAAATTGTGAATCATGAAATTTGTCAATTAACTTGCATAACTGTCTACATTTCTAGATCTGTCTTTTTTTCATAAGTAGAGCAAGAATTTTAATGCAGTAGAAGCTAAGATTGTAATATAGTATAATTAGAAGTAAGAACTTTTGACTGTATTTTGTTTTGGTTTCACACAGAAACAGTTGAATAATATAATGAGAAGTTCAACTTCTGACTGTCTTTTGTCTTGGTTTCACACAGAAACAATTGAATAATATGAGAAGTTAGACTTCTGACTGTCTTTTGTCTTGGTTTCACACAGAAACAATTGAATAATTTAATGAGAAGTTAGACTTCTGACTGTCTTTTGTCTTGGTTTCACACAGAAACAATTGAATAACATATACTATCTTGTTGCAATCTTAACTTTTAATGCATTAAAATCCTTGCCGTATTCATAAGTAATGTCACGAGTGATTTCCAAATGATCGATAAATTCACGACTCACGAAGTGAGGAGTGAATTTATCTAGAGAATTTGGAGATCAAGAGTGGCATTTGTTAGGACTATTTAACGAATAAAATTAAGCTGTTTACTCACAAATCATTATTTAAATATAGTTATTTTAAAATATTTATATATTTAATGTAAACGGTGATGTTTGAAAACAAATGAGAAATGTTTGATTATGTATAATTTGTTAATCCACTACAACTTTATCATATTATTTGTTGCCAAATAGATAGCAATATTATAAGAATACACCCTAGTGGAGAAAAAACGAAACACATCAAACTGTACATTATAACCAACATTATAGGTTATTGTATTGACTTAATCTTTCACGACCGGAGTTATGATAATCTTGAAGAAGATTTCCGGGCTGTTGACCGTGGTCTTGAGGCTTGAAGTTCCCCGATGTTTCGCCAGAGACCCTTGAGGATGCCGGACGCAGTATCTGGCGAAACGTCGGGGAACTCCAAGCCTCAAGACCACTGCCTACAACCCGGAAATCTTCTTCAAGATCGTTATAGGTTATTAATTATTTTTTAGGAAACAATTCAGTAAAATCATTATTTAAAACACAATTATTGAACACACAATTATCAAATGTGTAGTTCGAAGGAATCTGTCCATTATTTGCTATATTCGATGTGTTTGTTGGAGAGTCAGTCACTGCAAAATTATGTTCTTATCTGTTCAGAATGTTAAAAATGAGGAGCTTTCTTTATTACGGTAAAGATAATTCGATAAACAGCGAGGTGAAACACGATTTTCATTGGTTGTAAAACAAAATTCATTGAAACATGATTGGTTATTGACTCCTACTTGGGGCATGAGTTAAATAGTGACACAATACTCCGTTTAACATTATTATTACTTGGGCTAGGATTTTTATGTACTAAAAGTTAAGATTGCAACATAGTGTTATGAGAAGTTAGACTTCTGACTGTTTTTTGTTTTTGTTCCACACACAAGCAGTTAAATAGTAACTTATAATGACAAGTTAGACTTCTGACAGTCTTTTCTTTTTGCTCCACACACAAACAGTTGAATAGTATAATGAGAAGTTAGACTTCTGACAGTCTTTTGTTTTTGCTCCACACACAAGCAGTTAAATAGTATAATGACAAGTTATACTTCTGACAGTCTTTTGTTTTAGCTCCACATACAAACAGTTGAATGGTATAATGAGAAGTTAGACTTCTGACTGTCTTTTGTTTTTGTTCCGCACCCAAACAGTTGAATAGTATAATGAGAAGTTAGACTTCTGACTGTCTTTTGTTTTTGTTCCACACAAAAGCAGTTAAATAGTGTAATGACAAGTTATACTTCTGACAGTCTTTTGTTTTAGCTCCACATACAAACAGTTGAATGGTATAATGAGAAGTTAGACTTCTGACTGTCTTTTGTTTTTGTTCCGCACCCAAACAGTTGAATGGTATAATGAGAAGTTAGACTTCTGACTGTCTTTTGTTTTTGTTCCACACACAAGCAGTTAAATAGTATAATAACAAGTTAGACTTCTGACTGTCTTTTGTTTTTGTTCCACACACAAGCAGTTAAATATTATAATGAGAAGTTAGACTTCTGACTGTCTTTTGTTTTGGGTTCACACACAAACAGTTGAATAGTATAATGAGAAGTTAGACTTCTGACTGTCTTTTGTTTTGGGTTCACACACAAACAGTTGAATAGTATAATGAGAAGTTAGACTTCTGACTGTCTTTTGTTTTGGGTTCACACACAAACAGTTGAATAGTATAATGAGAAGTTAGAGTTCTGACTGTCTTTTGTTTTGGGTTCACACACAAACAGTTAAATAATATAATGACAAATTAGACTTCTGACAGTATTTTGTTTTTGTTCCACACACAAGCAGTTAAATAGTATAATGAGAAGTTAGACTTCTGACTGTCTTTTGTTTTGTGTTCACACACAAACAGTTGAATAGTATAATGAGAAGTTAGACTTCTGTCTTTGTTTTTGTTCCACACACAAACAGTTGAATAGTATAATGAGAAGTTAGACTTCTGTCTTTTGTTTTTGTTCCAGACTAACAGTTGAATAATAAAACATATCTGCATTGCATTCTTATGTTTTATTACATAAAAATCATGACCCTAGATATTACCGATCTGCCTTTTTTAATTAGATTGATATTAGGGAATTATTTTTATTTCAGAAGAAGCAGGAGTACAATATGCATGCTTGTAGGTAGTTTGGAGAAGGTACCTGAAAACTGGGAGACGCTATGCAATTAGCAACATATAATTATAGCGTGGCGAGGTGCTCCCTTGCAACTTAGTTACTGCCTACATTTCAACTTGTACAACACTCCCCATCTCCTTGGTCCGTCCAAGAAGACGAATGTATAGTGACCCTAATTACTAATTACCCCTAATTGTATTACAGTTAATTATTGTGGGTAGGTGAAGCAATAAGATTCCCTCCAGCTGTACAGTTCTCACCAAAATATCACAAGACATCTACCATGCTTCATCTTATAGCTCATTTACGAGAAGACTGACTAAAAAACACACTTTTTCATTAGATTCATTTAAGTTTGAAATCAATTCAACTTATGCCTATATTGTATAAGTAATGTCACGAGTGATTTGCAATTGAGGCGCTTAGAATAATAACGGCAGATCCTAACCAAAGTTAATTTTGAGAAAAATGTAATTTTCTGTTTTTTTTCTCCAAAACTTGGAAAGTAGTTAAGATTATCACGTGATATTTTCTGGGAATTTAAATTAAGGGATTTTAAATCTATGTGCAAATTCTTGAACCTTTGTGATTAATAGTTTTCCTCATTTTGTGATTTTATTAGAACAAAAAATATACAAAACAGAAAAAAATGGTGTAAAATAGACTTTTCCTTCATTTAACATCTTGGAACACCAATCCAGCTCTCTTTCCAATTCTTCACATTTTTTGTCATCGTCAACTCCATAAACATTAACTATGATTTGAGGGAAGTAGATTATACAGGTAATGATTGGAAAGCATTAGCTCAGGATAAGGATGTATGGAGAGCTTATGTCCGCGCTGCCATGAACCTACGGGTTCGATAGTGCCAGTGAGTAAGTAAGTCAACTCCATAAAGGCGAAGGATTATCATGATCCACAATACTTGATGTAGCCTTACGTAAAAGCAAAGGAGCGCCATCAACATCTGTTTTGAACATCCTGTATGTCAACGAAGTCTTCTATATTTATTTGACTAATTCACTACCGTTCACTACAACGCCACGAGCGTGTAGCGAACATAAAACACTCATAGTTGGGTTATGTCATTTTTACGCTGAGAATGTGTTCGTTTTGACTACGAACAAATTTTAAAGGTGGAAAATGAGAGCTTTGGCATATCCCAATTCGTTTGGTACTTCATCACATGAAAGGTAGATGGCAGTTATGCATGGTTATGCTTCTATCTCAAAATTCGATGTCGGTTGGAATCTGCTGTTATTATTCTGAGCGCCTCAATTTATCTAGAGGATTTGGAAATCAAGAGTGGCATTTGTTAGGACTATATAATGAACCATTAAAACAAATCAGGAATTTATCAGATCAAATGTGAATAATTCTAGAAAGTCTACATAGCAAATACTAAGAGAAATTTGAAAACCAGAGTGAAAGAACATCTCAGGAACGTCATGAAAGGGGAAGTAGAAAAATCTGCAGTGATTGTCCATGCATGTTCCGAAAAACATCTTATCAAAAAGAAAACTAAATTATTAAAACAAATAGAAAAACCAAAAGAACTCACTGTTTGGGAAAAAATTACATTAAAAAAAACGAAAAGGAGAAGACCTCGGAAGACCCTTCAACCGATGGAAAGATCAGTTTTTGTAGTCGCAGAACGGGCATCATCGCCCAATACTGCATTCGGATGAAGAAGAAGAAGAAGAAGAAGAAAAGGAGGAATTAATGAACTTTGAAATTATCGGGGAAAAGACCTGATTTCGAGGTTTTTAAGTCTACCAACAGAGGGAACGAAAGGCGGCTTTTCAAGATGACAGATCAACGGTCACGAAAATACTGCAGATGCAACTGAAGTGTAAAGTTCCAAAACTAGATAAAAAAATAGAAAAATATGAGGTGAGTGATAAAAAAATTTACCTGAAAGTGTAAATTAATTAATCAATTGAGTTGGTGTTTACTTGATGAAAATCCATATTTATTAATTAAATAAAAATAAAACTTAGTTTTATTTGATATACAGTGCTCAAAAAAATTAGGGGATATTGTAGAATTACCTACTAAGACTATGGTTTTTGGAATAGTATTAGATGCAATCACTTTCTATTACTCCAGGATAATGTAAACAAGAGTTTGAAGTTGTTACGTAACCTTGGTATACACCAGAGGGCAGTGTCTGTACTGTTGATGTGAAAGGGTGGTGTGAGGGTAAATGTTTTGTTGCTGTTTTTAAATCCAGTCCAGTTTTCAGTTAGTGAATGACTTGCCTTAGGAACAGTAATGCCTCGACAACGTGATTTACCTGAACCAATGGCTTGGAGGGCCATAGGAAGGATGGAAGCTCGACAGACACAACAAGAGGTGGCACAAGCCATTGGGGTGTCTCAAAGCGTGATTTCCAGGCTTTGGAATCGTTTTCAAAGAACATATACTGTTCACAGAAGAGCCGGACAAGGTCGACCAAGGGCAACAACAGCAAGGGATGACCGTTACCTCATGTTAACAGCCCGTCGGAATAGACAGCAGAATGCAATTCAACTGCGAAATACGCTTCAAACAGCAACAGGACGCAGGGTGTCAACTCTAACTGTCCCTAATCGACTGCATGGAAGTGGTCTCTATTCCCCTAGGGCCATAGTGTGTACCAGGTTAACTCCACAACACCGTAGAGATCGCAGAAACTGGGCGGAGGAACATCGTGGGTGGAGGCATGCCGAATGGGCGGTGGATTGATCGTGTGGGCAGGAGTCAGTAGTGGTGGACGTACGGACCTCTACGTCATCCAAGGTGGTACTTTGACTGCGGTAAGGTATAGAGATGAGATTCTCCGACCTTTTGTCGTGCCTTATGCTGATGCCATAGGTGATTCTTTTTTTTTATGGACGATAATGCACGACCCCACAGAGCTGGCTTGGTGGACGACATGCTGGAAGTGGATGGTATCGAGCGTATGCAATGGCCAGCTTCCTCCCCGGACTTAAATCCGATACAGCATGTGTGGGGTGCATTGCAGGCAGACCAGCACCTCCCACAACTCTTCCAGAGCTGCACATTGCTCTTATGGAAGAGTGGCCACGTTTCCCCCAAGAACTCATTGCTAACCTCATTGCATCAATGTCACACAGGTGTGAGGCAGTGCTGGCCGTTCGAGGAGACCATACACCATACTAAAGAAACATTTTCACCCATGTTAATGCTGCTTTGTTTGTTTGCCATATTCCTAATCAGGATCTCTTAGACATCTGGTGTGGTACAGAGGTTACGTAACAACTTCACACTCTTGTTTACATTCTTTTGGAGTAATAGAAAGTGATTGCATCTAATACTGTTCCTAAAAACATAGTCTTAGTAGGTTATTATACAATATTCCCTAATTTTTTTGAGCAGTGTATTTATTTATTGAGATATAATTCAGTGACAGCTGTTTCGGTACACTGTACCTTCTTCAGACAAGTTAACAAATTATGAATTGTGTTATTATAGTACATATCAACTGATCTAACCAACAATACAACAATAATTTTTTTTAAATTTTTAAATTTAACAAAGGCGATTCATTCAAATCAAGTTGAGAATTTAACAGTTTATTACTTTTCAATTTATTTATTTCTACAGCCTCCAAAAGGTCCAACTTCTTACCCTTATCACAAACATGTAAAATTTGATAATTTCTCCAATTTAATCATTGTTTCGATCCAAATTTTGATATTTTACATGTTTGTGATAAGGGTAAGAAGTTGGACCTTTTGGAGGCTGTAGAAATAAATACATTGAAAAGTAGTATCAAACTGTTAAATTCTCAACTTGATTTGAATGAATCGCCTTTGTTAAATTAAAAAAATTAAATAATTATTGTTGTATTGTTGCTTAGATCAGTTGATATGTACTATAATAACACAATTCATAATTTGTTAACCTGTCTGAAGAAGGTACAGTGTACCGAAACAGCTGTCACTGAATTATATCTTAATAAATATGAAAATCAAATAAAACTAAGTTTTGTTTTTATTGAATGTAAATTAATAATTTCTCTTTCAAATTAAAGACATATCCAAGGTAACAGCTGGGCTAATTCGGTCAGAGCGACGTCTCAAGCACAGAGATGTAGATATTTGATTTGATATCTTTTCACTTGTATCATCGGGTGCCATCGCCCCTCGGTATCAACTCCTGATCCAAGCTATCAAAAGAAAAAAGTAATTTTCCCCTTCAATTCTTGCGCTTATAAAAAAGGGTTGAGTTGAGATATCAGAGGTAATAGAAGTCACATAATTCCAAAGACTGTAATATTTAAGTCACATGTAATGTGACATGAAAACAAGTGAAGAGAAGGAAAAATCTCATATCGTATGTCAAACCGTCCCTCTCCCAGTTCACATTCTGTTGGCACAAACTTGAACTCCTCTGAAAGTAAAACAACAGCGAACGTTTGGTTTCCTCCCTTCCAGCCTTCGTGTCACCTCCCCATCATCCACAGACAGACACAATGCATGTATATTTTCACCCTCTTCTTCTTCTTCTTCCATCCTTTCGCGGTTCTCAAAATTTCAAGTGCAACTCTCTATTTTTTCCCACTTATGGAAAACTTAATATACAGTACACAGGGGTGACCACCGTGCAGAATTTTGAGTGTGGCATCACATTGAACTCTAAAAAAGTCATAAAGTTGTTAAAATAACTATAAAACGTAAAACAATAGAATATAAAATTACAAAATTAAGTGCTAAATTTTGAGGAAGTGGCTGAATTCAAATACTTAGGAACAATAATCACAAATTTAATAGGAATGAGATGCACAAGGAAATTAAACATAGGCTCAATTCTGGAAATACATGCTATTATGCATTGCAGAGACTCTTGATGTCCCAACTCCTTTCAAAAACCGTTAAACTGAAAATATATAAAACTGTTACTCTCCCAGTTATATTATATGGATGCGAAACGTGGACTCTTACTTTAAGGGAGGAAAGGAGATTACGGGTATTTGAGAATAAAGTTCTTAGGAAAATGTTTGGACCAAAGAGACATGAACAGACAGGTGAATGGAGAAGAGTACTAAATAGTGAACTACATGGTATTTATAGGAAGCCAGATATAATAAGAACATTTAAGTCTCGTAGACTGCGACGGGCAGGACATGTGGCACGAATGCGGAATAAAAGAGGTGCATGGAAGCTTCTTGAAGGTAAACCAGAGGGAAAACGCCCAGTTGGTAGTCCGAGAATGGGGTGGGAGAATAACATTAACTATGATTTGAGGGAAGTAGATTATACAGGGAATGATTGGAAAACATTGGCTCAGGATAGGGATGTATGGAGAGTTTATGTGCGCGCGGTCATGAAACTACGGGTTCAATAGAGCCAGTGAGTTTGTTATTTTTATTACTTACGATAGGAGAATACCGAAAATAATTGTGTCACATAAACCAGGAGAAAGACGAGTTTCAGGACAACCAAAACAGATATGGAACAGTCCATTCGGCCTAAATCGTGAATGAATGAAGAAGAATAAATATGTAGGCACCTCCGGATAGTAATGAGTGCACTTGAAAAATGTGTCACTCCTTTAGGGGAAACAACAAGTGGCATCAACTCAAGTGCGGGTGAATAGCGGATTGTTGTTTCAGCCGGTTGTTTGAGGTTTTACAAATGTTCACCACTGGCATTTCCAATGGAATGTGATTTCGCTGCTCTAATTGTTTGAACAGATTAATTTACTCGGTGATCGACCGAGTAAAATCGATTAAAAATGCTTCTTCTTAATTCAATAAAATGTACCATCCTGCAGGAAGAAGTTACATTACATACCATTATCCAATCATCACACGAGCTAAATATTTCAAAATATTCCATATAGGGCTGAGGGCCCTTTGTCTGGATGTTGCAAATATTTCCTCCTCTATCAGTAATAAATAATTATCTGCAGAAGCTAATGGATTCATTTCCAGTTTGCTTAAATTAAATTTTATTTACTTTGCATTTTTTATTAACACACAAGAGCCAATATTACGATGCGAGGTTTTTACAGAAGCGAGGAAATGATTAGAATCCTCGCTATCGGTCTGTTTTAATAATTTCCTCGCTTCTGTAAAACACTTCACAAACGTGCGTTGTACATTATTTTTTGCACGATGCTGTTTTCAAAATAAGTAGTAATACTAAAATAATAACATATTTGTTGGAAATATTTGCGTTCATTATAAACAACTGACTAACGTTAACAGTCTGGCCAATTTTTAATATCATCTCCTGTATAATGTACTTCCTGAAATCAAGGTTAGTGTTATTCTCCCACCTCATTCTAGGCCTCTCTACAGGGAGCTTTCACTCTGGTTTTCCTACAAAGTGCTTGCATGCATCTCTATGATACTCAATTCGTGCCACATGTCCTGCCCATCGCAGTCTACGAGACTTAACTGTTCTTATTATATCTGGCTTCCTATAAAGACCAGTTCATTGTTATGGAGTCTTCTCCATTCACCTGTCTGTTCATCTCTCTTTGGTCCAAAAATTTTCCTAAGTACTTTATTCTCAAATACTCGTAATCTCCTTTCCTCCCTTAAAGTAAGAGTCCATGTTTCGTACCCATATAATATAACTGGTAGAATAATAGTTTTATATATTTTCAGTTTAACGTTTTTGAAAGGAGTTGGGACGACAAGAGTCCCTGTAATGCATAATAGCAAGCATTTCCAGAATTGAACCCATGTTTAATTGCTTTGTACATCTCATTCCTATTTGTGATTATTTTTCCTAGATACTTGAAATCAGCCACTTCTTCAAAATTTCCCTCATTTGTCATTAGTTTTCCATTTTCATTACATAATACATTTCTATGTGTGAACGTATTATATCTGGTTTTATTGATATTTACTTCCAGTCCCATAAATAAAATAATAAAAATAAAATGAATATATATCATACAATTGTTAAAAGCATCATTACTTATGGAGCAGAACTTTGGGCCAGTGTGGGACCGGTGCCCAGCATCATGTGGAATCAGTGTAGCTACAATATGTAGCTGCCCCAGCTATAACGGCTGTGGGACCCGATTTACTGACCACATTTCACCCCTAGCATGATGATCTACATATGTGATGTGAGGCCAGCAGCCGGTTGGTAGACCAGTGACCTCCTAGGCTGTCGCTGCATGGAGTTTATATTTCACTGGAATGAGTTGCTATTTGCATATGCGACTTTTATACAATCCGATCACGTGACTGTTTGTAAGAGGTTAGAGGAGTGATGAGATAAGTAGATATGGAGAGGGGGTGGAGAGGTAGGGGTGAACATCCCCTAAGATAATGGTGACTTGTGATACGAGCTAGCGAAAATAACAAAAAGTTGATGACTTCATGCAAGGAGAAGTAGGTAGTGGCATCATTGGAAATTCACCGGTGTCAGCGAAGTTTTCCAGCGAAACTTATAGACGGGTGGGCGGGGGGGGGGCTAAGGAAGAAGAAAGCTTGCAGCTATATTCCAATGTATATATTGTACGGTATTTTCTTTCCCTCTCTGTAATGCACTTGGAAAAAAGTAGTCTTCCCAACTTCCCTTTCAAATTCCTCTGCATTTTGAACAGCACATAATTTCTCATCCAGAATTTTCTCCAAACTAACTTTATTTTATTTGGAACTAGCGAACCTGGCAGACGTTGTCCTGCCCGAACGTTCAGTTCTCGTGTCATGGCCGGACGATAAAAATGTAACTTACTTTCATACCATAAAATTCACTGATTAATAAATTCGCTAATGAGGAAGGCCTACAACTCAATGGTATTAATAAGCTGTTAGTTTATGCTGATGATGTAGTACCATTGGCCGATAGCGAGGAGATACTAAAGGACAACACGCACACACTATTGAGTAACACTAAGAAATTAGGACTGGCAGTAAATATCAATAAAACTAAATATATGGCCACACGTAGAAATACATTATATAATGGAAATGGACAGCTAATGACAAATGGGAGAAATTTTGAGGAAGTGGCTTAATTCAAATACCTAGGAACAATAATCACAAATAGGAATGAGATGCACAAACAAATTAAACACAGGCTCAATTCTGGAAATGTGTGCTATTATGCATTGCAGAGACTCTTGTCGTCCCAACTCCTTTCAAAAAACGTTAAACTGAAAATATATAAAACTATTATTCTACCAGTTATATTATATGGATGCGAAACATGGTCTCTTACTTTAAGGGAGGAAAGGAGATTACAAGTATTCGAGAAGAAGGTACTTAGGATTTTTTTGGACCAAAGAGAGATGAACAGACGGGTGAATGGAGAAGACTACATAATAATGAACTACGTGGTCTTTATACGAAGCCAGATATACTCGTAATAAGAACAGTTAAGTCTCGTAGACTGCGATGGGCAGGACATGTTGCGCGTATGGGGAATGAAAGACTTGCATGGAAGCTTCTTGTAGGAAAGCCAGAGGGAAAACGCCCAGTTGGTAGACCAAGAATGAGGTGGGAGAATAACATTAACTATGATTTGAGGAAGTAGATCATGCAGGGAATGTTTGGAAAACATTAGCTCAGGATTCGGATATATGGAGAGCTTATGTCCGCGCGGCCATGAACCTACGGGTTCGATAGTGCCAGTGAGTAAGTAAGTAACATATTTTCGTATTTTAGCATTAAGTTTTTTTTTACAATATATGAGGAGTTGGCCCATAGCATCAACCCCCAACCTGGAGGACCAGACACTTTTTTCTGGAGTCCACCATAGATCAGTTGCTTTCACTGCAGCTAAGAGTCTGATCCACGCTTTACTACCTCATCCGCCGTCTGCACCATACCATAGGTATCTTTTTGGTAGACAAAAACCAACGTGGATAAAGAGAATTCAAGACAACATGAAGAAGAGAAATATGACAGAAGCAGACACGCAAGACCGGGAGGTGTGGAAGAAAAAATTGTATATTTTGGATGAGGATACCTGTGTAAATAACAGAAACAATCCTGAAAAAAAAACGTTCGCAAGAAAACTCCGCACTGCCATCTGTTGTGCCTCAAGAAGCATCACATTATTGCCAGGCAGAATGTCGGTAATGCAGATGACTACATATCCGACATAAAAAATTCTAACACTCGATCGCAGCTCCACCTACCGGATATAATTGTGAATCTAAACCACCAGGGACCCACTCAAACACACACAAAAAAAATCATAAAAATCGATACAGCCGTTTAGACGGTTTTTAATTTCGGACTCAAAGTAAACCTCCACTTCTATGTATGATTTCCCTCATTTTTGGATAATATCTACCTATGTCTCTTCTTCCAGGTATCGAAGCTGCAGTCTGCATCCTCCATACACTTTCGTCAAGTTTGGAGCAAGATGTGTAAGTAGAACTTTTATCCGTTGTTTTTACATCTAGTACACAGTTTATAGAACTTTTATCCGTTGTTTTTACATCTAGTACACAGTTTATAGAACTTTTATCCGTTGTTTTTACATCTAGTACACAGTTTATAGAACTTTTATCCGTTGTTTTTACATCTAGTACACAGTTTATAGAACTTTTATCCGTTGTTTTTACATCTAGTACACAGTTTATAGAACTTTTATCCGTTGTTTTTACATCTAGTACACAGTTTATAGAACTTTTATCCGTTGTTTTTACATCTAGTACACAGTTTATAGAACTTTTATCCGTTGTTTTTACATCTAGTACACAGTTTATAGAACTTTTATCCGTTGTTTTTACATCTAGTTTATAGAACTTTTATCCGTTGTTTTTACATCTAGTACACAGTTTATAGAACTTTTATCCGTTGTTTTTACATCTAGTACACAGTTTATAGAACTTTTATCCGTTGTTTTTACATCTAGTACACAGTTTATAGAACTTTTATCCGTTGTTTTTACATCTAGTACACAGTTTATAGAACTTTTATCCGTTGTTTTTACATCTCGTACACAGTTTATAGAACTTTTATCCGTTGTTTTTACATCTAGTACACAGTTTATAGAACTTTTATCCGTTGTTTTTACATCTAGTACACAGTTTATAGAACTTTTATCCGTTGTTTTTACATCTAGTACACAGTTTATAGAACTTTTATCCGTTGTTTTTACATCTAGTACACAGTTAAAAATAAACAAACAATAGTATGTTGGGGCTGACATGTAAGACAGGAGAATGAATGCAATAATACAGTTTGCCGCGACATAATAGAACTAGCCCCGGCTGGCGAATAATGGTGACGTCACCCCATCTGAGTAGTTTAACATGTTAATGCTGCCTAGGACACTTGCTCCCCTAGAAACAGTTCTGTTGGGTTCTGTTTCGTTTCTCTGGAGAAAGATATAAATAACATTTATAATTTAACTGACTAGCTAACTCACTGGCACTATCGAACCCGCAGGTTCATGGCCGCGCCGACATAAGCTCTCCATATATCCCTATCCTGAGCTAATGTTTTTCAATCATTCCTTGTATAATTTACTTCCCTCAAATCATAGTTAATGATATTCTTCCACATCCCTTGGTCTACCAACTGGGCATTTTCCCTTTGATTTTTTACAAGAAGATTACATGCACGTCTTTCATTCGCCGTTCGTGCCACATGTCCTGCCCATCGGAGTCTACGAGACTTAACTGTTCTTATTATATCTGGCTTCCTATAAAGACCATGTAGTTCACTGTTATGAAGTCTTATCCGTTCACCTCACCTGTCTGTTCATCTCTCTTTTGTCCAAATTTTTTTCCTAAGTACTTTATTCTCAAATACTCGTAATCTCCTTTCCTCCCTTAAAGTAAGAGTCCATGTTTCGGATCCATATAATATAACTGGTAGAATAATAGTTTTATATATTTTCAGTGTAACGTTCTTTGAAAGGAGTTGGGACGACAAGAGTCTCTGTAATGCATAATAGCACGCATTTCCAGAATTGAGCCTATGTTAATTTCTTTGTGCATCTCATTGCTATTTGTGATTATTGCCTGAGTGTATTGTAATAACAGAATTCATTTGTATTCTTAGTATTGGTCTGAAGAAGGTACAAAGCACTGAAACAGCTGTAACGAATTTGTATTAAAATAAATATGAAAATTGTATAAAACTGTATTTTCACTTAATTGACGTACATACGTAAAGGTGAGGAAAACCTGTGCCGACTGGAATGGAACCCGGGTTATCTGTGTCAAAGGCAAGGATATAACTCCATGATACTCTTTGTTAAAACTAATTAAAATACATAAGAATAAAAGACAGAAAGACAGGGAGAGAGAAAGATTTCAAAACAAACAAGAGCGCCTGCTGCACTATCTTCTTTTTTTCGAGCTATAAAAAACAGTAGAAAATCGAGCAGCGAGATTTTCATCGCTTTGAAGTGACGGTGGCTCCAACCCACTCGTAACCTGCAAATCTTGGCAGAATTTCCATTCTCTTTATTATTTTGGTAAAAAAAGAGAAGATCTGGATTCCCTCTCGCTTCTATTGTCTCTTCATTGTGTGCTTGATCATGGAACTAATTATTACAGCCAATTAAATACCATACAGTGATGATAACGCAAGTGTCAAAAATTTTTTGAAGGGGTAGGGGGGAGGGTGTTATATAATGAATGGATGTGTAGCAAGTTCTCATATTTCATCCCCCGCATAACATAGATAGTTGATGGATGAGGGTTGAGATTAATTTTTAACCACGTACGTAATGTTTCCACGTTTTACATGTCACACAAGTAATTTAAACCTATAAGCTTTTGTTTTCCACCATTTTTGTGGATAGTGTAATTATAAAACCCGATACTGTGACGTCAGTAATCTAGATGTAACCTTCAATAAGTGGAAAAATATTATATTATTTTGCAGAGAGAATGACGCGCTATAAAAATGTGTTGCCACATCAATTAAAAAGCTGAACATCGTCTGTCGTCATAGAAATGGACATCTTGTTTATAGTATTCCAAAATTTAAGCCTTTCATTACTTAATAATTTGATTTTAAGAATAAGAATACATTATATTCATAAGTAACGTCACGAGTGATTTCCAAATTATCGATAAATTCACGACTCACGAAGTGAGGAGTGAATTTATCCAGAGAATTTGGAAATCAAGAGTGGCATTTGTTAGGACTATTTAACGAATAAAATTAAGCTGTTTACTCACAAATCATTATTTAAATATAGTTATTTTAAAATATTTAATGTAAACGGCGATGTTTGGAAACAAAAGATAAACGATAGGTACGCTTCATCTGCTTCTTTTGTTTATCACTGCAACTAGATCATACTATTTATTGCCAAATGAACGCAATATTGTAATAATGCTCTCTAGTGGAGAAACAATACACCTTTCAAAAAACGTTAAGCTGAAAATATATAAAACTATTGTTCTACCAGTTATACTATATGGGTGCGAAACATGGACTCTTACTTTAAGGGAGGAAAGGAGATTACGAGTATTTGAGAATAAAGTTCTTAGGAAAATTTTTGGACCAAAGAGAGATGAACAGACAGGTGAATGGAGAAGACTACATAACAATGAACTACATGGTCTTTATAGGAAGCCAGATATAATAAGAACAGTTAAGTCCCGTAGACTGCGATGGGCAGGACATGTTGCGCGTATGGGGAATGAAAGACGTGCATGGAAACTTCTTGTAGGAAAGCCAGAAGGAAAACGCCCAGTTGGTAGACCAAAAATGAGGTGGGAGAACAACATTAACTATGATTTGAGGGAAGTAGATTATACAGGGAATGATTGGAAAGCATTAGCTCAGGATAGGGATGTATGGAGAGCTTATGTCCGTGCGGCCATGAACCTACGGGTTCGATAGTGCCAGTGAGTAAGTAAGTAAGTGGAGAAACAATGAAACACATCAAACTGTATATTAATTCATTTCTGATATCGTATGATGTAAATATGACAATTATATTTTTCTGGATTGTTACCTGGGAAAAAATACATTTAAGAAAGTGCAAACAGTGGTTTCTTTTTTTGGTGGTATAATCAATTGCTACAAATGTGTTTATATTAACTCTCGCATGCGGCATGTGTTGACATACATACACCAGATATACAATCTGGTAGCCGTATTTCTCACAGGCTCAGTCACTGCAAAATAATGGTCAGACCTGTTCAGAATATTAAAAAGGAGGAGCTTTCTTTAATATGGTAATTATAACACTGATAAATATTTCGTGAAACACGACTCTGATTGGTTGTAAAACAGAAATCATTGAAACGTGATTGGTGATTGACTCCCATTTGGGGCATGAGTTAAATAGTCTAGAGAATTTAATTCATGCCCCAAATGGGAGTCAATGACCAATCACATTGCAACGATTTTTTATTTTAAACCAATCACAGTCGTGTTTCGCCTAAAATTTACCAACTAAAGTTTATCATAATAAAGAAAGCACCTCCTTTTTAACATTCAGAATAAGTCATAGCATTATTTTGCAGTGACTGACTCTCTAAGAAATATGGCTATCAGATTGTATATATAGTGCATGAATATCAGCAGAAAGCTCATGCGATAGATAATATGTAAACATTTGTAACAATTGATTGTACCACAAAAAACACTGTTTGCACTTTCTTAAACGGATTATTTTCCAGGAAATGACGTTACAGAAAAATATAATTGACATATTTACATCATAGGACATCAGATACCTATAACGTTGGTTATAAATTTCTCCACTAGGGTGCATTCCTAGAATATTGCGATCCTTTGGCAATAAATGATATTATGATATTTTTGCAGTGATGAACAAAGGAAGGAAATGAAGCGTACCAATCGTTTCTCATTTATTTTCAAACATCGCCGTTTACATTAAATATATAAATATTTTAAAATAACTATATTTAAATAATGATTTGTGAGTAAACAGCTTCATTTTATTCGTTAAATAGTCCTAACAAATGCCACTCTTGATTTCCAAATTCTCTAGATAATTTGAAAATCACTCGTGACATTACTTACGAGAATTTGGAAATCGAGAGTGGCATTTGTTAGGACTATTTAACGAATAAAATTAAACTGTTTACTCACAAATCATTTTTTTAAATATAGTTATTTTAAAATATTTATATATTTAATGTAAACGGCTATGTTTGAAAACAAATGAGAAACGTTATGTTTCATTTGTTCATCACAGCAACTAGATCATTTATTGCCAAATAGAATCTCAATATTGTAACAATGCACCCTAGTGGAGAAAAAACAAAACACATCAATTACAGGTTAATAATTAATTTCTTTTCGTGGGAAATAATATGTTTAAGACAGTTGAAAGAGCGGTTTCTTTTTTCATGGTATAATCAATTGCTATGAATATTTTTCTATTATAAAATAAAGGAAGATAAACATGAAGATTAAAAGATGAGGCCATTGAGCAAGTGGAGAGCTTCAAATACTTGGGTTGTACTATCAGTAGTAACATGAACTGCGGTCAACAAGTAAAGCAGATGATATCAATGACAAAAGAAGCTTTCAACAAGAAGAGAAGCATTTTCTGTGGACCTTTGGCAAGAGAAATAAGAAAGAGGCTAGTGAAGTGCTGTGTGTAGAGTGTAACATTATATGGTGCAGAGGCGTGGACATTACGACGGAATGAGGAAAAGCGACTGGAAGCTTTTGAGATGTGGATATGGAGAAGAATGGAACGTATAAAATGGACAGACAAAGTAAGAAATGAAGATGTGCTAGACAGAGTGGGTGAAAGAAGAACAATGCTGGAACACATAAAGAAGAGGAAAAGAAATTGGATTGGCCACTGGCTAAGAAGAAACTGCCTGCTGACAGATGCCTTAGAAGGAATGGTCAACAGAAAGAAAGTTAGAGGCAGAAGAAGACATCAGATGATAGACAATAATAAAATAAATGGTTTGTATGCGGATACAAAAAGGAAAGCTGAGTTAAGGAAAGAGTGGAGAATGCTGAGTTTGCAGTGAAAGACCTGCTCTTGAGCAGAACACTATGAGTGAATGAATATCTCGCAAGCAGAATTTGGTTACATTCGTGCACAATATATACAATCTGGGAGCCACTTGATAAAATGAAAACGATAAAATCGAGGTGAAAAACGACTGTGATTGGTTTGTTAATCAAACTTCTTTGAAATGTGATTGGTCATTGAGTGCCGTTTGGGGCATCAGTTAAATAGTCACAAATTAACATTGTACACAGTATTAACAAGTGCTGGTGCTCGGGCGCAGTTCAGTTACACAAATAATACATATACAATATATACATTACAAAGTTTTACTTAAAATATATAAATTTATTCATCTTTAGATAAAAGAAGTACTTTCTGCGGACCTTTGGCAAAAGAATTACGGAAGAGGCTAGTGAAGTGCTTCTTGTAGAGTGTAGCATTGTATGGTGCAGAGACTTGGACATTACGACGGAACGAGGAAAGGCGACTGCAAGCTTTTGAGATGTGGATATGAACAAGAATGGAACATATTAAATAGACAGACAAAATAAAAATAAACATGTGCTAGACAGAGTGGGTAAAGGAAGAAAAATACCGGAACTCATAAAGAAGAGGAAAAGAAATTGCATTGGCCATTGGCTAAGAAGAAACTGCCTGCTGACGGAAGGTTCCGTCTGGTTTTCTCAATGTATGGCCTATCCAATTCCACTTTATTTGTTTTATTTGGTGACATATTGGAGATTGGTTGGTTTTTCTCCACAGTTCTTCATTTGATATTATTTCCGGCCATCTTATATTGAAAATATTCTTCAGACACCTGTTTACAAAGGTCTGCAACTTTTTATTTGTTGCTTCCGCAACTCTGCCTTTACCTTCAATGTTATCCATGAATTTACAATTTCAACCTTTAATTTGACAAAGCACAATTGCCCGTTTCAGTTATTTAAACGTGGCGGACCGCAATGAAAACGAAATCACGCATAACTATAAGATTATGTATATTGTATAATTCAACACATGTTTATCGAATGTCTATAAGTTAGTTTTCTTTTCTTTGATTAAAATTAAGTAAATTAAACAAATTTATGTATCCTATAGGATACATTGCCAATTTATTTATTTATTTATTTATTTAGCTTGGTAGAGTTAAGACCATGTGGCCTTCTCTGCCACTCACCAGTTACATCAGAATATAACAATCACAATTAACTCTAATATTAAATACTAAATGGTGATTTTATCAATAAGATAGCCTAATATCCAATATATTCTTCTTCTTCTTCCTTTCATGCGATAGACCTAGCGATCTGTTACGGTCTCAATCCAACGTTTGAAGGGTCTGCCCAAAATTCTCTTGCCTGGTGGCTGGTAATTTAAGATTTGACGTGGTATTCTTGTTCTGCTCATTCTTCGTACGTGAGATTTCCAGTTGTTTCTGTATTTTTGTACATATTCCATGACTGATTCTGTTTGTAATTCTCTGAGAATCTCAGAATTCCTTTTATGGTCAGTCCTTGAGTAACCTGCAGTACGTCTCATAAATTTCATTTCTGCCGCAGTTAGTCTTTGTTCATCTACACTGCGAATTGTCCAGGCCTCACTGCCGTAACATAATATGGGTCTGGCCAGTGTTTTATAAATTCTTCTTCGTGTGTGTTGCTGTACTGTGTTTGGCTTGAAAATATTATTTATAATTCCAAAATATGTTTCCTCTTCATATATATATATATATATATATATATATATATTAAGATCTACAATACAACCAGTTAATGATAGATACGATTAAAGCTAAAATTGGTAATACAATGTATTCTAGCAAGATAAATTATTTGGTAGATTGTCCCTGTCTAATGTATATAAAAAAGAAATAAAAATAATGAGGTATAGAAAACTAATTTTACGATTATACCGTTTCCGATTGAGGGTCTTTCCACTTTTTCAGCGGTTGCCCTTTTTTACCAGCCGGCTGCTGGCCCTTCACATCCACATGCGGCAATCACAGAGGTAGATGATCAACAGCCAGTGTAGGGGTGACATGTGGTTAGCATGTCGAGTCCCCCAGCCGTTATAGCTGGTTCCTCAACCTGGAGCCGCTACTTATTGTAGCTACCCAATTGCCTCACGATGCTGGGTGGGCACCGGTCCCATACTGGCCGAAATACCATGAGAAAATTTCTTCCCCCATGGAGACTCGAACCAGCGCAAGTCCCATAGCTCTGCGCCAAGGCTTCCTGCCTTAACCGCTCGGCTACGGCGCGGGACCGATTATACAATACTTAAAATAAACTGAATAAAAATATATAACTAAGTAACTCACTGGCACTATCGAACCCGTAGGTTCATGGCCGTGGGGACATAAGCTCTCCATACATCCCTATCCTCAGCTAATGTTTTCCAACCATCCTATTATAATCTACTTCCCTCAAATCATAGTTAATGTTATTCTCCCACCTCATTCTTGGTCTACCAACTGGGCGTTTTCCCTCTGGTTTTCCTACAAGTAGCTTCCATGCACGTCTTTCATTCGCATTCGAGCCACATGTCCTGCCCATCGCAGTCTACGAGACTTAACTGTTCTCATTATATCTTGCTTCCTATAAAGACCATGTAGTTCACTGTTGTGTAGTCTTCTCCATTCACCTGTCTATTTATTAATCTTAATCTCATCATCATCATAGTATATTCACGAATTTAGGCCATTTGTTGACCTGTTTCGGCCTCAAGAGAAACACCATCCAAAAGTCTTTTGAGTGGACGTCCTGGTCTTCTTCTTCCTGCAGGTTGATATCTTAACATTTGTTTGGGTATTCTGTGATCTTCCATTCGATGAACATGTTGCATCCATCTTGACTTATAATCAGAAATTTTGTTTTCTATTAATTGTTAAAAGAATACTATCAGTGAGGTGTGTAAGTTAGTTTGTTATTAAATATTTTTTTAGCTTGTTTTTGAACGAATTTAAGGGGTAATGAGAAATTAAAAAATCAAATTCAAAACTTTGTTATACAAGCAACTCGTTCAAAATCACGTGCAAGGAACAGAATTTACGAGTTGATAGTAATTTCCGTAGAATATATAATATTCAGAATTAATGAAAACACGATAAAAATGATCCAGTTTTGCACGCAAGTTTATAATAAAAACCTTTTTGAATCCATCCAATCAAAAGGTTAGTGTGGAGCGTTGTGAAGCGTACTGCGCATGATCGCACTTTGGTGGAGGTGTTGGGAATGCAAATGTCCCCGACTGATTGCATACATTATACCAGGGCTCATACATTCACATGAAGTTCCCAAGTCCGAATAACATTGCCAGGAAAACATCAAACGATCCTCTCATTCCGTTGTTAAAATACAAATAGTTTTGCGAGTCAATTTAGTGACCCCTGTGTTCACCCCAAAACCAAATCAAGTCCCCATTTCAGTCCAGCGTCTGCCCACAATATTGTTTCTCCTCTTTGAAAGGTCATGCGTGCATCAATGTAAATACATTATTTTATATGCGTCCCGAATTTCAGCTTTTTTTTGTATTCTCTATGTCCATTGTCCATTAATAGAGTTTACCTTCCTGCATCCGTATATTTCAGGGCAATTATTTCAACGCTTCCAACCTTTTTTTTCAATGAACACATTGTAGTTCTGTCTCTATTTACTTCCTCCAGCACTACAATATTTTTTTATTCAATGTCACAACTTGTCATTGTGACATTCTGGTATATTCTCCTGGCTTGGCGTTATTGTAACCCACTTGTGAAGTTGGGGCACCTGGAAGACGGAGTTACGCTGTCCCGATGATATATGATAGGTGATGACCGCATCGGGACTGGAAGCCCTGACCTTCCGTCTTATTACATATTGCCTTTATAAAATAAAATAAGTTAAAATATACCTTCTTAGGTAAAATCCGTCGTCCTCCACTTATAAAATATGTATTCTTTATGCCTGTAGGCCTTTCAGAGCATCCGTTCCATCTTCAGCAGGTCTTTGTTCGCTACAACACCACATTACGACCAGCAGCATCTACCATCATACTAGATATTGTAGCGAACAAAGACCTGCTGAAGATGGAACGGGTGTTCTGAAAGGCCTGCAGGCATAAAGAATACATATTTTATAATTTGAGGACGACGGACCTTACCTAAAAAGGTATATTTTAACTTATTTTATTTTATGACTATCCACCTCAACGGTTTTAATAATGAATTTTATGAAATTATATAAAACTATTATTCTATCAGTTATATTATATGGATGCGAAACATGGACTCTTACTTTAAGGGAGGAAAGAAGATTACAAGTATTTGAGAAAATTTTTGGACCAAAGAGAGATGAACAGACAAGTGAATGGAGAAGACTACTTAACAATGAACTACATGGTCTTTATAGGAAGCCAGATATAATAAGAACAGTTAAGTCTAGTAGACTGGGATGGGCAGGACATGTTGCGCGTATGGGGAATGAAAAACTTGCTTGGAAGCTTCTTGTAGGAAAGCCAGAGGGAAAACGCCCAGTTGGCAGACCAAGAATGAGGTGGGAGAATAACATTAACTATGATTTGAGGGAAGTAGATTATACAGGGATTGATTGGAAAGTATTATCTCAGGATAGGGATGTATGGAGAGGTTATGTCCGCGCGGTCATGAACCTACGGGTTCGATAGTGCCAGTGAGTAAGTAAGTATTAATATTGCCTTTACCAAAACGTTTCCCGAGTTAGATAGTTATATATTAAATTAATTATATCTTTGTCAATAAAATTTTGGAGCAGGTGAATAATTTTACATATCTAGGATGCAATATCTCATATGAAGAAGAAAAGGATGTAAATGCAAAAATATCTAAATTTTTAAAGAATTTTATGGTTAATAAATTCTATTTTCAAGCCACAGTTAGTCCAAAAACATTGAAGACTAAAAGTGTATAAAACATGGCTCTTCCAACTCTTTTGTTTGGTAGCAAAGTATGGACGTTGAAACAGAAGGATATACAGAGACTTAGATCTGCTGAAATGAGATACCTTCGGAGGACTGCAGGATACATACTACTAGATCACAAAAAAATGAAGACATCTTAGAAGAATTACACATGGAATCTTTAGAAAACAAAATATCTGATTATAAGTCAAGATGGATGCGACATGTTCATCGAATGGAAGATCGCAGGATAACCAAATAAATGTTAACATATCAACCTGCAGGAAGAAGAAGAAGACCAGGACGTCCACTCAAAAGACTTCTGGGTGGTGTTTCTCTTGAGGCCGAAACAGGTCAACAAATGGCCTAAATTCGTGAATGTGCTATGATGATGATGCTTAATTATATGAAATATAAGAAAACATGAATATTAAATCTTCAATTGTAGACTGTATAAGGTACTAGGGGACCCGACTGACGTTGTCCTGCCTGAATTATTCTCATTAGGTCAATTATCCATGAACTTCTCAGAAGGTTTTAATGGTCAATTATTATTATTTTTATTTTAAAAAATGTTGGAGATGGTGGGGGTGAACTTTTGGGGTTACATGTTCTCATATACGAAAAATCTTAGATATATAAAAAATGGTCAAAAAAAGAAGAAAAAATCCTATAAACCGAAAGCAGTGCCACGTACCGGATCCAATTGTGAATCTGAACTATTCAGGTACCCACTCAAATACACACAAAAAAATTCATCAAAATAGGTCCAGTCGTTTAGGAGGAATTCAGTGATATACACACGTACAGAAGAATTATATTGTTAGGTGTCGGGCATAGCGGCATTTGAATTGCGTGCGCGAGTTAGATCACCTGCAAGCCGGCAGAACTGTCTGGAGTGTGTCGCCAGATGGTTCTACCGGCCTCTCTCTTCCCCTTGGAGAAAGATCGGAAGCCAGAGGTTTCTGGGCTTCGAAGTTGCTCGAATCTGTTACTAGAGCTTTCCTCCCGCTTATATAAAAGAGCGGAGGAGAAGGCCAGTCAGTCAGTGTAGCGGTAGTCCCGTGTTGAACGGCGAGAGGGTTAAGTGTGAGAGAAACTGTGAGGAAGGACTGTGTCAGAAGTGATTGTTAAGTAAACCTTCAAAGAAGAAAAGTTGAAAGATAAAATTGTGATTGAAGATTTAGTGAGAAGAAAATAAAGTGAAAAGAGAAATTTTACATAACATCAGTGTATTTAAGTCCAAATACGTAGAAGGAAAATCCTGTGCCATCGGTGACAATATGTACGTATATATAAAGATAAGCAATTAAGCTGGTATGGGGATGTACGACTAACGCAAGAAGAAAGGTTACGCACAAAAACAGAATGGTGTAAACCTGTAAGAATAAAGAAAAGAAGACCTCGAAATTCATGGATTTAAGACAGTGTGTGCTAATTTTGTGGGAAATGTGAGGGCCGGAAACTACCAGGAAATTATTGAGACCATGCTAAAGGCATATAAAAACTTGGGGTGTAGTATGTCATTTAAAATACATTCTCTACATTCCCACCTGGACTTTTTCTTCCCAACCTTGGAGCCGTCAGCGATGAACATGAAGAACGTTTTCATCAAGACATATCTGTCATGGAAAGAAGATACAGAAGGCAATGGTCACCCAGCATGACTATTGTTGGCAGCTAATTAGGGATGTTGTCCACAAGCGTTAATAGAATATACAATTATTTTTATCCCTCAGGGGTCCTCATCTAGGGGATATGTGGATGGCGACCACAAGGGGCCCAAGCTGAGCAAAACATTTCTTCCACTTACTTGTGTTTTGCACTCTTTTAACTTTACTATCTAACCTCTCTTGGTTAACTCTTGTTTTTTTCGACCCCGACGCTATTAGGGCATCCGAGGGCTAGGGAGTCTTTCCTTTCTTCCATTTCTTCTTTCCTTTATTTTCTTTTCTTCTCCAGAAAAGCCTGACCAGATGCTATAAGATGGCAGCCCCATCACTGGTCTTGCCTTCCTTTGGCCAGCAACCAATCGAAGGGACTATTATTATGCTTTCAAGTCTTATACGAGAATTTCCCGGAAGGATCAAACTAATGACGACCAAAGCATGAAAAAGGACAACTCTTGGAAGAAAAAAAATATTTTGCTTTTTAGCACATGGAATGTACAAGGGATTTTTAAATTTTAGCTGATGATAACGTTCCACAACAATATATTACTAATATCTTCAACATCTATAAAGATAATGAAATCTCTGTTAAACAAGATGGCAAATTATCTTCTTGGGAAAAGATCAACACTGGAGTAAGACAGGGATGTGGACTTTCACCGGTGCTTTTCATTATATACATGAATAAATTAATAAATGAATGGAGGAAACACAACGAGGATATATACCCATCAATAGGAACCTCAAACTCGATGCTATTCTTTTTGCAGACGATTTAGCTCTTCTGGCACTTTCCGAAAATGATTTGCAACGATCAATTTATAATTTACAAAAAATAGCTGCCAAATTTAATATGGAAATATCAATTAACAAAACTAAAATTATGGCATTTCATGGGAAGGATCCCATACAAAGTAAAATCTGTCTCCAGAATAAAATTTTAGAGAGATCTAATCAATTTAAATATCTTGGATATTATCTCTCTATCTGGGATGAAAAGGATATCCCTGAAAAAATTACTAGTTATAATAAAAGTTTAGGAATTATTAATCAAGTTATGAAACCATCCCTTGTACAAAAAAACACCAGATTACGTTTGTATAACACTTTGGCTATACCAGTGTTGACCTATGGTAGTGAAGCATGGACACTAAAAAGACAACATGAAAGCAGAATAACGGCTTGTGAAATGAGATTCATGCGCAGAACAGCGGGTTACACCAGATGGGATCGGAAAAGGAACACCGATATCTTAAATGAATTGAAGACTACGCCAATTTTGGAATATATTAAACAGTACCAACTAAATTGGAAACACCATCTTGAAAGAATGAGTTCAAATCGGATCCCCAAAGCTGTTTATAATTATATACCAAGAGGACGAAGATCACTGGGCCGTCCTATGAAACGCTGGAGGGAAAATTTTCTATAGGATCGTAACAGGCCTTGGCCTAATACTTGGAAGGAAGAAGAAGAAGAAGATTATTTTTTAATAACCGTTGTGTTTATAAAACTAACATAAGAAATTACCAGAGTACTCAAATTAGATATGTTCGGTTTTTTTTATTTTTGGATTTGTATCGAAATTGTCAATCACGTTTCCTGCATAAATGGTACGTGATAGAAAAGTTTGCATTGCAGATTTGAATTCTGCATAGGTTAAGTATATATAATCACCAGAGCTAGGAATTTTAAGTGCAAAATGTTGGTAAAAAGGTACAAAAAAGGTGCAGAAAAAGGTGCAATTTTTAAAAAATAAAAGGTGCACATTCCCCATGTAAATAATCAATAAAGAGTGCCAAAATAAATTACATCAAATAATTAACGACACAAAATTCACTCATGTTCTCATGTATTACAAAGTCTGCGTAAGAAAAGTCCCACAACATTATGTTACTGGCCAGAAAATTGTTAAAGTATATTTTCTTTAACAACTCAGTGCTTTAAGATAAACATTAAAATAAAAATATACCCGTTGGCAGGTGCCGTCGTCTTCAACTTTGTTAAAGTTATATATTTAAAATATTAGTTGGAGGCCTTTCAGAAGTTATCTTCCATCATCAGCAGGATGATGAAGTGGAAGTAATGTGATGTGGACTGATACCACACATCTTTACCAAGCCATGAAATCGTATTTGAAGAAATATATATATATATATATATATATATATATCCATCCATAGTAATTCTGCCCGAAGGCAGGTCCTTCACTACAATCATAGCATTTTCATGCTATGCTTGCAGCTTTACTAGGGAATTGTGTAGGTGTGCTAGCTTCCCGTTGCTTTCCACACCGGTGAAGGATGATGATGATGATAATGGTAAGGATGATAATGATAAGGATGATGGCCATATGATTTCGGGGACCGTTTGGGCCTTAAAGTTTTCCTGACATTTGTCTTACAGGTGAGGAAAAACCCCGATAAAAACCTCACCCAGAAAAACTGTCCCGACCGGGGATCGAACCCGGGCCCGCTGCGTGACAAAGCAGCACGCTACCTCGAGACCACAGCGGTGGACGTATATATATATATATATATATATATATATATATATATGTTATAATTAAATATTTAACATTGAGCAATGCAAGCTCAATATGGTATAATAAGAAAAATAAATGCCTGGACGGGGTTCGAACCCGGATCTCTGAGTCTGTACCTCAGTGTGATATCCATTACACCACCAGGCGAATCCAATTCAAACATTTATTTTTCTTATATATATATATACATCTTCAATGCAAACACATTTTGCACTTTTTCAAACCTTTTTTGTCTCATTTGCAGCATTTTATTCCCAAAATCATATGAGTATATATTTATATACACACATTATTTCGGGAATAAAATGTTGCAAAGGAGACAAAAAAGGTTTGAAAAAGTGCAAAATGTGCTTGCATTGAAAAAAGGTGCAAAAAAGTGCAACTAAAACACAATTAGGGCATTTATTTAATGTTTTCTTTGCAAGACAAGCTAATTTAATCATTATAGTAACAACAAAAAATTAAGTTGCAGCACCTAAAATTTCTAGCTCTAATAATCACCTATTTTCATTCGAGTGCAAAAAAAAGTTTGACATTTGTTGTCCAGTTTAATTTTTGTGTTGAGTTGTAAAGTTAGGCTGTAAGCCACTTATACATAATAAAGAGGGTGACTATGAATAAACATTGAAATGCACTCCTACCAACCCCACAAACACACATTCTCTCTCTCCAAGTAGGAAACTCCGTCAGCAAAAAATTTACATTTAATTCGAATAATTTTTTTAATGACGTTATTCGCCTAATCTCGTAGTCAGCAATTTTGTAGCACAAAGTAAAAAAGAGAATAGGTTCGATATTGTATTTAACGATCACCACGTTCTACCAACATATGAATAATTGATGCTTCAAAGAGAATTGAAAGGGGAAATAAATTTAAAGGGAAAAACATATGAAGTTATAAACAGAGCTTGTAAGACGCATTCATGATGCAATGCGGGCATTTATCGCATGCCCCGTGCTATTATCTACACCAACAGCTTGTTTCTATGTTATTGCATTTTTGAAAGTAAAACAAGGACTTTTTTTCAATAAGTTTACGTATAAATTCATTAGAACTGGAATCTTTACTTACTCGTATTTCATGAAATTCAACAGAAGTATTTTTAAATAAATTACGCCTAAATAAGTGAAAATTAATGTGTTTTTATGTTTAGTTGAATACATAGATGCAAAAAAATTATAAATTCACATTTTTTAGAAACCACGTGCTGATTACCCGGCATTCCCAGGAATCTACTTATCCCGATCTTCTTGACATAAATTAACTGAAACACGAAAATTAATGTGTTTTATTTTTAGTTAAATAACTAAATGGAAAAATCTATATCCTAATTATTTTTTAGATACCCTGTGCTATTTACCCGGCGATGTCCGGGAATCTACTCATCCCGATCTTCTTGGCATAAATGAGCTGAAAGACAAAAATTAATGTACTTCTTATGATTAGTTGAATAAGTAAAATGAAAAATAAATATAAATGTATATCGTAATTATTTTAAAATTCCCCGTGCTGATTATACGGTGTTGACTGGAAATCTACTCATCCCGATCTTCTTGACATAAATGAGCTAAAATACAAAATTCGTTATTGTGAGTTATCCGTAAAAGAACACCCGCCATCTGCTGCTATCCATGCACAGGAATCTACGTACTTGTCTCGATCTTCTTGGCATCAATAAAAGAAAAAAATGGCCATTGTGAGTTATCCGAGATAAACATATACTGTCGCGGACTTTCTTGTAGAGCTTTTTGAGATATTCAATTCTGTGTACATTAATTTTGTGTATTTGTTATGGTTTATGCAGCGTAAGCCATTTAAGCGTCCAAAGAACTACTTTTCCACTACAAAGGGCGATTTTTAAGGGTGTAGGAGTTGAGTATCACAACTCTGTTATAGCCTATGTTCATCCCGGGAATCTCCTGAACATTTTGAAAAAATCGTCTATCGCAATCGGATTAACGGTATGGCCGCACATAAAGTACGAACAAACAAACAAACATTCACTTTTATGTCAGATTACTTACAGTTGATATGATTGGAACCGGAAAGCAATATTGTTTATTGAATATGCCATTGTTTATTAAATATGTCATTGTTTATTGAATATACCATTGTTTATTAAATATGCCATTGTTTATTGAATATGTCATTGTTTGTTAAATATGCCATTGTTTATTGAATACGCCATTGTTTATTAAATATGCCATTGTTTATTGAATATGCCATTGTTTATTAAATATGCCATTGTTATAAAGAAACATTTATGCCTAAGATTAAATACTTTTTTCGTTCCACGGATTTTCATTCTTTATTCTTTAGGAGAAAGAGTCTGTTAGCGATAAACCTTGACACCAGGGTGCTAAATCGTGGCAAAGTGGACCGCCATCATGTGCACAATAAAGTATGGGAGAGAGTATATTTTTATCTTATCTCTTTCCAAGCAAGTGCTTTGCTGGGGGAGAAAGAAACAATATAAATTCTCCATCTGCAGCAAGTCTTCTTGTCTCCTATCTTTTCTATAAAATCCACGTTTTAAATCCAGGATCCAAATTCTATTTGTATCATCCTAATCTCAGTTATGTTTATAGGAGACCATCTTCTCTCTCCTGAATTGTGGGTATTGCTAAGATAAACAATAGAATGTATGAGATATTTCAACTTACAACATCGACATTTTACTTAATATGATTTGATCCAAATATTAATATTTTAGAAGCCTATATGACGTCCCGAGTTCAAATCCCGGCAACCAACCTGAAGTTTTAAAGTTGTTTTCCTCAGTAAAAATAAAACGTATTATATGCTAAGTTTCCGTCTACACTGATCTTAAAAATATTTAAAAAAATCAGTATCGGTTAACTCAGTAATGTATATAAGTGTTTTTTAAAATCAAATTCAGAAAATTCAATGACAATTGGATGGCGTAATGCATCAACCGGCTATGTGCCATTATGCAAGTTTCGAGAAAAGTACGTTTAAAGTCAATATTTATTGTAGCGCGAAACTTAACAATACTGGATATTGCAAGTTATTTTTCTTGTTTGACAGTTATACATCAACAAATCTAAGGGCCAGAGAGGTACTATATTACGCCAGTTTAATCTATGCATTATACATGGATAAAACTGGCGTAATGCAGTTACCTCTCTTGGTGAAACTGGCCCTAAGAGCGGGAACATTTGGCGTTTAGCTGCATGATGCAAAATTTAGATTAGCGTTGGTCTCATAGCCGTTTGTTGCAAAGCACAGAACCTCTGATAGGACTTTAATAATAAGGTTATATTTAAAGATTTGGTGCTAAAAGTGCGCGTACACTTATTTCATGAGACAGTGCAACAGATAACATCAAAATGTAATTTTTTTAATGTCACTTAACCGGTTGATGCAGAACATCGTTCAATTTAATGTAAAATTAGCTTAAATCTACCGAATTATTGTTGGAACACGTCTGTTACAATTCAAAAACTGAATAACTAATACAGTAGTTGAATGTAGGTTTCCACGGCCGCTAATCATAACATTATGAGGTTCCTGGCTATGTGGCCGTGGTTCATGACTGGTGTTTCTTCCAGACGTTTCTCCCTCAACTGCGGAGGGCATAAAAAAGTTAAATAAAATATTGTGCTCCTTGCTCATAATAATAATAATAATAATAATAATAATAATAATAATAATAATAATAATAATAATAATAATAATAATAATAATAATACTTACTTACTTACTCACTTTTTTGTCTAATAAAGTCCTACTACTACTCACTGGCACTATCGAACCCGTAGGTTCATGGCCGCGCGGACATAAGCTCTTCATACATCCCTATCCTGAGCTAATGCTTTCCATTCATTCCCTGTATAATCTACTTCCCTCAAATCATAGTTAATGTTATTCTCCCACCTCATTCTTAATAATAATAATAATAATAATAATAGCTTTATTTTTCCTCTCAGAGTTAAGGCTTAAGGTCCTGTCTACCACTCAACCAGGTTATAAAAACACAGAAATTATTCTTACTTGTAAATTACAATAAACAAAATTATGGAAACACTTCCCAACATGTGACACCAAATTTTGTTCTAAGTTCCAATCATACACCATGCGCATGAGCCAACAAACGCTATACACTATGGAATCATTGGATGCAGCCAACATATACACGATATTTAACGAACCTAAAAGCTAACTAACAAAATTTAAGCACTCTAAGCTGTGAAATACCAACCTAAAAGCTAACCTAACGCAATTTAAGCACTCTAACCTGTGAAAGACCACCTAAAAGCTAATCTAACGAAATTTAAGCACTCTAACCTGTGAAAGACCACCTAAAAGCTAATCTAACGCAATTTAAGCACTCTAACCTGTGAAAGACCAACCTAAAAGCTAATCTAACGCAATTTAAGTACTCTAACCTGTGAAAGACCAACCTAAAAGCTAATCTAACGCAATTTAAGCACTCTAACCTGTGAAAGATCAACCTAAAAGCTAATCAAACGCAATTTGAGCACTCTAGCCTGTGAAAATATGCAACGCCCAAAAATAAATCCATATTAAGTTCTGAAATTCTAAAGTATATGCGTACAGTTAATTAGTACATACTCTATGTTGGCTGAACTGCAACACGTCTTTATTGTTGCATAGAATATTCGTTAAAATCAATATGGCTGTCACGTTTTCATACTACGTATGTAGTTAAATATCATATAAAATATTGAAATAATCGTTTGAAAAATGTAAAGGTCATTGTAAATGGTGGGAAATTATTTGAAAAATGAAAAACCTAAGAATGAAATTTGACAGGAGTTTATTAAAATAATCGCGTCACAGGTTATAAAGTTTAGCCAAAATTATTACATGGTATATCTACAGTACAATAATATTATCTACAATATATTTTTATTTACTCTAGATTTAACAAATAAAATATAAAATAAAAAAATAGTATTAATGACATACAAATTGCCTTAAAAAACTGAGAAAAACTATCTGAAGATTGAGCGGTCCTCGAATATGAACTCGGGATCTCCTAAAATGATTCTCGAATATCGATGGAATATGTATGACACTTTATCACACGACTGTCTTTTTTTATATTTTCGTTTAGAGTAAAAATGACTTTGATTGTTACAAGAACTCCATCGTTTAAACATGGCGACCATCAATCACCAAGGCTTTCGGATTTGGAAACAATTCAATAACTATCAACTGGCAGAGGGAGAAGAACTCGGATATCGAGATACGTATGGGTCCCCAGGCAGCGCGAGGCTAACAGAAGCCATCATTTTTCAATATCCTCTACGTATCGCGATCTGTCAAGCTTCCTCCAGTTCACTTTCCCCAACTCAGATAAATTTATCATTTTATACAAAACATCAACCCTCTTCTATTGCCAGTATCAAGAAAAAAATACTGTTTTAGAAATATGTAATGTGATATCCAGAAACAGGCGTATATTTAGGGTAATTCAGGGGTACTCCGATACAACTCGTTCAACAAGGAAAATAAATGCAGAACATCAAATTCTCTTCTATTGCCAGTATAAAAAAATTGGTCGCGAAGGAACTGCATAAACTAAGCGAATTTCTCAGGAACTCGAATTTAGGGACCTATTTAGTTGGTTTTCCGAATATATGTTTATTTTGTTAAATTGGTGAAACTCAATTTCTGATTCCAGCTTATTTCAAAGTGTTGTCTCGCTGTCAAGACAAATCATGTGTAATCGTAAGAAATTGCTACAGTTAGGTTTTTATGTACCAAAGTTAAGATTGCAACATAGTATAATGAGAAGTTAGACTTCTGACTGTCTTTTGTTTTGGTTTCACATACAAACAGTTGAATAGTATAATGAGAAGTTAGACTTCTGACTGCCTTTTGTTTTGGTTTCACATACAAACAGTTGAATAGTATAATGAGAAGTTAGACTTCTGACTGTCTTTTGTTTTGGTTTCACATACAAACAGTTGAATAGTATAATGATAAGTTAGACTTCTGATTGTCTTTTGTTTTGGTTTCACATACAAACAGTTGAATAGTATAATGAGAAGTTAGACTTCTGTCTGTCTTTTGTTTTGGTTTCACATACAAACAGTTGAATAGTATAACAAGAAGTTAGACTTCTGACTGTCTTTTGTTTTGGTTTCACATACAAACAGTTGAATAGTATAATGAGAAGTTAGACTTCTGATTGTCTTTTGTTTTGGTTTCACATACAAACAGTTGAATAGTATAATGAGAAGTTAGACTTCTGACTGTCTTTTGTTATGGTTTCACATACAAACTGTTGAATAGTATAACAAGAAGTTAGACTTCTGACTGTCTTTTATCTTGGTTTCACACACAAACAGTTTCCGATGAACTTGGAGAACATATTCACCAGATGATCTCATCATTTGAAAGACGATACCACGGCAAATAGATTACATCTATGCTAGCTGATTATTGTTGGTTAATGTCCTCGAGGTTTATTACTGCAGACAAGCTAAAAGGAAACGCCCTTAACTGAGATAAGCTAGTCTTAATATTACCAGATTTAAGGAGGGATTTTATTTTACACAAAGATATTTGCAGTTTTACTAGGGAATTATAAGTGTGGTAGCTTCCCGTTGTTTTCCACACCGGTGAAGGATGATGATGGTGGCCATATGATTTCGGGGACCGTTTGAGCCTTAAAGTTTCCCTGACATTTGTCTTACAGGTGAGGAAAAACCCGGTAAAAACCTCATCCAGAAAAACTGTCCCGACCGGGGATCGAATCCGGGTCCGCTGCGTGACAAGGCAGCACGCTACCTCGAGACCACAGCGGTGGACAATATATATATATATATATATATATATATATATATATAAGCGATAGATTAATTCATTACAGTTTATTACTTTCTTTGTATTCTTTTTATGTACAGTAGATTCGAGCTGTTATTCCTTTGTGTATACTTTCTTCCATTAGTTTAATTTTAATTATATTTAATTTTATTGTATTATTAGACATTATTTTCATTATTGTTCAGTTTGACAGATAATTAATTGTTTAATATGTAGTATTATTGTATTTTTTTGTATTTAAATGCAACATATGTTTGTCCTGGTGAGTGGAAGAGAAGCCCACAGGTCTTAACTCCATCAGGATAAATAAATATATTCTATTGTAAAGATAAAACATTATTCGACCAATGAAAATGCAGCCTATACTTCTGGTTTCTTTACATTACAACTGGAACCTAGCACGGAAGAGGTATAACCAAAGTGTTTTAATAATTCTAACTGCTTTCGATTGTTGCTGCGCCCGCTGTAAGAAACAAAGAAATTGAAAGTTAGAAAAGCTTGCTCTACTTGCGACATTACATAGAGAACACTTGACGTCTGAAGCGAAGCTGAGATTTAGAAATTGCGAGATGAGACGAGCATTTGACGCTCTCCGTCCTTGTTTATCCAAGACGCTTGACAGCATCTCGGTTAGATGACTGTTACTGGGTTTTGGAAATTAGAATACCCCCCTCATCCCCCACCCCACATGTCGTCCTCCAGTCAGCTTCCAACTTGTATCTCTCTATCCTCCATTTTAATTACATTTTCTTTAATTAATATGCTAATAATAATTTTGCATAGTAATTATTGAGGGCAATCTAGCGAGATTCTCGCTTGTCGCTTTGATGTATTGGATACTGGCTACACAGAGGGAGACACACACACATATATGCTCTGTTGATATCTCATACAAATATTATATATCTTGCCACGTCATACCGCTTTCAAACGAAATTTTCGGTTTCCAAACCAATAATTCTTTATCTTTTGTTTAATTCCTGTGTCTGGGAAACAAAAAACACTTAAAATTATATTATGGATCAACTATTAAAATGGCGAAACAATTTATCATGCTTGTTATATTAATTGGTGCAACCTGTTTATAACAAACGAGGCTCTGGGGACCGAGTTACAGCGGTATAACTGTTGCATCAGGATTAGAGTAAAGGCTAATCCTCCTTCATGCCTGTCCAGAGGCTTTAGGTGGCAGCCCCACCACCGGACTTGCTACTTTTCGGCTAGCAACCGACTGGTAGGAAATCAACTTGCTTTCAAGTCTCCAAAGTATCTGTGGGTCGACCTTTTCGGAGATGGCGGGAGACCGTAACGGGCCACTGGGCCTAATACTTGAAAGGACGATGTTATATTAATTTCACGGACCGCAAAGAAAACCAAATCATGCAAAACTCTAAGATATGACATTGTAGATTATTGGGTAATTTGAAACAAATTTAATAAATTGTATTGGTTTGTTTTTCTATATTTTATAAACTGTATTAAATAAATCAAATTGTATTGGTTTGTTTTTCTATATTTTATAAACTGTATTAAATAAATCAAATTGTATTGGTTTGTTTTTCTATATTTTATAAACTGTATTAAATAAATCAAATTGTATTGGTTTGTTTTTCTATATTTTATAAACTGTATTAAATAAATCAAATTGTATTGGTTTGTTTTTCTATATTTTATAAACTGTATTAAATAAATCAAATTGTATTGGTTTGTTTTTCTATATTTTATAAACTGTATTAAATAAATCAAATTGTATTGGTTTGTTTTTCTATATTTTATAAACTGTATTAAATAAATCAAATTGTATTGGTTTTTTTTTCTATATTTTATAAACTGTATTAAATAAATCAAATTGTATTGGTTTGTTTTTCTATATTTTATAAACTGTATTAAATAAATCAAATTGTATTGGTTTGTTTTTCTATATTTATAAACTGTATTAAATAAATCAAATTGTATTGGTTTGTTTTTCTATATTTTATAAACTGTATTAAATAAATCAAATTGTATTGGTTTGTTTTTCTATATTTTATAAACTGTATTAAATAAATCAAATTGTATTGGTTTGTTTTTCTATATTTTATAAACTGTATTAAATAAATCAAATCAGTGTATCTCCTCTATTTTTAATTTTGTACTAGAGGATGTCATCAAATCTTTAGAGGATGAAGAAGGCCTACAACTCAATGGTATTAATAAGCTGTTAGTTTATGCTGATGATGTAGTACTATTGGGCGATAGTGAGGTGATACTAAAGGACAACACACACACACACTACTGAGTAACACTAAGAAATTAGGACTGGAAGTAAATATCAATAAAACTAAATATATGGTCACACACATAAATACATTATATAATGGAAATGGACAGCTAATGACAAATGAGGGAAATTTTGAGGAAGTGGCTGAATTCAGATACCTAGGAACAATAATCACAAACAGGAATGAGATGCACAAACAAATTAAACATAGGCTCAATTCTGGAAATGCGTGCTATTATGTATTACAGGGACTCTTGACTTCCTAACTCCTTTCAAAAAACGTTAAACTGAAAATATATAAAACTGTTATTCTAGTTATATTATATGGATGTGAAACATGGACTCTTACTTTAAGGGAGGAAAGGAGATTACGAATATTTGAGAATAAAGTTCTAGGAAAATTTTTGGGCCAAAAAAATTATGAACAAACAGGTGAATGGAGAAAACTTCATAATAGTGAGCTACATGATATGTATAGGAAGCCAGATATAATAAGAACAGTTAAGTCTCGTAGACTGCTATGGATAGGACATGTGGCACGTAAGAGGTGCATGGAAGCTTCTGGGAGAAAAACCAGAAGGAAAACGCCCAGTTGGTAGACCAAGAATGAGGTCGGAGAATAACATTATCCATGATTTGAGGGAAGTAGATTATACAGGGGGTGATTGGAAACATTAGCTGTGGATATGGACGTGTGGAGAGTTTGTCCCCGCGGCCATGAACCTAAGGGTTCGATAGAGCCAGTGAGTTAGTGAGTTATTTAACGAAACTGAATTTGAAGATTATAGACTCAGATAGAAGTGAAACTATATTTGTTCTCCCTGTGTGTTGGAAAGTTTGTGGAACACCTTGTATTTGACTCCATGTACCTTAACGACTGAAAATAGACTGACAATAGAAGCCAGCATGAGTTAGAAGACCCCAGAATGTGCTCTACCCATTAGAGCGAATGTCAAACACACACTACTCCTGCTGTATATATTGCCATGCAGTGACCAAGCAACTTTGTATCCCCCCCCTCTTTCATTGAAGTAATTGTTCGTTGAAGCAAATAATAAAATGCATTTTTAAAAAATGGCGAACTCAAAAAAGTAAGAGAAGAAATTGCAGCTGAATGAAAAGTGAAACGTCACCTCGGTAAATGACATATGAGCATCGAGAACATGACCTTCCTTTTAAGACAGATTCAATATATGAAGATCGTTGCGTTGTAATTGAAAGCAAAACAGCAACAAGTCTCGGATCAAAATTGTCTGACTTGACTTCTACTGAAAGTAAGCAGAACATAAAAGGACATAAACTAATTCAATGGCACTATCGAACCCATGGGTTTATGGCCGCGCGGAGCTCTCCAAACACACTTATCGTGAACTATGCTTTCCAATTACACGGGCCAACATGATTTTTGTCTCATGAGTACCAATAGTTGTACTTAATGCAGTTTTTATCGTGTTTTCAAATTCGGAATTTCTCCATCATCCACAGTTTTTTTTATTTCAATTTCAATTAATGGATTTAAATAATTCTCTTTTTAATAAACTTTTTCATCCATTTGTCCATTGTAAAATAAAACCAAATGAGCTAACTCAGGAGATTTCAGCTATGGAAAAGAGATATCAAGGCAAATGGAATCCTAATATGCTGGCCGATTATTGTCGGACCATCAAGAGGGATGCTCCACAGGCGAAATATAGCAGAAAATTGTCATTTCCTACATTCTAGTTGAGTCCGAATGTTCGAATATTGTGTAGTTACGAATGTAGAAAATATTAAAGTGTTTGAAATTATAAATGCGTGTCTCTCGGAAACCTTGCGTGATGGAGAAAAGCCGATATCATATTTGAATTCAGGAGAAAAAACACTATCAGAAACACATATTTTTCTTTCTGAGACAAAAAAAAAAGATTATTTTTTGTTGCTCAGTGTAATTATTAATATATATATTATGATAACAATTGATTATATCACAAAAAAGAAACCATTGTTTGTACTTTGTTAAACGAATATCAGAGTTATTATTAAGCAAATAAACAAAAAAATGCATTTTTCTATCATTTTTTCAACGTTTTCACAACTCGGTGCCCTTAAAGTAAGACCCCATATTTTGTGTTCATATTTTCATTATTTTGAATATTATATAGACGCTACATAATCTAAATTAGTCATGAATTTTGATTACTGTCGCTCGGATACATGTTCCCGGCGCGGCGCCTGATTGCTACAAGCCCCGCATAGTTTTGTAAGACAGTAGAATAACTGCTCCATGTCATAACTATCGTTATTAGTCCAAATAATGGACGAAGACCTGCAGGCGATATTATGTAGATTAAATATAATTCCATACTAGGCATTATAATTTGTTCAGGGTTTACAAGTGTATTTTCAGGGGTATCGCCTTTTCTATTATCTCATTGAACTGATACAATGCATTTGTGAAAACATCTTGAGTCTCTATTGTGCCACGTCTTATTAAAATATACATTTAAATAAAATAATGTATACAAGTTGTTATTGTATGTAATCATCATCATCATCCGGTATCATGACATCTGCCTTTATCTTTCGGAAACCAAACGTAATTCCTCTCTGTCCATCCGTTAATCTTCCTCCAATCCTCTGATAATCATAGCCGCTTGTACCCCTTCTATCCAGGGTTTCTTTGGTCTTCCTTTCTTCATCCTTTCCATTGCGATCCATTCCGTAATAAGTTTAGGCAATCTTTGCTCTGGCATTATTTTGACATGACCATACCACTGTAGTCTTTTCTTTTCTATAATGTCTATGATGTCCGGCTCCTCTTGCTCACCCATAATTCCCTTTATTCCTTTATTTCGTATTCTATTCATTCTAGATTTTCCAGCTGATCTTCTTAAAACATTTATTTCTGTACTTAAAGTTATTTTCATTTCCCTGGTAGGAATTTGCCAGACTTCAGCGCCATATGTTAAAATGCTCTGAATTATGGTTTGATATATTTGTAATTTTCTATGTTTTCTAATACTTTTGGTCCGCCAAACAGAGTTTAAAGCATTTATTGCTTGTTTTGTTTTGCGATTATATTTTTAATTTCCACTGAGTTATCGCCTGAATTGTCTAATTTTATACCTAAATAAGTGAATTCAGTACTAGGTTTTAGTTCTTCTCCATTGCTGAAATTTTACTAAGTTTTAGTTCTTGTGCATTTTTTAAATTTAGGCTATATTTTTCTTTCTTTTCCTATACACAGATATTTTGTTTTATCTATATCTATATGAAGTCCCCATTTTTCATATTGTATACAATATTTATATTTTTCATGTGGGACTTCGGACTTAGACTTTCCTGGATATATATTCCAAGCATTATTTTATAAATGATTGGTCCGTTGTACTCCTCTTCCCTATTAGGTTTTCCCAAACCTGGTTTAACCAACTCATTCGTGTCCTTCCGAATAATGGATTCTTATTTTATTCTCATTTCCAACATTCTTCTTCCTAGCTTCTCTGAGATTTTAGCAAAAATTTGTAACAAAGCTGAAATGTTTTCAAAAAACGATTCCTCCAACTTAATAAATAAAATAACTGTAAGATTTGGATTAAGGTTCACTCACTGGTGCTAATGTACTCGTAGGTCCTTTACCTCGCGGGCATAAGTTATCCATACATCCCTATCCTGAGCTAATATTTTTGAATCGCCCCCTCTAAAAATATTTTATCCCAAATTATGGTTAATGTTATTCTCCCACCTAATTCTTGGGCTACCTACTGGACGCTTTTCCTTTGGTTTTCCTACGAGGAGTTTCCAAGCCTTTCTTTCACTCCCCATTCGTGGAATATGTCCTGCCAATTTCATTTTACGACTTAACTGTTGTTATTACATCTGGCTTCCTATAAAGATCATGTAGCTCACTGTTATGTAGTGTTCTCCATTCGCCTGTGTGTTCATTTCTCTTTGGTCTAAAATATTTCGTAAGATCTTTTTCTCAAATACTCGTAATCTTTTCTCCTCCCTTAAAGTAAGAGTCCATGTTTCGCACCCATATAATATAACTGGTAGAATGAAAGTTTTATATATTTTCAGTTTAACGTTTTTTGACCTCCCTGTGAATTATCATCTTGAGATTCCTCAGACCAATAGCAGGATATCAAAGAACAGACAAAAAAAACATAACACAGAAATAAGACAACTAAAAGTAGAGGAATTAAACACAACAATAGAGAAATACAGAACAAACTGGAAAGAACACTTGGCAAGGATGACTGAGAATAGAATACCAAAAGCAGCATATAGCTAGCTATTCACCACGAGGAAGAAGAAGTTTGGGAAGACCAAAGAAAAGATGGAAAGAGCAGCAATTTGGAGCCGGAACAGGCTAATAAATAAGCGTAAACCGTGAAGAAGAAGAAGAAGAAGAAGAAGAAGAAGAAGAAGAAGAAGAACTTTTTTTTGAGAGAAGTTGGGACACCAAGAGTCTCTGTAATGCATATAGCACACATTTCCAGAATTGAGCCTATGTTTAATTTCTTTGTGCATCTCATTCCTATTTGTGATTATTGTTCCTAGGTATTTGAATTCAGCCACTTGTTCAGAAATTTCCTATTGTTTTCATTAACTGTTCATTTCCATTATATAATGCATTTCTATGTGAAACCATGTATTTCGTTTTACTCATGTCTACTTCCAGTCCCGATTTCTTAGTGTCACTCAATAGAGTGTGCGTGTTGGTTCGTAGTGTCTCCTCGCTATCGCCTAATAATACTTACATCATCAGCATAAACTAACAAGGAAAATTCAGAATATTTGATATTTTGTATAAAATATAAATGGACACCCCTGTGTTAAGCTCACGGGCATATTTTAACATGCAAACCAATCCGCATTAATGGAATGAAACGATTCCAGTCACATCCAATCACGAGATGACAAACTGCATACTGTTGAGCACTCCTAAACCAATCAGAATCTGCAACAAAATCGATGTTGAATCTCACCTGAGGCCATTTCTCACGTCTTGTATCCGCTTCGTTAGATAAACTCAGAAATAACCCTTCTCCCCCCCCCTCATCACACTAAATGAACTGGTTACAGAGTATTCTGTCTGCTATCGTTCTTTATTCAAGACGCAGTTCATTAGGAATCGTTCCTGAAGAGGTCAGTTGCAGATACTAGAAAAATCAATACATCGGCATTCGATTAGATTTAATGTTTTTATAAGGAACTTGCTAATACTCGGGGTGGGCTACTACCCCTAAATAAATTGAAATTATTGTGTTTTTATGTTTACTTGAATAAGTAAAAGGAAAAATAATTATAAATGTATATCGTAATTATTCAATAATAATTATTAATATACAATTGGCTGTTAATAATGGCTACGACCCTGAAATTATAGAATGTTTAATCAAGAAGGTTCATTACAAAAAAGCAATTAACAAAGTTTTTCCTTTACCCAAAGAAAACATAAAGAAATATGTCGTAATGTCATACATAGGCCCACTTTCAAATAAAATATCTAAACACTTTAAAAAGTTGAACATTAATGTGGCATTTAAAACTAATAAAACTCTACAAAATATAATAAAAAAAACAAAACAAAAAAAGAAAAAGTATCAGGTGTATATAAATTGAGTGTGGCACATGTGACAATGTCTATATAGGACAAACTGGTAGATCTTTTATCTCTCGGATAAAGGAACACATGAGAGCATATAACAGAAATTTAGAAAATTCAAAATATGCTAACCACCTATTCCAATTTAATCATTGTTTCGATCCAAATTTTGAAATTTTACATATTTGTGATAAGGGTAAGAAGTTAGATCTTTTGGAGGCTGTAGAAATTAATAAATTTAAAAGTAGTAAAAAACTGTTAAATTCTCAACTTGATTTGAGTGAATCCCCTTTGTTAAATTAAAAAAAAATTAAATAAATATTGTTGTATTGTTGCTTAGATCAGTTGGAACACAATTCATAATTTGTTAACATGTCTGAAGAAGGGACAGTGTACTGAAACAGCTGTCACTGAATTATATAATAATTTTAAAAATCAAATAACTACGTTTATTTTTATTTAATTAATAAATATGGATTTTCATCAAGTAAACACCAACTCAATTGATTATATCGTAATTGTTTTTTATACCCCCCGCTGACTATCCGATGTTGCCCGGGAATCTACTATTCTGATCTGATTTTTATAAATAAGCTGAAAGACGAAAATGAATGTGTTTTTATGTTTAGTTGAATAAGTTGGGAGAAAAATGTATATCGTAATTATCTTTAGATACCCCGTGCTGATTACCCGGCGTTGCCCAGAAATTTACTTATCCTGAACTTCTTGGAATAAATGAGTTGAAAGATGAAAATGAATGTGTTTTATGTTTAGTTGAATAAGTTAAAGGAAAAATAATTGTAAATTTATATCTTAATTATTTTTAGAAACTCCGTGCTGATTACCCGGCATTGTCCGGGAATCTACTTATCCCGATCTTCTTGACATAAATTAGCTGAAATACGAAAATTAATGTGTTTTTATATTTAGTTAAATAAGCAGAAGGAATCATTTATACCGTAATTATTTTTAGATACCCCGTGCTGTTTATCCGGCATTGTCCGGGAATCGAACCATCCCGATCTTCATGGCATAAATGAGTTGAAAGACAAAAATTAATGTACTTACTTGAATAAGTAAAATGAAAAATAATTATAAATGTATATTATAATTATTTTAAGATTCCCCGTGCTGATTACCCGATGTTGCCCGGGAATCTACTTATCTCGATCTTCTTGGTATTAACGAGCTAAAAGACAAATTCGTTATTTTGAGTTATCCGTAAAAGAATACCCGCCATGTGCTGCTATGCTTACACAGGAATCTACGTACTTGTCTCGATCTTCTTGGCAACAATGAAAGACAAAATTGGTTATTGTGAGTTATCCGTAAGAGATAAACATATGCTGTCTCGGAATTTTTGTACAGCTTATTTAAGCGTCCAAAGAGCTATTTTTTCACGTTTTCCACTACAAAGGGCGATTTGTAAGGGTGTAGGATTGAGTATCACAACTCTCTTATAGCCTATGTTCATCCCGGGAATCTCCTGAACGTTTTGCAAAAAGCCCCATCACAATCGGATCAACGGTATTGGCCGCGCATAAAGTAAAACAAACGAATAAACAAACAAACAAACAAACAAACATTTTTATGTATTAGATATTGGTAATGCTCACTTTCGGTGTCTATTAGATAGGATCAGCGAAGTTCTGTAAAATTTTTCGAAAATTATTTTATGAGATCATCCTTAACTTCTTCATTCTTTCTCTAAAAATAAACTGGTTCTGTACTTGCAGTGTGATAAAGTGAAAGTAGAAATAGAATCCCGGTACGTTCCAAAAACCACAGGGCGGATGAAGGCAAGAGTACGAATTGCATTAATTTTTGTAAGGAAGGAAATAAAGATAAATTTGTTGCAATTACTATTTCAGCTAACTTCAGCGAGTTTAAAATTAGGGCCCATTACATAACTAAGAACATAAAAACTGAGGCTCTTTTTCCACTTGATAGAGTTGAATCCAGAAGTCGCTTTGAGCATTTTAATGAGAATTTTTCTCGTCGAAAGAAACTTAATACGGAATCTGGTGTATGGAAATCGTGTCTGTTCATTTCTTTTCCTCAATTTTTTATGAACCATATTGAACGGGATCACGTTTCTAAACCATAAAAGAAAGAATTACATACAGTATGGAGCTCCTTTTTTTATCAGAGTGGGGTCGAAACTTCGTTCCAAGCAGAAAGAAAGAACAGTAGTTATTAGAGAACTGTTATAAAATGAAAGAAAAAAAGAAGGAAAGGGTGTTAAAGTAGATTGGAGACGAAAACTGGAGCACAGTGTGCTATACAGTACAGTAGTTCTTTGTTCCCTCACGTACTTGTATATACTCAATTCAACATTAAATTTCTTCTATTTAATATTATGTTTTGCGCTATAGTGCGTTTTGTCGTACTTACAGCATGGCGATCATGATTGAAAGTTCAACTTCCTACACTTCGGGGATGCCAACCTAAATAACTAATTTTTATTTATACACAGATTTTTAATATTTGCACATATTTTTGTGCCTAAAGTTTTATTTTTCTTCTCCACTCGTCTCTATCCATCCACTCCATGTCCTCCAGTCCTCTTGTTCTCATTCCAGTTCTTATTCCTTGCATGCACGAGTTTCGAGGTCTTCCTTACCTTCTTACCTTCTTACCATTCCAATGCTTTCCTGGGTAACCTTTCTTTTTGCATTTGCCGTACGTGCCCATACCAATTTAATTGCTTATATGTAAATAACTATACTGTAATAAACATAATTATACTGTAATATTACATATTACAAACACGCGTGTGGGAAGTAAAACCACTGCTCTCTATTATATACTACATACAATGTATGTACAAAAAATATTCAAAAGGTAGTGTTAATATACATTATATGAAACGAATCACTGCATTTTAAATGAACTGAACTTTAATTGAAACAATATAAAACAACAAATACATACTTGCCGTCATTTATCAATAAATTGGTCTCACTGCCTCCTATTGTTTCAACTACAGTAATAAACATTGGCCACGCTGTTAACGTTAGTCAATAATCTATAGTGAACGCAAATATTTCCAACAAAGATGTTATTGTTTTACTATCATTTATTGTATTGTATTGTAAGCTTATGTTTTCCCTTTACAGAGATTTAGGCGCTCTCCCTCTACAGGGAAGAATTTGAACCATACTAATTTAGTTACACTTGTTTTCGTATAGATGTCATTTTGAGTGGTCCGTAGTCAGCGTTCCTCCTCATACTGACATCTAGGAAACCAAGGTAGTACTAGGACGGGAAAATTCGGTAAATTTTGCTCAGAGGCCTTTTCATTCAGGCTTAAGGATTTTTTACGAGCCTGAAAATATTCAGACTCGGGACCCACGGCTTAAAGTCCCTCCCGGAGGACTTCCTCCTTGGATTTTTCCGTCCTAAAAAATTCATCGACCCCTGCCGGGTTTGAACCCGCGACCCTCGGGTCCAGAGGCAAGGAGCATAACCACTAGTCCACCGCGGCCGACACTATCATTTATTAGGGCCTATATTGAAAACACCATCGCGCAAAAAATAATGTACAATGCATGTGAAGTGTTTTACAGAATCTCGGAAATTAAAAACCGAGCGACTGAAAACAAAATAAATCTCAATACTTTAAAAATGACCAAAAATACTAGTGCGGTAAGTAAAAACATTTATTTTGAAATATTGTCTTCTTCTTCTACTTCATGAAATTAGGCCTTTTGACCTGTTTTCACATCAAGTGGGATTTAATGAATCTTCCCATCTAGTAAATGGACGTCCAACACTTCTATGTCCTATTGGTTTGTACTCTAATAACAGCTGAGGGATTCTATCTGTAGGCATTCTTTTAACATGTTCATACCAGTTGTTTCTCATGTTGTCAATTCTATTTGTTAAATTAAAAATATTTAAGTATTTTCTAATATCTTCATTTCTTTTTCTGTCCAAAATTGTCACACCTGCTACTGAACGTAACAACTTAATTTCTTCAGTTTCTATTTTTCTTCTGTCTGAACGGTTAAGAGTCCAATTCTCACTTGCATATATTAAGACAGGCACTGCCATAATTTTGTAAAATTTTAATTTTGTTCTCCTCAAAGTTTTATTTTTCGATGTTGATAGTGATACTGCAATTTGTAATAATTCATCACATCCAGCTTCCGCGCCTCTTCTATTTCATCATCACTGCACATATCGTCTATAACTTTCTGTATAATCAGAAATAAATCCCAAATCAAATTGGTTTTACAGTTTTAACAAATATAAGATGGCGACATGACTTATTATTTCTCCATAGCAACACATGTAGCTGATTCACCTTCTGAAATCTAACATTTATCTTCAATTATATTTATTAATATTTTAGCTAATATCATCATCATCATCCACCGTGACGGTTTAGACCATTTCTGATCTGTTCCGGCTCCATATTATAGTTGTTCGCTCCATCTTTTAAATGGTCGTCCGCGACTTCTATGTCATTGTGTATTGTAATTGAACATCCTGTAAGGTATCTTCTCTTCACTGATTCTACTAACTTCTTCAAACCATTTATTTCTACATTCTACTATTTTTGTTACCACACTAGTTATTTGTAATTCCTCATGAATATCTTCACTCCTCCGTTTGTCCAAAAGAGTACATCCTGTCACATATCGTAGGAATTTCATCTCGGCTGCTTCCAGTCTTTTTATTAAACTTTTGGTGAGAGTCCAACATTCCGAGCCATACAACAGAACATGAATAGCTAAAACTTTGTAAAACTTTAGGAGTGTTTCTTTACGAACTTTCATTGCTAATGTTCTTCTAATTGCACCGCAAATACGTTGAAACACATTAAGCTTTCTATTAATATCTCCTGTCCGATCATTGCCCGGGAAAACTCCTAAATAATTAAAATCCATTACTTGTTATATTACAAAATCATTTGCTATTATTGGATTTTTCCCATGAAATGCCATCACTTTAGTTTTACTTGAGGATATTTGTAGGTTATATTCAACAGCAATTTTCGTTAATTGAAAAATTGCTCTTTGTAAGCTGTCCTCATCCGTTGCTATAATTGCCTGATCATTGCAAAAATGAGTCTATATATAATTTATTATTGTCCAAACTGCAATTATTTAAAATACAAATGTCAGGAAGCTTAGGGCTCAACGATCCCCGAAAATCATCCGGCCATCATCATCATCATCATCATCATCATCCATATCATTATCATCATCATCCTTCACTGGTGTGCAAAACAACGGGAAGCTACCACACCTATAATTATCTAGTAAAGTTGCAAAGCATAGCATGAAAATGCTATGACTGCAGTGGAAGACGTGCCCGGGCAGAATTACTATGGATGGATTATTATAACTAACTAACTCACTGGCATATCGAACCCGGAGGTTCATGGCCGCACGGACATTAGCTCTTCATACATCCCTATCCTGAGCTAATGCTTTCCAATTATCCCCTGTATAATCTACTTCCCTCAAATCATAGTTAATGCTGTTCTCCCACCTCATTCTTGGTCTACCAACTGGGCGTTTTCCCTCTGGTTTTCCTACAAGAACCTTCCATGCACCTCTTTTATTCCTCATTCGTGCAACATGTCCTGCTCATCGCAGTCTACGAGAATTAACTGTTCTTATTATATCTGGCTTCCTATAAAGACCATGTAGTTCATTGTTAAGTAGTCTTCTCCATTCACCTGCTCTTTGGTCCAAAAATGTTGCTAAGAACTTTATTCTGAAATACTTGTAATCTCCTTTCCTCCCTTAAAGTAAGAGTCCATGTTTCACATCCATATAATATAACTGGTAGAACAGTTGTTTTATATGTTTTCAGTTTAAAGTTTTTTGAAAGGAGTTGGGACGTCAAGAGTCTCTGCAATGCATAATAGCACGCATTTCCAGAATTGAGCCTATGTAGATGGATTATTATAAAAAACAATAAGTAATTTGAAACTGGTAGAGCGAATGCCTTCTTCAAATGTAGATACAACATATTTACACACAGAACTGATTACCAATAAAGTGATGTGCGCACAACATTAATACTAACTCAATGAGTGCATTGAAAACAAATTAATAAAGTTTTAAAAAATAAATGTAGGGATTTTATGTATGTAATTAATGGTTATGCAATTTTAGTAAAATAACTGCACCAGACTGTACACTGAAATGACATTAAGATCAATTCTTAAAACTTTACACACTTTCCTTCCCCCTCTCCTCTTTCTTCTTCTTTCTTTTCGAAGCCATTATCGAAGTGAGGAGGAACATTTACCCCCACCACAAGTTCTTGTAAATGACCTTCTGCTTCAAATCAAGATAAATGTATCACCCCTCTTTTATTTGTAATGTTCGCACTGACTTCATTGCTTTGCTATAATTGTGATGGACATGTAAACCTGTGTTATTTCTAGTGTTTAACTAGTGGTCCACGGTCTGCAGAAGGCTCAATAGTAAATAATAATAATAATAATATTTACGTACAGATTTTCAATGTTTACACATCTTTCTGTGCCTAAAGTTTTATTTTTCTTCTCCACTCGTCTCTATCCATCCAGTCCATTTCCTCCTGTCCTCTTGTCCTCATTCCAGTTCTTATTTTTTGCATCCACCAGTTTCGAGGTCTTACTTTCTTCTTGCAAGTGGACACCAGTGAAATATTTTTCTGCGTAACATTTCTTCTTGCAATCGTCGTACATACCCACACCAATTTAATGGCTTGTATCTTATATTATGAAAACTGCAAAAATAAGGTTATACGAAACACTCATTAGACCAGTAGTTACATATGCTTCTGAAACTTGGGTCCTAAAAGAAATAATAAAACAGAAATTACTAATTTTTGAAAGAAAAATTTTAAGAAGAATATTTGGACCAAATAGAGAAACTGATAACTGTTGGAGAATCGAAACAAATAACGAACTAAACAAATTAATCAAAAATCAGAATATAAGATCTCTCAGAATTGGTTGGCTTGGACATTTGGTAAGAATGGATGATCAGAGACTGGTCAAAAAACTCTACAAATGGAAACCTATAGGAGACAGAGCTGTAGGAAGACCGAAGATCAGATGGGAGGATGACACAATGAACGATCTAAAGAAAATGAAAGTGACTAACTTGAATATGGCAAGAGACAGATTGGCATGGAGGAGGATTGTTGAGAAGACCAAGACTTTCACTTTTGAAGTTGTCGCGCCTGAAGATGTTGATGATGGTCTTATATTATCATATAATAATAATAATAATAATAATAATAATAATAATAATAATAATAATAATTCTTAATATCCGTGCTTTTATGCATTAAAAGGACTCTTCTCGTCCCATCTTCTTTCAAAAAACATTAAACTGAAAATATATAAAACTGTTATTCTCCCAATTATATTATATGGATGCGAAACATGGACTCTTGCTTTAAGGGGGGAGAAAAGTTCACGTGTATTTAAGAATAAAATTCTGAGGAAACCTTTTGCAGCAAAGAGAGATGAATGGAGAATACTACATAACAGTGAAATACGATGTTTATAGAAAACCAGATATGTAGGCCCCTAATAAGAACAGTTAAGTTTCATAGACTGCGATGGGCAATATATGTGGTACGAATGGGGAAATAAAAGGAACACAGACATTCTTTCAGAATTTAATGTATATATACTTATTGTTCTAGATTTTAATTCCCAAGCTTCTGTCATTGTGCTCCTTATTATTGTATTTAAAATGTTTGTTTTTGTTTTAGAACTTATGTTCTGATCCCATAAAACACCAATTAATTTTGATATTGTAGATTTGCCCTTATTTACCCTCTCATTAATTTCTACATCATCACTTCCATCTGCACTCATTTTTCTGCACTCATTTTTGTCCCCGAATCTAGCCACATATTCGTCAAATGTTTTTATTTTTCCATATATATACAGAGTGTTGCAAAAAACACCAACAACGGAGGTGAGGTGGTATATTAGGATATTTGACCATTTTGTTTTAGTAATAGGACTTTTTTAGACTAAAAAGTAAGATATATACAATAGTTGAATGCAGGCTTTCACGGCCGGTAATCATAATGTTGAGTGATTCCGGGTTCTGTGGCCGTGGTCCATAGTTGGTGTTGATACCAGACGTTTCGCCCTCAACTGCGGAGGGCATCTTCAGTGGCGAGTGCTTCTAGGCGTGTTTCCTGGTCGGAAGCTCTACTTAGAGTAAGTAGAGCTTCCGACCAGGAAACACGCCTAGAAGCACTCGCCACTGAAGATGCCCTCCGCAGTTGAGGGCGAAACGTCTGGTATCAACACCAACTATGGACCACGGCCACAGAACCCGGAATCACTCAACATTATAGATATATACAATATTATTTACAAATATGGGTCGCACGGGCAGTAAGCCGTACGTGCTGTTGACAGTCCGTTACAATAAAGTAATATTTGTTATTAGTCATTCAAAATATATCTGCAGGCGGAAGAATTACGAAGCTCTGTTTGTTGCTACACGTGACGTCATATAAGGCAGTGCACATTGTCAGCGTCCCACGTCCCATTCCCCTCTGCACTCAAAGATAGCAGTGTCACGTGTTCTATTCCTGCATAAACACGACTGCAGCGCCCTCCGTCAACAAACTGCGCTTACTCCTTAAACGGGTAATAATAGTATAAAGAAAAACAAAAAGAAAACACAATAATATTACAGTTACATAATAATACAATAACATTATACATTAATTAAGTTATGTAGAATTATTAAGAATTAATAGTATTGCACTTTAATAACATGTATTTATTCATGAATGAGTGATCATTTTTTAATAAGGTACCGATGTCCGGAAATGATGCGTTTTCACACTATGAGTAGCTAACTTCTCAACAGTTCCGTTAGTTGGATTTCAAAACTCAATACTTGACAGTTCTGTCACAGTCACATCAAGTTTTCAAAATATCCACCTTCTATCTCATTGCAGAGCGTACATCGGCGGTGTAGTGATTGGCGCACACGTTCAAATACGCCTGGTCTCGTTTGAATTATTTCTGCAGCAACGTGGAATCGGGCTGTAAGATCCATACGTGACTCTACTGGAGTCTGATAAACAGACTGTTTCATGTCTCCCAACAGAAATTAGTCGAGAGGGTTAAGATCTGGTGATCTCGGAGGCCATGAGACTGGTCCCCCTCGACCTGGATACGTGGTATCCAAACGTCTCCTCACAGTGGCATGGAAGTGAGCTGGAGCTCCATCATGTTGCAGCCACATTCCGTTGCGAAGCCACGTATCACAGGTTCAGTACCTGTGATGTGTTGTCAATTAATGAGTCTTCAAATCCTTGGAACTAACACTGATCTTGAGATATAATTAACTAGTCATAGAGTGAAAACGCATCATTTTCGGACATGGGTACCTTATTAAAAAATAATTAACATATCTCAGTATATTACCTCACCTCCGTTGTTGATGTTTTTTGCAACACCCTGTATAGATTTATTACTGAAAAATTCCTTATTTTCTAGGTACGTCTTATTCCTTTAAGGAGTTAAAATATAACATACATTAATCTGCTGGGGGAGGAAGGGATGGGGGGGGTGTACCTGCCGTTATAACAGGCTGCTGCAATTGCTACCCCAAACCAACGAAAGCTCTCTTGCAATTAATTAAGGTATAAACCAATTTAATAAAGAATCTAATTCTCTTTGAAGTTGCTTACGTATAAAAAGAATGGGATGATGCAGCAACAAGCACGTAGAGAAGTTTCCCAACCTTTCGACGTCGATGGACCGATATTACAACCCGGAGTCTCTTTCTCAAAGCTTGCAAACCCTTGCACTGTAAAACTACCTTCCACTTAACTCTTATGGGTATAGGCCTCCGTATCAAACTAACTAACTAACTCACTGGCTTTATCGAACCCGTAAGTTCATGACCGCGCGGACATAAGCTATCCATGCATTCCTATCCTGAGCTAATGATTTCCAATCATCCCCTGTATATAATCTTTCCGATTGAGGGTCTTTCCACTTTTCAGCGGTTGCCCTTTTACCAGCCGGCTGCTGGCCCTTCACATCCACATGTGTCAATCACAGAGGTAGATGATCAACAGCCAGTGTAGGGGTGACATGTGGTTAGCATGTCGAGTCCCCCAGCCGTTATAGCTGGTTTCTCAACCTGGAGCCGCTACTTATTGTAGCTACCCAATTGCCTCACGATGCTGGGTGGGCACCGGTCCCATACTGGCCGAAATACCATGAGAAAATTTCTTCCCCCATGGAGACTCGAACCAGCGCAAGTCCCGTAGCTCTGCGCCAAGGCTTCCTACCTTAACCGCTCGGCTACGGCGCGGGACTCCCCTGTATAATCTACTTCTCTAAAATCATAGATAATGTTATTCTCCCACCTCATTCTTGGTCTACCAACGAGGGGTTTCTCTCTGGTTTTCCTACAAGAAGCTTCCTTTCACCTCTTTCATCCCCCATACGTGCCATGTGTCCTGCTCATCGCAGGCTATGAGACTTAACTGTTATTATTATATCTGGCTTCCTATACATAAGCTATCATGTAGCTTACTATTATGTAGTTATCTCCATTCACCTGTCTGTTCATGTCTTTTTGGCACAAAAATGTTCCTAAGAACTTTATTCTCAAGTACTCGCAATCTCCTTTCCTCCCTTAAAGTAAGAGTCCATGTTTCATATCCATATAATGTGACTGGTAGAATGAAATGCTTTACAGTGTATCCGTATGGAAACATTTAGTAATTTACATACAAGCATTTGATGCACGTTAGTAAAGGCCTCAGTTGTGGTTTCGGGGTAGCGTTATTCATGTTAAGCAGGAGGCTCGGGTTCGATCCCCGGTCGAAAAAGTTCCCTGAGCGATGGTTTCTTTTCGAATTTTGATAATAATAATAATAATAATAATAATAATAATAGTAATAATAGTAATAATAATAATAATAATAATAATAATAATAATTGGTATGGGAATTTACGACGGATACAAGAAGAAAGGTTACCCAGAAAAACATTGGACTGGTGCCCACCTGGAAGAAGAAGGAAAGGAAGACCTCGAAACTCGCGGATGCAAGAAATAAGAACTGGAATGAGAACAAGAGGACTGAAGGACATGGAGTGGATGCATAGGGACGAGTGGAGAAAAAAAATAAAACTTTAGGCACAAAAAGATATGTAAACATTGAAAATCTGTTTATAAATAAAATAATAATATTAATTAAATAAAAATAAAACGTAGTTTTATTTGATTTTCATATTTATTATATAGTTTAGTGACAGCTGTTTCGGTACACTGTACCTTCTTCAGACATGTTAACAAATTATGAATTGTGTTCCAACTGATCTAAGCAACTATACAACATTATTTATTTAAATTTTTTAATTTAACAAAGGTGATTCATTCAAATCAAGTTGAGAATTTAACAGTTTGTTACTACTTTTAAATTTATTGGTTTCTACAGCCTCCAAAAGATCTAACTCCTCACTTCGTCAGTCGTGAATTTATCGATAATTTAGAAATCACTTGTGGCATCACTTATGATAAATATCTATTAGATAGTATAACTGTCACAGGATTGATGATCGGGGCAAGATGTTCTATACAGTCCAGTTCTGTTAACTGTAGCAGTCTTGGTGCGTGCCAGGAGGGAATATTGCCGAGTGGGGGAGGGAACTAGTAGCCAAACAAAAAAGATTTTCTTAATAATAATAATAATAATAATAATAATAATAATAATAATAATAATAATAATAATAATCAAATAGTTATGAAAACAGCGCTATCCTAGACAAAAATATCGATAGAACTAGTAAATAAGAAAACTCAACGTGTAGTAACTTATGTTTTCAAAACTGAGTGTAGTTGCTGTCAGTACCTTCAACTCGTCCTCCGCTCGTACCGCAACAAACACCATAGACCCCTCAAAAGCAGCTAAAGAAGCCAAAACTGAACTATATCAGGATTCTTAGCTAAATTTTGGAATTCCTTAGATTTGGACAGAGCGTATATTTCTAAAATTGCCATCGCTGCCATTAGAGGATCAATTTCAATTTTAAGAAACCATCTTTACAAAATTTCTACTTTATAGAATATACTTCAATTATACAATTTTAAATTTTCTTAATGTATTTGCAAAATATATTTCATAAATTTGGAAAATTAATTGTCTGTATCACTTTGTCCTTGTGGCAATCCTCTAATGAGGAAAGTTTTATATAATAAAAATACATTTTGGCTCTATTAAAGTTCCCTCTTCGTGGGAGAATAGCAATAACTATGATTTGAGGGAAGTATATTATACAGGGGATGCTTGGAAAACGTTAGCTGATGATAAGGATGTATGGAGAGCTTATGTTCGCGCGATAGAGCCAGTGAGTGAGTTGGTTAGATATTTGAATACTATCACTTGACACATCACATTAAATGATTGATGGGACGCATTCGGTTTGCGGGCCCCTTGTTGAGTAACACTATGATGTAAAGCTTCACCTATCCATCACATACACATAGCTGTGGCAAGTCGTTTCTTCTCTCTCTGTCTGGAATTTGTTTCTCTGCTACAACTGGAAAGAAGCAGCACACAGGAGGAGCTGGATTATTCGCATAGCTTCAGCATCCTTAAAGAAACACAACCTCTTCGCGATACAGGGCCGCGCAAGCTTTCAAATAACGCCGGTCTTTAGAAACCTCAGCATCGCATTCTACGCGGTCAGTTTGAGCTTGTTTTATGTCCATTCTCTAAAATTACAAATCTTGAATTAAATATATTCTTAATATATCTTTTCCTCATTTTAAACGTATTTCTTATTTATCTTAACCCTTATATTGGCAACGTTTCCTATAAAATATGTTGGATTAATTTATTTAGTACTTGCTGAAGACAACCCATTCCGCAGGATTTATTTTTGGTAGACACAGAGTGGAAATAATAATAATGACAATAATTTTATCTATTTATGTAGAGATTTTTACTGTTTACACATCTTTCTGAGCCTAAAGTTTTATTTTTCTTCTCCATTCGTTTCTATCCATCCACTCCATGTTCTCCAGTCCTCTTGTTCTCATTCCTGTTCTTAATTCTTGCATCCACCAGTTTCGAGGTCTTTCTTTCCTTCTTCTTCCAGGTGGACACCATTCCAATGTTTTTCTGGGTAACCTTTCTTCTTGCATTCGTCGCACGTGTCCATATCAATTTAACTGCTTATATCTTATATAATCTAATATCTAATATTCATTTTTTCTCGTGTCACAGTATTTCTTATTTTTTCTAATTTTGAACATCTTGCTGCTCTCCTCAAGAAATCCATTTCCATCGACATAAGTTTTTGTTGAATTTCCAAACTTCAGCTCCATATGTGACAGTACTTGTCACTATTGAATTATATATTTGTAACTTATTTTTCCTGGTTATATGTCTGTTCCATAAGACTCCATTCATCATTGCTGTTATTGCTCTACCTTTATTTATTCTGTTCTTAATATCACTTTCTTGTTTATCCTCTTTATCTAATTTTACTCCCAGATACTCAAATTCTTCACATCCTCTAATAAACCCCTTTTGATCTTCTAATATTAAATCTTCGGTTTCGGCTCACGTCCCATGTAAAATAATAATAATAATAATAATAATAATAATAATAATAATTATTATTATTATTATTATTATTATTATTATTATTATAAATTCATTTTGAGAATTTTCCTCATCATTGAGGGGTTTCTCCAACCAATCTTAATAATTAACATAAGTTTAAAAAATACAAATAACTACGGACTTACAGACTATCAGTTTGCAACAAACATTCACAAATTTCCCTTAATTAAAGTTCTCCATTGTTCTCTGTCCTCTGTGTCTTCATCCGTTACACCAAATTTCCTCATTGAATTCTGAATGTTATTCTCCCAGTTTGTTCTTGGTCTTCCTTTTCTGCTCCTTCTTTCAATTTTCCCTGCATAGACGGCCTTTGGTAGTCTTCCATCCCGCATTCTTCTTACGTGCCCATACCATTTTAGCCTTCTGTGTTCAATCTCATCCATTATACTTTTTTCTGCATTCATCCATTTTCTAATTTCTGTATTTCTAATTATTTCCAGTCGAGATTTTCTTGCAGTTTTTCTCCAAAAACCCATTTCAACTGCAGTTATTCTGTTTACATGTTGCTGTGTCATATGTGTGATCCATAATAATTTTTTTGTAAGCCTATGTTTTCCCTTTACAGAGATTTAGGCGCTCTCCCCCTACAGGGAAGAATTTGAACCATATTAATTCAGTTACACTTTTTTCCGTATAGATGTCATTTTGAGTGGCCCGTGGTCAGCGTTCCGCCTCATACTGACATCTAGGAAACCAAGGTAGTACTAGGACGGGAAAATTCGGTAAATTTTGCTTAGAGGCCTTTTCACTCAGGCTAAAGGATTTTTTACGAGCCTGAAAATCTTCAGACTCGGGACCCACGGCTTAAAGTCCCTCCCGGAGGACTTGCTCCTTGGATTTTTCCGTCCTAAAAAATCCATCGACCCCGGCCGGGTTTAATAATAATAATAATAATAATAATAATAATAATAATAATAATAATAATAATAATAATAATGTTTTATTTTAGCTGGCAGAGTTAAGACCATAAGGCCTTCTCTTCCATTCAACCAGCTAATTGTAAATTTATACAAAAACTGCATACTTATTACAATTTTAAAATACAGAAAAATACAGACTAAACAGAAGACAATGAGGATGTGATCTAATATTAGCTAATACTAATAAAACATTGAATAGAATAAAATTAAAAATCATCATCATTATCGGTCACAAATTAGGCCTTTGTAGACCTGTTTCGGCCCCATCTAGCAGTCTTTTAAGAGGTCTTCCTGGTCGATGATGTCCTTTTTGTTTATATTGCATCATTATTTTTTTTGGATTCTTGAATTATCCATTCTTTTTACGTGGTGTGTAGCGAGTTTAATTTATATCTGTTGAGTTTTTCTTCTACTGATTCTACTTCTAATTGTTCTAAAATAAAATTAAAATAATATAAAATATAGTAAGTAAAGCTTCCTAGATGTTTATATACAGAATACTGAATATAGTTGTTATGCAGTTAATGTCTTCACTGTGTGGAACTTAAGATATCAGTTAACTTGTATTTAAATAATGATAGTGACTGGGAAGTGAGTTCCAAGCTCTAATCATAGATTCAGAGTATAGACATGTCCTGTGCTGTGGTATCAAAAGTAAAGAAGAGTCTTGTGATCTTGTCCCTAAATTGTGATGACCCGATACATTTAGTAATAATAGTGCGCAGATTTTAAGCATGAAACGCTTGTTGTGAATATAAAAATATCTCGTCAATTGGCTGCAAATGTTCCTTCAGCAGAAAAGAATTGAACACAAATGTAATGTAATATTTTCTAACGACGGTGAGAATTATCGTGTTTCACACAGCACGTGGGAGTCGTGAAATGAAACAAATTTGTCCTTTGGTATTTTTTCATTCCATGGCCTGTTTTAGCACGAATTAAATTAATAGGAAATAAATTGAAATAAAAATTTTATTGACATTATAGAAGGGAAAATTGGCAACATTGCAGAGATGTGTTTTGTATTTTAGTGTAAAATATTATAGGAAAAAATTGGCCATTTCACGTCTTCTATGTACTGTCTGAAATTTACACCAATACACGCCACCATTATAAAGTAATAGGCCTACAACAATAATTTTCTGTATAAAAATATTTTTTCTTAGAAAACTGTACATTTGCTGCCCAGAATGTACGACTTTTGTTTATATTTACCACAAGAAATCAATACTTAAAATCTGCACATTTATATTACTTCCATTCTGTATATAAAGTTTTTTTCTATATCTGGTGCAGAAAGCGGGCATTAAAACTTCACAATTATTGATAATTGCAAATTAATAATATTACAACTTAAATTCTACCCCCCTTAAAAATAAAACTGTACAAGGACTATTTAACTAATGTCGCAAATGGTAGTCAATGACCTATCACGTTTCTGTGAATTCTGTTTTACACCAATCACAGTCGTGTTTCACCTCGCTCTTTATCGATTTCTCTTTATCAGCTCCTGCTTTTATGATAAAGAAAGCTCCTCCTTTTTTAATATTCTGAACAGGTTAGACAATTATTTTTCTCCAACAAATACATTGAATATAGCAAATAATGAATAGATTCAGTGATTTTACTGAGTTGTTTATTCAAAATATAAATGATTAACCTGTAATGTTGATTATAACAGTTTGTTATGTTTCATTATTTCTCCACTAGAGTGCATTCTTACTATATAGCGATCCTATTTGGCAATAAATAATATGATCGAGTTGCAGTGAATATACATAACCTCACATTTCTGATTTGCTTTCAAACATCGCCGTTTACATTAACTATATAAATATTTTAAAACACCGGTAACTATATTCAAATAATTATTTTTTAGTAAACAGCTTAATTTTATTCGTTAAATAGTCCTAACAAATGCCAGTCTTGATTTCCAAATTATCTACATAAATCTCTTTATCGATAATTTGGAAATATCTTGTGGCATTACTTACGATAATGAAAATATCTGCAACTACAAAAAACTATATCATCTACTCTACATTTTAGCGTTCTCTCCCTATCTTTCTTCTTTTAATTTCAATATTTGTTTCGCTGTACACAAATATCTTGCATACTAAATAATGTCACGAAGATACATTCCTATACACTACATTTAGTGTTGTGTTGTGTTGTGTGACTTTGATATTGCTCTTCTGTGTGATTACCTAGGCTACGCCGTGACTTTTCTCGTAACAATAGTAGATATATGCTTCTCCTTGTTCTTGTTTCATTTCTCAGCGCCATCTTTCGTCTTTGGGATACGATTCGGGACCGTGAAAATTCTCTCTTATCATTTTTTCTAGTCTTTTTAGGATATCTTCAGATCTTTTTAAAGTTTTTATAGGCATTTTAGAGGTTCTCAACTTCCGAGCCCTAATAATATCTATGTATGTGGAGTACTTGCTCGAAATTCCGGTCTCGCCGTAAAGTGTCACTCGACCGTAAAAACGACATTTTCTTGACTAGTCGGTTTTCCTCTGAACAAAGACTATCAACTATTTGCATTGAAGGAGGTTTGGATGTGAAAGGTGCTCTGTGTATGGCACAAAGGGAGACGAAACCACAAGATGGGCCCAGCATCCAACACCAAGGTGATGAGATGAACCTAGATTAACGTCACCTCTCTCATCATCTTAACAAAGCGTGGCTTAATTTCTCTCCCGGTATCTTACAACAAAGCTACATAGCTTGTGGTCTTTTATTAATTTAAACATCATTTTTGGTCCTTCGTAAGCATACAACATGCAACATAGTTCGCTTCTTATAAAATTATTTTCTTCCTTTCTTCCCCCCCCTCTCTCTCTCTCTTTATTTCCTTAATTCAAGTATTCGTTCAATCATCCCTTGATTCCTTCGTTCATTCTTTCATTTGTTCTTTCATTCACTTATTCGTTCATTCGATCCTTTGTTTCTTTGTTCATACATTGATTCGTTCATTTAGTCCTCCACTCCTTCGCTCCTCCGTTATTTGTTCATTCATTCACTTATTCGTTCATTCATTCCTTCGATTCTTCGTTCAAAAATTCATTCGTTCATTAATTCTTCCGCTCCTTCGTTGATTTGTTAATTCATTAACTCCTTCGGTCCTTTGTCATTCATCATTTGTTCGTTCATTCACTTCGTTTCTTCGTTCATAAATTCATTCACTCTTCTGCTCCTTCGTCGATTTGTTAATTCATTCATTCCTTCGCTCCTTCGTTCATTTGTCATTTGTTCATTCGTTCACTTATTCGTTCATTCACTCATTTGTTTGTTCGTTCATACATTAAATCGTTCATTCACTCTTTTGCTCCTTCGTTCGTTTAATTCATTCACTCCTTCGCTCCTTCGTTCATTCGTCATTTGTTAATTCATTTACTCATTCGCTTATGCACTTTTCCTTCATCGTTCAATTGTAAATTCATTTACTCCTTAGTTGACTTGTTTCATTCATTCACTCCTTCGCTCCTTCGTTAATTCGTTCATTGATCAACAGAATGTTGTTGACCTGTTGGCTTCTTCTGACCTCAAAATACATGGAATTGAGTTTAGTTCTCTCCTCCGCTACAAAAGGAAAAACAAATGTAGGTCGATCATTGAAGAGATGAAGTGAACAAATAGTTTGAGACGGAATGGAGCAGAAGAACTAATCCTTGAGACCGATGATGATGATTTCACATCATTGGACAAAAGATTAATGAAAACTTGATGAATTGTGGGTCACAGCTGATGAAAATATATAGGCTAGGTGGTGAAGAGACATTTGAATAATATCGCCCCATGTATTCTAATAACACAAGCTTCGAGTCTAGAACTTTCTTGAAAAATGAAGAAATCGTGCATAGACAAGCAATTGTTCTTGCGAGACGTTGTAATGAGGAAAAATTAAACTACCTTCATACGTCATCATGTTCTACTGCTGCAACCCTCTGTTCATCCCTCGAGGGAGGGTTGCAGATTCTAACTAATAACAAGGAAATGTTACGGTGGATTTGCTACAACACATCGGTACATCGTGTGGAAACAGGAGAAGATAAACTGTTCCTTATCAATGTAAATCTGTGTTTCATCTCCTCTCATTGTTGTTGTTATTATTGTTGTTATTATTATTATTATTATTATTATTATTATTATTATTATTATTAATCATATAAACTCTAACTCACTGGCACTACCGAACCCGTAGGTTCATGGCCGAGCGGACATAAGCTCTCCATACATCCCTATCCTGAGTCAAATGTTTTCCAATCATTCCCTGTATAATCTACTTCCCTGAAATCATAGTTAATGTTATTCTCCCACCTCATTGTTGGTCTACCAACTGAGCGTTTTCATTCTGGTTTTCCTACAAGAAGCTTCCATGCACGTCTTTCATTCCCCATTCGTACCACATGTCCTGCCCATCGCAGTCTACGAGACTTAACTCATTATATCTGGCTTCCTATAAAGACGATGTAATTAATTGTTATGTAGTCTTCTCCATTCCCTGTCTATTCATCTCTCTTTGGTCCAAAAATGTTCCTAATAACTTTATTCCCAAATACTCGTAATCTCCTTTCCTCCCTTAAAGTAAGAGTCCATGTTTCACATCCATATAATATAACTGGTAGGATAATAGTTTTATATATTTTCAGTTTAACGTTTTTTGAAAGGAGTTGGGAAGATTAATATATGTTTATTATTTGGTTATCACTTATTATTGTTATGATTATTAATTTTTGGTTTATTATATTATTCCTATGATCATTGTTCGATTATTATTATTAACTTTGGTTGTTATTGTTATTATTATTATTATTATTATTGTTTGTATATTATTATTATTATTATTATTATATATTATTAATTGTTTGTATTATTATTATTATTATTATTATTATTATTATTATATTATTATTATTATTATTATTATTATTATTATTATTATTATTATTACTACTACTAACATTGTTATTGATAGTATTATTGATATAATTATTTTAGAGGTGAATCACGATTATTGTGACTGTCTTTTTGTGGAACTGTTGAAGTTAGTAGCAGTATTGAGCGAGTAGCCACCAGCAAAATATCTTATGTCGTAACCGAACTGATGTTTGTAACTTTTATCGTCTTAATTTACGTTATCATTTTTACGTCATGTGGCCTAACAGCTACCATTTCTAAGTTTCAAAAGTTAAGATTGTAACTTAGTAAAAAGTGAAGTTAACATTCTGACTCACTGATCTCACTGTGTTTGGTTTCACTCACAAACAACACAACAACACCACACACTGTCTGTATTGGAAAAGTTTAAACTTTTTCCTACGTAAAAACCCCAGCCCTCTCATCAGTTTACAACATAATTCACAAGATACAAACATGAACATTTGAGTTGATGTAAAACATAGGCTTACGTAATAGTCGTTAAAGAAAACAAATATAGAAATTATTTTTTTTATTGTTAAATAAATGTTTCATTAATTATAAATAAAAAAGATAATCACATATTAGGAATGATACAGGATTTGCCAAAATTGTCATGATTATACAGTATAGGTCTACAGGCATATGTGTGGATATATATATGACATGATAAGAAAAATAAATGCCTGGACGGGATTCGAACCCGAAACTCTGGGTACGTACCCCAGCGTGTTATCCATTACACCATCAGGCGAATCCAATATATGTATATATATATTATATATATGTATATATATTATATTCTCCATTATTGGGGGCACGCCGTAGCGTAGTGGTTAAGGCACTGAGCTACAAGCCGGAGGGTCGAGGGTTCAAGTCCCGTTGGGGTCAGGATTTTTAAACTGACCCAAACCCTCTGGCGGCACTATGGCCCTGGGGTCGACTCAGCCTCTAACGGAAATGAGTACCAGACGCTTGTTCTGGGGTAAAGGCGGCCGTCACGCAGGGCTGACAACCCGGCTGACATAAAAAGTGCCGATTGTCTAAAAAAAGTGGGAGCCTTAACCTCCTACTACCCCAAGGGCCTCCGGGTCTGTTGTGGGATCACTTTACTTTACTTTACTTATTCTCCATTATTACTAGATGTCGCGAGAACTCGGTCTTCACTGCCACCTAGTAGCTGACTATAACAAGTAACCAATATATATATATATATATATATTTACTGTAAGTTATATGTTTTGCGCCATTGCCTATCGGTCTAAGGCTTCATTGCGTTGGCGCAGGGCCTCGAGTTATGTTCTGGATCGTATCATTTAAGGTGAATACATTTGATCTTTGAAATAAAGACCATCTGATAGGTCTGTCGCGCCATGGGGTTTATATTGAAGTATCAACATATATGCCTATATGTATATGAGTACTCGAACCCGCGATCTTCCGGCTTGTAGAGTACTACCTTAACCACTGTTTTCCTGGTGTATATATATATATATATATATATATATATATATATAATGTTGCTATTGATTTTGGTACAGCCTTGAGAAGATAACTCGAAAATTGAAAGAACCTTGGCAATAGAATTAAAAATGAACACCAAACTTGTGCATCCCAGCAAGTAAAGAAAGTGTTAAAAAAGTTAATATTTTTCAGAGAATGGAAAAATGGAATTATTTATCCGTTTTTTTTAGGATGGAAAAATCGAAGGAGCAAGTCCTCTGGGAGGGACTTTAAGCCGTGGGTCCCGAGTATCAAGATTTTCAGGCTCGTAAAAGATCCTTAAGCCTGAATGAAAAGGCCTCTAAGCAAAATTTACCGAATTTCCCGTCCTAGTACTACCTTGGTTTCGTAGATGTCAGTATGAGGCGGAACGCTGACCACGAACCACTCAAAATGACATCTATACGAAAACAAGTGTAACTAAATTAGTATGGTTCAAATTCTTCCCTGTAGGGGCAGAGCGCCTAAATCTCTGCAAAGGGAAGACATAGGCTTACAATGCAATAGAAATAAAAAATTCGAAGTAAAAAAGTATTGTGTTTTTTTTTATATATTTCTTCTTTTTTTCTTCTTTTTTTATTGTACAAAATATATCCCAGCAAGTAAAGAAAATATTAAAATGAAGTAATAATTTTCAGAGATAGGAAAAATAAAATTACTTATCGTAAAAAATTCAAAGTATAAATAAATCGAATTTTTTTAAAGAATTGTATTGAATTTTACAGTATTTATATTTCGATAAAGGATCCATAACATATTTCGTTGAAAGCCATCAATTGGAGGATCTGCGAAAAATTGGATTCAATTTGTATAACACAAGATGACGACCGTTGGCAGTTAATAAATATTTTGTAAAGTTTTTGAAACGTGCAAAAATGATATTTAGATGAGGTATATTTCATTTCGATGTTTTTTGTTATGAAATGGTCAACTTTAAAAAAATGTGAGTGGAGGGTGGGGTGGGGGTGGTGTCAAGTTGTGATGGTAACTGTGTGTACGAGAACTATATTGCTAACAGCCGCAGTTTCCTTTAACCTGGTGGATCAATATGCTAGGAGCCCCCAGACCTTCTTGCAGCCACCCAACCCTTTCGCATCTCGCATACATTCTTTCATTCATCTTCAATCAAACTAACAAACATAGCACTCAAGACATGTTACCAAACATTGTGCAACAATTATTTTATGCGAGCTTATACAGTAAGAACCAAACCATATTTTTTAATTGTTTTATTTGCTCAAACCACAAAGTATACATTTCTGCACCCTACTCCAAATTTTCACTTAAAATTTCCAATTATATTAGTGAATTTTCTTTTATTATATACAACTTTCCGCATTACAGGATTGCATCAAGGACAAAGTGATACAGACAATTAATGTTTTGTAATTGATGAAATACATTTTGTAAATACATTTAAAAAATTCAAATTGCAATTGAAGTATACATACTATAAAGTAGAAATTTTGTAAATACGGTTTCTTAAATTGAAATTGATCCTCTAATGGCAGCGATGGCAATCTTAGAAAGATAACCCTGTCCAAATCTAAGGAAATCCAAAATTTGGCTAAGAATCCTGGTATAGTACCTCTTGCCCCGATCATCAATCCTGTGACAGTTATACAATCTAGTTGGTATTTATCTTTGTAATAGTCAATTGTTGGCTCATATATGGCTTTCTTTTCACAGTCAACTTCCTCAGGTTGGCCACTATGAGTCTCAAAACGGATTGTGGGATCTAATATCAAACCAATTTTAGAAGATGGTCTAAATGCAATAATATCTATTTGTCTGTTACTTTTGTGGACAATCAGTAACTACTACAAGAATAGACTAATAGCTCTAGAAATTGATTATTTAAGCAGAAGTGGCAGATATTAAAAAATATAACATGTCACAAATAAGGAAATTAGTATTTTTTATTTTTAAATATTTTGTTTATATAATATTATAAACAATAATTAAACAAATATAAAACATTATTGTTGCATAGTTACAGTTGATATGTACTATAATAACAAAATTCATTAATTTATCATGTCTGAAGAAGGTACAGTGTACCGAAACGGCAGTAACTAAATCATATCTTAATAAATATGAAAATCACATAAAACTGTATGTTTTATTTTTATTTAATTAAATGAATATGGATTTCATCGAGTAAATACCAATTCAATTTATTAAATATTTTATAGATCTTTGTACGTCTTACTGCAAACTTCTAAAAATATATAATTGTTAACAATAATAATTGTACCTTTGCAAGTAGTTTTGATTGAATTCGCTCAGAAGTGATATCCAAATGAAAGTTAGTAAAGGAGTACATATTTTAGAATTGAATAAGATATTTTGTAGATACGAACCTATGTTAAATTTCTTTATAATAATAAGTTGGTAAGAGGCACTCGAAAGAGCATTAAGTTATAAGTTTATGATTTGTCTTTTATGAGTTGGTTCAGTGATCCTGTCCATATTCTGCATTGTTTGTAATGGTATCGCTCACACTTTTGGTCGCATATCTTGCATTCACACGAATCACTCGGTTGGTGGAATTTTGTATTTTTGCACATTTTGTGATGATATCCGTGTGTTGCTAAACCTATGATTCTGTGCCTTTGTGGTTGGTTACTTCCAGTCCACTCTCTGTTTACCATGGCATCTGAGGCGTAGAAATCTTCGTCGATCTCTTTTTCTCTCTGTTTCTTTTTTTCGATGACTTTCTTATATGGCTCCGTTGCTGGCAGTAGTATCCTTTGCCTCAGGTCCTCTAGGAAGAAGGTTCCTCTCTGGCTAGCATATAGGCCATTCTATTTGGTGTGTATTTGCTTGCACCTAATGCCTTTTTGTTGAATCTTGGTTTTACTTTTTCTAACTCTCCATATCGCTGGCCGATAGTTTCTCCCATATCAGTTCTATCCCGTAGGTGGACGATCGGGGTGATCACTGATGCGAATAATTTCATGGCTGTGACTAATTTAAACTATGTGCTGTCTTTGATACTGCACATAGCTCTTATAGCTAAATTTCTTTATGCATCTCATTGCTATTTGTAATTATTGTTCCTAGGTATTTGAATTCAGCCACTTCTTCATATTTCCCTGATTTGTCATAGCTGTCCATTTGCATTATATAATGTATTTCTATGTGTGAACATATATTTATTTTTATTGATATTTACTTCGAATCCCATTATCGTACAACTTCTTTCTCCGTCTTTATGTGAGCTGTTAAATTTCTCAGAATATTGTTTCTTTTAAAATCTTTTCCCTTACGTATGTACCTCAGTAAATATTTATGTATTGTCTCGCGACAAGCAGGTAGCTACTGATAACACTCAGCAACAAAAAATAAACTTGTTTTTGTCTCAGAAAGAAAATATGTGTTTCTGATAGTATTTTTTCCCCTGAATTCAAATAAGATGTCGGTTTTTCTCCATCACGCAAGGTTTCCGAGAGACAGACATTTATAATTTCGAACGCATTAATATTTTCTACATTCGTAACTACAATATTCGAACATTCGGACTCGCCTAGAAAATAAGAAATGACGATTTTCTGCTATATTTCGCCTGTGGAACATCCCTCTTGATGGTCCAACAATAATCGGCCAGCATATTAGGATTCCATTTGCCTTGATTTCACTTTTCCATAGCTGAAATCTCCTGAGTTAGCTCATTTGGTTTTATTTTACAATGGACAAATGGACGAAAAAACGTTTATTTAAAAAAAGTATTATTTAAATCCATTAATTGAAATTGAGAAATAAAGACTGTTGGGTGGGAGTGGAGAAATTCCGAAAACATATTTCAAACAAAAACACGATAAAAACTGCATTAAGTACAACTATTGGTACTCATGAGGACAACAAAAATCCTGTTGACCATTGTTATTATAAACCATTATAACAAATCCGCTAATATCAAATTTCATAATCAATTGAGTTGGTGTGTCCTTGCTTAAAATCCGTAGTTATTAATAACATATAAATAAAACGTATTTTTATTTTGATTTTTCATATTTATTATTTTTATATATTCAGTGACAAAGCTTGTTTCGGTTCACTGTACCTTCTTCAGACATGTTTACAAATTATGAATTGTGTTCCAACTGATCTAATCAAAACAAGACAACAATAGTTTTTTAAATTTTTTAATTTAACAAAGGGGATTCCATTGCAAATCAAGTTGAGAATGTTAACCGTTTTTTACTACTTTTCAATTTATTAATTTCTTCTACAACAGCCTCCAAAAGATCTAACTTCATACCCTTATCGCCACTATGTAAAATTTCCAAAATTTGGATGCGAAACAATGATTAAATTAATTTTAACATGTTTGTGATAATGTTAAGAAGTTAGATCTTTTGGAGGCTGTAGAAATTAATAAATTTAAAAGTCGTAACAAACTGTTAAATTCTCAACTTGATTTGAATGAATCCGCTTTGTTAAATTTAGAAATTTAAATCAATATAATATATATTATTATTATTATTATTATTGCTTAGATCATTTTGAACACAATTCATAACTGGGTTTAACATGTCTGAAGAAGGTACAGTGGTACCGAAACAGCTGTCACTTACTTATATAATAAACCTTAAAATCAAATAAAACTACGTTTTATTTTTATTTAATTAATGAAATGTCATAACGAAATGGTTTTTCTTCTTGGTCCTTTGCATTTTATTCTTAAATAAATAATTGTCATAACACTGTGCTTACTAATTGATTTGTACAACTGAAATTGTTACGTAATTATAATATTATTAGGTCCCTTTTTGTATGTTACATTGCATATTTTTTTTGTAAATTTTATATGCATCACTTGCAGTACATTTTTTCTCCTACTTTTCGATCTGTTTAGGTCATAAAAACCCCAGCCCTACTTATTAATCGGGATGGATGAAATATTATTCTTAGTATTATTATTATTAGGCCTATTCTTCTTATTATTATTATTAGTATTATTCTTATTATTATTATTATTATTACTTTCCAAACCAAAATGTTGAGTTTAACACACAGACGAAGAGTTGTATATTACAACATCATAGAGGTGGAACCTACGTGTGTTTTTTTTTAAGTTACAACTGACCGACTATAACTCATCCTGTCCTATAATAAGGTTGCTGGAGGTCAGAAAAGGATTTGCTATAGAAATATAGAATATAAGGCAGAGCACTGCTGGCAGTGAGAAAGTGTCTGGAACAATAAGGCGAAGTCTAAAGACATAAACATAGAAAATAAGAGGAAGGAAAGTAAGGGAATAAAAAATAGAGTAAAAAGAAAAGAATAAAATAAAAGTTTTTTTTAAAAAAAAGTTTTAGAAGCAACCAGCAGCAAGCCAATACAAGCTAGAGTCGGCGCACCACCTTAACACCTTAAGCTTTATTCGGATTTGGATGAAGCTTACCTTTGCGTGTTTTTTAACCGCGTATTGCGATGGCCCTCATTCCAAGGTTTTAGTTGGTATTTAACAAAGCAAGATCTCACGTTGAATACTGAAATGGATCGGAGCAAAAGGTCTGCTGGATGGATTGTTAGGTGCTATGTGTACTCTAGCGCCATCTGTCTTTTATTACCCCCACAATCACTCCCACAATACCGGGGTTACACAAGGAAGCTTGAATCTCACCAACTTTTCATTGCTCCCTTTTACAAAACGTATTTACTTTTTTCTTTCAATTTTTTTTCTGGAATTTTTAAGGAAAATATCTGCTGTTATATCAAGAAACTAACTCATTGCCACTATTGAACCCGTAGGTTTCATGGTCACGCGGGCATAAGCTCTCCACTTATCCCTATCCTGCGCTAATGTTTTCCAATCATCCCCTGTATAATCTACTTCCCTCAAATCATGGTTAATGTTATTCTCCCACCACATTCTTGGTCTATCAACTGGGCGTTTTCCCTCTGGTTTTCCTACAAGAAGCTTCCATGCACGACTTTCATTCCCAATTCGTGCCACATGTCCTACCAGTCTACGAGACTTGACAGTTCTTATCATATCTGGCTTCCTATAAAGACCATGTAGTTCACTGTTATCAACTTCCCTCAAATTATGTTTATTATTCTCCCACCTCATTCTTGGTTTATCAACTGGACTTTTTCCCTCCGGTTTTCTTACAAGAAGCTTCCATGCCCGTTTTTCATTCTCAATTCGTTCTACATGTCTGTCCATCCCAGTCTATGAGACTTAACTATTTTCTTATTATATCTGACTTCCCATAAATTCCATGTAGCTCACTGTTATGTAGTCTTCTCCATTCGCCTGTTTGTTCAATTCTCTTTGGTCCAAAAAAATCCTAATAACTTTATTCTCAAATACTTGTAATCTACTTTTTTTTATTATATACAACTTTCCTCATTAGAGGATTGCCTCAAGGACAAAGTGATACAGACAATTAATTTTTTGAATTGATGAAATACATTTTGTAAATTCATTAAAAAAATTCAAGTTGTAGGCCTAATGGAAGTATCACATACTATAAAGTAGAAATTTTGTAAATATGGTTTCTTAAAATTGAAATTGATCCTCTAATGGCAGCGATGGCAATTTTAGAAAGATACACCCTGTCCAAATCTAAGGAATTCCAAAATTTAGCTAAGAATCCTGATATAGTACCTCTTGCCCCGATCATCAATCCTGTGACAGTTATACTATCTAATTGGTATTTATCTTTGTAATAGTCAATTGTAAGCTCATATATGGCTTTCTTTTCACAGTCATTTTCTTAAAGTAAGAGTCCATGTTTCGCTTCCACGTAGTATAACTGCAGGTACATCAAAATAATAAGTAATCGAAACGTTGATTGGATTTAATTTTACGACGCTTTTAAATGTAGGACCCTAGTCGTGAGCGTCACAATTCAAATCTGGATATAAAATGACTGGTATATTTCAGGAGTGGACCTAGTCCAAAAATTGAAAATCCTATTTTTATGTGAAATTGTGTTCAAAGTATTAATAATTCTTCAGAACAATGTTGTATTTGTTCTTTTTCACTGTAAAAAAATTTGTTAAATTTTCATCTGCAATTGGGGACCTGAATTCCAAAACATGCTATGTCCATTTTTTTCTTATTTTCAGGAGAAGGATAAAATTGTTTAATCCAGTTGTTATTAGAGTTTTTGATTCTGAATTGTTTTGTTATGAAAGACATACTAAATGTATATTATAAGATAAAAAGGAACAATGAGGTCGTTGTTTGTTCTTCAAAATCAAATTTTAGAGATGGACTCAGCATAATTTAGCAGCAGAATTATGGAAAAAGTGCAAAATGTAATAAATAATTACGTATAAATTAGGTAAGGGACATTGGAAAGGGAACTCAATTATAAATGTACACATTTTTAGGAAATCTTTAACAAGAAGTTGCTTTTAATTATTTTTAATAAAAATTTGAATAAATACTAAAAGGTTTTCCAACTCCATGGACATAGCACGGTTTAGAATTGAAGTATTTTTATTATATCGATGAATATGAAAAAAAAAAAAAAAAAAAAAAAAAAGGTGTGATCTAGAGAGTTTTTGTCATTCAGGACCATAGCCTGTGTGTGTGTTTAACTCAATTTGTCATATTTTGGAGTTAGCATGTTTTTCGAATTCAGGTCCCCAATTAAACGTATTACATGTGAAAGTGATGTATAAACTAAAATTGCAATGGCAAAAAAATGCAACTAAGACATTACATGGAATAATTTGGAACAAAAATATTACAAAGGAAACAAAATATTTTTTTTTTGTAATTGTACTGGCTGAGTGGAAGAGAAGGCCTTATGGCCTTAACTCTGCCAGAATAAATAAAACATTATTATTATTTTTATTATTATTTTTATTATTATTTTATTATTATTATTATTATTATATTATTATTATTATTATTATTATTATTATTATTATTATTATTATTATATTATTATTATTATTATCTTTGACGGAATTACAAAAGAATAAAATATACTTACTTACCTCACTGGCACTATCGAACCTGTAGGTTCGTGGCCGCGCGGGCATAAGCTCTCCATACATCCCTATCCAGAGCTAATGCTTTCCAATCATGCCCTGTATAATCTACTTACCTCAAATCATGGTTAATGTTATTCGCCCACCTCATTATTGGTCTACCAATAAAATTAGAACAGTTGAATTTGATTATCTTAGAAGAAGCCTCCAAAAAAACAAGACAGGATAAAATAAGAAATGAATTCCTTTGGAGAGAAATGAATATCACCACATCTGTTGTTAAGAGGATTGAAAATCAAACGCTTAAATGGTATGGCCATGTACAAAGAATGGAAAATGAAAGATGGCCAAAATATATATACCAATGGTCTCCCCCTGGAAGAAATAAACGTGGCAGACCAAGATGGAAATGGAAAACCTATGTCAGAACTATAATGGATGATAGGAATTTGGAAGGAGATTAGAATGATAGAAATAAATGGAAAATGAAGACGGCAAACCTATAAGTGGGGGAAAGCAGAAGAAGAAGAAGAAGAAGAAGAAGAAGAAGAAGAGGACTTTAATCTTATCACTAGGGCAAGGCATTTAATGACCTATAAATTGGTAAAACGTGCAAATTAAAAAATGCATTTATGACCTAAAAATGCAAAAAATGACCGATAAAATTAAAAAATGACGAATAAAAAGTTAAGAATTACCAATAAAAATACTATTTATTAGATTAAGTACTCACTTGATTACTGAATTATATAAAATTTAACTTAACATCAAAATATTAAAAGAAAAGTATTAAAAATACACATTACAGTACCTTTTATTGCAGAAAATCCATTTCAATTACACAGTGCACTTTTACAGCAATTTTGAATTGCAGTTAACAATCAGAATAAGGGTAGAAGCTAGCATAAGCTATAAGAAATTGAATAAAATTCCTAGAAGTGGGCAATTCATTATGCACATCCTTAAAAAATAGGGGTAGTAGTTAGCAAAACAACTACTTAATTCCAAGAAATTGTATTGACAAGGAAAAATACTGAATTATAATAAAAATCTTAAATCAAATACAAATAATGTCACAGCCTTCTGGAAAAGTGTAAAAAGTGCTCAAAATTACCTAAAAATTGCCAAAAAATGACCTATTCCTAAAAAGTTAAGAAAATGCAAAAAAAAAACCCTAACGAATTGCTTTTATTTAATCCGTTTTTTAATGCCGTACATTTTCATATATGCAAGCAATGTTTCAACTTTCATAAGAAAAACATGCAAAATCATTAATTGCCTTGCCCTACTTCATCAGTTTTTCTCAATAGAGTTAAATATGGACTTAGTCCACTATTGCTCTGAACTCCTGATTTATGTCAGAGATATCTTATTTCAGCCTTAAAGGGGGGGGGGTGATGGGTGAAATGTTGACCATTTCAGATCAAAATTGACATTTTTTTGTTTTTTTGTACTAAAAAATAGCCTGTACTCTAATGTATATGTTGGCAAAGTTTCCGAAGCCTATGGCGCTTCTAAGTGCCCTAAATTACGTCAGTTAAAAGGATGCACCAGTTAAATGCCACCTGCATGCAAATCTTTAAATTGTTTTTCCGCACTTTTATTTTCACTGCATATTTGTGCATTTAAATTTGAATGGAATTCAGAATTTTTTTCGTAGAAGGTTCAATTTTTTTCTGCATGTTCTAAAAACAATGATTAAGAAAGTAGTGCATGGGTTTCATGATTGAAGTAGTATTTTGAGAAATAAAAAATAAAATGTATGCAATTATTAATTTTTTTTGTAATTCCACGCATGAGGTAAAACATTTTTTTTCTCCCTTTGTATTCACATTATAAGAATTCTAATGCATGATGTTTTTTTCTAAATATTTCTGGGCCTTGTAAAAAAATCAGACATTTTACTAAAAAATTGTGGAACCCATTTAATTATCTTCTTCTTCTTAAACATAATTTGTAGGATTTTCATCCTGTTTGTTTCCAAAATCACTCCTCGGAGGAAGACGTATTGAATGTGCATTCACTGTCTATCCATCTCTTGGCTGGTCTTCCTCTTGTTCTTCTCCCGTCCATTGGTCTATCTTCTTTAGGCTCTTTTTGCAAGCCGGTTTTCTTCCATTCTTTCTATGTGACCCTTCCACTATTTTCGTCTATCTATAATAAATTTGGTTATGTCTTGAATATGGCATTTTCCCTAATTTCTGTGTTGTGTATTTTATCAAATAATGTTTTCCCCTGAATAGTTCTTAAGATCTTCATTTCACATGTGCTTATTATTTGTTTAGTTTTTGTTGTATCAGCCCTAGTTTCTGCTCCATATACTATAACTGATCGAACTATCGTTTTGTATATTTAATTATAATATATGCAATTTTTTTTAATGTAATATTTAATAACTCATAAAATAAATGTCTCACAAGAATGAAACTTAAACACATCATTATGTATCATGCAGTGAATGTTTGTACAAAAAATCAAGTCTCCAGCTCAAAAAATGTAGAAAATAGAAATTTCACCCATCAACCCCGCTTAATATTATTTACTTACTTACTCACTGGCACTATCGAACTCGTAGGTTCATGGCCGCGCGGACATAAGCTCTCCATACATCCCTATACTGAGCTAATGCTTTCTCAATCATTCCCTGTATAATCTACTTCCCTCAAATCATAGTTAATGTTGTTCTCCCACCTCATTCTTGGTCTACCAACTGGCGTTTTCCCTCTGGCTTTCCTACAAGAAGCTTCCATGCAAGTGTTTCATTCCCCATACGCGCAACATGTCCTGCCCATCGCAGTCTAGGAGACTTAACTGTTTCTTATTATATCTGGCTTCCTATAAAGACCATGTAGTTCATTGTTATGTAGTCTTCTCCATTCACCTGTCTGTTCACTCTAGTGCCCCGCTATTGTATAAACTCCTAACATTCCATGTTCCTAGGAACATGTCCCTGTGTTTGAGCCTTTGGCATGGGTTCCCTGAAGTAGTCCCCGCCCGGAGAACCGAATGGGGGACTATTTGACCTCCGGAAAATTTTACCCCAGTTGAACCCACGTCCGCATTTCTTGACCGTTGTATTTTTAAGGTGAAAGATCGTCACTCCTTCGACTAAGGTACTTTTTTTCGTCTGGCTTATCACCTTCGACTAGTCCGGCATGGGTAACCCTATCGGCAGCAATGTTACCGCCGTAGGACTATCCGACCAAAGCCTTTTCCATGTCCTTGTGTGGATAAAAAGATATGTGTGTGTGTATTCAACAGTTGAAAATCCCTCTCCCGACAGGTCGTGCCACTCTAAGGCTCGGGTGACGTGTGGCATATAAGGTGTTATACAAAAGCAATATTGTATTTGAATCCACTCTTAATGCTGAGACGATGGCAGTATGTAGAAGATTAATTCGTTAATGAACGTAAATATTGCAAAGATGTTGCATTTTCTCATCTCTAGGGCACTGCGAAGGGCTTACAAAATGTCTGTCTGTATAATTCATGCGCCATGTTACTCCCTTTCTTCTCACTTTCTTTTATTAAAGATGTTTTTGTTTATTCATTTTTCTCCGACACCTCGTTGCTCCTCAAGGGATGCCTTTACACCTTTTCCAGGCGCGCGGGGGAAAAACCGCAGGTTGTTTTATTTTAAGAGTTTTCACTTAATTCCTTTCCCTTACCCTCTGCTTACCCCTAGAGACATTTATAATACCCGCAAGTTTTATTTAAGGTATTCTCTCTCTTTCTTCCATTCTCTCTCTTTCTTTCATTTCATTCTCTTAACTCTATCAAGGCTGTTCTCTTTCGTCTAACTCTTTCTTTAATTTTTAAATCTATTAATTGTCCCTTTTTTTCCATAATTCTTGTGCACGTTTTACAGAGTGATTCATAATTCCTTTTACAAACTTCTGTGGGAAGGGCGACTTACTAGATAATGCTTTGGTAAGGAACCCATGTCCGGAAACATACCATTTCGATGTAATAATATATTACGATGCGAGGTTGGGAAGTGGTTTTTACAGAATCGAGGAAAATGTTTTAAAACCGAGCAATAGCTAAGTTTTTAATTACCGAGATTCTTTAAAATACTCCACAAACGTGCATTGTACATTATTTTGTGCGCGATGGTGTTATCAAAAAAATAAATAATACCAAAATAATAACATCTTTGTTGGAAATATTTGCGTTCATTATAAACAATTGACTAATGTTAACTGAGTGGCCAATGTTTATTAGTTGAAAGAACAGGAAGCCGTGAGACTAATTAGTGATTAAATGGCTGCAAGTATGAATTTATTGTTTTATATTGTTTCAAATAAAATTCAGTTAATTTAAAATGCAATGATTTGTTTCGTATAATGTTATATTATCTTTTGGATATTGTTTGTATATACATTGTATGTAGTATACATAGAGGTTTTACTTCCCACACGTGTGTTTGTAATATGTAATATTACAGTATCGATATTTTATTATCCATCCATAGTAATTCTGCCCGAGGGCAGGTCTTTCACTGCAATCATAGCATTTTCATGCTATGCTTGCATCTTTACTAGGGAATTATAGGTGTGGTAGCTTCCCGTTGCCTTCCACACCGGTGAAGGATGATGATGGCCATATGATTTCGGGGACCGTTTGGGCCTTAAAGTTTTCCTGACATTTGTCTTACAGGTGAGGAAAAACCCCGATAAAAACCTCACCCAGAAAAACTGCCCCGACCGGGGATCGAACCCGGGCCCGCTGCGTGACAAGGCAGCACGCTACCTCGAGACCACAGCGGTGTACTATTTTATTATTTATTATAGTATAGTTATTTGGGTTGGCAACCCCGAAATGTAGGAAATTGAACTTTCAATCATGGTCGTCATTGCTGTAAGTACGACAAAACGCACTATGGCGCAAAAAATAAGTTTGAAGATCGAAACACAATGGGCTGATATCGCGTGTCTTGTGTTTCAGAATAAGTATTACAGACTTCTAGGGGTTGTACTACACCTGTCGAGTCGGAGGAAGATCTTCTTGCACGAAGTCTGGCGACAGCAGAAATTATTGAGCCCACACCAGGTCTTGTAGGGCGTGTGTATGAAAACATGCGTCGCAGGTACACTTTGTGCAACGAACAACACGTGGAACCACACTTGTAGTACAACCCCTAGAAGTGTGTAATACTTATTCCGAAACACAAGACACATGATATCAGCCCATTGTGTTTCGATCTTCAAACTTATTTTACATCGAAATTGTACATTTCCGGACATGGGTTCCTTATCAAAACTCTATCTACTAAGTCCCCTCTACAACTCCTAGCAGTTTGTAATAGGGATTATGAATCACTCTGTGTATGCAGTCTCCATAAATCAGATCACATAACTTCAACATTTGAAACGTTGTCTTGGCTCCGATTGACATGCGATAGATACATTGCCCCTGCTTCTTATACAACACTTTGTTCACCTCATCATCCCTTTATATTTCTACTCGCTTCCATTCGCTATCCTCCCACCATAACATAAATACACGATCGAGAGAAAATTTAACTCCACTATTCCTCTTCCTTCCTTGTTTCAGCCACACGACTCTGGAATTCCTTCTCCTCTTACATCAAGGATTGTCTGACTCGAAAACAGTGCTTATTGGCTAATTTATTAACAAGCTAATTTAGTTATTCTTGTTTTCCTAGACGTCAGCGAGTGACATGTGGTTAGCTTATCGGCTGAAATAAGCAAATATGAAGTAGGCAACTAAGGTAATATTTGGATGCGAAAGTCAGATTAATTTTTGCTCAGAGGCACTAATTTAGGCTTGACTTTCTTTTACGAGCCTGAAAATTTTCTGATTTGGGACCCACAACTTTAAGTTTCTTCTGGAGAAAATTATCCCTTGTATTATTTAATCCGAAAAAAATAGGCAATGATGAACCACGGTGGGGTTTGAACCCTCAACCATGGGGACCAGAGACAAGGTAAATAACCACTATACCATCGTGGCTGATAAAAATTAGACTTTTTTGTGTAAATTAATACATGTTTCGATTTAAAATGTTTTCTAAACTAATTCAATATATTTTTTATATCGTCATGTGTATTACGGTATGGGCCATAAGGTCCGTTCCAGCTCCAATCAGAACTGGTCTCGCCATCTTTTTTGTAGACCTTTCTGGGTTTCTTTCTGCGCAAGGATCGTAGTTGTAGCCTATATTGTTTCTGACATGTGTTGTAGCTGCTCTCTCCAATTGACTTGATAACTTATTTTTATGTCTACAGTGTTGTGTATTTTTAGTTCTAATCTAATGTCTTCCTTCTCTTTTTGTCAAATAATGTAGAGCTGTTTTTTAATATCATCTATTAAAGAGGATAAACAAGAAAGTGATATTAAGAACTCATTAAATAAAGGTAGAGCAATAACAGCAATGATGAATGGAGTCTTGTGGAACGGACAGATAACCAGGAAAAATAAGTTACAAATATATAATTCATTAGTGAGAAGTGCTGTCATATATAGAGTTGAAGTTTGGAAATTCAACAAAAACTTACGTCGATAGAAATGGATTTCTTGAGGAGAGCACAATATGTTCAAAATTAGAAAAAAAAAAAAAAAAGAAGAAGAAAGAAATACTGTCATACGAGACAAATGAATATTAGATATTCAGTAGTAGATTTATAAGATGTTAACTAACTAACTCACTGGCACTATCGAACCCGTAGGTTCATGGCCGCGCGGGCATAAACTCTCCATACATCCCTATCCTGAGCTAATGATTTTCAATCATTCCCGGTATAATCTATTTCCCTCAAATCATAGTTAATGTTCTTCTCCCACCACATTCTTGGTCTACCAACTGGGTGTTCTCCTTCTGGTTTTCCTACAAGAAGCTTCCATGCACGTCTTTCATTCCCCATTCGTGCCACATGTCCTGCCCATCACAGTCTACGAGACTTAACTGTTCTTATTACATCTGGCTTCCTATAAAGATCATGTAGTTCACTGCTATGTAGTTTTCTCCATTCGCCTGTCTGTTCATCTCTCTTTGGTCCAAAAAATTTCCTAAGAACTTTATTCTCAAAATACTTGTAATCTCCTTTCCTCCCTTAAAGTAAGAGTCCATGTTTCACATCCATATAATATAACTGGTAGAATAAACAGTTTTATTTTCAGTTTAATGTTTTTTGAAAGAAGTTGGGACGACAAGAGCCTCTGTAATGCATAATAACACGCATTTCCAGAATTGAGCCTATGTTTTAGTGTATTACGATGCGTGGTTGGGAAGTGGTTCTTACAGAAGAAAGAAAATGCTTAAAAACCTCGCTATCGGTCGGTTTTTATTTTCCGAGATTCTGTAAAACACTTCACAAACGTGTGTTGTACATTATTTTTTGCGCGATGGTGTTTTCAAAATAATAAATAATAGTAAAATAATAACATTTTTGTTGGAAATGTTTGCGTTCATTATAAACAACTGACTAACTTTAATAGTGTGGGAAATGTTTATTAGTTGGGACTACAGCAGGCCGTGATACCAATTAGTTACAAAATGGTGACAAGTACGTACTTATTGTTTTATATTGTTTCAAATAAAGTTCAGTTCATTTAAAATGCAGTGATTTATTTCGTATAATGTATATTAACACTACCTTTTGGATATATTTTTGTATATACATTGTACGTAGTGTCCACCGCTGTGGTCTCGAGGTAGCGTGCTGCCTTGTCACGCAACGGGCCTGGGTTCGATCCCCGGTCGGGTCAGTTTTTCTGGGTGAGGTTTTTTATCGGGGTTTTTCCTCACCTGTAAGACAAATGTCAGGAAAACTTTAAGGCCCAAACGGTCACCGAAATCATATGGCCATCATCCTTATCATTATCATCCTTACCATTATCATCATCCTTCACCGGTGTGGAAAGCAACGGGAAGCTACCACACCTACACAATTCCCTAGTAAATCTGCAAGCATAGCATGAAAATGCTATGATTGCAGTGAAGGACCTGCCTTCGGGCAGAATTACTATGGATGGATTGTACGTAGTATACATAAAGGCAGTGGTTTTACTTCCCGCACTAGGTAGGTAATTTGTGATATTAAAGTATAGTTCTTTAGTTATTTATAGGTTGGCAACCCCGAAATTTAGGAAATTTAACTTTAAATCAAGGTCGCCATTGCTGTAAGTACGACAAAACGTACCATCGCGCAACATATGCGTTTGTGCTTGTCGTTGCTATTTGTAATGATGTGTAGCCTACATTAAGCAGAATAGGTAGGATATTTGTGGTGATTTGTTTGTTACACGTGTGGATAGCAGGCAGTGAGGTGGAAAAGACAGTAGTTGGTAGGGTGCGTTATTAATCTGGGTCTCGAGGAATTGCTCCAGTAATAGCTGTAGGCTTGTGTAATTTCCTATTCAGCACACCACGCGCCATGTTGTATAGAAAGGTTGCCAGTTCAAACCTACATCATGCCTAACAAACTGTATACAGCGTGTCTTCAAAGTACAGTCCCAACTTCTCTCAAATAACATTAAATTGATTATATATATATATATATATATATATATATAATGGAGAATATAATACAAATATAAGAAAAATAAGTGTTTGAATTGGATTCGCCTGGTGGTGTAATGGATATCACGCTGAGGTACAGACTCAGAGATCCGGGTTCGAATCCCGTCCAGGCATTTATTTTTCTTATCATACCATATATATATATATATATATATATATATATGTGTGTGTGTGTGTGTGTGCGTGTCTGTTCTTTATAGACTTCTAAACCGTTCAACTGATATTCGTGAAATTGTGTATATACAGGGTTTTCAGATGCGGCGAGTATTTAACCGTTAGTATCTGTTATATTCTAAAATCATTATAGGGAAGTTTGAGTGAAACCCTGTTAGGCTAATATCTTCTTTAATTGGTGCTGCCCTCGAACAGAAAATATTTTAACTTCTTACACTCATCAACTTTGACGGGTTCAGGCTTTTGTGCGAAGAAGTTGTTTATTTGTGATATTTATGAAAATGACCAGTTTAAAAGTTTTTCAAGCTACGAATTAATTCTTAATTTCTGCTGTTGAATGTTACAAATGTTGAAAAAACTCCTAAATATATTATATTATGTAGATGCTGTTTTAATATACTGACGGGTTTGGCTTGATATTATGTCACATGGTGGCTGTATAAATTAATTAAACATAACAAAGGGATTCGGTTAATGATGAACTTCTGGGTCCACTTTACACGAATACCTACATTTTATCAATGAGGATGCTATCTGTTAAAACCATTCACTTAATTAATTTTATTTAATATCCTTGTAATTTTACTAAACGAAAAGAGCACCGTTTCTGCTATTGAATACTACAATATTATATGTTTCTGGCTGTTTATATGTGCGCCGTGGATATACAGTATATCTGGGAAGAGCAAGGTGTAGGAGTATCCGCGGCGCACTGTATGCTGGCCACATGTGCAAGGGATGATGCAAAGTGTTTTCTATACCACGTATTACAATATCCACAGCAGGTATTCAAGGCAGCTATAAAGGATGGCGAAGTTTGTACCAAATAACTGCTGCCATCTTTCGTCATTTAAATCTAATCTTCTCACGTCTACCTACAACAAGCTACGTTTATATAAACATCTGCCTGTGTATGTGTGTGTGTGTTGTGTGTGTGTGTGTGTGTGTGTGTGTGTGTGTGTGTGTCTCTCTGTGTTGTGTAGTTTTAAACAATTTTAACACGAATTAATATCCTCTCAATTAATGTGTTTCTACATTCTGAATGTTCTGCCATCAAATCTTTAGAGGGTGAAGAAGCCTTACAACTCAATGGTATTAATAAGCTCATTGGCTACTGGCCAGAGTTTCTGACTTCAGTGCATGAGTTCCCGGGTTTGATTCTCGGAGAGACCATAGGATTTTTTATCCTTAAATGAAATTATTCTTGTGGTCGCCCATGGTCTGGAATTTAGGTTAGGATTTGAGTTAAGGCTTCCCCTCACACTTATTTACCATTATCATTTCCTATCAACTCATTGGGACAGGTGCCCCAACCTCAGAAGTGGATTACAATTACGCCAATGCCAACAGAAAATACGATAAATGTTGAAATAACAAACTGGTGCTATTGAATATATAAACAAATAAAAATATATAATGTATATAAATATACAAGCGTTACTGCTATAAAGTAAATATTCTCTTTAAAAATTTGCTTACTTGTTATGGTGGCCACTAGATGTCAGTTGGAACGACTTCCCGCTACCTCTTGTGTGAATTGAGAATCAACTTTTATAAGATTCATGATGAGTTCCTATCGCTGCTCACTGTGTCGCTGTCAATACACAATCGACTACTTCCTGTTTTCGCTACAGATTATATGGACCGGGGATGGAACTTTCTAGGCTTACGATCGAGACCTTCCCAGTATGTTAATTTCTGGCTGTCCAAATTTTCCTAAAGGGGAAGTAGAGGCTTGTACAAAATTCCCGAAATTGGAGCCTGGACCTTTCGATGATCTGCGCGGGTCTTTCGACTCGCGAATATATTTCTACCAAGCGAGACCAGTAATCTCGCCTTCGCCCGTGAAATTCAAACGTTGTTATGACGCGTCACAATATTATTATTATTATTATTATTATTATATTATTATTATTATTATATATATATATTATGTTAGTATGTATACAAGAGAATACCATATATACTATATATTCAACTGTCAGTATGTGAAACGAAGAGAAAATACCATCAGAAGTCTAACTTCTTATTATGTTATTCAACTATTTCTATGCGAAACCAAGACAATACACAGTCAGAAGTCTATCTTCTCATTATAGTATTCATCTGTTTGTATGTAAGACCAAGACAAAAGACAGTCAGAAGTCTTAGTTATCATTATAATGTTCAACTATTTGTGTGTGAAACCAAGACAAATGACAGTCAGAAATCTTAACTTCTCATTATATTATTCAACTGTTTGTATGTGAAACCAAGAGAATACACAGTCAGAAGTCTATCTTCCCATTATACCATTCAACTGTTTGTATGTCAAACCAAAACAAAAGATAGTCAGAAGTCTAACTTCTCATTATATTATTCAACTATTGCTATGTGAAACCAAGACGAAAGACAGTCAGAAGTCTAACTTCTCATTGTATTATTCAACTGTTTGTGTATGAAACCAAGACAAAAGACAGTCAGAAGTCTAACTTCTCATTGTATTATTCAATTGTTTGTGTGTGAAACCAAGACAAAAGACAGTCAGAAGTCTAACTTCTCATTATATTATTCAACTATTGTTATGTGAAACCAAGACAAATGACAGTCAGAAGTCTTCTAACTTATCATTGTATTATTCAACTGTTTGTGTATGAAACCAAGACAAATGACAGTCAGAAGTCTAACTTCTCATTGTATTATTCAACTCTTTGTGTATGAAACCAAAACAGAAGACAGTCAGAAGTCTAAACTTCTCATTGTATTATTCAACTGTTTGTGTGTGAAACCAAGACAGAAGACAGTCAGAAGTCTAACTTCTCATTGTATTATTCAACTGTTTGTGTGTGTGAAACCAAGACAGAAGACAGTCAGAAGTCTAACTTCTCATTGTATTATTCAACTGTTTGTGTATGAAACCAAGACAAAAGACAGTCAGAAGTCTAACTTCTCATTGTATTATTCAATTGTTTGTGTGTGAAACCAAGACAAAAGACATCATCAGAAGTCTAACTTCTCATTATATTATTCAACTATTGTTATGTGAAACCAAGACAAATGACAGTCAGAAGTCTTCTAACTTCTCATTGTATTATTCAACTGTTTGTGTATGAAACCAAGACAAATGACAGTCAGAAGTCTAACTTCTCATTGTATTATTCAACTCTTTGTGTATGAAACCAAAACAGAAGACAGTCAGAAGTCTAACTTCTCATTGTATTATTAAACTGTTTGTGTATGAAACCAAAACAAAAGACAGTCAGAAGTCTAACTTCTCATTATATTATTCAACTGTTTGTGTATGAAACCAAGACAAAAGACAGAAGTCTAACTTCCGATTATATTATTTAACTGTTTGTATGTGAAACCAAAACGAAAGAGAGAAGTCTATCTTCTCATTATACTTTTCACAATGTTAACTTCTACTGCACTGAAATCCTTGCCCTACTTATGAAAAATGTTATAAATTGAAGGTTGAAATGCAGGTGAGGTATTGATGGGTTTCACTTTCCGATGGTGCAGCGAGTGTACCGGTATATATATGTATTTGTACCTTTAAGAATTCCCAGAGTAGAATCAGTGTGCGCGTGTTCAAGTTCTAATCCTATCCAGAACACTCTCCTCCTCCCCCCCCCCATCCTCTCTGAGACGTCTCAGCTCTGGATCGATTCTGCCCGAGCCCGGAAAACTTAAAGCGGCCGCCACCACCCGGATCCCAGTCTTATTCGACACCATCACACCTTTTTCCAGCCAGCACTGCAGTACCCTCTCCCCGTGTATTGCTGACTCAAGATCCAACACCTATATTTATCCGCAATTATCAATACAAGTGACTGACCATAATTCATTACATTTATAATTTTGTCACAAATACGTCATTATGCATTAATTTTGGATTTATTTAAGAAATACGAGCGATAGGAAATATGTGGTATAGCTTGGCTAAGCCATATTTTAAAAAATAATACCTGTAACTCATCATTTGACATTTTTATTCTTCTTGTAAGCCCATGTTTTCCCTTAACAGAGATTTAGGCACTCTCCCCTTACAGGGAAGAATTTGAACCATACTAATTTAGTTACACTTGTTTTCGTATAGATGTCATTTCGAGTGGTCCGTGGTCAGCGTTCCGCCTCATACTGACATCTAGGAAACCAAGGTAGTACTAGGACGGGAATATTCGGTAAATTTTGCTTAGAGGCCTTTTCATTCAGGCTTAAGGATCTTTTACGAGCCTGAAAATGTTCAGACCCGGGACCCACGGCTTAAAGTCCCTCACGTAGGACTTGCTCCTTGGATATTTTCCATCATAAAAAATTCCATCGACCCCGGCCGGGTTTGAACCCGCGACCCTCGGGACCAGAGGCAAGGAGCATAACCACTAGTCCACCGCTTTAAATTTGCATTTGGCCTATTATTATGTGTACGGGAATATATATCCCTTCTTCTTTGTCTCTCACTCCGACCCGTCAATGTTCTATGTCGAGGCATAATGGAAGTAGGTGCGAATATGTAAATATAAAAACAATGTAATGAAATTACTGAAACCGAGATTAGACATGGTTTAATTTAAATTTAAATAACAAAATGTACTCACTTTTTTTAAAACACTAATAATAAATACGCCTTATCATGGCTACGCCTAAATGACAGAAGAACTTTACATTCACATGCCTTACTATTCCAAATTCTGCACACATATTTACCAAGTTATTTAACAACACGTTTTCAAAATTTATCGGTTCATCGCAATTTAGGAACAAGATCACGACTCTTCTTTACTTTTGATACCACAACACAGGACCTGTCTATACTCTGTATCTATGACTAGAGCATGGAACTCACTTCCCAGTCATGTCAGGGACTGTCAATCGCTATCATTATTTAAATCCAAATTAACTGATATCTTAAGTTCGACACAATGAAAACGTTAAACAGCGTAACAACTATATAGAGCATTCTATTAATAATCATCTAGGAAGCTACTTACTTTATTTTATATCATTTTAATTTTATTATATTCTATGTTTTTGTTAGTATTAGATCACATCATCATTGTATTTTGTTTAGTCTGTATTTTAATATCTTAAAATTGTAATATTACGTAATTTTATATAATTTTACTATTCGCTCGTTGAGTGGAAGAGAAGGCCTTATGGTCTTAACTCTGCCAGCTAAAATAAATCATTATTATTATTATTATTATTATACGCGAGAGTAAGTCAATTCACATCGCTGCTGCACAACAATGCACTTTCAGTATGAACGTAAACAGATGAATGAGTAATACACATAAATCCCTTAGAGACAATTTATTTTATTTTGTTTAATTTAATTTATTTGTAACACATATTATACATACATTTTATTTTTCTGCACTCCTTCTCTATATGAACTTTAATTATACCAAATATCACACTCCTCCGTGCGCGCAATCTGCTTAAAAAGGGGTACAAAGTGTTTTCTTCACGTATTAATATGTAGATTAGATTGTTAGCTTATGTAAAAACAAACATAAAAAGAAATATGTTCTAATTGCTTTTTTTTAAGTCATAACATCCTCGATGCGATGTTAATAGTCATGATTAAAGAAATTCCCGAAAGTCCTAATGTCTAACTTTCGACACACAAGTCCAAATAATTCTTATCGATTAAAACATAAAGAAATATGTCGTAATGTCATACATAGGCCCACTTTCAAATAAAATATCTAAACACTTTAAAAAGTTGAACATTAATGTGGCATTTAAAACTAATAAAACTCTACAAAATATAATAAAAAACAATAAAACCAAAACAAAAAAAGAAAAATTATCAGGTGTATATAAATTGAAGTGTGGCACATGTGACAATGTCTATATAGAACAAACTGGTAGACCTTTTATCTCTCGGATAAAGGAACACATGAGAGCATATAACAGAAATTTAGAAAATTCAAAATATGCCAACCACCTATTCCAATTTAATCATTGTTTCGATCCAAATTTTGAAATTTTACATATTTGTGATAAGGGTAAGAAGTTAGATCTTTTGGAGGCTGTAGAAATTAATAAATTTAAAAGTAGTAAAAAAACTGTTAAATTCTCAACTTGATTTGAATGAATCCCCTTTGTTAAATTTGAAAATTTAAATAAATATTGTTGTATTGTTGCTTAGATCAGTTGGAACACAATTCATAATTTGTTAACATGTCTGAAGAAGGTACAGTGTACCGAAACAGCTGTCACTGAATTATATAATAAATATGAAAATCAAATAAAACTACGTTTTATTTTTATTTAATTAATTCTTATCGAGACTTTGATGTTACACTAGCTAATACCCGGCGTGCGCTGCTACGCCTAAATAAATCAAATATTGAGGACTAATTAATTATATGGTACACACTGCAACGAACCAAACATGGCGGTTGCTAGAGCACATTTTTTATTTCAAATTTCAGGTAAACTGCCACGTCTAACGGTCGGATTTCGCAGATTTTTTGACAATACGTACCTATGTTTATTTTAATAGGATATTCCGAGTTTTGAACCTTTGCGCCTACTATTTGTAGATCTTGAGAAAACATACGACAATGTCCCTATAGAGAAACTATGGATTGCTTTAAGACTATAATAATTAAAGCTGTACAAAATTTATATGACAATTGCATATCTAAAATTAAAATTGGCAGTAAATTGTCACATGGTTTTACGATAAATAAAGGTCTGCGTCAAGGTTGTTGTCTATCATCGACTCTGTTTAAAATATATGTACATGAAATATTAAAGAATTGGAGGAGGAAATGTTCAAGCTTGGGAATTCCTATTTCAAACAACAAAACTTTATACAACTTACATTTTGCAGATGATCAATTGTTAATTGCACAAGATTATGAAGATTTAGAATATATGACTAGAAAATTAATATTAGAATATGAAAAATGGGGATTAAATTTGAACATGAAAAAAAAAACAAAATATTTATCAATTGGTGAACCAGAACAAATTTAATTTTGGAGACTGGAGAAACAATAAAATCTTTGTAGTGAGATCACATATTTAGGAATTAAAATAAATAAAAATGGGAGTTATGAAGACGAAATAAGAAATAGAAATAAAAAAGGAATATTTTCATTTGCTTGCCTCAATGGAATATTGTGGGATAAAAATATAAGTAATAAAAATAAAATTAATATATATCATACAATTGTTAAAAGCATCATTACTTATGGAGCAGAACTTTGGCCATTAACAACAAAAACAAATAAGTACCTTTTGGCAACGGAAATGGATTTTATGCGAAGGGCAGCAAGAATTTCAAGAAGAGAAAAAATTACGAACTCAATTATAAGGGAGAAAATGAAGATTGAAGGCACTATTTTAGATTATATTAAAACTCAGCAATTAAAATGGTACGGACATGTTCAGCGAATGCAAGAGGATCGGCTACCAAAATGTGTTTTGGAATGGAAACCTGAGGGAAGACGAGGCAGAGGAAGACCTGAAACCTCCTGGAGTCAGGGAATATGTTCATACATTAAGGAGAAACATCTACAACCAGGACATTGGATGGACCGACAAAATTGGCTATTGGGAATCGGACGATGTCAAAGACATTAATCAACCGATGATCTATCTATCTATCTATCCGAGTTTTGTCATGTAACATAGAACATTGCGATTTGCTGGGGCGATTTTTAAATTTTCGTTTCAAGTGAACTCCTACACCTAATGATTTTAGAACATAATACATAACAGCTAAACACACTCGCCGCATCTGAAAACCTGTACCGTACATACACATTTTCACGAAGGTACGTTAAACGGTTTAAGAAGTAAGTTGTACAAAATACACACAGATATACATTATATATATATATATATATATATATATGCGGTCCACCGCTGTGGTCTCGAGGTAGCGTCGTGCTACTTGTCACGCAGCGGGTCCGAGTTCGATCCCCCGTCGGGGCAGTTAATTCTGGGTGAGGTTTTTTATTCGGGGTTTTTCCTCACCTGTAGGACCAAATGTCAGGAAAACTTTAAGGCCCAAACGGTCCCCGAAATCATATGGCCATCATCATCCTTATCATCATCATCTCATCACCATCCTTCACCGGTGTGGAAAGCAACGGGAAGCTACCACACCTACAATTCCCTAGTAAAGCTGCAAGCATAGCATGAAAATGCTATGATTGCAGTGAAAGAATTGCCCTCGGGCAGAATTACTATGGATGTGTGTGTATGTATATATATATTAATTAACTTAATCACTGGCACTATCGAACACACAGGTTCATGGCCGCGCGGACATAAGCTCTCCATACATCCCTATCCTGAGATAATGCTCTCCAATCATTTCCTGTATAATCTACTTCCCTGAAATCACAGTGGATATTAAATTCCCACTTCATCCTTGGTCTATCAACTGGAATCTTTCCCTCTGGTTTTTCTATAAGAAACTTCTATGCATGTCTTTAATTCCCCATTGGTGTCACATGTCCTGTCTAAGAGACTTAATCTTCTTATTATATCTGGCTTCCTATAAAGACCATGTAGTTCACTGTTATGTAGTCTTCTCCATTCACCTGTCTGTTCGTCTCTCTTTGGTCCAAAAATTTTCCTAAGAACTTTATTCTCAAAAACTCGTAATCTCCTTTTACTATACAATTTAATTAACCCGTTATTTTTTATTTTTTTTAACTTATTCAACTAAAACGAAAAAAACACATTATTCAATTATGTAGGCGTAGGAGCAGAAACAGGATATTCGCTAGGTGTTAACCCATTCGCCTCAGAAGATGAGGTGCACTCACTTAACTCTGCTGTTATATATTTTGCAATAGTTTGAACATCCTTGTACCGTTATCTTTTGTTTTGTTTTGAATGTATGAAAATGGACAATATAATTTCCAGTAACTTAAATCCGGTTTCTGAGAAATTGTATTGAGCATTTTAAACCAGAAACTGGTTAATATATTTCTTGATTTTATTTATTTTAAATGTATTTTTAAAACAATGAATTTGTGAAACAATAAATGTCCAATAATTTTGTGATTTTCGTGTAAATGCCTTTTTTTTCAATATTTCTGAATTTGTACCTCTGTTTATCAAGTTAATTTTTAATTATTTTCACCTGTTTCCTTTTTCAGGACTTGGAACCCAGGATACTTACAACCCGATGCCCCAAGTCCGGTCATCTGAGCTTGGCATTATGGCACCACGCATCAGACAGATCCAGAGTGACTAGTCTTCTCCGTTCATCTACTGTTATCCGTAGTGAACATCTACCATCGCCAGAACAAGCACAGGAACAGCACACTCACAAGGAAAACACACGCAGATCTGAAGTGGACATTTAGAAATCCAGAACTCCACACTGGAATGTAATTCTAAGCGACTATACCTAACATTTAAGTTGACACTCTAACCCTACACAATCCAATCAATTCGTTTAATTTATTTAAGCAAAGTAATGAGAAGAAATTACTAAAATGTTTTGTACATTACCAACAATGAATACACTAATAACAGTTGTATTTCTTTTGTACTATTTAATAACTAATAACAATAAAAAACCGCTACAAAGAAGTGTTTTTTTGTTGACCTGGATATCTCAGCGAATTTCTATGTTTTCAAAGTGCACAGTTTACGAACATATTTACGAAAGTGCTGAATGTGCTTTTTTATGATTTTTGCATAGCCTATTTTATATCATAAACTGTAAATGGCTTGTTACTAATAAAACGTATGTTCCCAGTCATGATTTGATTTCTGCACATTTTTTTCGCGTATACAAACATCACGTGATCCCCACTCTCACACCCCTCACTCCGCACATCGGCGGTGATCTCAGTTATTTGACAAAATTAAAGTAATCAACTTTTCTAATATTCATTAATGTGTTCCGTTGAGGTTTATTCAAAATTAATATAAAATTATAGAATATTCACCTGAAAGGTCCGTCTCCTCAACTTAATTAATCATTTAACTGTAGCGCTTTCGGGACTTGTCCCATCATCGGCAGGATTCAAAACTGGTGTTTCACTGAAGATCTGGTAGAGGGGGTTGCATGTATTGGGTTCGTTTTCGTTTATCAGGCTGTCGTTGTGAGCTGCTTTCATGATTTCCATCTCTTCGAGTACAGCGAAGATAAACGTACTCGAAGAGATGGAAATCATGAAAGCAGCTCACAACAACGACAGCCTGATAAACGAAAACGAACCCAATACATGCAACCCCCTCTACCAGATCTTCAGTGAAACACCAGTTTTGAATCCTGCCGATGATGGGACAAGTCTCGAAAGCGCTACAGTTAAATGATTAATTAAGTTGAGGAGACGGACCTTTCAGGTGAATATTCTATAATTTTATATTAAAATTAAAGTACTCACGACGTGCATCTGGATGTGATAAAACAATTCAACAAAGCGTTGGACAAGGAAGGAGAATGTTTCAAATACATTTGTAGAAAAATAAGCTCAGAATGTAAAAGTTAAAAGGCAGAATATTTTATGATCCTCAAATTCGGCAATTGATGAAAGATACAAATTTTATCAAAATTATGACTGTTCCGGAAAGTGAAGCTTGGAAGGGTTTCATATTGGTAGTAGAAAATTTCCTAGGTTACTATAAAGCACCAAATTATAAAGAAATTGTGCAAAACATGTTGACAAGCTTCAAGATTCTGGGAGCAAATATGAGTATAAAGTTACACTTTCTCCACAGTCACCTGGATAGATTTCCGGATAATTTAGAAAAGTATAGCGACGAACAGAGAGTGCGCTTTCACTAGGATCTAAAAGTAATGGAGGAGAGGTATCAGGGTAGATGGGACCGTCACATGATGGCAGATTACTGCTGGTCTTTAAAAAGAGATTGTCCCCTAGAAAATGACAGAAGAAAATCTTATAAAAAGGCGTTTCACTGAAGTGTAACATGGGTTTTAGATATTTTTCTTTCTATTTACGTCAGTGCAGACTAATTTTTCAAACAACAATTGACATTGTAAATAGGCTATATCTGTTATATTTTTTTTCATATTTAACGATTTTTGTAGTGTAAAATGAAAATAAAGATTTAAAAAACAGAGAAAATCTTCCAAAATCATGGATAGTTTCATGAATTGTGAGCAAAAATATATCCGAAATTAATCTTATATCCAGGGCAACAAAACCACTGTTGACCAGTGTAATGTATACTTACTGTTATTTTTGACGTGCATCGTTAATTTGACATTCCCGCATACAATCTTAGTTGCTATGAAAACAAAAGAAATCTCAATTCTTTAAAAATACCAAAAGCACTTGTGCGGTAAGTAAAAACATTTATTTTGAAATATTGATAGTGATACTGCAATGTGTATTAATTCATCACATCCAGCTTCCAGGCCTCTTCTATTTCATCATCACCGCACACATCGTCTAAAACTTTCTCCATAATCAGAAATAAATCTCAAATCAAATTCGTTTTACAGTTTAACAAATATAAGATGGCGACGTGACCAACAATACTTACTATTTCTCCATGGCAACACATATAGCCGATTCACCTTCTGAAATCTAACATTTATCTTTAATTATACAGGGTGAAAATTATTTAAACCGACAAATTCTGGGAGGTTGTAGGGGGCACCAAAACAAATATTTTTCCCCAATGTAATTTTTTCCTATGAGGATTATTTAAACCGGTAGTGGAAGATTTCTCTGGCGGCAAATTAATTAAACCAACAAACACTTTTACATTTTTTATTACCAAGAGACAACACAATAACACAACGCAATTACTTAAATTGCAGTAGAGGTTCAAAAATGCCTCCATTGACATGTAAACAACGGTTACACCGGCGGATCATGTTCTGTCTAACACGGGCAAAAACTCCAGGAGTATCCTTAATTGCTCCTGCTGCTGCTACTATCCGGGCAACCAGATCCTCTTCTGATGCAACAGGAGTTGTGTAAACAAGGTTGCGCATCTCTCCCCACACAAAAAAAAATCCAAAGGGGTCATATCTGGGGATCGAGCAGGCCATGGTACAGGACCACCTCTGCCAATCAACTTTTCTGAAAACAGTTGGTTCAAAAATCGACGCACACGACGACTGAAATGTGCCGGCGCCCCGTCATGTTGGAACCACATGCGTTGTCTTGTAGTGAGTGGGACGTCTTACAGCAATTCTGGCAATGCTCTGGCGAGAAAATTGTGATAGTGTCTGCTATTTAATGGCCTAGGTAGGAGATATGTTCCCATTAAACAGTCCCCAACAACACCGGCCCACACATATCAGTGTACTCACTCCAGGTGTATCGCTCCATTAGTAAACAGATACAATTCACTACTACACTGGTGGACAAAACAATTCCTACCATCAACAGCTGTTGCAATCATGACAACTGAAGAGCTTAATACGCCCTCTACCGGTTTAAATAATCCTCATAGGGAAAAATGACATTAGGGAAAAACATTTGTTTGGTGTCCCCTACAACCTCCCACAGTTTGTCATACGTAATGCCACGAGTGATTTTCACATTATCGATAAATTCACGACTCACGAATTGAGGAGTGAATTTATCTAGAGAATTTGGAAATCAAGAGTGGCATTTGTTAGGACTATTTAACAAATAAAATGAAGCTGTTTACTCACAAATCATTGTTTAACTATAGTTATTTTAAAATATTTATATATTTAATGTAAATGGCGATGTTTGAAAACAAATCAGAAATGTGAGGTTATGTTCATTCACTGCTGCTTGATCATATTATTTATTGCCAAATAAGATCGCAATATTGTAAGAGTGTATCCAAGTGGAGAAATAATGAAACACATCAAACTATATATCATAATCAACATTACGGGTTATTCATTTATTTTTTAGTAAACAACTCAGTAAAATCAAGGAATATTTTCATTATTTGTCATATTCAATGTATTTGTTGGAGAAAAATAATGCTTTGACCTGTTCAGAACATTTAAAAAGGAGGAGCTTTCTTTATCACAAAAGCAGGAGCTGATAAAGAGAAATCGATGAAGAGCGAGGTGAAACACGACTGTCATTGGTTGTAAAACAACATTCATTGAAACGTGATTGGTCATTGACCAGCATTTGTGGCGTGAGTTAAATAGTCGGTTTAAATAATTTTCACTCTGTATTACCCTTGATTTTATGTTCAATTGTTGGATGTTAGAAGTTGTTTTAAACTTGCTGAATGACGTAACAACTGTAAAATTTAAAGACAGTTTATCTGAGAGTGGCAGAAGGACTCCCCTCAGTTGGTCGGACAACAAATCAGGGCCAGGTTGGTGGTGGCTTGAAATTGTGACAGATAAGACGTAGTGGCGGCTGCTACATAAAATCGCCCCGCTTCTCCGTGCCTCTGAATATAAGCCAGGTCATTAACTGCTAAAACTCTGCTCAAATACAAAGTGCTAAAACCGATTTCCTCCTCAACCCCTCTGCCTTATTAACTGGCCCCCCTTTTAAGGTCACACCAATATCTCAGACTTCGCAAAGGAAGTTTTTAAATTCCTGTTCTGTACTCTCTGTAAAATTTAACGTTAAATTCCCTTAAAGCATTCTTTTAAAACAATCTTTTTAGTTCAAAAAACAAGAAAGTTAAAAATTTCTCAACCCTGTTTGAAACCTTTAAGTGTTCTTTGTCAAGATTAGTTTTAAATTTGTCCCAGGGTGGAAAGCAACGGCTCTTTTGAAACACTGTGGAACTAGCCTCACCTTTAATCAACAGCAACTCAAATTTTGATTCGTTAGAACTTTAATCGAGCCAGTGGTTGAACCAGTAGCAGCATAGGTTTGTAACAGTTATAATAATAATATAATAATAATATAATAATAATATAATAATAATAATAATAATAATAATATATAATATAATAATACATAATAATAATAATATAATAATAATAATATAAATAATAATAATGAAAACAATAACTAACTCAAAATCTAACTCACTGGCACTATAACCCGAAGGTTCATGGCGCGAGGACATAAGCTCTCCATATATCCCTATTCTGAGCTAATGTTTTCCAATCATTTCCTGTATAATCTACTTCCCTCAATTCATAGTTAATATTATTCTTCCACCTCTTTCTTGGTCTACCAACTGCGAGTTTTCCCTCTGGGTTTGCTACAAGAAGCTTCCATGCACGTATTTCATTCCCCATTCGTGCCACATGTCCTGCCAATTGCAGTCTACGAGACTTAACTGTTCGTATTACATCTGGCTTCCTATAAAGACCATGTAGTTCCTGTTATGTAGTCTTCTCCATTCACCTGTCTGTTCATCTCTCTTTGGTCCAAAAATGTTTCTAAGAACTTTATTCTCAAATACTCCTAATCTCCTTTCCTCCCTTAAAGTAAGAGTCCATGTTTCACATCCACCTCATTGGTAGAATAACAGTTTTATATATTTTCAGTTTAACGTTTTTTTGAAGGAGTTGGGACAACAAGAGTCTCTGCAATGCATAATAGCACGCATTTGCAAAATTGAGCCTATGTTTAATTTCTTTGTGCATCTCATTCCTATTTGTGATTATTGTTCCTAGGTATTTGAATTCAGCCACTTCCACAAAATTTCCCTCATTTGTCATTAGCTGTCCATTTACTTTATATAATGTATTTCTATGTGTGACCATATATTTTGTTTTATTGATATTTATTTCCAGTCCCAATTTCTTAGGGTCACTCAATAGTTGTGTGCGTGTTGTCCTTTAGCATCTCTTCGCTGTCGGCCAATGATAAGCATGTGCTGGCTTAGATATATATATATATATATATATATATCTGATGGGGTTAAGAGGAGACTCGTTGTAGGTCACTTGATAAGCAAGTGTTTATGCAATCCTTGATTTTATTGGGTAACTTAGATCTCAGGTACAGAGGCAAGTAGCTCCTGCAAGGAGTGGTGTAAGTTATGGGCAGGCATTCAGTCATCCGTATCGATTCATATTTCGTCACTCCATTTGACTCGCATACTGGGGGAGGTTGACTGTGAAATTGGCCACCTATCGCTCTTCTCCTCGCTTCCACACACCTACACACTTCAACCATCTAAACTAAATTAACAATCATTGCATTTCTTTTCAATTTTATATCATTTTACTTCATTTCTTCTTCTCTTCTTCTTCATCCAAGAATTAAACCGTTGACCCATCTGCTTCAAGATTTAATGCTCAATGCATTTCACCAGAAAACAGAATTTAAATCACCGTAAATTATATTGTCCGTTTTCAGACATTCAAAACAAACAAAAGATAACGGTACTTGAGATCTCTTATAAGGGTAAAGGCCAAACACATTCCTCTAATATTCATAAATGTTAACAAAAGATTAACCTGCCAATAGATGTACAGAATATTGCGAAATATTTAACATTCAGAATTAAGCGAGTGTATCTCGTATTCTGAGGCGAATGGGTTGTCAATCCGGTTTCATGAAAGCTAGAATTGTTAAAATTGTTCAGACCATCTTCTGTGTGGACGTCCAACATTTCTCCTTCCGTGTGATTTATAATTTAGCAATAATTTTGGAAATCTTTCTTCTGGCATTCTATCAATATGTTCTTTCCAGTCGTTCCTATATTTAATTATTCGGTCTGTAAGTTTGAAAAATATTTAGTTCCTTTCTTATATCTTCATTTACTTTTCTTATCCAGCAGAGTATATCCTGCTATATTTCTTAAAAATCACATCTCAACTGCTTCCAATCTTTGTTCTTGTCTTTTAGTGATCGTCCAACATTCTGATCCATACATCAATTTTATTTTTGCTCTTAATTTAATTTGCACAAAGAACCGCAATACAAATTACAACATTTGAAAATCGATCTCTTAGGGTACAGTCTTCAAATTCCTGGACTAACTAATATGATTGGAATTTGTCATTGTTTCCTTTTTGTCTAAAAAGTAAATGTTGTATGGAATTTAATTTTCTTTGAGAATTAAAATACATTAATTAAACCAAGAACAACCTGGAAGAACAACATTCAGAATGCAACGAGGAAATTTGGTGAAACAGATGAAGACACAGAGGACAGAGAACGATGGAGAACTTTAATTAAGGGAAATTTGTGAATGTTTGTTACAAACTGATAGTCTGTAAGTCCGTAGACATTTGTGTATTTTTAAAACTCATGTTAATTATTAAGATTGGTTGGAGAAAACCTCAATGATGAGGAAAATTCTCAGTGAATAAAATAAAAAGATTATTTTTTTAAAAGAATTATCAGAGAATTTGAACAAAAGATGAATTTACATAATAAAATAAATTCCGAGAATATTGATGATTGTTCACTGTTCATCCCGATTGTGAAACGGGTGCTCCCCTAGTGAAGAGTTTCTCAACCAGACTAATTTTGTTAGCCATAATTTCCTATGCAAAATACAAAGGAAAAGTCCTCCGGGAAGGGCTTCAAGCCGTCAGCCCTGAGTCTCATTATTTTAAGCTCGTAAAACAACCACAAGCCTGAATAAAAATATCTCTTTGCAAAAGTGAATCGACCTTCAATTAACGCAAGTAATACCTTTGTTACCCACTACATCAATCATTTAAAGTGATATGCTAACAACATGTCACTTGTTAAAATCTTTAGGTAAATAGGCGCAACTAAATTAACCTGGTTAAAAAACTCCCGCTGTGGTCACATGACATTTAATTATAGCCTATAGCAAACTGGGCTAATTTCGTGATACTAAGCTTTTAGGCTAATATACCTTAATGTTATGGAAATTTGTGGATAGGGTATTGGGAATATTAAAGTTAAGGATATATGAATGAAATATATATATATATATATATATATATATTATATATATATATTATGTTTAGTCGTTGAATATATATTTTATTTTATTACGAATATGACATAATTTGAACATTTTTTTCTGGACGTTTGAAGAACTCGGGTAATTTCGTGATAGTATTGGAGTAAATTCGTGACAAACTTTTTAATCACTCTTACTTACTTACTTACTTACTTATTTACTTACTTACTTACTTATTTACTTACTTATTTTACTTACTTACTTACTTACTTACTTATTTACTTACTTATTTACTTACTTATTTACTTACTTACTTTACTTACTTACTTACTTACTTACTTACTTACTTACTTACTTACTTACTTACTTACTTTACTTACTTATTTATTTACTTACTTATTTACTTACTTATTTACTTACTTACTTACTTACTTACTTACTTACTTACTTACTTACTTACTTATTTACTTACTTATTTACTTACTTATTTACTTACTTATTTACTTACTTACTTACTTACTTACTTACTTACTTACTTACTTACTTATTTACTTACTTATTTACTTACTTATTTACTTACTTATTTACTTACTTACTTACTTACTTACTTACTTACTTACTTACTTACTTACTTACTTACTTAAGTAAAGTGATCCCACTACAGGCCTCAGAGGCCCTTGGGGTAGTAGGAGATTAAGGCTCCCACTTTTTCTTGACAATCGGCACTTGATGTCAGCCGGGTTGTCAGCCCTGCGTGACGGCCGCCTTTACCCCAGAACAAGCGTCTGGTACTCATTTCAGTTAGAGGCTGAGTCGACCCCAGGGCCATAGTGCCGCCAGAAGGTTTGGATCAGTTTAAAAATCCTGACCCCACCGGGACTCGAACCCTCAACCTTCCGGCTTGTAGCGCAGTGCCTTAACCACTATGCTACGGCGTGCCCCCACTTACTTACTTACTTACTTATTTACTTACTTATTTACTTACTTACTTATCTTACTTACTTATTTACTTACTTATTTACTTACTTTATTTACTTACTTATTTACTTACTTACTTACTACTTATTTACTTACTTACTTACTTACTTACTTATTACTTCACTTATTTACTTACTTATTTACTTACTTATTTACTTACTTACTTACTTACTTACTTATTTACTTACTTACTTACTTACTTATTTACTTACTTATTTACTTACTTACTTACTTACTTACTTACTTACTTACTTACTTACTTACTTACTTACTTACTTACTTACTTACTTACTTACTTACTTACTTACTTACTTACTTATCTACTTACTCACTGGTATCGAACCCGTAGGTTCATGGCCGCGCGGACATAAGCTCTCCGTACATCTCTATCCTCAACTAATGTTTTCGAATCATTTCCTGTATAATCTACTTCCCTCAAATCATAGTTAATGTTATTCTCCCACCTCATTGTTGGTCTACCAACTGGGTATTTTCCCTCTGGCTTTCATACAAGAAGCTTCCATGCACGTCTTTCATTCCCCATACGTGCAACATGTCCTGCCCATCGCAGTCTACGAGACTTAACTGTTCTCATTATATCTGGCTTCCTATAAAGACCATGTAGTTCATTGTTATGCAGTCTTTTCCATTCACCTGTCTGTTCATCTGTCTTTAGTCCAAACATTTTTCTAAGTACTTTATTCTCAAATACTTGTAATCTCCTTTCCTCCCTTAAAGTAAGAGTCCATGTTTCGCACCCATATAATATAACTGGTAGAATAACAGTTTTACTCTACATGTTCTTATTTATACAGAGTGAGTCTAAATTCCCCTTACAGATTTCAGGATTTATAGCAGGGACCAAGACAACTACGTTTAACATAGGAACTCGTGTCCGGAAACGTACCGATTTTCCGCCACACGCAAAATCACCATACAAGATTTTTCGGCGCCACTCACTAGGGTAGTCTTGACTAGGGTAGTTCATCACGTGATGTTCCACGTCCGCTGCAAGTTTGTTTACGTGCTGTTCAACCTGCACAGTACAGTAGTAATCCTTCACAAGGTGTACGTACTTCATTGATACTGTGTTGATGTTATCCATGGCAAACACACGGACATGATGTTATTGTATAGTGATGCTCGGTGCAATGGCAGGTCCGATTGCTTGGTCTGCACATTCTCCCGCTAGACTACTACCTGTGAGGTCACAAAAAGCCTTAGTTACTGTATGTACATTTAATAGCTGATTAAAGTAACTTTTCCATCTATTTAATATACTCTTGGAATCTGCAATCATATCCCCATTTTCATTCCGAATTATGTTTGTTCTAGCCTGAAACCCTTTCTTCTCTATACTAATTCCCTGATATAATTCTCTAATGTTCCTATTTTTTGCATTCATTTCAAGATCATTAATCTTCTCTCTCAAATATTCCCTCCTTTTACTCTTTAGTAACTTGGTGGTTTCCCGTCTAACACTACCCAATTGCTCTAAATTTACCTCATTTGGCTCGTGTAACCATTTCATTTTTGCTAGCTTTCTTTTCTTTACAATGTCGGCACATTCCTCATCAAACCATTTCTTGTTTTGCCTCTTTTTTAAACAACCAATGCTTTCTGATGCTGACAATTTAATAGTATCTCTTATAGCCTCCCATTCCACAAAAAGCCTTAATTTACAAGACCCCTAGAGAACTCGAGGAAGACCTTTTAGCAGGAGTTATGGTTGCCTCGGATATTGTAGCACCAAGGATTGGTGATCTTGAGTACGAGAACTTGGTACGGAGGTACCGCATCTGTATTGAAGTTGGTGGTCGTCACATCTTGCACTTCTTGTAAGTGGTTCACAGGCAGCAGGAGTCAGAGAGACCAACATGTGTTGTGGAATTTATATAATAATAATAATAATAATAATAATAATAATAATAATAATAATAATAATAATAATAATAATAATAATAGCTTTATTTTACCTGGCAGAGTTAAGGCCTTAAGGCCTTGTCTACCACTCAACCAGGTTAAAAAATACAAACAAAAAATAGTCTTAAATCTAAATTAGAAGTTATGAATACAATACAATTAATATTTAAATGTAATTTGATTTACTCTAAATTTAACGAATTAAATATATAATATGTACAAGATATATAAAAAACGTGGAAAAGATAATAACATAGTATAAAATTAAATAAATAGAGAAAAATTAATTATTAGACTACAGGTAACTGTATAAGCGTGACTTAAAGGTACCAAGTGTGCGGTAACCCCTGATATCTTGAGGAAGGAGATTCCAGGAGCGGGCAGAGGCTACTGTGAAGGAAGTAGAATAGGAGGAAGTGCTATGAAGAGGAATTGTTAGCAGACTGCTATCTTGTGACCTAGTGTCAATATTGTGGTAAGAGGATAACTTCTCAAATCTGGACGCCAGGTAATTAGGAATGTAGGAATTCAGAAGCTTGAAAAGTAGTGAAAGAGAGTGCAATTTACGTCTGTCAGTAAGACGGAAAGACGGTACATTTCCGGACATGGGTTGCTATGTAAATTTAATTGTCTTGGTCCCCACTATAAGTCCTCAAACTCTGTAAGGGGAATTTAGACTCATCCGGTATATATTTTTTTCTGGAAGTTTGAAGAACTTTGGTAATTTCTTGATAGCATTAGAGTAAATTCGTGACAAACTTTGTGACCATTCTCCATGTTCTTGTTTATATTTTATTAATTAAATTTACTCTTAATTTACTCTCGGTTTCTCTATAAAAAAATCTACAGTTTCCAGGTTGATAATAAAAAATATACGAATTAAAAAGGTATTACAGCCTGTATAAGGGATGTAATTATCCTCTTTTATTGCGCTGCTTAGATTTATTATGTTTATACGATATTTCGGTTTTAATTTAAAAGCCGGTGTTAAAAAAATTACATTGCCTTTTTTATTTCCCTCATTCTCTGTTAAAAGCACTTGAAAGCTGCCTGAATGGGAGAGCGGCAATAAAAACCAATACATGCGTACGCCTGATGCTTATGCGACCCAACTCACAGTCGTGTAGAAGAAGTTGCGGCACAGCACTTCGTTCTTATAACTGAAAAGAAAATTAATTTTCTCTTTTCTCAAAATCTAGTGTGGTCCCTGCAATTTGAGCCCTGACTATGTATTGGACAACTTTGGTTCGATCCCAGACAGGAAAGGCGTAGATATATTTTCTTTTTCGTTAAATGTGTAAATTAATGCTCGACTCCATTTGTCCTCCTTTAAAATGAGTGGAAGGATATTTTCTTCTAACAGAAGTGATTGTGTTGAGATTTTCTGCACATATTTATAAAAGCAACAGTAAGATTCTAATTATTTATAATCTAAAAGTTTCATTTTTTTAACAAAAGTAAAGGATTATCACTGATTAAGCAGTAAAAAATAATTCTTAACTTTCATTGTTGTCATAATTAAGGTTACCTAACTAACTAACCAACTGGCACTATCGAACCCGTAGGTTCATGGCCGCGGGGACATAAGCTTTCCATATATCCCTATCCTGAGCAAATGTTTTCCAATCATTCCCTATATAATCTACTTTCCTCAAATCATAGTTATTGTTATTCTCCCGCCTCATTCTTGGCCTACCAACTGGGCGTTTTACTTCTGGATTTCCTACAAGAAGCTTCTATGCACGTATTTCATTCCCCATTCGTGCCACATGCCCTGCCCATCGCAGTCTACGAGACTTAACTGTTCTTATTATATCTGGCTTCCCTTCGCACCCATATAATATAACTGGTAGAATAATAGTTTTTATATATTTTCAGTTTAACGTTTTTTGAAAGGAGTTGGGACATCAAGAGTCTCTGCAATGCATAATAGCACGCATTTCCAGAATTGAGCCTATGTTTAATTTCCCTGTGCATCTCATTCCTGTTTGTGATTATTGTTCCCAGATACTTGAAATCAGCTACTTCCAAAAATTTTTCCTGATCTGTTATTAGCTGTCTATTTCCATTATATAATGTATTTATACGTGTGACCATATATTTTGTTTTATTGATGTTTACTTCCAGTCCCAATTTCTTACTGATTGGGGTAAATTTATTTAAAATATGAATTTAATTTGTCTGCGTTTACCAGAAAAGTGTGAAAAAGACATAAAACATGGCGGAGAGAGCGAAATAATACAAAAAGAGAGATATATATTCAAGTGAATGTTTTTTCTGCGACTGTGCGAACTCTGACAATTGGATGGAAAACGGTTGGAAATGGAAAAACAGTGGAAATGGATCCAATGAGAGAAGAGAGTGAATTTCTACTTCTGCGTAGAACCCGGCTTCCCGCCCACACCGAGTGGCACTCTATGCCGACTGTTATAGAGGGCGGGAATATCTCCAACTGCTGTCTCACTCTAAATCCTATAACATTAAGGAAGAAAGGGGTTTTCTCATTCGATAGAGGACGCCACACCCAAACCCCGAAAATGGGAGGATTCCGGCAATTTCTAGGTTTCGATTGCTCCAACGGAATTTGGAGTTTCTGTTCCTTGCGAATGGGAAGGAGCCTTGAGAAACGTGTAGGAGGTAGGACCACACCTTAGCAGTGTAGTATAGATCCACTGCCTAAAGTTAACCTTCCAATGTAATGCATTTATTTATTTATTTAACAGCTTTCACAGTGTTTCACAACATCTTCCTGCGTCCAATGAATCTACTGTCATTGTCTTTCCACATCTCTCTGTCATTCCAAACACCATCGTCCAATCCTTTTCCCTCATCATTCATTCACTGGCACTATCGAATCCGTAGGTTCATGGCCATGCGGACATAAGCTCTCCATACATCCATATCCTGAGCTAATGTTTTCCAATCATTCCCTGTATATAATCTACTTCCATCAAATTATTGTTAATGTTATTCTCCCACTCCATTCTTGGTCTACAAACTGGGCGTTTTCCCTCTGATTTTCTACAAGAAGCTTATATGCACGAATTTCATTCCCCATTCGTGCCAGATGTCCTGCCTATCGAAGTCCAACTGTTATTATTATATCTGGCTTCCTATAAAGAATACGTAGTTCACTGTTAAGTAATATTCTCCATTCACCTCTCTGTTTGTTCATCTCTCTTTCCATCCATAGCAATTCTGCTTTCATGTTATGTTTTGCAGCTTTACTAGGGACTTGTAGGTGTGGTAGCTTCCCGTTGCTTTCCACACCGGTGCAGGATGATGATGATAATAATGATAAGGATGATGATGGTGGCCGGATGATTTTTGGGGGACCATTGGGCCCTAAGGTTCCTGACATTTGTCTTACAGGTGAGGAAAAACCCCGAAAAAACCTCACCCAAGAAGCTTGTCCCGACCGGGGATTGAACCCGGGCCCACTGCGTGACAAGGCAGCTCGCTACCTCGAGACCACAGCACTGGACCATCTCTCTTTGGTCCAAATAATTATAATTTTAAGAACATCTTTAATCTAATTGCAGTTTAATGATGAAGTTCTTAAAGATAAAATTAAACTAAAAAATTCAAAGTTCTAAATAGAGGACTTTTCTTGAAGTCTTCGTTTTTATGCTCCTGTGCATATTAACGCTTTAACGGCCGTAGTTTTTGTTTTATCACAACCAAACTTGGCATATACCATTAAATTTAAGAAAGTAAGATGGAGTTCGTTAACCAGAAAAATCGGTACATTAGGTGTAGGAGTTCACCTGAAACAGAAATATAAAAACCGCTCTAACAGTCAAAATTTTATATTTTTTGCATCGAAACACTTTGTGCTTTTGACATAAATCGAGGAAGGTATTGTCCAAAATGCAGCTAAATCCGACCACTAGAAATGGGCGTTTACCTAAACCCGAAATAAAAAAAAGATCACTCTACACCAAGTTTGCCTCTATGTCGTACAATTTGATTAACCCTCAAGGGAACATTCGCAGTATCAGCCTGAATCTCTTCGATATAAATGAAGACAAAAATTAACGTGGACTGACCAACCACTTCTTGAGATATCATAGGAACAGGCTCAAACGATTTAACCATAAATAAGTTTATTATTATCGTTATCATTATGATTATTATTATTATTATTATTATTATTATTATTATTATTATTATTATTATTATTATTATTATTATTATTATTATTATTATTATTATTATTATTATTATTGAGCATTTGGCATGGGTTCCCTGAAATAGTCCCCGCCCGGAGAACCAATTGGGGGACTATTTGACCCCCGGAGAATTTTACCCCAGTGGAACCCGTGTCCGCTTTCTTGACGGTTAAATTTTTACGGTGAAAGATCGTCACTCTTTCGACCAAGGTACTTTTTTCGTCTGGCTTATCACTTCCGGCATGGGTTACCCTTTTGGCAGCAATGCTACCGCCGGCATAGATCTCGGGATCATTTAAAAGCACCGCAACCACTAAACCTCCTACTTCCACCATGGATTATATTATTATTATTATTATTATCTTATTATTTATTATTTTACATTATTATTATTCTTACTACTTACTTTACTACTTATTTTACTTATTTCTACTTACTTACTACTTACTTACTTACTTACTTACTCCTCACTCCTCACCAACTCACTCACTCACTCACTCACTCCACTCACTCACTCACTCCCATCACGTCCCTCACTCCCTCACTCCCTAGCACGATCACTGTCCCTCTCTCACCCTTCTGTCCTTTGCCTCGCGGACATAATCTCTCCATACATCCATATATCCTGAGCTAATGTTTTCCAATCAATTCCCTGTAATAATCTATCTACTTTCCTCAAATCATAGTTTAATCGCTAAATTCTCCCACCTCATTCTTGGTCTAACCAACTGGCCGTTTTTTCCCTCTGGCTTTTCCTACAAGACGCTTCCATGCACCTCCTTTCATTTCCCCCCCATCGAGCAACAGGTCCTGCCCATCGCAGTCTACGAGACTTAACTGTTCTTATTATATCTGGCTTCTTATAGAGACCATGTAGTTCACTGTTATGTAGTCTTCTCCATTCACCTGTCTGTTCATCTCTCTTTGATCCAAAAACTTTCCTAAATAGTTTATTCTCAAATACTCTTAATCTCCTTTCCTCCCTTAAAGTAAGAGTCCATGTTTCGCACCCATATAATATAACTGGTAGAATAATAGTTTTATATATATATAGGCCCCTATATATATATATATATTATTATTATTATTATTATTATTATTATTATTATTATTATTATTATTATTATTATTATTATTATTATTTATCTGTACGTATTTTAAGAAAGGAGTGACAGGTACAGGAGACACCCATTTCTAAGTCTAAGTATTTTTAAAAGGAAGAGTTAGTAATTAGATTTTGGAATTTGAGTTGGTGTTCCTGAAGAAGAGAAGATGTGACACAAGCCGATGTTTCCAAAGAGTCTCTTCTTGCGCGGAGGAACATCAATAATCTGAATACAGCTAAATGTACTACATCTCCCAAAAACATCCACCAATCTCGTCTTTTATATCTCCACCGCACTTTAAAGCGGCTGGACTCTTCCAGATACGCGTCCACACATGTACTAGGACATCCGATAAGTAATGGCAACACTGTGCGATCCTAGCGGTGACCATTGTCTTCTTCTTCTTCATCATCACGGTTTAGACTTATTTATTAACCTGTTCCGGCTCCAAAATGCTGCTCTTTCCATATTTTCCTTGATCTTCCCAAACTTCTTCTTCCTCGTGGTGAATAGTTGCATGCTGCTTTTGGTATTTTATTCTCGGTCATTCTTGCCAAGTGTTCTTTCCAGTTTGTTCTGTATTTCTTTATGTTGTGTTTAATTCCTCTACTTTTAGTTGTTGTCTTATTTCTGTGTGCGTTTTTTTGTCTGTTCTTTGATATCCTGCTATTGGTCTGAGGAATCTCAGTTCAGCAGCTTGGATTCTGGCAGATTGTTGTGTTGTCACTGTCCATGTTTCGGATCATTGTAATCTTGCAGGATGTTGTTGAGCTGTCTTTGTTGTATAAATCTGTAATATTGAAAGTGTCAAAATAGCAATATTTGGTGGATTCATTCACTGTTTCTCACATTTAGTAAGTAATACCGCCCTAAAAGGATACGAAACACGGACTCTTACTTCAAGGGACGAAAGAAGATTAATAGTATTTGAGAATAAAGTTCTTAGGAAAATTTTTGGACCAAAGAGAGATGAACAGACAGGTGAATGGAGAAGACTGCATAACAATGAACTACATGGTCTTTATAGGAAGCCAGATATAATAAGAACAGTTAAGTCTCGTAGACTGCGATGGGCAGGACATGTTGCACGTATGGGGAATGAAAGACTTGCATGGAAGCTTCATGTAGGAAAGCCAGAGGGAAAACGCCCAGTTGGTAGACCAAGAATGAGGTGGGAGAATAACATTAACTATGATTTGGGGGAGGTGGATTATACAGGGAATGATTGGAAAGCATTGGCTCGGGATAGGGATGTATGGAGAGCTTATGTCCGTGCGGCCATGAACCTATGGGTTCGATAGTGCCAGTGAGTAAGTAAGTAAGTAAGTAAAACTACATATCCTTCTCGGGGACCAAAGAAATGTACTTTGAAAGCAACAATTTACGAGTAAATAAAAAACAAATACATTTATTAAATAGTCTGTTTTCATCTGATTATTTGTTAAAGTTAAAATTAGCGACATCTGAAAAAACAGGAAACGAGACCTTATGGCGAATACTTAATTAGCGACGTTTCTAAGTTAGAGAGGAGGTGGTGGGGGCAAGTTACGTCACAATACGTCAATGTCTCCGCTGCTGCGCGGTTTCTCCATCTTTCTTTGTATCACATTCATAAACATGAAAAGTCCGGTATTGATTCCCTCCACACTGCCATTTTCAATTCCACTTGTAAAATAAATAATACATTCCAATCTAAATTAGCTTTTATATATTTTTAAAGATACGTTTCTAACGAAACAGAATTTAATTAAAATTTATCATAAGTAACGTCGCGAGTGATTTCCAAATTAGATTTGTAAATCAAGAGTGGCATTTGTTAGGAAAATTTAACGAATAAAATTAAGCTGTTTACTCACAAATCATTATTTAAATATAGTTATTTTATATGTTTAATGTAAACGGCGATGTTTGAAAACAAATGAGAAACGATTGGTACGCTTCATTTGCTTCTTTTGTCCATCACTGCTACCAGATCATATTATTTATTGCCAAAGGAACGTAATATTGCAAGAATGTACTCTAGTGGAGAAAAAATGAAACACATCAAACTGTATATTAATTCATTTCTGATGTCGTATGATGTAATATGACAATTATATTTTCTGGAATGTTATTACCTGGGAAAAAATACATTTAAGAAAGTGCAAACAGTGGTTTCTTTTTTTGGTGGTATAACCAATTGCTACAAATGTTTTTTATATTAACTCCCGCATGCGCTGTGTGTTGACATTCATGCATTATATATACAATCTGGTAGCCGTATTTCTTAAAGGGTCAGTGACTGCAAATAATGCTATGACCTATTGAGAATGTTAAAAAGGAGGTGCTTTCTTTATTATGATAACCTTTAGTTGGTAAATTCTATGCGAAACACGACTGTGATTGGTTGTACATAAAAATCATTGAAATGTGATTGGTCATTGACTCCCATTTGGGATATAGTGTTATTCATGGACGATGTTGTGCATCAACCGGCTAAGGCGCCATTTTAAAAATGTTATATTGATGTCACTGGCTCATGAAGTAAGTGTATTGTAGCCTCACTATGATGGTTGTCCAGCGACTTGCCCGCAGCTGTTATATATAATTAAATGCGACTACCGCCGCTATAATGACTCCACATGTTAATCATTGTGAAGCATTGTCGCGGGGCATCCGCCTTTATATAAACGGACAACCATCATAGTGAGGCCATAATTCGCACAATTTTAGCTCCAAATCTTTAAATATAGCCTTATTTTTAAAGAAAAATGTAAAGCTGTCAGTCCTATCAGAGGTTCTGTATTTTGCAAACAAACGGGTATGAAACCAGATCTTCATAAATTTTGCATCATGCAGCTAAGTACCTAATGTTATCGCTCTTAGATTATTGATGCATAACTGTCAAACAAAGAAAATAAATTCCAATATCCAGTATTGCTAGTTTGGCGCTACAAGGAATAGTGGAGAATGACTTAAATTAGCTTTAAACGTATTTTCTCGAAACTTACGTGTAATGGCGCATAGATGGTTGATGCATAACGCCTTATTTTTTTAGTATTCTCGTAATATAGGCTACTTTTTGTTCGATAGACATGACGAAGTGTCATCATCAGAAACTCAACAATTCACTAAAAAGTCCATAATGCAGGAATTGCGTCAACTAAGGAAGTCGAATTTATAATCTTGTCTTGTTGGTTTATCCACCACTGTGGTCTAGGGACAGCATCCCTTTCCCTCTGGTTTTCGTACAAGAAGTTTCAATACCCGTCTTTTATACCCCATTCACGCCAGATGCTCAGCCCATCACAGTCTACGAGACTTAACTGTTCTAATTATATCTGGTTTCCTATAAAGACCATGTAGTTCACTGTTATGTAGTTTTCTTCATTTGATTGTCTGTTCATCTCTCATTGGTCCAACATTTTTCCTAAGAACTTTATTCTCAAATACTTGTAATATGTCTCCTCCCCTAAAGTAAGAGTCCATGTTTAGCACCCTATAATGTAGCTGGAAGAAAAACAGTTTTATACCGGGCTTCCAATATAAATCCGGACCGGCCTCACGGGGTTTCACCCGTCAGGCAGCGCTCTCTCCTCGTCCGCATTTCACTCTGCCAGCCGCTCGTCCTTGAACTAGTCAGTTTACTATCGTTCGACAAGATGAGACGTCAGCTGACATTAGAGCAGCGCATTTATGTGTGTAAATGTTATTATAAATACGAATCAGCTCGTCGCGTTCGCGAGGAATTTATTCGGAACTTCCCTGGACAATTACCTCCTTCCAGATCGACAATCCACGATCTTGTGACTAAATTTGAGACCACTGTTTCAGTACAAAATAAGAAACACACGCGAAGGCGTACGGTTCTCACCGAAGAAAAATTAGACGAAATTGGCGAAAATTTGGAACGTTCACCACAAAAATCATTACCGAAATTAGCACAACAAGTTGGGATTTCAGTATCTTCTGCACATACAGCAACAAAATTGTTAAAATTCAAACCTTACAAGTGTACACGTGTTCATTGTCTAAACCAAGGTGATCCCATAGCACGTGTGCGGGAGGACAACATTTCCAGCATTTTCTATAAGGTAAGAAACAGTTCAAGGACGGGTGGCAGGCAGGGTGAATTGCGGGAGGAAGAGACAGCACTGCGTGCCGGGTGAAACTCCGTGAGGCCGGTCCGGTTTTATATTGGAAGCCCGTTATATTTTCAATTTAACATTTTTTTAACAAAAGTTGGGACGACAAGAGTCTCTGTAGTGCATAAAGCACGCATTTCCAGAATTGAACCTATGTTTAATTTCTTTGTGCATCTCATTCCTATTTGTGATTATTGTTCCTAGGTATTTGAATTCAGCCATTTCTTCAAAATATCCATCATTTGTCATTAGCGTGCATTTCCATTATTTTATTAAATGTATACAATGTTTCCTACGCCCAATATTAAGTTTTGATACTCTTCCTCTATTCATCTCTATCCTTCCAGTCACCATCCTACAGTCCCCTGTCCTTCATCAAATTCATTATTCTCTCTATCCATGTCTTGTTAGGTCTCCCTCTTCTTTTCCTCCCATTTGGTACCTACTCCAAACTCCTAACTGGCTATGTATCTTCATTCCTCCCCATTACATGTCCAAATCATTGTAATTGTTTATTTCCAACAAATTGTATAATTTCCATTAAATAAAGAAAATTTTGGAGAATTGTTTCTCTTATTTTGTATTATACAGGACTATCTAGAAAGAAGGAACAGACTTGAAACATTAATTTCTTCCAAACTACAAAAAACAGAAACATAATTCCAACGTTCCTGGAAACAGAAAAGTTTGAAGTTCGATCATGGCCGCATTGGCGCTGTTGTTTGTCATTGTTTGTTTGTATAAAAATGGCGACACAACAGGACGTTGGATTAGAAGAGGAGGAGTAGAAAATCATCATCATCGCCGGTGGCCTCCCAGGTCACCAGACCTAACCCCGTGTGATTTTTATCTGTGGGCTTACGTAAAAGACCGTGTTTTTATCCCCCTGTGCCTGATACTCTTGAAAATCTCTGAATTGTTGAAAGCTGTGAATTCGATAACTAGAGACCAGCTGATTCGTGTGTGGCAAGAAATGAGCCACCGTTTTCAAATTTGTTGTGTAACACATGGTGCTCATATTGAATGCATAAAATAGTGAAATTTGAACTTTTCTGTTTCCAGAAAAGGCGGAATTGTGTTTCTATTTTTTATGGTTTGGAAGAAATAAATGTTTAAAGTCTGTTCCTTCTTTTTGAGTAGCCCTGTACTATTTTCCGAGAGGATAAACTAGACACAGTTCTTCACGTGTGAAGAATTTTTGTAGAATATTGCAATGTCAATATTTGTCTTTTAATTGCTATTTTATCTCTGTTCTTCTTATTTGCTACTACAGCCCCAGTAGGCCCTGTATGGCTTCTTCTATGCTTTTCTATCCATTGCCAACTCCCTCCAGTTCTTTAATCCAAATCGTTTCATGTCTGCTTGTACACAATCCCAACATCTTGTTCTTGGTCTTCCTCTTAATCTGGTTCCGTCTGGATTGTTGTTGAAACAATCTTCACTTTCCTTGTAGTTTCCATCCTTGTGATATGTCCTAACCATCTTCATCTTTGACATCTTATATACAGTGTCACCAAATCCAATTCCTTATACAATTAAATCTCATCCTCTCCATCCATCCCCTGTTTTCAATTGCTCCAAAAATCCTCCTCAAGATCTTCCTTCCAAATAATGCTACTTGTTTGCATGTATTTTTATTTAAGACCCATTTTTCAGTACAATATGTTATAATGGGTCTTATTACAGTTTTTAAAATCTTAATTTCGATTTCTCTAGATATTAGCCTATTTTGTTTTTAACAATTGTTAAGACGGAATAATATGCCCAGTTACCCTGTATACTCTTCGTTGTACCTCAGTCTTTATATCATAGCAGTAAATATTGACCCGAGACAGTATCCTGCTGGAGTTCGGATTTCCTACAAAGTTAGTTAGACTTATACCAATGCGTCTAGGTGGCACAAAGAGTAGGGTGCGTGTAAGCAAACAGTTTTCGGATACTTTCGAAATTCAGAATGGGTTGAAGCAAGGAGATGCACTATTTCCTCTGCTATTTAATTTTGTACTAGAGCATGCCATCAAATCTTTAAAGGATGAAGAAGGCTTACAACTCAATGGTATTAATAAGCTGTTAGTTTATGCTGATGATGTAGTACTACTGGCCGATAGCGAGGAGATACTAAAGGCCAACACGCACACACTATTGAGTAACACTAAAGAATTAGGACTGGAAGTAAATATCAATAAAACTAAATATATGGTCACATGTAGAAATTCAGTATATATTGGAAATGGACAGCTAATGACAAATGAGGGAAATTTTGAGGAAGTGGCTGAATTCAAATACCTAGGAACAATAATCATAAATAGGAATGAGATGCACAAAGAAATTAAACATAGGCTCAATTCTGGAAATGCATGCTATTATGCATTGCAGAGACTTTTGATGTCCCAACTCCTTTCAAAAAACGTTAAGCTGAAAATATATAAAACTATTATTCTACCAGTTATATTATATGGGTGCGAAACATGGACTCTTACTTTAAGGGAGGAAGGGACATTACGAGTATTTGAGAATAAAGTTCTTAGGAAAATTTTTGGACCAAAGAGAGATGAATAGACAGGCGAATGGAGAAGACTACATAACAATGAACTACATGGTCTTTATAGGAAGACAGATATAATAAGAACAGTTAAGTCTCGTAGACTGCGATAGGCAGGACATGTTGCACGTATGGGGAATGAAAGACATGCATGGAAACTTCTTGTAGGAAAGCCAGAGGGAAAACCCCCAGTTGGTAGACCAAGAATGAGGTGGGAGAACAACATTAACTATGATTTGAGGGAAGTAGATTATACAGGGAATGATTGGAAAGCATTGGCTCAGGATAGGTATGCATGGTGAGCTTATATCCGCGCGGCCATGAACCTACCGGTTCGATAATGCCAGTGAGTTAGTTAGTTATTAATCCGAGATTAACTAAACTCACTGGCACTATCGATCCCGTAGGTTCATGGCCGTGCGGACATAAGCTCTCCATATATCTCTATCCTGAGCCAATGTTTTCCAATCATCCCCTGTATAATCTACTTTCCTCAAATCATAATTAGTACCATTCTCTCACCCCATTCTTGGTCTACCAACTCGACGTTTTCCCACTGGTTTCCCTACAAGAAGCTTCCATGGACGTCTTTCATTTCCCCATTCGTGCCATATATTAATCCGAGATATATAAATTAATGTAATTTTTCATACTTATACGCACGAATTTTGTTTTCTTTTATCCCTGTAGGGTCATAATAAGTGTTAAAGAGTTGCAGAAGTGGGGTGGAACGCTCCTTATTCAATCGATACAGTTTGAACCCGCGCGCGGTAAGAGACACATGATGCACCGACCCACCTTGAAGTGTGGCGCATTGCTGATGTCTTCCAAATCTTAAAACGTTTCATTTATCATCAGATTTACTTTTCCTGTAAGTAACTCACTGGGCACTATCGAACCTGTAGGTTCATGGCCACGCGGACATAAGCTCTCCATGCATCCTTATCCTGAGCTAATGTTTTCCAATCTTCCCCTGTTAATCTACTTCCTTCAAATCATAGTTAATGTCGTTCTCCCACCTAATTATTGGTCTACTAACTGGACGTTTTCCCTCTGGTTTTCCTAAAAAAACTTCCATGCACGTCTTTCATTCCCCATTCTTGCCACATGTCCTGCCCATCGCAGTATACGAGACTTAACTATTCTTATTCTATCTAGCTTCCTATTCTATTCTATACTAATTCTCCCCGAAGGCAGGTCTTTCACTGCAATCATTGCATTTTCATGCTAAGCTTTGCAGATTACTAAGGAATTATAGGTGTGGTAGTTTCCCGTTGCTACACACACCGGTGAAGGATGATGATGATGCCCGGATGATTTTCAGGGACCGTTGGGCCCTAAACATCCTGTCATTTGTCTTACAGATGAGGAAAATCCCCGAAAAACCCTCACCCAGGAGCTTGTTCCGACCGGGAATCGAAGCCGGTCCCGCTGCGTGACAAGGCAGCACGCTACCTCGAGACCACTTAGCTTCCTATATGTATAGATATCATTATGATTTTGTTTTTTTTATTTTTATTCAGGATATTTTCTGTTATTTACACAGGTGTCCTCACCCAAAATATATAATATTTTTCTTCCACACTTCCCGGTCTTGTGTGTATGCTTCTATCATATTTCTCTTCTTCATGTTGTCTTGAATTCCCTTTATCCACGTTGGCTTTGGTCTACCACGTTTCCCTTTTCCAGGAGGTATCCATTTCAATACTTCTTTGTTTGTTTCTGTGCCCCTTCTTCTCATTATTTGTCCAAACCATCTTAGTTGGATTTCTTCAATCTCTTGTACAATATCCTTTTCTACATTCATTATTTCTCTTATTGTATAATTTTTACTTTGTCTAATTTCGATATACTATTATTATTATTATTATTATTATTATTATTATTATTATTATTATTATTATTATTATTATTATTATTATTATTATTATTATTAATGTCCACCGCTGTGGTCTCGAGGTAGCGTGCTGCCTTGTCACGATGTGGACCCGGGTTCGATCCCCGGTCGGGGCAGTATTTCTGGGTGAGGTTTTTATCGGGGTTTTTCCTCACCCTGTAAGACAAATGTCAGGAAAACTTTAAGGCCCAAACGGTCCCCGAAATCATGTGGCCATCATCATCATCATCCTTCACCGGTGTGGAAAGCAACGGGAAGTTACTACACATATAATTCCCTAGTAAAGCTACAAAGCATAGCATGAAAATGCTCTGATTGCAACGAAAGACCTGCCCTCGGGCAGAATTGCTATGGATGGATGGATTATTATTATTATTATTATTATTATTATTATTATTATTATTATTATTATTATTATTATTAGTAAAGTGATCCCACAACAGACCCGGAGGCCCTTGGGGTAGTAGGAGTTTAAGGCTCCCACTTTTTCTAGACAATCAGCACTTTATGTCAGCGGGTTGTCAGCCCTGCGTGACGGCCGCCTTTACCCCCAGAACAAGCGTCTGGTACTCATTTCCGTTAGAGGCTGAGTCGACCCCAGGGCCATAGTGCCGCCAGAGGGTTTGGGTCAGTTTAAAAATCCTGACCCCAACGGGACTTGAACCCTCGACCCTCCGGCTTGTAGCTCAGTGCCTTAACCACTACGCTACGGCGTGCCATTATTATTATTATTATTATTAATTATTATTATTATTATTATTAATCTTATTATTATTATTATTATTATTATTATTATTATTATTATTATTATTAATGTCCACGCGCCAGTTAGTTAAGTTTGTTGATAAATATAGTGTTAACTTTAAAAGTATTTGTTTGTTACGTTACGTTATGACGTGATGTGAAACAGGGCTAGAAAGGGAGGGAGAGAGAGCTTATGGGCTCAGAGCGTTAGGAGCCATCAACATGCACACAACAACAATTAGATTCGAGACTCGAACCTTTGGTCTGTAGAATGTGAAGACTGCTAGCGAATCAACACCCTTCCCTTTGTATAAGCATCGCAGAACAAAGGTAGGGGTCATTAGAAACAATAGGGTGTAGATAGGACATATAATAGGCTCCCATGCAGGCAGGAGCAATATTTGCACGGGTAGCCTCTGCCCAGCCAGATAAGACGCAAACAAAGCAAGTGCGGGGTGCAAATATGGAAATGTAAGCCCCGTGCAAAACTAGCTTAAGTACACTCACCTCGTATAACATTATACACTGCTTCATAGGGCTCCAATACTTGATAAGTTTCTACACATGACTTTAATGTTCATCCTGGTTCTCTGTTGTATGTGATACCTCCATTGTTATGCAAGTTCTTAACTTTATATGTTATCTCAGCAATAATGAACACAATACTAAAATAAATTCACACAAAAATAAACATGAAGCCTCAGCATTTCGCAAAAAAACACAAAACAGAAAAATAAATGGAGTTACTACACTTACTTACTCATTCACTGGCACTATCTAACCCGTAGGTTCATGGCCGCACGGACATAAGCTCTCCATACATCCCTATCCTGAGCTAATGCTTTCCAATCATTCCCTGTATAATCTACTTCCCTCAAATCATAGTTAATGTTATTCTCCCACCTCATTCTTGGTCTACCAACTGGGCGTTTTCCCTCTGGCTTTCCTACAAGAAGCTTCCATGCAAGTCTTTCATTCCCCATACGTGCAACATGTCCTGCCCATCGCAGTCTACGAGACTTAACAGTTCTTATTATATCTGGCTTCCTATAAAGACCATGTAGTTCATTGTTATGTAGTCTCCTCCATTTGGCATGGGTTCCCTGAAGTAGTCCCCGCCCGGAAAACCGAATGGGGGACTATTTGACCTCCGGAAAATTTTACCCCAGTTGAACCCATGTTCGCATTTCTTGACGGTTCTATTTTTACGGTGAAAGATCGTCACTCTTTCGACTTTTTTCGTCTGGCTTATCACCTTCGACCAGTCCGGCATGGGTAACCCTATCGGCAGCAATGCTACCGCCGGCATAGCTCTCAGGATCATTTAAGCACGCAAGCCACTCCACCACGACAAGGTAAAGATACCATGGAGGGAGTTACTACACTTGCTGCTCAATTTATTTTGATCTGTGCACTATACATGGAGCTTGATCGTTATTCCACAGAAACCAAAGTACCTTGATCGTTATTCCACAGAAACCAAAGTACCTTGATCGTTATTCCACAGAAACCAAAGTACCTTGATCGTTATTCCACAGAAACCAAATTACCTTGATCGTTATTCCACAGAAACCAAAGTACCTTGATCGTTATTCCACAGAAACCAAAGTACCTTGATCGTTATTCCACAGAAACCAAAGTACCTTGATCGTTATTCCACAGAAACCAAAGTACCTTGATCGTTATTCCACAGAAACCAAAGTACCTTGATCGTACCTTGATCGTTTTTCTCAAGTACATGAAATCTTTAACGCTCATTTAAGAGGACCATGATCATTTAACGGAAAAATTATTTACCATAAGATAGTACTCTCCTTCTACTATCGGATGGCACCAATAACTCAATTTTTATTTTGATGGACCTTCATCGTTATTCCCGTGTACCCTTCATATTGTATTATAGGGCCGGAGTGTGAATGGAGAAAACTACATAATAGTGAGGTACATGATATGTATAGGAAGCCAGATATAATAAGAACAGTTAAATTTAACGGAAAAATTATTTACCATAAGATAGTACTCTCCTTCTACTATCGGATGGCACCAATAACTCAATTTTTATTTTGATGGACCTTCATCGTTATTCCCGTGTACCCTTCATATTGTATTATAGGGCCGGAGTGTGAATGGAGAAAACTACATAATAGTGAGGTACATGATATGTATAGGAAGCCAGATATAATAAGAACAGTTAAATTTAACGGAAAAATTATTTACCATAAGATAGTACTCTCCTTCTACTATCGGATGGCACCAATAACTCAATTTTTATTTTGATGGACCTTCATCGTTATTCCCGTGTACCCTTCATATTGTATTATAGGGCCGGAGTGTGAATGGAGAAAACTACATAATAGTGAGGTACATGATATGTATAGGAAGCCAGATATAATAAGAACAGTTAAGTCTCGTAGACTGCAATGGGTAGGACATGTGGTCGTATGGGGAATGAAAGAGGTACATGAAGCTTCTTGTAGGAAAACCAGAGGGAAAACGCCCAGGTGCTAGACCAAGAATGAGGTGGGAGAATAACATTATCCATTATTTGAGAGAAGTAGATTATACAGGAGATGATTGGAAAACATTAGCTCAGGATAGAGATATATGAAGAGGTTATGTCCGCGCGACCATGAAGCTATGGGTTCGATAGAGCCAGTAAGTTAGTGTGAGTTAGTTATTATAGGACCGGAGGAAAAAGAAAAAGTTCATAGGTGCACCAAAAAAGTCGCTTTTTGGATGAATGTATGTTTGTCCATTATAGATTTCTAAACTACTCAACCGATTTTCATGAAAATTTGTATCTACAGGTTTTCAGGTACGGCGAGTGTTTAGCTGCTATCTATTACATTCTATAACCATTAAGTATAGGCCTAGTAGTTACCTGAAAAAAAATTAAAAAACAGTTCTAGCAGTAGCAATTTTCTGTTTCACAACAAAACTCAGTATATGCTTATTAAAATAAACCGACAAAAGTATTCTCCAAACATCAGCGAAATCCGATGATTAGAAGTGAGGGATTACCTGAAACCCGAAATTAAAATTTTACTCAAGCGACCGCCATGTTTTGCTCGTCACAATTCATACTTTCTTCTTCTTCTTCTTCTTCTTCTTCCTTTGGCTCTACGGTCCTCTAAGAACCTTAGTCTCCTTCATAACAACTGCACATATTCCTAGTTTTCTGTCTCCATCTGTTCACCTTCAGTTGTCTTAAGTCTTCCTAAACCTTATCCAACCATCTTAGTTTCTGTCTTCCAACCTTTCTTCTTCCTTCTGGTTTCCCTTCTAAAATCTTTCTTGCTCCTGTTTCTTGCTCCATCCGCAACACATGTCCTACCCATTTCAATCTCTTTCTTCTAATATGTCTTACCAGATCTAAATCCCTATATAATTCTTTCAATTCCTGCTTCGTTTTAATTCCTTACATATCTTGTTCCTGTACTGTTCCATATATCTTCCTTAATATGTTTTTTTTCCATGTATTTAATATGTACTTATTTTCTTCTTCTTCTTCTTCTTCTTTCTTCTTCTTCTTGCTTTCATGTGATAGACCTAGTGGTCTGTTACGATATCAATCCAACGTTTGAAGGGTCTGCCCAAAGATCTCTTGCCTGGTGGCTGGTAATTTAAGATTTGACGTGGTATTCTTTTTCTGCTCATTCTTCTTACGTGAGATTTCCAGTTGTTTCTGTATTTTTGTACATATTCCATGACTGATTCTGTTTGTAATTCTTTGAGAATCTCAGAATTCCTTTTATGGTCTGTTGTTGAATAGCCCGCAGTAGGTCTCATAAATTTCATTTCTGCTGCAGTTAGTCTTTGTTCATCTACACTGCGAATTGTCCAGGCCTCACTGCCGTAACATAATATGGGTCTGGCGTGTTTTATAAATTCTAGTTCGTGTGTGTTGCTTGAAAATATTATTTATAATTCCTGTTACTCTGTTAAATTTTATAATTTTTTGACTAAAATCTTTTTCCTGTTCGTATGTAACTTGACATCCGAGATGGTTAAATGTGTTGGTTTGTTCTATTATTTTATTATTAATAACAATTTTACTGCGAACTGGGTATTTTCCTAGAAAAGCCATGACTTTAGATTTTTCTGTTGAGGTTTCCATGTTGTAGTTTATTGCAATTTGGTGAAAAGAGTGGACTGAACGTTGTGGTTCATCTTCTGAATTCGCTATAAACACAACTTATCTTCTTCTTCTTTCACTTCACGGGCTAGGCATAAATTTGCCTGTTCCGCCTCACAGTTGTTCTGTCCATCTTTTCACTGGCCTTCCTACATTCCTTGAACCTCTTGGCTTGTAGTTGAATGCTGCTCTCGGTAATCTTGTTACATTCATTCTTTCCACATGTGTAAGCCATTTCTCTCTATATTCTCTGATTTTCTCATTCAATGGATATCGCAGCTTCTATATTCCTGTAACAACTTATATTTTACTGATGATGTCCATATTTCTCTTCCAAGCAACTGTTGGTTTTAATATTGTTTTCAGAATTTACACTGTACACTTTAATTAATTGTTTTTACTTACTCAATTAAACATAAAAAACGCATATTTTGATTTATTTGGGGCAACAGCTGTGACACATATCAGCTAGTTCATTTTTTTTTTCAACAATTTAACTTCTGTGTTCTTTTCAATAATTATATCTTTTACGAGGAACTAAACGAGAAGAGAGAACAGATATGGCATGAGTTCTACGCAACGGATGCGATGATCTACAGGGAATGAACAGCAGCCAGATACGACCTCAGACACACCGTGACGAGAGTCGCGGTCCATGGTTTCCTCCACAGGATATGCACAACAGTGAAGCGCCATAACCCAGAAGAAAAGTGCAAGTGCAAACTATGTGGGTCGCACTGCGACCGATATCACCTGTTACAGTGTAAAAACATAGGAACATCGATAACAGACTTCTGTAAGACATTAAAACAATTCTTTCTACAATGTCATTGGCTGCAATAATACCTATTATTATTATTATTTACCACTTGTCTACAAAAATGTGTATGTCCTTAAAGAACATTATATTTTTCCTTGAGTTGGTTAGGAATGTAGTCAATGACGGTCACATGCAGTAAGAACAAAGAAAGTACTTTTTTTTTTGTTTGTTGGAGCAACATGTTCCAGTGCCTGCAGGAAGTTCTTATTAAAAACCCTACACTCACATCTCCCAATCACACAGAGACAGTTCAGTGTGGACGCAAGCCGCTCCTCGCTATCAACCAGGTAATCCATTTCCTATCACAACAGACCGCTCATTTGCCAAAAGAGTGACATATCTAAACAATTTTCCGATTTTGAATTATTGGCATTAAATGAAAGATAATACTTACTTCTATATTCTGGAAGAAGACATAAGCGATTGTATACAATGAGTTGGTACAGTAATTTGATACTTATGACAAATAGAGGCAAAGTTCTATTGATTTCAAATCTTTGAATGCATCTCCTGAAAAAATATGTCTTTTTTAGTTGTGTCACTCTTATCGCAAATGAGCGATATGTAAACTACAAATTACAAACAATTATTATATATTATTATTATTATTATTATTATTATTATTATTATTATTATTATTATTATTATTATTATTATTATTATTATTATTATTATACATTGCAGAGACTCTTGATGTCCCAACTCCTTTCAAAAAACGTTAAACTGAAAATATATAAAACTATTATTCTACCAGTTATATTATATGGGTGCGAAACATGGACTCTTACTTTAAGGGAGGAAAGGAGATTACGAGTATTTGAGAATAAAGTTCTTAGGAACATTTTTGGACCTAAGAAAGATGAACAGACAGGTGAATGAAGAAGGCTACATAACAGTGAACTACATGGTCTTTATAGAAAGCCAGATATAATAAGAATAGTTAAGTCTCGTAGACTGCGATGGGCAGGACATGTTGCACGTATGGGGAATGAAAGAATTGCATGGAAGCTTCTTGTAGGAAAGCCAGAGGGGAAACGCCCAGTTGGTAGACCAAGAATGAGGTGGGAGAATAACATTAACTATGATTTGAGGGAAGTAGATTATACAGGGAATGATTGGAAAGCATTAGCTCAGGATAGGGATGTATGGAGAGCTTATGTCCGTGCGGCCATGAACCTACGGGTTCGATAGTGCCAGTGAGTAAGTAAGTATTATTATTATTATTATTATTATTATTATTATTATTATTATTATTATTATTCTTATTATGCCATATCCAACACGTTTGAATTGTATACAACCTCTTCCAGTGACCAACATTAACTTTGATTCTCTTCCTCCGTTCATCTCTGTATAGGATTTAGCTCATTTTTTTGATAATACCCACTTTTGTTCATTTTGATAGGATATGCTGAGTTTCGTTGTGAAACATCGAAAAATGTGACCGCTAGAGCGATTTTTAAATTGTTCACGTCAGGTGAACTCCTACACCTAATGGTTTTAGAGGGTCCAATTGTGAATCTGAACCATTCAGGGACCCACACAAACACACACAAAAATTTCATCAAAATCGGTCCAGTCGTTTAGCCAGTTTCAGGCGAACCTCCACTTCTAATTGCCGGATTTCGCTCATTTTTTGATAATACCTACCTCGGTCTATTTTAATAGGATATACTGAGTTTCGTTGTAAAACATCGAAAAACATGACCGCTAGAGCGATTTTTAAAATTTTCACTTCAGGTGAACTCCTACACCTAATGGATTTATAGGGTCCAATTGTGAATCTACACCATCGAAGGACCCAATCAGACACAAAAAAATAAAATAAAATTCAAAATCTGTCCAGTCGTTTAGGAGGAGTTCAGTGACAAACACACGTACCGTACAATTAAATACATATAGTCTACCGCTGTGGTCTCGAAGTAGCGTGCTGCATTGTCACGCAGCGGGCCCGGGTTCGATCCCCGGTCGGGGTAGTTTTTCTGGGTGAGGTTTTCATCGGAGTTTTTCCTCACCTGTAAGACAAATGTCAGGAAAACGTTAAGGCCCAAACGGTCCCCGAAATCATATGGCCATCATCGTCATTATCCTTCACCGGTGTGGAAAGCAACGGGAAGCTACCACACCTACAATTCCCTAGTAAAGCTGTAAGCATAACATGAAAATGCTACGATTGCAGTGAAGGACCTGCCTTCGGGCAGAATTACTATGGATGGATGTATATAAAGATTTGTCGCGCAAAAAAATAGTAAGGAATATTATTCTGTTAAATGTTTTTTTTACAAAAACTCGGAAATTAAAAAAAAAAAAAACTCGACCACGTCTCCTGTTTTCATGCCTCTTCTAGTTTCCGTAAAACTCACTACTGCACTCATATCGCAATGCATTAATCGGTTGAGAAGACAGAACTTACAATATTCCTAATTTAATAATTTTGTATTATAATTTTACTCATTCAGGAAAGCCCTCCATGTCCTTATGTAGTCAAGAAAGTATGTGAGTGATCCATAGCTAAAATCCCTCTCCCGACAGGCCGTGCCACTGTAAGGTCCACATGGTGTATGACACGTAAAAGTACCCATAAGGTGAGAGGTTAAATCAAAGAAGTAGTATTATAATTTTATATTGTAAACTTTGTTGAGACCTTGTACAGTAGGAGAAGATAAGATTAAGAGAGTGCTAGCTCACTGCTTCCTTATTAAAGAAACACAAGAGACATTTGAGAGAGGACGAGAGGTTAATTTGATGTGTCGAAATTAAAAATAATAAAGTGATCCCACTTGAGACCTCAGGAGGCCCTTAGGGTAGTAAGAAGTTAAGACTGCCATCTTTGTAGACAATTGACACGCGATGTCAACAACTGGATCCCATGATACTTGAAGGGACCAAACATTTTATCATATTTTACAGATTGTGTTGCGCTTTGTAGAGTTTAAATATTTTAAAAATAAACAATAAATTAAAAGCTAAATTAATGTTTTCAAAATGCATTACGATGTATCGAAAATCAACGTTCTCGAAGAATTATAAATCATCAAGGAAACCACAAATAAACACCTGCTGAACGAGAACGCACCCAGAAATTAGAAAACCCTCTGTACAGAAATGAATTACCAACAAACAGGAAGTAAGTACCAATGAACGCAGAAGATTGATATTGCTGCTTTGCTTTATTTTATTTATGTATTTAGTTATTTATTTATTTATTTATGTATTTAGCCTGGTGGAAGTTGGTTAAGTACATGTGGCCTTCGCTTCCACTCACACAGAACACAAGCAATATGTTACATATGAAGACAAAAAAAAAATACAATAATAGTCATCTAAAAACAGGACGAAACATATGTTACCCATGAATACAAAAAAATTACAATAGTTAGTAGTCCATATTAGACCAGGACAAACATGTTTACATATGAATACAAAAAAACAGTCACAATACATATTTATTGAACAGCTATCATTATCTGTCAGATTGCATAATAATTGAAATTAATGTCTTAATAATAGAATGAAAATAAATACAATTAAAATTAAGATTAATGATACAATTGAATTAATAAAAAGGACAAATAACAGCTCGAATCTACTATTGAATAAAAAGAAGAGAAAAAAAACAATACAATGAATTAATCTACCGCTTTTTATACAAGGCAGGGGGTTAAATATCTTAACAAATCGAATAAGTCTATTTTGAATTAAATAATGCAAACACGCATTATTAATTCTTAAAAAGTAGTATTAGTGAGTTGTTTCTTTGTGTGATTTTATTTTCAATTTATTTCTGACAGATGGTAAAGTTTGGCAGTCTCTGACATAGGGTGGAAGTGAAGTTCCACGGTATAGCAAGAGAAAACGCTAAAAGATTTCGCATAATAGGTAGTATGATGAGGAGGGATATAAAGGACACTGTGCTCAAGGGATCGGGTATCTAGTTATGTGTATCAGAGAGTCTAGTGAAGCGGTGTGATAAATAATAAGGTAAAGATGTGTGTAATATGTTATAGAGTAGGCATAGGGAATGGATGGTTCTACGATCTTGAAGACGAAGCCATGACAATTGTTCCAGGGATGGTGTAACGTGATCAAATCTACGTATACCACAAATAAAACGTATGCAAGAATTGTGAACACGTTGAAGTCTTTGGGTAAGAACAGTATTTAGGTCAGTAAAAAGAGTATCACAATAATCAAAATGGGGCATTGCGAGTGTTTCTACTAGCATTTTTTAAGTTATCGAAAGGCCTCCTATAAAACAACTCTGCAAATTATTGAGGACGACTGAGATATCAGCTACTGTTTTACAATTATTAAAACTTTAAGGCTAAAATAGTAGACAAATCCACAAGAATAAAAATATATAATACTTTAGCATTATCCTCCCTTTTATACGGAAGTGAGATAAAATAAGTTAAAATATCCTTTCTTAGGTAAGATCCGTCGTCCTCTACTTATAAAATGTGTAATCTTTATGCATGTAGGCCTTTCAGAACATCCGTTCCATCTTCAGCAGGTCCTTCTTCGCTACAATATCTAGTATTACTCGTCACGACAACACCACATTAGGACCAACAACATCAACCATCATACTACATATTGTAACGATGAAGAAGCTGCTGAAGATGGAACGGATGTTCTGAAAGGCCTACATGCATAAAGATTACACATTTTATAAGTTGAGGACGACGGGTTTTACCTAAGAAGGTATATTTTAACTTATTTTATTTTATGACTCTCCACCTCAACGGTTTTATCAATGAATTTTATTAGTATTGACGGAAGTGAGATTTGGACATTAAGAAAAAGAGACAGGAGGAGAATCAAAGCAACGGAAATGAAATTTCTCAGAAGGACAACAGGATACACTCTTTTAGATCGAAAAAAATAATGAAGACATTTTAGAACAATTAGAAGTAGAATCAGTAGAAGAAAAACTCAACAGATATAAATTAAACTCGCTACACCATGTAAAAAGAATGGATAATTCAAGAATCCCAAAACTGATGATGCAATATAAACCTAAAAGGACATCGTCGACCAGGAAGATCTCTTAAAAGACCGCTAGATGAGGTAAACAGGTCTACAAACGCCTAATTCGTGGCGGATGACAATGAAATATTTTTAAATTACCGATTGGCACACTTGGCACTTTTAAGTCACGCTTATACGGTTCCTGTTGTCTAATAATTAATTTTTCTCTATTTATTTAAATTTATTCCATGTCATTAATAATTTTTTCTCGTTTTTTATATATCTTGTACATATTATATTTAATTCGTTAAATCTAGAGTAAATCAAAATACATTATAGATATTAATTGTATTGTATTTATAACATGTAATCGTTTATGTTTATTGTAATTTAGATGTAAAACTATTTTTCTTTATTTTTTAAAACCTGGTTGAGTGGCAGACAAGGCCTTAAGGCCTTAACTCTGCCAGGTAAAATAAAGCTATTATTATTGTATGAAATTAATAAGAAGGGAAAGTTAATAGTAAAATTTAACTCAAGTGGCTGAATAAAAAACTTAGGAACAATAATCACAAACACGAATAAGGTGCAAAAAAATTAACATAGGCTCAATTCTGGAAATGCGTGTTATTATGTATTACAGAGACTCTTGTCGACCCAACTCCTTTCAAAAAAACGTTAAACTGAAAATATATAAAACTGTTATTCTCCCATTCTCACATCCATATAATATAACTGGGAGAATAACAGTTTTATATATTTTCAGTTTAACGTTTTTTTAAAGGAGTTGGGACGTCAAGAATCCCTGATGGTTTCCAGAATTGAGCCTATGTTTAATTTCTTTGTGCATCTCATTCCTATTTGTGATTATTGCTAAATAAATAAAATATTATTTATAATATTTTTCCTATAACGTCCACCGCTGTGGTCTCGAGGTAGCGTGCTGCCTTGTCACGCAGCGGGCCCGGGTTCGATCCCCGATCGGGACAGTTTTTCTGGGTAAGGTTTTTATCGGGGTTTTTCCTCACGTGTCAGACAAATGTCAAGAAAACTTCAAGGCCCAAACGGTCCCCGAAATCATATGGCCATCGCAATCATCATCATTTATATTCAACTTAGGTTAAGCTTTGGATTAGGGACTCTCCTGGCGCACCACTATCATCATCATCCGTCATATCATCGGGGTAACGTAACCCCGCCTTCCAGGCGCCCCAATCTCAGAAGTGGGTTACAAGTACGCCATGCCAGGAGAGAACACCAGGAATGTCGGAAGACAACCTGGAGCATTTGCAAAAAAAAAATTCTATAACTTTTTTATTTATTTATTAAAAAGTTTTGTTGTGTTTAGTAAATAGGCTTCATCAAAATAGGTAAAAAAATATATTTTCAAGAAATATTCCTGAATTTCTTGCGACTTGGTTAGAAATGAAGGTACAGTAGTGTGTCTTCGCCTAAACACAGACAGTAGCAGCGCTTGTAAATCCTACACAAAATGACAAAGACGTAATAAAATAAATGGGATGATAGTTATATGCTACTCATGCTTTTAACAGCACAAATATAATTATGCACGGTCCTTGCCAGTGCTGACGTAAGCATTACGACACTACCTTTGCACCCCCTCAAACATACAATAGCGCAGGAAAGATACGAATCGTCCTAGACCCGACGTTATCACGAACCGTACTTTATGAGTCCGGGCTATCTCTGCTACTGACCCCTTCTGCACATATTTTAAAATTGTTCCAACAAATTTTTAGTCAACTCAGATCTCCACCAAACTGCACAGTAATAATAATAATAATAATAATAATAATAATAATAATAATAATAATAATAATAATAATAATAGTTATAATTATTATTATTATCATTATTATTATTATTATTATTATTATTATTATTATTATTATTATTATTATTATTATTATTATTATTTATTTTTGCGCGATAGTGCGTTTGTCGAACTTACAGCAATGGCGACCACGATTGAAAGTTCAACTTCCTACATTTCGGGGTTGCCAACCTATATAACTATACTGTAATATTACATATTACAAACTTCGTGCGGGAAGTGAAACCACTGCCCTTTATGTATACTAAGTACAATGTATATACAAAAATATATCCAAAAGGTAGTGTTAATATACATTATACGAAACAAATCACTGTATTTTAAATAAACTGAACTTTATTTGATACAATAGAAACACTAAATACGTACTTGCCGCAATTTAATGCTTGATTGGTGTCACGGCCTGCTGTAGTCTCAACTAATAAACATTGGCCACATTGTTAACGCCACTCAGTTGTTTATAATGAACACAAATGTTTCCAACAAATATGTTATTATTTTACTGTTATTTATTATTTTGAAAAGACGATCGCGCGAAAAATAATGTACAACGCACGTTTGTGAAGTGTTTTAAAGAATCTCTGAAATTAAAAACCTCGTTATCGCTCGGTTTTTAATAATTCCCTCGCTTCTGTAAAGACCACTTTCCAAACTTGCATTATAAGATCTATTGCAGAGCTCATTGCACACCGACAATTAAAATAAAACAATTTTCCAAAAATAAGTATCTCAGGCGTTGTAAATAATGTTCATACCCCTCCCTCTTTTAGGGTAATTTATTTTAGTCCAGAGTTCCAAGAAAGCAGGTGCTTTATGCCGTCCTTCTTAAGAAAATTCCTCTAGTTGTAGATATTAAGGCACCCTAATTTCTCGGGACCGGTAATAAAAAATACCTAAGTACTCCCAGTGCTGTGATAGTACCGAACTAGAAAACACGCCGTCAGTAAATTACTCATTGAGGTAACTATGTCTTTATAATTTGTAACATTACTGTATAATGGTTATTTAGATTAGATTTATTTAGCCTGGTGGAGTTAAGACCATGTGGCCTTCTCTTCCACTCACCAGGACAAACATATGTTACATCAGAATATAAAAAGTAAAGTGATCGCACAACAGGCCCGGAGGCCCTTGGGGTAGTAGGAGGTTAAGGCTCCCACTTTTTCTAGACAATCGGCACTTTATGTCAGCCGGGTTGTCAGCCCTGCGTGACGGCCCCCTTTACCCCCAGAACAAGCGTCTGGTACTCATTTCCGTTAGAAGCTGAGTCGACCCCAGGGCCATGGTTCCGCCAGAGGGTTTGGGTCAGTTTAAAAATCCTGACCCCAACGGGACTTGAACGCTCGACCCTCCGGCTTGTAGCTCAGTGCCTTAACCACTACGCTACAGAATATAACAATCACAATTAACTCTAATATTAAATACTAAATAAAAATTTGATCAAAAAGATAATATCTATTATATTACGATCTATAATGCAACCAGTTAATATTAGTTAAAATTAAGACTACAACTAATAATAAAATGTATACAGGCAAGACATATTAAATTGTCCTTGTCTAGTGTATATAAAAAACAAAGGAAAATAATGAGATATAGAAAACTAATTTTACGATTATACAACATTTATTTCTACTGCTGTGAAATTTATTAAAGCAATTTTAATATACAAAACGTTTTATATCTTAAATTGCAGAAGAAAGTTTATAATGGTTTTTCTGGGGAAACAGTGTAATAACTAACTCACTGACTCTATCCAACCCATAGGTTCATGGCCACGCGGATATAAGCTCTCCACACATCCCTAACCTGAGCAAATGTTTTTCAATCATCCCCAGTATAATCTACTTCCCTCAAATCATGGATAATGTTATTCTCCCACCTCGTTTTAGATCTACCAAGTGGGCGTTTTCCCTCTGGTTTTCCTACAAGATGCTACCATGGACGTCTTTCATTCCCCATTCGTGCACATGTCCTGCCCATCGCAGTCTACGAGACTTAACTGTTCTTATTATATCTGGCTTCCTATAAAGATCATGTAGTTCATTGTTATGCAGTCTTCTCCATTCTCCTGTCTGTTCATCTGTTTTTGATCCAAAAATGTTCCAACTAACTTTATTCTCAAAAACTCGTAAGCTTCTTTCCTCCCTTAAAGTAAGATGCGAGGTTGGGAAGTGGTTTTTACAGAAGCGAGGAAAATGTTTAAAAAGCCGAGCGATAGTGAGGTTTTTAATTTCCGAGATTCTGTAAAACACCTCACAAATATGCGTTGTACATTATTTTTTGCACGATGTTGTTTTGAAAATAATAAATAACAGTAAAATAATAACATATTTGTTGGAAACATTTGCCTTCATTATAAACAACTGACTAACGTTAACGGTGTGGGCAATGTCTATATTGTTTCAAATAAAGTTCAATTAATTTAAAATGCAATGATATGTTTCGTATAATGTATATTAACACTACCTTTTGGATATTTTTGTGTATACTTGTGCGTAGTATACATAGAGGGCAGTGGTTTTACTTCCCGCACGTGGTTTGTAATATATATATATATATATATATTTAAAATGCTCCAGGTTGTCATTTCGACATTTCTGGTGTCCTCTACTGGAATGGCGTACTTGTCACCCAGTTCTGAGGTTGGGGCGCCTGGAAGGCGGGGTAACGTTACCCCGATGATATGACAGTTGATAATGATGGTAATGATGCGCCATGAGAGACCTTAAACTAAACTTAAACTTATTAGGCGAATATGATATTGATGGCCAGATGGTGTTCTGGGACCGTTTGGGCCTTACAGTTTCCTGACATTTATCTTATAGGTCAGGAAAAACCCCGAAAGAACCTCATCCCGGAAAGTTGTCCCGACCGGGGATCGAACCCAGGCCCGCTGCATGACAAGGCAGCACGCTGTGGACATGTAATATCTAATATTTACAGTATATTTATTTTATTAGAGTACAGTTACTTAGGTTGGCAACTCCGAAATATAAGAAGTTGAACTTTCAATCGTGGTCGCCATTGCTGTAAGTACGACAAAACGCAGTATCGCGCATAAAAAGCTCTGGCTGTAACTATATGGGGAATCAAGTAATCTTATCTGTGCTTCTTTGTGTTAGATAACATCTCGTGGTTTCCATGACAACCGAGAGACAAAAGAGTCAAAAGTCTTCTTCATCTGTTTTATCTATTGTTTCGTATCCTGTTGAGAATCAAAACGAAAGCCAACCAACCAATCAGAGGGCTTGGTATGCGAAATGGATGAGATGAACTCTTCTTTGCTGCTCTTGAGACATTAAGGAGCAATAGGAGACACTTCTCCTCCCCCCCCCCCCACTTCTCATCACAGCTTGTTAAAAAATTGTAAGGCACAGTTCCCTTGTGAATGGCAGATCATGTGTCACTCCATTTGTATCGCGCAAAATAGATCTATGTAAAATAATAAAAGTAATTAATATTTAATTTTAGGAAGTGATATTTTGAGGTTATTTTAATTATATTTTTTTGATTGCGGATGAGCCCATGTAGGACTACGCAAAGTACTTAGAGGCGTTTCCTTTGAGACCAAATTTCTTTCATTATTTTGCCATGAGCTTGTTTTCTATCATCTGTCCAAGTTGTTCCAATTTTTTTCTTCGGTTTGTCCTCTTGGTCAACTTGCCACTTATTCACCTTAATTCTAAATATATCTCTGTATGGGATATCTTCTTTAGTAATTCCTGCCAATTTTAAGTCCTTTTTGACTTCATCAATCCACTTCATAGTATCCACTGGAGCTTTACTTCTGTTTTCGTAGAATTCCATTATCTGTTTTGTAAGCCTATTTGAGTTCATTCGTTTAATGTGGCCATAAAATTTTAACCTTCGTTTTCTAATATCACTATGAATGTCTGTATATATTTTTATTTCATTTTTACTTCTGAGTCTAAATGCTTCACCTATGACTTGTGGACCCAAAACTTTTATCATTTTGCATTCTTTTTTCACTATATTTTCGATACCTTTTTCTTCTGTTCAAAATTAATGTTTCTGCTCCATAGAGGCACTCTGGTTTAATTACAGTGTTATAGTGTGATAATTTCGTATGTAAAGATATGCATTTTTTATTATAAGTGTTGTAAGCCGAAATGCTGTTTCCATTTTTTGGCATCTACTTTTATTAGCTTTATTTTAATTATATTATTTTTAGTCTGATCATCTTAACTCAATATTAATGTTGATTTGTTCTTGGACATGTTTAAAAATAATTCTGTTTTATCGTCAGCTTGTCCAGACTGGTTTGATTTATGTTGCACAACCTGGATGTCGATGTCAGCTCCATCCTGTGGTTGGCCAAAGAACCTCCAAACAATATCACGCTAAAAAAATGAAAAAAACTGATAAAATAAAGAGTCAGGAATATGTCAAATTGAATGCATGGGTTGTGAAAAGATATATATAGGAAAAACAAAAAGAAACCTAAAAATTAAAACCAAAGAACACATAAGAAATATTAAAAATGGGGAAATAGAAAAATCTGCAGTTGCTGCTCATGTTTGGTCTGAAAAACATAATATAAATTTAGACACTAAATTATTAAAACAGTTAGAAAATACAAAAGAGCTGACTATTGGACAGATCAATTGTAAGCATGAGATCGGAACAGACCTTAAGGTCTAATCCCTGACGCTGATCAAATCGAATAATGCACACGAGAATAATTTGACTATTTAACTCACGCCCCAAATGGCAGTCAATGACCAATCACGTTTCAATAAAATTTGTTTTACAACCAATGACAGTTTGTTTCACCTCGATATTTATCGATTTCTGTTGACCAGAATGAAGGAAGTTACCACTTTTTAATAATTTGAACAGGTCAGAGCATTATTTTCCAGTGACAGGCTCTACAACAAATACGTTGAATATAGCAAATAATGAACAGATTCCTTCGACCTACACATTTAATAATTGTGTGTTCAATAATTGTGTTTTTAAATAATGATTTTACTGAGTTGTTTCCTAAAAAAATTAATAACCTATAATATTGGTTGTAATATACATTTTGATGTGTTTCGTTATTTCTCCACTAGGCTGCATTCTTACAATACTGTGATCCCATTTGGCAATGAATAATATGATCAAGTTGCAGTGAATATACATAACCTCACATTTTTATTTGTTTTCAAACGTCGCCGTTTACATTAAATATATAAATATTTTTAAATTCCGGTAACTATATTTAAATAATGATTTTTGAGTAAACATCTTAATTTTATTCGTTAAATAGTCCTAACAAATGTCACTCCTGATTTCCAAATCCTGTAGATAAATTTGGAGATCACTCGTGGCATTACTTAGGCAAAGAAAGAGTTTGGGTTTGGATCCGGCAGTCACATAATCCCATCTTGACATATTGATCCAATGGGCCGCACAATGGAGCAGAGAAAAATAAGATTTGTTAAATCTCGCTTTCTTGTTAGTAACAGACAGCTCCGCAAAGAAGATGTATTGCTTCCCAATTCTGCAGCTATCCAATGGGCGGGGCTCGGGAGTGCGGTGGTGCAGGGGTACAGGGAGGGAACGAGTTATTCCATCCATCTGAAAACTAAGCTCGAAGAAAATACTTTTTTATGTAAAAGACTCGAGATGGATCGATGGAAAAGCAGACTCTTTCTCTCTCACACAGACTCTCCAATCACACCACCTAGGGTATGGCGGGGCAAGCTGACACTTGAGGTCACTGGCAGAGCGAGGAATTGTACAAAATCTCAAGTTTTTAATTATTGATCAGAAGGCATTGAATTTTTACATTTTATGATGTGTACAAATGGGAGTATATGGAAAGATCCTGCCAGTGAATTAATCAATATTTTAAGCTAAATCCTTAGGTTTACTTGAAAGATTAGGATTTCCGAAGCTACCCAGGTTGTTCTCAATCTAATAGGCCTATATAAAAATAAATGGTTGTTTGTTTGTTGGTTTGTTTGTTCGTACTTTATGCGCGGCCATACCGTTGATCCGTTTGTGATGGGGTGTTTTGCAAAATGTTCAGGAGATTCCCGGGATGAACATAGGCTATAAGACAGTTGAGATACTCAACTCCTACGCCCTTTTTAAAACACCCTTTGTAGTGAAAAACGCGAAAATTCCTTTGTTTTACCCTTCATTGGCTTACGCTGCCTAAACTATAACAAATACACAACATCAATGTACACAGAATTGAATATCTCAAAAAACTCTACAAAAAAGTCCGCGACAGCATATGTTTATCTTTTACAGATAACACACAATAGCCATTATGGTCTTTCATTGATGCCAAGGAGATCGGGATAAGTAGATTCCCGGGCAAGCGTGTGCTGCCATACCATGCATCCGATTGTCATGGGGCTTTATTGCAAAATGTTCAGGATTTTCCCGGGAAGGTTGTAAGTTATAAGAGAGTTTTAATGCTCAAGCCCTTCTCCCTTAAAAATCACCTTTTGTAGTAAAAAAACGTGAAAAAAATGACGGTTTTTGTAAGCTTAAATGGCTTACGCTGCCTAAACCATAACAAATACACAAAATTATTGTACACAGAATTGAATATTTAAAGAACTCTACAAAAAAGTCCGCGACAGCATATGTTTATCTTTTAAGGATAACTCGCATTAACCATTTTTGTCTTTCATTGATGCCAAGAAGATCGGGATAAGTAGATTCCCGGGCAAGCGCGCACGGCGAGTATTCTTTTATGGATAACTCAAAATCACGAATTTTGTCTTTCAGCTCATTTATGCCAAGTACATCGGGATACGTAGATTCCCGGGCAACGCCGGGTAATCAGCACGGGGTACCTAAAAAATAATAACGATATAAATGCATTTTATTTTTCCTTTTACTTATTCAACTAAATGCAAAATAGCCTACATCATTTATTTAAGTGTAGCAGAGCACGCCAGGTATTAGTTAGCAAATGGTAATTTTTTACAGATCTTCACAGATGCCTTCTTCATAAGTGATGCCACGAGTGATTTCCAAACTATCGATAAATTCACGACTCACGAAGGAGGAGTGAATATATCTAGAGAATTTGGAAATCACTCGTGGCATTTGTTAGGACTATTTAACGAATAAAATTAAGCTGTTTACTCACAAATCATTGTGTAACTATAGTTATTTTAAAATATTTATATATTTAATGTAAACGGCGATGTTTGAAAACAAATGAGAAACGTTTACTACGTTTCACTTGTTCATCACTGCAACCAGATCATATTATTTATTGCCAAAGGATCACAGTATTGTAAGAATGCACTCTAGTGGAGAGAAAATAAAACACATCAAACTGTATATTAATTAATTTCTGATGTCATATGATGTAAATATGTCAATTATATTTTTCTGCGTCATTCCCTGGAAAATAATTCGTTTAAGAAAGTGCAAATAGTGGTTTCTTTTTTTGGTGGTATAATCAATTGCTACAAATATTTTTATATTATATCCCATAAGCACTATCTGTTTACATTCGTGCACTATATATATATAGGCCTAATCTGGTAGCCGTATTTCTTGGAGAGTCAGTCACTGAAAATCATGCTCTGGCCTATTCAGAATGTTAAAAAGGAGGAGCTTTCTTTAATATGATAAACTTCTTTGATAAATTCGAGGTGAAACACGACTGTGATTGGCTGTCAATCAATATTCATTGAAACGTGATTGGTCATTGACTCCCATTTGGGGCATGAGTTAAATAGTCAATAAAATGATACGTGTACAATTGTTTGTATTCAATTGCGACCCTTAAGGGTGAACACCTTCATCTGCGCATAACTCAAAAACGACGTGTTTGCAACTATATGTTCCTTCACAAAAAATTATCCTCTCTGCATGGCCTATCATCCCTATCATTTTGTCGGTGAGGTCCTGTTACACCCTGTATAAGGAATGAAAAATAAATGTTTCTGCTGGAATGGCCTAGTGGCTTAGTTGGTAGCGCGGTAAAGTATAAAGTTAGATACTAAGGTTCAAATCCCAGTTCTGGCGATTATTTGTCTTTACTTAAAACTCACATCTACAGTACATGTGTTAATTATTTCTGATGCACAAAAAAGAACAATTATAACTTAAATAAATGAAATATGATTTTTAAATTTTCATTTCAGGTAAACTCCTACACCTAATGTTTTTTAGAGCATAAGAGCAGCTAAAACTCTCCCCGTACCAGAAAATATGTGTACACAAAGATATATATTGCGTCCAACCAAACATAGTGGTTTGCCAGAGTCAATTCTTACTTTCGGATTTCAGGTAAACCCCCACTTATAATGATCGGATTTGGCTGAAGTTTGGACAATATCCACCTCGATTAATTTTAATAGCATATACTGAGTTTCGATGTGAAACCTCGAAAATTGCGGCCGCTAGAGCGAATTAAAATGTTTCGTTTCAACTGAACTCCTACACCTAATGCTTTTAGAACACAATAGATAGTGATTGAACAAATATGTACCTGAAAACTTATGTGTACAAATTTCCAAGAAGATCAGCCTACTACTTTTCGAATTTTGCGACCACAAACATATGTAGGCTGAATTTTAATAAACCCTATATAAATGCACGTTTGCCCTGGTAGAGTGGAAGAGAAGGACACATGACCTCAACTCCATCAGGCTAAATCATTATAGCCTATATTTATATTATGTATAATTCTTCTGTATGTGTTTTTGTCACAGAACTACTCCTAAATGACTGGACCTATTTTTATGAATTTGTTTGTGTGCGCTTGAATGGGTCCCTGGATGGTTTAGATTCACAATTGGACCCTCTAAAACCATTAAGTGTAGGAGTTCACCTGAAATGAAGATTTTAAAATCGCTCTAGCGGGCACATTTTTGGATGTTTCACAACGAAACTCGGTATATTATATTAAAATAAACCAAGGTAGGTAATGTCAAAAAATGAGTGAAATCTGACAAACAAAATTGGAGGTTTGCCTGAAATCCGAAATTAAAAACTGCCTAAATGACTGAACCGATTTTGATGATTTTTTTTTGTGTGTGTTTGAGTGGTCTCTGGATGATTTGTATTCACAATTGGACTCTCTAAAGCCATTAGGTGTAGGAGTTCACCTGGTGTGAACATTTAAAAATTGCTCTAGCGGTCACAATTTTTTCGATATTTCACAACGAAACTAAGTATATCATATTAAAATAATCCGAGGTAGGTGTTATCCAAAAATGAGCAAAACCATACAATTAGAAGTAGAGGTTCACCTGAAAACCGAAATTAAAAACTGTATAAACGAGTGGACCGATTTTGCTGACTATTTAACTCATGCACCAAATGGGAGTCAATGACCAATCACGTTTCAATGATTTCTGTTTTACAACCAATCAGAGTCGTGTTTAACGAAATATTTATCAGTGTTATAATTACCATATTAAAGAAAGCTCCTCCTTTTTAATATTCTGAACAGGTCTGACCATTATTTTGCAGTGACTGAGCCTGTGAGAAATACGGCTACCAGATTGTATGTATAGTGCATGGATGTCAACACATGCCGCATGCGGGAGTTAATATAAAACATTTGTAGCAATTGATTATACCACCAAAAAAAGAAACCACTATTTGCACTTTCTTAAATGTATTTTTTCCCAGGTAACAATCCAGAAAAATGTAATTGTCATATTTACATCATACGACATCAGAAATGAATTAATATACAGTTTAATGTGTTTCATTTTTTCTCCACTAGAGAGCATTCTTACAATATTGCGTTCCTTTGGCAATAAATAGTATGATCTGGTTGCAGTGAAAAAAAAAAGAAGCAGATGAAGCGTACCTATCACTTCTCATTTGTTTTCAAACATCGCCGTTTACATTAAATATATAAATATTTTAAAATAACTATAGTTAAATAATGATTTGTGAGTAAACAGCTTAATTTTATTCGTTAAATAGTCCTAACAAATGCCACGAGTGATTTCCAAATTCTCTAGATAAATTGGAAATCACTCGTGGCATTACTTATGAACATTTTTTGTGTGTTTGAGTGGGTCCCTGGATGGTTTAGATTCACAATTAAACCTTCTAAAACCATTAGGTGTAGGAGATTATCTGACGTGAAAATTAAAAATCGCTCTAGCGGCCACAATTTTCGAAGTTTCACAACGAAACTCAGCATATCTTATTAAAATGAATCGAGGCAGGTATTATCCAAAAATGAGCGAAGTTTGACAATTAGAAGTGAAGGTTTACCTGAAATCCGAAACTAAAAACTGACTAGCAACCGCCATGTTAAGTTCGTCTCAGCGTATACCATACAATATTTAATTAACCTTTAATATTTCATTTATTTAGACGCAGCAACGCACACCGGGTATTTGCTAGTGTATAAATAAAATTACCTAATTTGACAGGATAACCTCTGGGGAATTACCTTTACAAGTTGTTTGTGAAGCGAAGGTATTAATGATGGCGGTTACGTTAAGTGTAAACAATGTAACAGTTCTTGGAAATAAGCGTCATTATAGCGTATCACATACTCACCACTTCCTTGGATCTCAGGGGATGAACGTATAAGTAGAGTGAAGAGCGCCCTCCAGTAGAACACCTGTTAATTCCTCCATCACTGCATCTAAACATGCTTCGCCTACACTTCATTTCCCAAGTTTTTACCCCTTCCGAGCCAAGTTCCAGTTGTAATGTAAACAAACTACATGTATGACTGCATTTTCTTCTTCTTGTAAGCCCATGTTTCCCTTAACAGAGATTTACGCGCTCTCCCCCTACAGGGAAGAATTTGAACCCTATTAATTTAGTTACACTTGTTTTCGTATAGATGTCACTTGAGTGGTCCGTGGTCAGCGTTCCGCCTCATGCTGATATCTAGGAAACCAAGGTAGTACTAGGACGGGAAAAATTCGATAAATTTTGCTTAGAGGTTTCTCCATTGAGGCTTAAGGATCTTTTACGAGTCTGAAAATCTTCAGACTCGGAATCCACGGCTTAAAGTCCCTCCCGGAGGACTTGCTCCTTGGATTTTTACATCGTAAAAAAAATCCATCGACCCCGGCCGGGATTGAACCCGCGACTCTCGAAACTAGAGACAAGGAGCATAACCACTAGTCCACCGCGGCCGATGTGACTGCATTTCTTCTTCTCTTCTTCTTCCTTCCAAGTATTAGGCCAAGGCCTGTTACGATCCTATAGAAAATTTTCCTTCCAGCGTTTCATAGGACGGCCCAGAGACATTCGTCCTCTTGGTATATAATTATAAACAGCTTTGGGGATCCGATTTGAACTCATTCTTTCAAGATGGTGTTTCCAATTTAGTTGGTACTGTTTAATATATTCCAAAATTGGTGTAGTCTTCAATTCTTTTAAGATATCAGTGTTCCTTTTCCGATCCCATCTGGTGTAACCCGCTGTTCTGCGCATGAATCTCATTTCACAAGCCGTTATTCTGCTTTCATGTTGTCTTTTTAGTGTCCATGCTTCACTACCATAGGTCAACACTGGTATAGCCAAAGTGTTATATAAACGTAATCTGGTGTTTTTTTTTGTACAGGGGATGGTTTCATAACTTGATTAATAATTCCCAAACTTTTATTATAACTAGTAATTTTTTCAGGGATATCCTTTTCATCCCAGATAGAGAGATAATATCCAAGATATTTAAATTGATTAGATCTCTCTAAAATTTTATTCTGGACACAGATTTTTCTTTGTATGGGGTCCTTCCCATGAAATGCCATAATTTTAGTTTTGTTAATTGATATTTTCATATTAAATTTGGCAGCTATTTTTTGTCAATTATAAATTGATCGTTGCAAATCATTTTCAGAAAGTGCCAAAAGAGCTAAATCGTCTGCAAAACGCTCGAAATAATGTAAATGAAAAAATATATTTCAGTGCGAGGTTGGGACGTGGTTTTTACAGAAGTGAGGAATTTCCGAGATTCCGTAAAACACTTCACAAACGTGCGTTGTACATTACTTTTTGCACGATGGTGTTTTCAAAATAATAAATAATAGTAAAATAATAACATCTTTGTTGGAAATATTTGCGTTTATTATAAACGACTTACTAACGTTAACAGTCTGGCCAATGTTTATACGGTAAATGCCGAAAATAATTTAGTTCAGACTACTGCAGGCCGTGACACCTGTCAGGTATAAAATGGCGGCAAGTACGTATTTATTGTTTTATATTGTTTCAAATAAAGTTCAGTTCATTTAAAACGCAGTGATTTGTTTCGTATAATGTATATTAACACTACCTTTTGGATATTTTTTGTATATACATTGTACGTAGTATACATAAAGGGCAGTGGGTTTACTTCCCGCACTAGGTATGCAATTTGTAATATTACAGTATAGTTATTTAGTTATTTATAGTTTGACAACCGCGAAATTTAGGAAATTGAACTTTCAATCATGGTCGTCATTGCTGTAAGTACGACAGAACGTACTATCATGCAAAATATATATATTATCTATCGCGGGTATCTGTATAAGTTATGTGGGAGAATCTTAAAATATATAATTACACTTTGAATACATTAAATAAGCATTGTTTTATTCTTGCGCACGCGCAATGCAGAATACCTGGTTGAGTGGTAGACAAGGCCTTAAGGCCTTAACTCTGCCAGGTAAAATAAAGCTATTATTATTAATACGTTGGAATTTCAATAATTTCAGAAATATCTGTAGAATTTTTTAAACATTGGAATCCAAAGCATTTGAAAAGCGTAGAGAAACATATTTTGAACATTTTCAAACAGTTTTGTGAAAAATATATCGGATGAACCATTGACGATGTGGTGAAAATAACAGCAGAATTTACAGGTGAGTCAGCATGGAACATATCTGACTGGGGATCGAATCCGTACCTTCTGCGAACAAGGCAGAAATGCTATCCTGAGACCTGAGCGATGTACATCTATTTGTTTATTAATGTATTAATTATTTGTTTATTATTTCAGGATTGTTTATATTATTTACACAGGTGTCTTCAACCAATATACATTTTTTCATCCACACTTCCCGGTCTTGCGTGTCTGCTTCTGTCATATTTATCTTCTTCATGTTGTCTTGAATTCCCTTTATCCAGTTTGGCTTTGGTCTACCACGTTTCCCTTTTCCAGGAGGTATCCATTTCAATGTTTTTTTTTTGTGTCCCTTCTTCTCATTATATATACCCTAAAGCGTCTCAAAAATTGTCTTCCTACTGCTCTTCAAAGAATTTTAATTCAAACCTTAGTGATGCCGCATTTTGACTATTGTGACGTTCTACTATTGTGACGTAACTGACATAAGTGACGGACAAACTGCAGCGTGTCCATAATATGTGTATCAGATTCATATTTAATGTTCGAAAATACGATCACATTTCTCCATTATTCCACGAATTGTCATGGCTAAATCTAAAAGAGAGAAGAAAATCGCATTGTCTAATTCTCTTATTTAAGATCCTACATACCTCGATTCCCAATTATTTATCATCCCGTTTCCAGTATCTATCCTCAAACCATAACTTAAACACAAGATCACAACATAGTCTCTTGCTTAATATACCGCAACATAGGACATCACATCACTCCATGTCATATACCATCTCCACTTCTCGCAACTGGAATTCCCCACCACAAGAAATAAGGGGCTGCCGGACATTGGCATCTTTTAAAAGAAATCTAAATTTATATTTGCTCTAACCTCGACTTCATCATTATCCAGTGTAAGGTACATATATGTTAATTGGTGTTTCTCGTATAATTTATCATATCTATACTATTATTATTGTTACTATTATTATATTATTATCATTATTATAATTATTATTGTTATTATTATTATCGTAAGTAGTATTATTGTTTAAAATAATGTTTGTACATGACATTTACATTGCTACATTTAATGTATCTTTAACTGTTTATAATTAGTATAGTGTATATCTATATTTGTCAAATATTTATTTGTATTTGTGCTGGTTGAGTGGAAGAGAAGGCCTTATGGCCTTAATCTGCCAGAATAACTAAAACATTATTATTATTATTATTATTATTATTATTATTATTATTATTATGTCCATACCATCTTAGTTGGATTTCTTCAATCTCTTGTACAATATTCTTTTCTGTATTAATTATTTTTGTTATTGTATTATTTTTTATTTTGTCTAATTTTGATATTCTTCCCTATCTTCTTAAAAATGTATTTATTTATTTACTTATTTATTTGTTCAGTCATGCATTCATTTATTTACACAGTCATTCATCAATTCTTCAAATTGTGGTTAGTACTTTTCCAACTTGGAGCTGGATTAGAAATTGTATAGTTGCATTTGTATCAGTGGGTGGAGAATTTCATTACAGCTGTTTAATTAAGTAACTAATTTGGAGTTACTTTGCTTTGAAACCGCTGCGCTGCTTCATGTAATGAAACTGATCGTATTGAATTCCTCTTCCTACAAGTTATAGCAATCCTATAAAATGCAATTAAATCACTTCACACCCGCTTTAATATTACATCCTAACTATTATTTTTCAAATATCACAAAAATGATCAGTTTGTTCATCTAACACTGTACCATAGTTCCCGTGTTACAAGTGTTTTTTTTTCTCCCAAGAAACTGTAACTCGATACGGTCTTATGAAGTGACTGTAAACACTAAAAATCGAAACTTATAACCAACTAGCTAATACCCGGCGTGCGTTGCTACGGCTAAATAAATTAAATATTAAAGGTTAATTAAATGCCTGGGTAGTATTGGTCGGGAAACCACCAGACTACTAAAGAGTAAAAAGAGGGAATATCTGAGAGAGAAGATTAATGACCTTGAAATTAATACAAAAAATAGGAACATTAGAGAATTATATGCGATGGGCAGGACATGTTGCGCGTATGGGAAATGAAAGATGTGCATGGAAGCTTCTTATAGGAAAGCCAGAAGGAAAATGCCCAGTTGGTAGACCAAGAATGAGTTGGGAGAATAACATTAACTATGATTTGAGGGAATTAGATTATACAGGGAATGGTTTGAAAGCATTGGATCGGGATAGGGATATATGGAGAGCTTATGTCCGCCCGGCCATGAACCTATGGGTTCGATAATGCCAGTGAGTAAGTAAGTAAGTAATTAAATAGTATGGTATACGCTGAGACGAATCAAAAATGGCGGTTGCTAGTCAGTTTTTAATTTCGGATTTCCGGTAAACCTCCACTTCTAATTGTCGGATTTAGCTCGTTTTTGGATAATACCTACCTCGGTTTATTTTAATAGGATATGCTGAGTTTCGTTGTGAAACATCGAAAAATGTGACCGATAGATCGATTTTCTCAATTTTCACTTCAGATGAAACCCTACACCTAATGGTTTTAAAGGGTCCAATTGTGAATATAAACCATCGAGGGACCCAATCAGACACACATGTGAAATTTCATCGAAATCGGTCCAGTCGTTTAGGAGGAACAGAGTGACAAACACACGTACAGAAAGAGAATTGTATATAGATACACATAACCAGGGGAACTCATGGGGAGTCAATGACCAATCACATTTCAATGAATTTTGTTTTACAACCAATCACAGACCTGTTTCTCATCGATATTTATCTACTTCTGTTTATCATATTAAAAAAAGCTCCGCGTTTTTAATATTCTGAACAGGTCAGAGCATTATTTTCAAGTGACTGACTCTCCAACAAATACGTTGAATACAGTAAATAATGAACAGATTCCTTCGAACTACACATTTGATAATTGTGTGTTCAATAATTGTGTTTTTAAATAATGATTTTACTGAGTTGTTTACTAAAAAAATAATTAATAACCTATAATGTTGGTCATAATATACAGTTTGATGTGTTTCATTTTTTCTCCACTAGGGTGCATTCTTACAATATTGCGATCCTCGTCATCATCATCATCATCATCATCATCATAGTATATTCACGAATTTAGGCCATTTGTAGACCCGTTTCGGCCTCAAGAGAAACACCATCCATAAGTCTTTTGAGTGGACTTCCCGGTCTTCTTCTTCCTGCAGGTTGATATCTTAACATATTCTTGTGTATCCTGCGATCTTCCATTCGATGAACATGTTGCATCCATCTTGACTTATAATAAGAAAATTTGTTTTCTAAAGGTTCCATGTGTAATTCTTCTAAGATGTCTTCATTTTTTTGTGATCTAGTAGTGTGTATCCTGCAGTCCTCCGAAGATATCTCATTTCAGCAGATCTAAGTCTCTGTATATATTGCGATCCTATTTAGCAATAATTAATATGATCAAGTTGCAGTGATGAACAAATCTAACTAACCAATTATTTCTCATTTGTTTTCAAACATCGCCATTTACATTAAATATTTTATTTATATACAGAATTTTAATGTTTACACATCTTTCTGTGCCTAAAGTTTTATTTTTCTTCTCCACTCGTCTCTCTCCATCCAATTCATGTCCTCCAGTCCTCTTGCTCTCGTTCCAGTTCTTATTTCCTGCTTCCACCAGTTTCGAGGTCTTCCTCTCCTCCTTCTTCCAGGTGGACACCATTCCAATGTTTTCCTGGGTAATCTTTCTTCTTGCATTCGTCGTACTTGCCGATACCAATTTTATTGCTTATACCGTATATAATCTACTATTGAATAACCAATATTCATTTTTTCTCTTATAACAGTATTTCTTATTTTGTCTAATTTTGAACATCTTGCTGCTCTCCTCAAGAAATCCATTTCCATCGACATGGAATTATAAATATTTTAAAATAACTATATTTAAATAATGATTTGTGAGTAAACAGCTTAATTTTATTCGTTAAATAGTCCTAACAAATGCCACTCTCGGTTTCCAAATGCTCTAGATAAATTGGAAATCACCCGTGGCATTACTTACGATTAGACATGTGTGTGTGTGTGTGGAAGCCATGTTATTGGACAGGCACAATATTACACACCAAGAGGTGGAGTTGAACTGCAATTAAGGCTCGACTTGGCTTCATGGTACTGTAGGGAAATTACCTGCTACTGCTACTGCTTCTTGTAGTATTAGTCTGTCGTCATCTTGAACTTCCTCGCACTGTCCAATCAATGTTGTTTCACGCTGCGCAATAACTTCTTTTCTAATGGCTATAGCTTGTGATTTTACAGATAAATCCGGCTAAACTTTGCAACCTGTGACGAGATATTTCTATTACCTTCATATACCCCTGTCAAATTTCATTCTTAGGGTTCCATTTTTCAAATTATTTCCCACCATTTACAATGATTTTTACGTTTTCTCTAACGATTATTTCAATTTATTTTTCTATCATATGAATGAGGTGGAAGAATAACATTAACTATGATTTGAGGGATGATTGGAAAATATTGCCTCAGGATAGGGATGTATGGTGAGCTTATGTACGCGCGGGCATGAACCTACGGGTTCGATAGTGCCAGTGAGTTAGTTACTTATCATATTTTACTATATATATATATATATATTATATATATAGCATTAAGACGTGGCAGCCATACTGATTTTAACGAATATTCTGTGCAACAATAAAGACATGTTAACACTACTTTTTGGATATATATGTTTGTAGTAGTGGACTTTGTTAGACTAAAAGTAAGATATTTACAATATTATTTACCGAATATGGGTCTCTCGGGCAGTAAGCCGTACGTGCTGTAGACAGTCCGTTACAATAAAGTAATATTTGGTAATAGTATAAAGAAAAACAAAAAGAAAACAATAATATTACAATTACATAAAGAAACCACAATAATATTACAATTACATAAAGAGAACACAATAATATTACAATTACATAAAGAAAACACGATAATATTACAATTACATAAAGAAAACACGATAATATTATAAAGAAAACACAATAATATTAGAATTACATAAAGAAAACACAATAATATTACAATTACATAAAGAAAACACGATAATATTATAAAGAAAACACAATAATATTACAATTACATAAAGAAAACACATTAATATTACAATTACATAAAGAAAACACAATAATATTACAATTGCATAAAGAAAACACAATAATATTACAATTACATAAAGAAAACACAATAATATTACAATTACATAATAATACAATAACATTGCACATTAATTATGTATAATTATTAAGAATTAATGGTATTGCATTTTGATAACATGTATTTATTCATGAATGAGTGTTGTTCTTATTTTCCGCGTTTTGTCCACAAATTTACCCAAGTTTATCCAATTTTCTAGATTTACCATTTACTCGTAGCAGGACAGTCTTTCACGATTTGAATATTTTTGTATATACATTGCACATAGTATATATAAAGGGCAGTGGTTTTACTTCCCGCACTAGGTAGAAATTTGTAATATTACAGTACAGTTATTTAGTTATTTATAGGTTGGCAACCCTGAAATTTAGGAAATTGAACTTTCAAATATGGTCACCATGCAAAAAGTTTATAGGCCTATTCAATGTATTCATCCGCCACATAAATACTTTCTCGAAATGTCTTCATTTCAGTGATATGAAAATCTCTTACACAATAATAAACTCACTGGCACTGTCGAATCCTTAGGTTCATGGCCGCGCGAACATAAGCTGTCCATACATCCCTATCCAGACCTAATGTTGTCCAATCATTCCTATTTTAACCTACTTCACTTAAATGTTAGTATTATTCACCCACCTCTCTCTTGGCTTGCTAGTGGGCGCTTTCCCTATGGTTTATCTACAAGGGGTTTCCATTAGCCTCTTTCATTCCCTATTCGTGCAACATGTCCTGCCCATAGCAGTCTACGAGACTTAGCTGTTCTTATTATATCTGGCTTCCTATAAAGACCATGTAAACCATTGTTATGTAGTCTTCTCCATTCACCTGTCTGTTCATCTCTCTTTGGTCGTTAATTTTTGCTAACAGCTTTGTTCTCAAATACTCGTAATCTCCTTTCCTCCCTTAAAGTAAGAGTCCATGTTTCTCACCCATATAATATAACTGGTAGAATAATAGTTTTATATATTTTCAGCTTAACGTTTTTTTAAGGAGCTAGGATAACAAGAGCCCCTGTAATATATCCATCCATAGTAATCTCCCCGAAATCAGTCCTTCACTGCAATCATAGCATTTTCATGCTATGCTTTGCAGCTTTACTAAGGAATTGTAGGTGTGGTAGCTTCCCGTTGCTTTCCACGCCGATGAAGGATGATGATGATGGCCATATGATTTCGGGGACCGTTTGGGCCTTAAAGTTTTCCTGACATTTGTCTTACAGGTGAGGAAAAACCCCGATAAAAACCTCACCCAGAAAAACTGCCCCGACCGTGGATCGAACCAGGGCCCTCTGCTTAACAAGGCAGCACGCTACCTCGAGACCACAGCGGTGGACTCTATAATATATAATAGCACACATTTCCACAATTGATCCTACGTTTAATTTCTTTCTGCATTTCATCTCTGTTTGTAATTATTGTTCCTAGGTATTTGAAATCAGCCACTTCAAAATTTCCTTCATTTTTCATTACACACAAACAAGAGTAATAGTAAGTAGTCTGGCATCGATATGCTGACCTCTGCTCTATATAACTGGAAAGTTTAATTTTTAAACGCGAGTGGAATATTTGATAGAGAAGAATACACAAAAAAATAGTCACTTTCTCTATAATTAATAAACAAGGGGAAGGAATGAGATTTTTTCATGTATCATTGGCTACTGTTATCAGCAGAGACTACGTAATGAGGGATTAGAGAGGTTGAATAAATTTTATGTTGTCCTAGGACTCACAATTTATTTCCTTGTTTTCTTTTTATCACACATTCCGTACTCGTTCATCGGGAAAGTTCATAGTTCAACTCTTGTTCCTCCCTCTGCAACAGCGATAAGTGACTGCAGTGCATTTTTTTTATATTCTACAATGTAGCATGAAGAAGGCTTACAACTCAATGGTATTAATAAGCTGTTAGTTTATACTGATGATGTAGTACTATTGGGCGATAGCGAGGAGATACTAAAGGACAACACGTACACACTATTGAGTAACACTAAGAAATTGGGACTGGAAGTAAATATTAATAAAACTAAATATATGGTCATACATAGAAATACATTATATAATGGAAATGGACAGCTAATGACAAATGAGGGAAATTTTGAGGAAGTGGCTGAATTCAAATACCTAGGAACAATAATCACAAACAGGAATGAGGTGCACAAAGAAATTAAAAATAAGCTCAATTCTGGAAATGCATGCTATTATGCATTGCAGAGACTTTCGATGTCGCAACTCCTTTCAAAAAAGTTAAACTGAAAATATATAAAACTATTATTCTACCAGTTATATTATATGGGTGCGAAACATGGACTCTTACTTTAAGGGAGGAAAGGGGATTATGAGTATTTGAGAATAAAGTACTTAGGAAAATTTTTGGGCCAAAGAGAGATGTACAGACAGGTGAATGGAGAAGACTGCATGACAATGAACTACATGGTCTTTATAGGAAGCCAGATATAATAAGAAAAGTTAAGTCTCATAGACTGCGATGGGCAGGACATGTGGCATGTATGAGGGATGAAAGAGGTGCATGGAAGCTTCTTGTTTAGAAAACCAGAGGGAAAACGCCCAGTTGGTAGACCAAGAATGAGGTGGGAGAATAACATTAATCCTGATTTGAGGGAAGTACATTATACAGGGAATGATTGGAAAACATTAGCTCAGGATAGGGATGTATAGAGAGCTTATGTCCATGCACGGCCATGAACCTACGGGTTCAATTGTGCCAGTGAGTTAGTTAGTTATTCTACATTGTACGTAAATCAAATCTCGTTAAGAATGAAACAAAGATTATTAATTGTATTGTGTGAAATCAATTAGGAAGGCTACAAAGCAAATTGGAAAGAAATTCTGAGTCTTTTTAAATCGTTGCCTGAGAAACATCTTGGGTATACGGTGGCCAGAGATTATAACAAATAAAGAACATTGGAGAAGAAGGAATGAAAACGAAATTTGTAAAGAAATAAAATTCATAAAATCATCATCATCATCAACAAGGATTAAGCCCAATGGCCTGTTCCGCTCTCATTATAGGTCGAATTGGTCCTTCCATCTGTTCAATGGTCTTCCCAACATTCTTCTCCCTTTTGGTTTATAATTATACATTCATAAAATGGAAATGGGAATATCAATAACTTCTTAATACCAGTGAGTTGCAGGCCTTCTTCATTCTTTAAGATCTGATGATATTCTCTCTTACAAAATTGAATAGTAGAGGAGATAGTGCATCTCATTCTTTTAACTCATTGTGGATTTCAAAATGATCTGCAAGCTGTTTGCCTGCACGCCCCCTACTCTTTGCATCATTCGAATAAGACTAACTTTTATAATCAACACTAATAAAATGCATTGTTAAAACCGTTGAGGTGGAGAGTCATAAAATAAAACAAGTTAAAATATACCTTCTTAGGTAAGATCCGTCGTCCTCAACTTATAAAATATGTATTCTTTATGTCTGTACGCCTTTCAGAACATCCGTTCCATCTTCAGCAGGTCCTACTTCGCTACAACATCCAGTATGATGGTTGTTGCTGCTGGTCCTAATGTGGTGTTGTCGTGATATCGTCAGGAAGAAACTTTAATCACGACAACGCCATATTAGGACCAGCAGCATCAACCTTCATACTGGATGTTGTAGCGAAGAGGGACCTGCTGAAGATGGAACGGATGTTCTGAAAGGCCTACAGGCATAAAGATTACATATTTTATAAGTTGAGAACGACGGATCTTACCTAAGAAGGTATATTTTAGCTTGTTTTATTTTATAACTTTTATGAATTCAATAGGATACTTGATCACTTCTGTGAGAAAGGGAAAGGGAGATGTGAGAGTGCGATGAATGGGTTAGTGAGTCAGTCACTTAGTTAATTGGTGAGTTAGTTAAGTAGTTGTGTAAAAAAACTGGTTCTTATTGTTGTGACCACTTTGATTGTATCTCGCGCCTAACCGAGGTCAACTAAAAATACTGTGGCTTAGGAAGTGTGTATCTACATATTATGTTAGGGAGGGTCGTGTAGAGGTCATTCAAATATTCATGTCTTTACCAACTGGAATACTAATGTGAGCCAAACCCTTACAATGCCACACATCATCAGAGAATGCCTCAGAATTCAGGCCCTTTTCCTCCAAGTGGAACTTCCAAAATTATTGAAAACATACCTTTGTTTATGCTGATGATGTAGTACTATTGGGCGATAGCCAAGAGATACTAAATGACAACACCCACGCATTATTGAGTAACACTAAGAAATTGGGACTGGAAGCAAATATCAATAAAACTAAAAATATATGGTCGCACGTAGAAATACATTATATAATGGAAATGGACAGCGAATGACAAATGAGGGAAATTTTGAGGAAGTGGCTGAGTTCAAATACCTAGGAACAATAATCACAAATAGGAATGAGATGCACAAGGAAATTAAACATAGGCTCAATTCTGGAAATGCGTGCTATTATGCATTGCAGAGACTCTTGTCCCAACTCCTTTCAAAAAAAGTTAAACTGAAAATATATAAAACTGTTGTTCTCAGTTATATTATATGGATGTGAAACATGGACTCTTACTTTAAGGGAGGAGAAAAGGAGATTACGAGTATTTGAGAATAAAGTTCTTAGGAATATTTTTGGACCATAGAGAGATGAACAGACAGGTGAATGGAGAAGACTGCGTAACAAAGAACTACATGGTCTTTATAGGAAGCCAGATGTAATAAGAACAGTTAAGTCTCGTAGACTGCGATGGGCAGGACATGTTGCACGTATGGGGAATGAAAGACGAGCATGGAAGCTTCTTGTAGGAAAGCCAGAGGGAAAACGCCCAGTTGGTGGACCAAGAATGAGGTGGGAGAATAGCATTAACTATGATTTGAAGGAAGTAGATTATACAGGGAATGATTGGAAAACATTAGCTCAGTATACGGATGTATGGAGAGCTTATGTCCGCGCGGCCATGAACCTACGGGTTAGATAGTGCCAGTAAGTAAGTAAGTTAATAATTAAATAAGTTATGTATCGTATACATTGCTATTTAATGTGTTTACCTTTTGTTTGTATTGTATTGCTTGGTTTACATTGATTTGCATATTTGATTGTCGGCCACTCATAAATAGAAATGCTATTTGTATTTATCATATTTGCCTAATGAAGTTGCAGTGTATTGAAACAGCTGTTAGTAATGTTACATAAAATAAACGTTTATGAAAATCATATAAAACTTTGATATATTTATTAAATACATCGAAGATTTTCATCAGGTAAACAGCAAATCAATTGATTTCTGAGAAATTCGCATACGATAGATCTATACAATTGTTCAAATCAACAGAAATGAGTCGGTCCAAGTGAACTACTGGCTTCCAAGTTCACGGGTTTAAACCCGGTCGCAGCCGATAAATTTTTGGCCATGGTTCCTTCGTAAGACAAAGCCGTGGGCCCAGTTTTACGTAAAATAATATCAACAGAAAAATATAAAACAATGGCTTTCTAGGGCGCTCAACTAGTTCGAAGAAAGATAAAATTAGAAAATAATCGAACAGAACAAGTGGTAAGATATAACTTCCCAGGTTGCGAAATATCACACACAGCGGAAACAGATATAAATAACAAACTAAATAAGTTTAATTCTATAACAGGAACACTAAAAAGAACTTTGAAAAATAAAGCCAGGAAAGACTCTATAATGAAATTATACAAGACAATGGCAGTTCCTATTATTACTTATGGATCCGAAACATGGACAGTGACAACACAACAATCTGCCACAATACAAGCTGCTGAAATGAGATTCCTCAGACCAATAGCAGGATATCAAAGAACAGACAAAAAACACAACACAGATATAAGACAACAACTAAAAGTAGAGGAATTAAACACAACAATAGTGAAATACAGAACAAACCTGGAAAGAACACTTGGCAAGGATGGCTGAGAACAGAATACTACAAACAGCATACAACTATTAACTAAAAGGAAGAAGAAGTTTGGGAAACCAAAGAAAAAATGGATAGAGCAGCAATTAGGAGCTAGTAAAAAGCCTAAACCGTGACGAAGAAGAAGAATAAAATAATCTCAAACCTGAAAAAGGAGGCCTCTGAGCAAAAAGTGTCGCCCACTTCACGCCCAGTTTTGAATTTCGACATTATAAAGGATCGTTAAATAAAAGTAAAAAACAATTGATATACATTAATTGTGTGAATGATATGTTTGCTTTTTATTACGAAATTGCAGTCCTGTGGCTGTAAAAATAAGGTGTTCTAGTAACGTCACGCCTAAATTAAACTTAGATGAGAGAGCAAAGTTCGGAGACACCCTCTATGTAAAGGCTTTGTCTAAAGAATTGAAAACATTAGAAGGTTATCGGATAACAAATAAAAGAAGAGCTATTTAAAAGAATAGAAATGGGAGGGACGAAGGGAAGGGGAAGGAATATTTTTACTGTGTAAAGAATATAAGACGAGCTTTAAAAGCACTTATCGTGCTTGGACTTTTTAAATAGAATATAAATGCTGGAACAAAGAAATCTTGCTCGAGTTGATAGTTACCTACGTACCGGAAGAACACTTTTCAGGTAAGCGTCATCCTTTTCATTAACACTAGAAATCACATCCCTTCTTTACTAGAATAAAGCAATTTCTGAAAAAAAAAATCCATTTATTAATCATAAATAAAACTAAAATTTTGTTAGTCTTGCACAAGAGAAAAGAAAAAAATTATGATTTCAAATAAAATGTAACAGCAGATCTCAGATTTGTAAGGGTTGTGATTTTCTAAATCATTACTTACTGACTTACTCACTGGCACTATCGAACCCGTAGGTTCATAGCCGCGCGGACATAAGCTCTCCATAATCCCTATCCTGAGCCATTGCTTTCCAATCATTCCCTGTATAATCTACTTCCCTCAAATCATAGTTAATGTTGTTCTCCCACCTCATTCTTGGTCTACCAACAGGGCGTTTTCCTTCTGGCTTTCCTACAAGAAGTTTCCATGCACGTCTTTCATTCCCCATACGCACAACATGTCCTGCCCATCGCAGTCTACGAGACTTAACTGTTCTTATTATATCTGGCTTCCTATAAAGACCATGTAGTTCATTGTTATGAAGTCTTCTCCATTCACCTGTCTGTTCATCTCTCTTTGATCCAAAAATTTTCCTAAGAACTTTATTCTCAAATACTCGTAATCTCCTTTCCTCCCTTAAAGTAAGAGTCCATGTTTCGCATCCATATAATATAACTGGTGGAATAATAGTTTTATATATTTTCAGCTTAACGTTTTTTGAAAGGAGTTTGGACATGAAAAGTCAATCTTTTGTAGCAAAATATGTCTACAATATGTTTTGCACTATAAAAAATAATAATTGTTCAATTAAACAGGTCTTGGGAAAGTTTATATCTTTATAAAATATTGATAATTAAATTAATAATAGCATAATACTAATCTAATACATAAAAGTGAATGTTTGCTTGTTTATTTGTTTGTTCGTACTTTATGCGCGGCCATATCGTTAATCCGATTGTGATGGGGTTTTTTGCAAAATGTTCAGGAGATTCCCGGGATGAACATAGGCTATAAGAGAGCTGTGATACTCAACTCCTACACCCTTAAAAATCGCCCTTTGTAGTGGAAAACGTGAAAAAAGTAGCTCTTTGGACGCTTAAATGGGTTGCACTGCCTAAACCATAACAAATATACAGAATTAATGTACACAGAATTGAATATCTCAAAACGGTCTACAAAAAAGTCCGCGACAGCATATGTTTATCTCTTACGGATAACTCACAACCATTTTTGTCTTTCATTGATGCCAAGAAGATCGAGACAAGTACGTAGATTCCTGTGCAAGCATAAGCAGCACATGGCGGGTATTCTTTTACGGATAACTCACAATAACGAATTTTATCTTTTAGCTCATTGAAACCAAGAAGATCGAGATTAGTAGATTCCCAGGCAACACCGGGTAATCAGCACGAGAAATCTTAAAATAATTACGATATACATTTATAATTATTTTTCATTTTACTTATTTAACTAATCAAAATAAGTAATTTTCATCTTTCAGCTCATTTATGTCAAGAAGATCGGGATGAGTAGATTCCCGGACAACGCCGGGTAAACAGCACGGGGTATCTAAAAATAATTACGATATAAATTTTTTCTCCCACTTATTTAACTAAACATTAAATACATTAATAGTCGTATTTCAGCTCATTTATGTCAAGAAGATCGGGATATAGATTCCCGGGCAACGCCGGGTAATCAGCACGGTGTATCTAAAAAATATAAATGTATAATTATTTTTCCTTTCACTTATTCAACTAAACATAAAATCAGATTAATTTTAATTTGCTTAGACGTAACAACGCACGCCTGGGTTTTTAATAAAAAAATACAAAACCTGAACAAAATTCCAAAATGATTTTATTTTTTAAATGTGTATAATTTGGGGTAGTTATTTTTAGTTTTTTTTATAATAAATAGTATATTACAATGAGAAGTTGGGAAGTGGCTTTTACAGAAGCGAGGATATGTTTAAAAACCGAGCGACAGGAGGATTTTAATTTCCGAGATTCTGTAAAACACTTCACAAACGTGTGTTATACATTATTTTTTGTATGATAGTGTTTTCAAAATATTAAATAATAGTAAAATAATAACATCTTTGTTGCAAATATTTGCGTTCATTATAAACAACAGACTGGCGTTAGTAATCTGGCCAATGTTTATATGGTAAGTGCCCAAAATAATTTAGTTGAGACTGCAGCAGGCCTAAAATGGCGACAAGTACGAATTTATTGTTTTATATTGTTTCAAATAAGGTTCAGTTCATTTAAAATGCTGTGATTTGTTTCATATAATGTATATTAACACCTTTTGGATATATTTTTGTATATATATATAGTCCCGCGCCGTAGCCGAGCGGTTAAGGTAGGAAGCCTTGGCGCAGAGCTACGGGACTTGCGCTGGTTCGAGTCTCCATGGGGGAAGAAATTTTCTCATGGTATTTCGGCCAGTATGGGACCGGTGCCCACCCACCATCGTGAGGCAATTGGGTAGCTACAATAAGTAGCGGCTCCAGGTTGAGGAACCAACTATAACGGCTGGGGGACTCGACATGCTAACCACATGTCACCCCTACACTGGCTGTTGATCATCTACCTCTGTGATTGACACATGTGAATGTGAAGGGCCAGCAGCCGGCTGGTAAAAGGGCAACCGCTGAAAAGTGGAAAGACCCTCAATCGGAATATATATATATATATATATATATATATATATATGTACGTAATATACATAGAGGGCAGTGGTTTTACTTCCCGCCCTAGGTAGGTAATTTGTAATATTACAATATAGTTAATTCATTATTTATAGGTTGGCAACCCCGAAATTTAGGAAATACAACTTTCAATCATGGCCGCCATTCCTGCAAGTACGACAATAGCACTACAGTGGAAAAATAAATTCTTAATAAATATAAAAAAATTTAAAATTGCAAAATATTTCTAAAAATGTCAGGTTATGTTGGAACCATTTTAATGTTGGTTTTTTATGATCATCCAAACAAGTGTTAGGCCAAATGGCCTGTTATCTCATAAAAAAGGAATTTTCCTTCAATCGCTTATTGGGAAGTCCAAGAGATCTTTTCCCATGAGCTTGGTAGTGAAGCATTGCTTTTGGGATCTCATCCGCTGTAAGTGGTTCATCCAGTTGTTTTGATAATTCTGTATAAAATGTAGCACTGGGCTAAAATTTACAACTTGTGGCGTGACTTTTTTAATTCCTTCATAAACTCCTGCTAAATTTTATTCTTAGGGTTTCATTTTTCAAATTATTTCCCACCATTTATAGTGATTTTACATGTTTTTTACTATTATTTGAATATTGTTTACGGTATTGAACTATACGAATTCCTGGCAGCCATATTGATTTTAACGAATATTCTGTGTTCTAGTGCAGCGAACATAGAATCTGTGCTAATTAACGAACATGAAATAAAATCAGCGTGCATTCTATCATAGGTTAGAGTACTTAAATTGCGTTGGGTTAGTTTTTAATTTGGATTTTCACAGGTTAGAGTGCTTAAATTGCGTTTGGTTAACTTTTAGGTTCGTCTTTCACAGGTTGGGATACTTAAATTGCGTTGGGTTAGCTTTTAGGTTGGCGTTTTTACAGGTTAGAGTGCTTAAATTGCGTTAGGTTAGCTTTTAGATTGGTCTTTCACAGGTTAGGGTGCTTAAATTGCGTTGGGTTAGCTTTTAGGTTGGTCTTTCACAGGTTAGAGTACTTAAATTGCGTTGGGTTAGCTTTTATGTTGGTCTTTCACAGGTTAGGGTGCTTAAATTGCGTTGGGTTAGCTTTTAGGTTGGTCTTTCACAGGTTAGAGTACTTAAATTGCGTTGGGTTTGCTTTTATGTAGGGTTTTCGCAGGTTAGACGCAAAATAAAGGTAACTGACGTAACAATTAAATTGGCAATTTAACAATAACAATTTGAGGTAGAGGAATTGCTACATTAGGGAACCCCACAACTCAACTCCTCCCTGGGCTAGTATCCCATTGGCATTTTTATCAATTGATTTCAAATCTCATAAAAAGATTACTTAAATCGCGTTAGGTTAGATTTTAGGTTCATACTTAAAATATCGTGTATATGTTGACTGAATCAGTGATTCCATAGTGTGATCTGTTGGCGCATGCGCATGGTGTATGATTGTAACATGTCTAGATCAAGTTTTTTTATGATTTCACGTGTGGTTTTTCCGACGTTTTCTCTCTTGTTTTCCTATAAGAAGTTTCCATGCCCCTCTGTCTTTCCCAATTCGATCTATATGTCCTGCCCAACGCAGTCCTGACTATTCTTATTATATATGTTTTCTTTAAAAAAAGATGACATAGCTCACTGTTATACATTGGTATTCTCCAGTCGCCTGTCTTAATAAAAGAACAAGAAAAATAAATCGATTAATATTCAAGTCCCCATGTATATAATCATCTCTATAAAGAATAACTAAAGAAGAAATAAAAAATACAAATCCCATAAATATTAATGATATTCAGTCAAATAAAAAAGTCATTACAATACTACCTGTATTAATAATACATACTTCTCATTCAATAAAATAGATCAATTCATTCATAAGAAAATAGGTACTTAGAAAAACTAATCTAATTCTGGATAAACCCAAGAAAATAAATCTTAGTTCATCTCTCTTTGGTCCAATATTTTTCTTATGAACTTTGTTCTCAAATATTCGTAATATTTTCTCCTCCCTTAAAATAAGAGTTCATGTTTCGCATCCATATAATATAAGTGGAAGAATAACAGTTTTATATATTTGTTGTTTAACGTTTTTTGAGAGACGTTGGGACAAGGGTCCCTGCAATACATAATAGCATGCATTTCCAGAATTGAGCCTATGTTTAATTTCTTTGTGCATCGCATTCCTATTTGTGATTATTGTTCCTAGGTATTTGAATTCAGCCACTTCTTCAAAATGTCCCTCAATTTTCATTAATTGTTCATTTCCATTATATAATGTATTTCGATGTGTGACCATATATTTAGTTTTATTGATATTTACTTCCAGTCTCAATTTCTTAGTGTTACTCAGTAGTGTGTACGAGTTGGCCTATAGTATCTCTTCGCTATCGCCCAATAGTACTACATCATCAGCATAAACTAACAGCTTATTAATACCATTGAGTTGTAGGCCTTTTCATCTTCTAAAGATTTAATGGCATGCTCTATTACAAAATTAAATAGTAAATGAGATAGTGCATCTCCTTGCTTCAACCCATTGTGGATTTTAAAAGTATCCCAAAAATTTTTGCCTACACGCACCCTACTCTTTGTGTCATTCAGACACATTCGTGTAACTTTTTAGGAATTCCGAACTCCAGCAGGATACTATATAACTCCTCCCTCTTAAGTTCTGTTTGTAATATTGTTTCAGGGTATTTAAATTCAGCCAGTTCTTCAAAATCTCCTTCATTTGTCATTAATTGTCCATTTCGATTATATAATGCATTTCTACGTGTGAACATATATTTAGTTTTATTGATGTTTACTTCCAGCCCCAATTTCTTAGTGTTACTCAATAGAGTGTGCGTGTTGGCCCTTAATACTTGAGAAATTTGTAAACTGATTAAAGTTTGTTCTAGTTCCTGTCAGTACAACTTGAATTTGAAAAATTGTTATTTTTGTGTTCAGGACAATGCACAAAGCAGAACTGTATTCCTCATCCCATGGGCTACAGAAAAGAGACGCAGCCCACGCACTCACAGAATACTTGGACCACATGACCTGGAGGCCAGGAGATCGTGTTCTGGACGTGGGCTGTGGCCCTGGTTTCGTCACTGCCCAAGAACTGATGCCACGGCTTCCACAGGACTTTGCGATCCTCGTGGGAACAGATGTGTCTCATGCGATGGTACAGCACGCCACCTCCACCTATGTGCAACCCAAACTGAAGTTTGCCCATCTTGACATCAGCTCTACGCATATCGACAAGGAATTATGGGAACCCGGATTCGACAAAATATTTTCATTCTATTGTCTACATTGGATCCCAGATCAAAGGTTAGATTTTCATAATTACTAACTGTCTTCTTCTTATTCTTCTTCCTTATTTGTAGGATTTATATCCTATTTATTTCCCAGATCACTCGTCGGACAAAGATAATGGATGTGCAGCCACTGTCTATCCATCTCTTGGCTGGTCTTCCTATTGTTCTTCTCCCTTCCATTCTCCGCTTTCTTTAGCTCTTTTTGCAAGTCGGTTGTCTTTCATTCTTTCTATATGATATTTCCAATATTTTTGTCTGTCTATAATTTTTTTTTGGTCTAATGCCAGCAGGTTGTATTTTATGGCATTTGTGGCTTTCTCCCCTGGCATTGGCGAAATTGTAATCCATTTCTTAGGTTGGGGCACCTGGAAGGCGAAGTTACGTTACCCCGATGATATGATGGGTGATAAATGATAATGAAGCGCCAGGAGAGTTCTTAACCTAAATTCCAGACCATGGGCAACCACAGGAATAATTCCCTTTAAGGAAAAAATCCCCATGGTTTGACCGGGAATCGAATCCGGGGCCTCATGAACTGTAGTCAGGAACGCTGGCCACCAGCCCATGAGGCTGGTCATAGTTATGTTTGTCTCTAATTTCTGTGTTGAGTATCTTATCAAATAATGTTTTCCCCTGAATAGTAGTAAAGATCTTCATTTGACATGTGCTTATTATTTGTTTAAGGGGGGTGATGGGTGAAAAATTGGCCATTTGAGATCAAAGTTGGCTTTTTTGTACTAAAAAATAGCCTGTACTCTAATGTATATGTTGGCAAAGTTTCAGAAGCCTATGGCGCTTCTAAGTGCCCTAAATTACGTCAGTTAAAAGGCTGCACCAGTTAAAAGCAACCTGCATGCAAATCTTTAAACATGTTTTTCCACACTTTTATTTTCACTACATTTTTGTACATTCAAAATTGAATGGAATTCAGAAATTTTGTCCTAGAAGGTTCAAATTTTTACTGCATGTCCTAAAAATAATGGGTAACAAAGTAGTGCATGGCTTTCATGATTGAAAAAGTATTTTGAGAAATAAAAAATAAAATGTATGCAATTATTATTTTTTTTTGTAATTCCACCCATGAGGTACAACATTTTTTTTTCTCCTTTGTATTCACATGATGGTTTTCTAAATATTTAGGGGTCTTGTAAAACAAAAATCAGACAATTTTACTAAAAAATTGGATTACGATGAGGAATAATTCTATTTATTATTTCAGAAGTATTTTTCTTTCTTTCATTTTTTTGAGCCTGTTTTCTAAATATTTAGGGGTCTTGTAAAACAAAAATCAGACATTTTACTAAAAAATTGTAGAATGCATTTAATTATAATATATGCAATTCTTTTAAAAATATAATATTTAATAACTCATAAAATAAATGTCTCACAAGAATGAAACTTAAACACATCATTATGTATCATGCAGTGAATGTTTGTATAAAAAATTAAGTCTCTAGCTCAAAAAATATAGAAAATAGAAATTTGACCCATCAACCCCCCTTAATTTTTGTTGTATCACCCCTAGTTTCTGATCCACATATGATAACTGGTCGAACTATCGTTTTGTATATGCGGGTTTTGCTTTATATTGACATATGTTTATTGCGCCAAATTAAATATTTCATATATCCTGATATTTGTGCTGCTGTTAATCTTTATACATAAAAATTCAGCCACCCTATGTTTATGTTTTATAAATTTCTAAACCCCTCAATCGATCTTCATGAAAATGTCTACATGTATATTTTCAAGTACGATGAGTGTTTATCCGTTATTTATTATACTCTAAAACCATTAGGTGTAAGAGTTCACCTCAAACGAAAATTTTAAATTCGCTCTAGCGGTCACAATTTTCGATGTTTCACAACAAAACTCAGTATATCCTTTTAAAATAAACCGAGGTAAGTGTTATCAAAAATAAGCGAAATCTGACCGTTACAGAAAGGGATTTATCTGATATGCCAATTACAAATTGACTCTAGCAACCGCCATGTTTGGTTCGTCGCAATCTATACCTTTTTCTATACAGGGTTTCAGATGCGGCGAGTAAATCATTAGGTGTAGGAGTTCACCTGAAATGAAAATTTAAAAATCATATTTAATTTAGTTAGGCGTAGCAGCGACGCCAGGTATTAGCTAGTTAAATAATAATCATCCAGAAGGATAGTGACCGGGATGAGTTAAGTATGAAGTTACCTACGCATGCGCTATAGGAGATAAGACAAAAGAAGAGAAAAGAAATACCGAACGATTTTTACGTAACAGATGCAATGATCAAGCGAGATTGGACTGGACCAAACAACAAGCTACGCAGTGCAGTAACAAGACATGGATATCACCACAACCTCTGCAAAATTTCAAACTATCCTGATCCGAGTGTAAGCTCTATGATGGACTGTGTGCTGGATAACATTTCAATGTCTGTTTAAAAGAGAACACAATCGTACAGCAGAGACCAAATGCAATGCACTTATGTGCGCATTTCTCACTATTATTATTATTATTATTATTATAAATCAGATCGAAAATAGTAATATGAAACAAAATCATAGAACAGGTGAACCATCTCAATTATCTAGGGTGTGACATTTCATCTAATTATGATAATGATATAAATAATAAAATAGGAAAATTCCAGGGAATATGTGGTACGATAAAACGATCACTAAATAACAAAACAACAAGAGAGACCCAATTGAAATTTTATAAAATGTTGGCAGTACCGGTACTGCTCTATGGATCAGAAGCCTGGATACATAAAAAACAAGATCTAAGTAGGATAACGGCGGCAGAAATGAAATTTTTGAGATCTGTTAAAGGGTGCACTAAGGAAGACAGAATCAAGAACACAGAAATAAGACAGGAACTTGAAATATTTGCAATTACTGATAAAATAGATACATATAGACAAAAATGGAAGCAACACATAGACAGAATGAATGAAGATAGATATCCAAAACAAATAACAAAATACAAACCTAAAGGCACCCGAGATGTGGGCAGACCTAGAAAGAGATGGGCTGAAGTCGGAACGGGTCAACAGACCTAATCCATGAATGCAGATGATGATGATGATGATTATTAATATTATTATTATTATTATTATTATTATTCATCCATCCATAGTAATTCTGCCCGAAGGCAGGTTCTTCACTGCAATCATAGCATTTTCATGCTATGCCTGCAGCTTTACTAGGGAATTGTAGGTGTAGTAGCTTCCCGTTGCTTTCCACACCGGTGAAGGATGATGATGATGATGATGATGGCCATATGATTTCGGGGACCGTTTGGGCCCTAAAGTTTTCCTGACATTTGTCTTACAAGTGAGGAAAAACCCCGATAAAAACCTCACCCAGAAAAACTGCCCCGACCGGGGATCGAACCCGGGCCCGCTGCGTGACAAGGCAGCACGCTACCTCGAGACCACAGTATTATTATTATTATTATTATTATTATTATTATTATTATCATTATCATTATTATCATTATTATATCATCTTTGAAGTGCAATGTGAGAACATCTTAACTCCATTGGGTAAAATAAATAAATAAATAAATAAATAAATAATAAATAATGTTATTTCCTATTATGGGTGCACGCCATGGTGTAGTGGTTAAGGCACTACGCTACAAGCCAGAAGGTTGAGGGTTGGAGTCCCGGTGGGGTCAGGATTTTTAAACTGACCCAAACCCTCTGGCGGCACTATGGCCCTGAGGTCGACTCACCCTTTAACGGAAATGAGTACCGGACGCTTGTTCTGTGGGTAAGGACGGCCGTCACGCAGGGCTGACAATCCGGTTGATATCAAGTGCCGATTGTCTAGAAAAAGTGGGAGCCTTAACCTTCTACTACCCCAAGGGCCTCCTGAGGTCTCTAGTGAGATCAGTTTACCTTTTACTTCCTATTGTATTTACATCCATATTTCCTTATTTGTAAACTGTATATTTTACTGTTTCACACTTATATATGATAGTGCTTTCCACGGAGAATCTAATGTCACCTCAAACTACATTTTGACAAAAAAAAAGTAACTTATCTGTACTCTTTAAATGAACCTGAGTTTCACATTAACTGTTCATAGGGTATTTTGATCGAATGGAATTGTTTGACTTTTTCAGGACAGCGGTGAACAACATATATCACTTACTAAGACCTGCAGGAGAGGCTCTAGTTCTTTTAATGGCAAAATGTCCAGTTTTCAATGTATATACAGCTCAGAGCAACAAACCAAAGTGGCAACAATATATGAAGGTAATTATTTTTCTATTTATTTTGAGAAAATTTACATCTTAGTTGAAATGATGTCTAAAAACTGCAGATGTATAACAGCATCCTCCATATGTATATATATATATATATATGTTACAGTAAAAGTAATAAACTGGTGATTATATATATGGGTGGGCACCGGGTCCAAACTGGCACAAATTCCTCAAGAAAAGTTCTTCCCCCACGGAGACTCTAATCAACACATCCCTTAGCTCTGTGCCAAGTTATGATGCTTTAGACGTCTCAGCTATTAAGCAATGTAGACGAGTTGATGAAACAAAAATCAAATGAATCATACATTCATCTTTTTTAACACAGAACTGCAGTATCGGGAATCATCATTCCCATCCTCAGCTGTTTTCATGTTTGTCAATTCTTCATTATGCCAGTCATTTTCTAAACTACCATCTGGTGTTCATTTGAAAAAACTTCGTAATCAAATTTTGTTTGTCCGAAAACTCAAAATTCATGGTTCTAGTATGGTTCTTTTGAATATATATATTTTCCCAAACTGTTAATTCTAAATTTTTAGATAGATGTTTTCAAAGTTTAGCTTCTTTTTCAATTCTACGATTCTCGAATGAACTATGTGCTGCTATAGCTGATTCTTGAATTTCACCATTATTATATATTTCTAAAGTGTTCTTTTTTGTGAGTGTCTAAATTCATTTTTACTACAGTTCTGTGTTAAAAAACATGGATGTGTGAGGTAAGAAGAATTCACAATTCATTTGATGTTTCATTAAGAAAATCATGCATTATCAGAAAATTTTCATTAAATACTTGATAATGGTTTTGATTATTCATCTCATCTGCCTCGCCTAATTATTTATCACACCACTTCGTTAGACTCTCTGATACACACCCGATCCCATCAGCACATTGTCCTTTATATCCCTCCTCATCACACTACCAATTACTACAAATATTTTACAGTTTCTCTTGCTAGAACATGGAATTCTCTTCCACTCTATGTCAGAGACTGCCAAACTTTACCATCTTTCAGAAAAATATTGAAAGATTTTTTATTAATCAACAGAAACATATCATAGTATTCATTTTACATCAGACTATCCGACACACATAATCTTGACACTCGATCCCATCAGCACATTGTCCTTTATATCCCTCTTCATCACACTGTATATTATTCATTATCTTTTACGGTCTCACTTACCAAAACATGGAATTCCCTTCCGCCCTATGTCAGAGACTGTCAAACTATAACATCCTTCAAAAACAAACTAAAGAATTATTTAATAACAAACTAACTTATACACTTCACTGATAGTATTCTTTTAACAATTAATAAATTTAATTATTTATGAAAATAGTATTAAGAATAACAAATATCTTCATTTGTTTTGTTTTAAATATTGTATAATCGTGAAATTAGTTTTCTACATCTCATTATTTTTCTTTGTTTTTATATATACACTAGACAGGGACAATTTAATATGTCTTGCTTGTATACATTTTATTATTAGTTTTAGTCTTAATTTTAACTAACATTAACTGGTTGCATTATAGATCGTAATATAATAGATATTATCTTTTTGATCAAATTTTTATTTAGTATTTAATATTAGAGTTAATTGTGATTGTTATATTCTGATGTAATATATGTTTGTCCTGGTGAGTGGAAGAGAAGGCCACATGGTCTTAACTCCACCAGGCTAAATAAATCTAATCTAATCTAAGAATATAATATTAATATTTATCAATATTTTAAGCTGATGTCTTGTACATTTCATTACATTTTATTACTTTCCTTGTATTTTTTCATGTAAAGTAGACAGGAGCTGTTCTTCCTTTGTGTATATTTTATTATTAATTTTAATTATCATTAACTTTATTGTGTTATTGGATATTACTTTTGTTATTGTTCAGTTTGGTCAAATAATATTGTGATATCTGTATATTGATGCAGCCTATGTTTGTCCTGGTGAGTGGAAGAGAACACCACATAGCCTTAATTCCACCAGGCTAAATAAATACATTTCCTGTCATTCACGTAGAAATATTTCCAATATTTGTATTAAATTTAAAGAATGATGAAATAATGGATTGGCTGGAGCAAGCTGCTACCAAAAATTGGGCCTAAATATATTGAATTGTTATTTTTTTAAATATGTGATTTACCTTAAAATAAATAATTTATTTAATTCTTCTAACAGGATGCAAGTCGGTACATCTCACCATATCATCAGTTGAAAGATCCAAAAAGTGAATTTATAAATATAGTAGAAGATGTTGGCTTCCATGTGGTGGACTGCGACTGTAGACAAAATAAATTTAACTACGGCACTCTGGAGCGTTTAAAAGGTAAAAAAAGTGTACTTGCTATTTCCAACAAACAGTATAAGTGTATACTTCTTCCTCCTCATCAGGGTGTTTTGGTTTTCACTATTTTTTTATTACTTCTTATTATTTATATTTTGGATGCATTATAGTCTATTTTTGTCAGCTGCGGTGGATATAAACTTTTTCTTGCCTCTAGATCTAAGCATCCAGTGTTCAAATACTGCCAGAATTAATGACTTTCTAGGATGGAAAAGCCCTCCAGGAGGGACTTTAAGCTGTGGGTCCCAATATGTGAATTTTCAGGCTCATAAAAGAATCTTAAGCCTGGAAAAAGTGACCTCTAAGCAAAATTTACCGACACTATACCATCCTAGAAATACCTTTGTTGACTAATAGGTGTCTTTTCAGGGGACATGTCAACTCATGACATCTGTAGGGAAATAAGCATAACTAAATCAGACTGGTTAAGAATCTCCAAAGAAGAGGCCAGGACTTAACTTGGGCTGAAAGAGCCATTGAGTGGATAGATGGATAAATATATTTATTTTTAGTTCCTGATTTTTTCATATCTTCCAATTTGACATCCATGTCTCATTTTGAAATTATTTTGTTTTTTAAAAAACATTTTGCTGGAAACATATGCCATATTAAATATTAAAAATATATCATCTCACCTGATATTTTGTCGTCCTGCGCCATATCTGAGTGGTTAAGGCAAGAAGCCTTGGTGCAAAGCTACGGGACTTGCGCTGGTTCGAGTCCCCATGGGGGAAGAAATTTTCTCATGGAATTTTGGCCAGTATGGGACCAGTGCCCACCCAATCTTACATTGAATTTTTTTTATTATTATTATTTGAAAATTTTCATCATCATTGAGGGTTTTCTCCAACCAACATGAATTTTAAAAAAATACATAAATGACTACGGACTTACAGACTATCAGTTTGCAACAAACATTCACGAATTTCCCTTAATTAAAGTTCTCCATTGTTCTCTGTCCTCTGTGTCTTCATCTGTTACACCAAATTTCCTCATTGAATTTTGAATGTTGTTCTTCCAGGTTGTTCTTCCTTTTCTGCTCCTTCTTTCAATTTTCCAGCCTTTGGTAATCTTGTATCCTGCATTCTTCTTACGTGTCCATACCATTTTAGCCTCCTGTGTTTAATCTCATCCATTATACTTCTTTCTGCATTCATCCATTTTCTAATTTCTGTGTTTATAATTTTTTCCAGTCGAGATTTTCTGGCAGCTCTTCTCCAAAAATCCATTTCAACTGCAGTTATTCTTTAAAATTCATCGGAGAACATATTGTTTAAACAACTCACCTCATAGGATTCATGCTTCCATGACATTGCGATTTCAAACACAGTCGTGTTCATCTTCAGTCATAACTCTGACTCAGTTATTCTATTGACATGTTGTTGTGTCATTGTCCAAATTTCGGATCCATATAACATTATACTTTCTAGTGTGGATTTATAAGTTAGTAGTTTTGTTCTGTTGATGATGTTTTTACTCCATGATATAGAATTTAACTTTTTTTTTTAAATTTTGAAACTTGTGATGCTTGAATGGATATGTAAATTTCTTGAATTTTATATTTTGTTATTTTTGTTTTTGTAGTGTACTTTCTTGATTAATTTTTGTCTGTGAACTTAATTTTCTTGTGTACCATAGTTTCTAAACCCCATTCTCTATTAGCAAACAGTTCCATGAAAGACTGTTGTCCTTCTTTAATAATGTATTCAAAAATGCAGATATACCACAAGAATGGAAGACAAGCATTGTTATACCCCTGTTCAAGAACGGAGACAAGAGAAAAATGGACAACTATAGGGGAATCAGTTTGTTAAACACATGCTACAAAATTTATGCAGACATTTTAAATGGAAAATTGAAAAGTTTCAGTGAAAAATTCCTTATGGAATGTCAAAATGGATTTAGGAAAGGACGATCTTGTATTGATTCAGCATTTTCTGTTAAACTATTGCTTGAAAAAAGAAGAGAATTCAACTTAGAAACACATTTTGCTTTCATAGATTTTGAAAAAGCATTCGACACAGTCAAGAGATCAAAACTCTTAAATATATTGGAAGACAGAAATATACCAAATTTACTTCGGCAGAACATACAAAAAATTTACAAAGACAACACCATAAAGATTAAATTAAATAACAGATTTTCTGAAGAAGGAATTATAAATCGTGGTGTGAGACAAGGCTGCCCCCTATCCCCAACACTCTTTGCAATTTATATCAATGAAGTAATATGTTGCTGGAACAAAACATATAAATTTGGAATAAGAATATCAGAAAATAGAAAATTAAACACCCTATTGTTTGCAGATGACCAAATAATAATAGCAAATTCCGAAGATAATCTACAGAAAGGTCTGTATGAACTTAACAAAATTACAGAAGAATATGGATTAAAGATATCTACAGAAAAAACAAAAATTATGGCATTTCAAGGTGTAGATCCTGTCAGAAGTAAAATTGTACTGGACAATAAAATTTTGGAGCAGGTGAATAATTTTACATATCTAGGATGCAATATCTCATATGAAGAAGAAAAGGATGTAAATGCAAAAATATCTAAATTTTTAAGAATTTTAGGGTTAATAAATTCTATCTTCAAGCCACAGTTAGTCCAAAAGCATTCAAGACTGAAAGTGTATAAAACACTGGCTCTTCCAACTCTTTTGTATGGTAGCGAAGTATGGACGTTGAAACAGAAGGATATACAGAGACTTAGATCTGCTGAAATGAGATACCTTCGGAGGACTGCAGGATACACACTACTAGATCACAAAAAAAATGAAGACATCTTAGAAGAATTACACATGGAATCTTTAGAAAACAAAATTTCTGATTATAAGTCAAGATGGATACAACATGTTCATCGAATGGAAGATCACAGAATACCCAAACTAATGTTAAGATATCAACCTGCAGGAAGAAGAAGACCAGCACGTCCACTCAAAAGACTTCTGGATGGTGTTTCTCTTGAGGCCGAAACAGGTCAACAAATGGCCTAAATTCGTGAATATACTATGATGATGATGATGATTCTCTATTACTATATTAATTGTTTTATTTTTTTATAATTCTCTACGTCATGGGTATGTTTACTAATCTATGTGTCAGACTATTGAAAATTGCCTCTTTGTTGTGTGTAATGTGATTAAATCTGGAAACTTTAATATAATTATCTGTGTGTATATTATTTCTGTATATTCCAGATTTTGTCATTTCTTATGTTAGAAGTTGCAGTTTTTACAAAAAAAAATAATAACTTAACTGTTTCTTAATGGATTTTCTTCAAATTCTGCACATCTATTCTACGTGAATTTAGCTTCAACTTGACTGTTTAACTCATGCCCAAAATGGGAGTCAATGACCAATCACATTTCAATGAATTTTGATTTAAAAACGATCACAGTAATTTTTCATCTCAAATTTATCAATTTAATTTTAAGCTCCTCCTTTTTAACATTCTGAATGGGTCATAGCATTATTTTGCAGTGACTGACTCTCTAAGAAATACATTGAATATAAAAATTTATATATTAAGATGTAAGAATTCTATAATGCATGTGGCTTCCCAGATTGTATATATATATATATATATTCTCAGTTGGCTCAGTTGGTTAGAGCGCTAAAGATACAGACTTTAGAGACTCGAGTTCAAATCCCGACTCAAGCATTCTTTTTTCTTTTCATATCATATTTGCCTTCATTGCCAAATGTCAAAAAATATATTTATAATATCTATATATACAAGCGTTACTGCTATAAAGTAAATATTCTCTTTAATAATTTGCTTAACTGTTATGTTAGCCGCTAGATGGCAGTTGGAACAAATTTCCGCTACCTCTTGTGTGAATTGAGAATACTACATGTATAAGAAAATTGTATGTTTGTGTTGGAATTCTTGGGTAGCTCAGTTGGTTAGAGCGCTAAAGCTACAGACTTTAGAGACTCGAGTTCAAATCCCGACTCAAGCATTCTTTTTTTCTTTTCATATCATATATATACTCGTATATAGTCCACCGCTGTGGTCTCGAGGTAGCGTGCTGCCTTGTCACGCAGCATACCTGGATTCGATCCCCGGTTGGGACAGTTTTTCTGGTTGAGGTTTTTATCGGGGTTTTTCCTCACGTGTTGTAAGATAAATGTCAGGAAAACTTTAAGGTTCAAAAGTCCTCAAACATCACCTGGCCATCATCATCATAAGTAACGCCACGAGCGATTTCCAAATTATCGATCAATTCATGACTCACGAAGTGAGGAGTGAATTTATCTAGAGAATTTGGAAATCAAGAGTGGCATTTGTTAGGACTATTTAACAAATAAAATTAAGCTGTTTACTCACAAATCATTATTTAAACATAGTTATTTTAAAATATTTATATATTTAATATAAACGGCGGTGTTTGAAAACAAATTTAAAATTATTGTTACACTTCATTTGCTTCTTTTGTTCATCACTGCAACCAGATCATATTATTTATTGCCAAAGGAATGCAATATTGTAAGAATGCTCTCTAGTCGAGAAATAATGAAACACACCAAACTGTATATTAATTAATTTCTGATGTCGTATGATGTAAATATGACAATTATATTTTTCTGGGTAAAAATACATTTAAGAAAGTGGAAATAGTGGTTTCTTTTTTTGGTTGTATAATCAATAGCTACAAATGTGTTTATATTAACTCCCGCATGTGCTATGTGTTGACATTCATGCACTATATATACAATCTGGTAGCCGTATTTGTTAGAGAGTCAGTCACTGCAAAATAATGCTATGACCTATTCAGAATGTTAAAAGGGAGGTGCTTTCTTTATTATGATAAACTTTAGTTGGTAAACTCTAGGCGAAACACGACTGTGATTGGTTGTAGATAAAAAATAATTGAAATGTGATTGGTCATTGACTCCCATTTGGGGCATGAGTTAAATAGTCAGCGTATTCACCTCGTTACATTATGTTAAAGACGTCTCCTGGTGCATCATTACCCATCGGCATCACCTATCATATCATTGGGGAAGCGTAACCCCACCTTCCAGGCTCCCCAGCCTCAGAAGTGGGTTACAATATGCAATACCAGGAGAGAATACTAGAAATGACACACTGGTGGCATTGAATAAAAAAAAAGGTTCAGTGCCAAATAAAATATTTTAGCAGTTTAATATGTTGGTGTTATCATTACTATATACAATTTCTGTGAGTACGCCTTCAGTGGAAAGATCATTTTCAATCTACTTTCAAAATCTGATTCTTTGATTAAAGAAAAAGAATACAGCTACATGGTATGTATAGGAAGCCAGATGTAATAACAACAGTTAAGTCTCGTAGACTGCAATAGGCAGGACATGTGGCACGAATGGGGAATTAAAGAGGTGCATGAAAGCTTCTTGTAGGAAAACCAGAGGGAAAACACCTAGTTGTAGACGAATGAGGTGGGAGAATAACATTATCCATGATTTGAGGGAAGTAGAGTATACATGTGATGATTGGAAAACATTAGCTCAGGATAGGGATATATGGAGAGTTTATGTTTGCGTGTTAATGAACCTATGGGTTCCATAGAGCCAGATACATAACTTATAATATAAAAAAATACTATTCAATTTAATAATTTAAACATAATTAATACACAAATTTAATTATATTATACAATGAAATGTAATTATACATACTGCACTGAAATAGACTACATATTATTAAATCATTATTAAAATATAGTATTGTAATTTAATTTCAATCATTACTTATTGTATGAATGAGATTTTAGTCTTAATATATAATTTAAATTGCGTTATTAAAGACAAATGTGTCAGAAGACTTAAAAATAAGATTTTAATAACTGCTACTGAAACGAAACACTCATATACTAAATATAAAAAAAAATTGGAGGAGCTGGGATTTGAACCCAGGACTTTCTGCATGCGAAGCAGACACTCTACCACTGAGTTACACCCCCTTGATGCTCAATAACGTACATTTTACATGTTATATACTAGAAAGCCATCTGGTGGCGAAACCTAATACTATTTTATTTTCTTTTATTAGATGCCATCAAAGCTGTAAACCCGTTCATGGACAGAATTCCAGAAGAATTACAAGAAGAATACCTTAACGACTGTTTATCAGAAGCAAGGAGAATAAAATGTACAGAATCAAATAATAACGTTGAGGAGGTTACTACCGTTAGTTATGATATCATTGTCGCTCATATTAAAAAGCCTTGAGAACATCTGACCTCTATCGGACGCGTTGAGAAATATTACTAATTGGTTCCGCTGGCTCCGTAAGTAATCAACGTTTTCAGAAATTTCAGTATTACGTATTAATTTTAATTGCTCAAATTAATGTGAGTTATTCTCCTATTTGCTTAGTGTTAGTTAATTAAATTTTCTTCATGTTTTTATTATCAGAAAATATTTGTAGTCTAACAGTAATAATTTAGAACATATTTTTTACCATTCGTGATTAAAGATTATTTTAATCTGCTAGGCTTACACTATGGCACAGAGTACCAAGTTTCTCTATGACACTATGGTATCTCATACAATTTTAGTATTTTATGGTCTTATAAAATGGCTGGAAAATGGAAAATACCATAATCGTGGATTATATTTAATGTTTCATTAAAACATGTTATATTTATAATATTACATAGTAACCTTAACATCATAGCGGTACAAATAGGAACAGATTTGCCAGATTGGAAACATATAAATTGCGGAGTCAGACAAGGATGCCCTCTATCACCACTTCTATTTAATGTATACATTAATGCTATCATCAGACACTGGAAATTGACAGTTCATGGTAATATTCCTCTCTCAAGACACACAATTTTACACACACTTATATGCAGATGATCAGGCTCTTTTCGGCAATAATGAAGATGAATTACAATATTCCACTCATCCTCTTAATATAATAGCCCAACGATTTAACATGGAAATATCAACAACAAAATCTAAAGTTATGGCCTTTCAAGGGAAATTCCCAGTAAGAAGTCAAATTTGTATTCAGAATTCAATATTAGAGCAAGTTAATTCATTTAAATACTTGGGATATAATCTAACTTATAATGAGGAATGTAATATATCCTTTAAAATACAAAACTATAATAAAGCTTTAAGAATTATCAACCAAGTTTTTAAACCATCAAAAGTGCAGAGACACACAAGAATGAAAATCTATAAAATTCTCGCTAGACCCATAATCTGTTATGGCAGTGAAGCTTGGACCATCAGAACTCAGGATGACCGTCATATTACAGCCACGGAGATGAAATTTCTGCGACGAACTGCAGGTTATAGCCTTCTAGAACCACCAAAGAAATTCAACAATAGCCAGAGAGTTAAACATCGTACCTATATCTGAATACCTCCAAGAATATAGAAACAATTGGCTAGCCCATATTCAGCGCATGGATCGTCACAGAATACCAAAACAAATTCTTCACTACATTCCTCGAGGCAGAAGATCTGTGGGTCGACCTTTTCGGAGATGGCGGGAGACCGTAACGGTCCACTGGGCCTAATACTTGAAAGGACGATGATGATGATGATGATGATGATATAGTAACCTCAACGGTGATTCGTCATAGATTTTAAAAGTATCAAAACATTTTATGTCACCAAAAAAGCAGATTGTGTCTAAACTGAGTAAATAAAAAAAACATGTTTTCCTTAAAAGTAACATTATAATGATGTTGGATCCCAATGATGATTCTAATTGGTTTCATATTGAAGGTACAGATTTTTAAATATGAAAGCTTCTTGTAGTAAAACCAGAGGAAAAACGCCCACTTGGTAGACCACGAATGAGGTGGGAGAATAACATTGACCATGATTTGATGGAAGTAGATTATACAGGGGGTAAATGGAAAACATTAACTCAGATAGGGATGTATGGAGAGCTTTATGTACGCGCGGCCATGAACCTACGGGTTCGGTAGTGCCAGTTAATTAGTAATGTAAGGTCGCTATTTTACTGTAGACAAGAGCAAGTTTGGTTGCAACAAGCACTTTTAACAGAAGTTTGCGGTGATTTAGAGGATGTCCTGAAGACAAAAAAGTAGAGTAATCTATGAAGAATACAGACACGAAAAAAGTTAGTTTAGGTACAAAATGGACACGAGACGTTTTGAAAATGAAATTAATATAAAGTTAAAAATATTACAAACACTCGTATGTCCCTGACTCAGCATGATGGTTCACATCTTCTGAGCCAAGTTCCAGTTGTAATGTAAACAAAGAAGATAGAAAACAGCATTTTCATTGGTCGAATATGGATTTTGCCTTTAAGCGTGTAAGAAAATGTATTTAATACTTCCCTCTCTAACACTAGAAATAAGTATAAATAAAACATAAATATTATCTAGCACAGCTAAAATAAATCATTATTATTATTATTATTATTATTATTATTATTATTATATAAGTTATATAGGAGAATCTTAAAATACGGTATATAATTACTAGGGCAAGGCATTTAATGGCCTATAATTTGGTAAAAAATGCAAAATAAAAATGCATTTATGACTTAAAAAATACAAAAAATGACCGATTAAATAAAAAAATTAATAGAAAGTTAAGAATTACCAATAAAAATACTATTCATTAGATTAAGTACTCACTTGATTACTGAATTACATAAAATTTAACTTAACATCAAAATATTAAAAGAAAAGTATTTAAAAAATACACATTACAGCACCTTTTATTGCAGAAAATCCATTTCAATTATACACTGCACTTTTACAGCAATTTTGAATTGCAGTTAATCACAATAAGGGTAGAAGCTAGCATAAGCTCTAAGAAATTTAATAAAATTCCTAGAAGTGGGCAAGTTCATTATGCACATACCTTGAAAAAGAACTACTTAATTCCAAGAAATTGTATTGACAAGGAAAAATACTGAATTATAATAAAAATCTTAAATCAAATACAAATAATGTTACAGCCTAATTATTATTATTATTATTATTATTATTATTATTATTATTATTATTATCATCATCATTATTATTGTTATTATTGTTGTTGTCATTATTATTATTATTATATTATTATTATTATAATTATTATTATTACAATGCTGCAGAAATATTGGAAAAAAAATAATAGACCTAACCTCAAAACCCGCCATTACGGAAAAGTTTTGGCGAACCCTTTGAAATATTTTGCGAACCCCCTGGGAGTTGGGAAACGATGGTGTAGAGTATTGACTTGTATATTATCGTCCTATGTTTTCAATAAGGACATGAGATTGTTCCCCGAAATAACAATTAACAATGCTTATCGAAAACAATCTTATCGATGTTAACAATGTTGTTGAAAAATGTTTATCTCTCCTAAGTCTGTACTTTGGGTAATAACCTACGTAATTTCGCAATTCTTTTGATGAAAAACTATTGAACGTCTGTTTTGTAACAAATGTTTGAAATAATTATGAGATTGGCTTTACACAGCCTTGTTGATCCTCTTTCCTTAACTTTTACGTAATGGCGTCTCGAACTGTAATTGGATTTTGAGAAATTTAACATAGAAGAGAAGAGAAAATGGTTTACACCGTATTCGATTCTTCTCACGTATTCGTTTTTCCAGAACCTTCTTCCATCTCCTGCGCCAATAAGCCTTAAAACCATTCCTCTTGCAACTAATGTATTTTACATATCTCAGCCCATTTCCTTTAAACCATCCTTCCGTTGAAGATTTAATGCCACCAGAATAAATAATTCTAGCGACAGGAAGAACAAAGTTATTAAAGATTACATTTTTGTCATCTATACTCCCATCAAAGTAACATTTTTTTAAAAGAAAAGCAAGTTGCTTGTTTCCGAGCATATTCGCTCAAACGTAAATATTTTAGTGTCTTATTGGAGATACTTTATATAATATCTCTCTAAAATACAATTTAAGAATATCTACATCTAAAACAAAAATATTAGCTCTGAAAGGAAAATGTGCAATAAGAACAAAAATAATGATAAACAATATAATTATAGACCAAGTTCAGAATTTTAATTGTTTGAGATGTAATTTAGGCCATGACAGAAATTTAGATAAACGCACTAAAATTCAACGATTCAATTATCTATGTGGCACAATTAAACGCACTTTATTGAATAAGACTAGAAAACAAACTATTTTGAAGTTTTACAAAGTATTGGCAGTTCCATCTCTTATCTATGGATGTGAAACCTGGACATTAACAAAGGCAGATAGTAAACAAATAGAGGCTGCTGAAATGAAGATGTGGAGAGCAATAGCAGGATACCAAAGGACCGATAAAAAGAAAAACGAAGATATAAGAACAGAACTTAATATATTTAATCTCTGTGAAAGAATAAAATACTATCAAAATGCTTATCTTCAGCACGTATTACGAATGAATGAACAGCGCATACCAAGAAGAATGTATAATTATAAACCAAAAGGGAGAAGGATGTTGGGAAGACCATTGAAGAGGTGGAAGGACCAATTCGACCTATAATGAGATCGGAACAGGCCATTGGGCTTAATCCTTGTTGTTGATGATGATGATTCGAGAGGTCCCGGGTTCAAATCTTGGCGCCGACCAACCCAACTGACAAATGAACTATCAACAAATTACATGCCCAAATGTACCCTGATATTTTTCCCAGAGAAGTTTTATGATGTACCAAGGCTTTATACAAAATAATTTATCTGCCGTTTTTAACTGCAAGGTACAGAAATCGAAGCCAGAATTCAGCAATGGTAACCCCCTATGAGAACTAGATGTACGTTCCTGCTTGAGATAGAGCGAGTGGAGTGAGGGGACGCGGGCGACGGCAGATGTCAGGGTTATTCAGTCCACCAAGTCGGGAGATGTATATTTCTCGTAGTTTAAATGAGAGATTTGGAGCTGGATTTTAATTCCTTTCAGTTAAAAGTGGATGGACACGATCTTGGTGCATCATAACTCTTCTCTGGGAGAAATTTGAAGGTAGGTTCGGCATGCAATGGTTGTGAGATTTTCTCCCTGGTTTTCGTCAATTGTCAATCCAAATGTTGGGTTGGAATCTCATTAGCAGGTTCCATTTTATCAGATTCGCCATTTCATAAAGTTGAAGTGAACTGCTGCCACTGCAGTTTTAGGAGGCTCTTGGGGTAGTAGGAGGTTAAGGCTCCACTTTTCTATAAAATCGGCACGAGATGTCGGCCGAGTTGTCAGCTCTACGTGATGGCTGCCTATTATCAAAGCTCTAGCTTCAAAAATCGTCAAATGTTGGGAATTAAGATGGTTAGGGGATGTTTCTAAAATCCCAGATAGTATTGATATATAAGGAGGATGGAGGAAAATAGGAAGATCTTGGACTAGGCGATTGGATTATGTAGAAGAATGGGATTTAAAAGATCCAGGACGAAAATATCTGATACACGTGACAGGAAGGAAATATTTGAGGGTCAAGAATTCTCTAAAATCTGTAGTCATTGAATAAGAAAGATCGTATTTGCTAACCAGCAAATTTGGACAATTAGATGTGGGTGTAACTTGAAGAAGCGAAAATTTAAAAATCGGTCTAGTGGTCGCAAATTTAGATTTTTTCAAAACGAAACTCAGTATATGATATTGAAATAAAACGAGGAAGGTGTTTTTTTATCTAATATAAAAAAGTTGTTTATTTATATTATGCAAAAAATGATGAAGAACATGAAATATTTTCTTTTTTAGGAAAATTGAAAATTGGAATGAAAAAACTTATTTAGATATTTTTATAGTTTTTTTATAAAAAAATAAAAAATCAGCGAAATCCGATCATTAGGAGTGGAGGTTTATCTGAAACTACAGAGTGATTCACAAATACGTTTGATCGCATTTTGTGACGAAAATATTATTATTAAAGGAAATATGATATCATTGGAAAGGGAATCCTTCAAATTACAACAATAGAACAAAACAAAACAAATCACTGTTCACGTGCAGCTTGGCGGATTGATTTTTGTGAGCTAGTGTCGAACGCCTCCACAATTCTCTTCATTGTTTCTGCATCCATGCTAATGCGAGGCCTTCCAGGAGGTTTGATTTTCTGCATCCTTCCCGTTTCCAGCAGTCGTTTTCTCCATTTCCCCACAGTCGACGGCTGCAATGCTACGTTAAACTCACGTCTTGCCCGTCTTGCGGTCTCGCGATCATTAGCATACGTTATTGCCCATGCAGCAATTGTAATTTGCTGTTGAATATTCAACGCTATTTTGACTAATGACGTAAGTTGTACACTGTTTTGTTTTATTCCATTGTTGTAATTTGAATAATTGCCTTTCCAACGGTAATTTGACATTTCCTGTAATGGTAATATTTTCATCACACAACACGATCAAACGTATAGCCATATTTATGATTCACTCCTTAGAAAAACTTAAAAATATGTTTAACGGCCATCATGATTGTGTTTACATAGCCCACTATTTAAATAAAATATAGATACAATATGCATATAGTATGCTCCAACACTACTATATGGATCGGAACACTGGGTCTTAGCCAAAAACCAGGAACGAAGAATAGAAACGTCAGAAATGAGGTTTGTGAGGAGTGTGGCTGGATGTACAATAACAGATCGAAAACGAAATGAAAATATACGAAGTGAACTAAATATATTCAAACTATTGCACAATACAGAGATGAATGGACCGACCACATCAATACAATGGATAACAATACAATTCCAAAACAGATTCATTACAAACTACTAGGACGAAGAAATGTAGGAAGACCGAATAAAAGATCGACAGACCAATTCTAGCACGAGATCGGAATAGATATTAAGGTTTAATTCCTGATGATGCTGATGATGATATAGTTTGTATACTAGCAAAATAAAAATAAAATCGGCTAGCTGAGAAATTACCTTAATTCTCACTATTTCTGCGCGAGGAATATTTCACTAGTTATTACTTTGTGTGTTGCTGTTAAAACATTCTCAAACACTCAAGTATATAGCACGTGAATTACATGGTAACTGACGTAACGATTGCAACATAATAAAATATTTTAATTTTTTAGAATAACATTAACGATGATTTGAGAGTCGTAGATTGGAAAACATTAACTCAGGATAGGGATGTATGGAGAGCTATTTATTAGTGCTGGAGCAGAGGTAACCCACAAAAGTACTGGAGTTAATGAAAATTTGAATGGGTGAGAATAATAATAATAATAATAATAATAATAATAATAATAATAATAATAATAATAATAATAATAATAATAATAATGATAATGATGATAAATAATGTATTTTTATTATACACAGAAGGTTGTTCGTATTTTGTAATTATTAGAAACTCTTTGGTCGATCAGGTTTATGGTTAGGTAAATGCTGACAACAGTGTCAAAACAAATGAATATGTAGCATCCATAGAGAAAACGAAGGTTTGCATCGTCATAGAGATAGGGAACGATTCATTGTGCTTTTAGGTTAGCAGCTTGCATTAAGGTTCATTCCACCAGGACTTGAACCCTCGGTGAATACAGCTATTTGGTAGATATCATAGCCAACATCATGCAGTACCACTATGTAGTAATTGCAGATAATCTACTGTCCTCAGGACCAATCACACGGACAAACGGTGTCTTACCGTTGCTAGTCCGTTGCTATTCAACCTAGCATCAGCAGATGTCGTAAGAACACTTGAAGATATGGAAGACAGTGTATGTCTGTACGCATATGCTGATGATATGGCGATGGGATCCACAAATCTACAGGATCTGCAAGAATGCTGGAACCGTCTAACAATATGAGCCAGGAACAATAAACTGCAGCTCAACAGAGAAAAACAGTACACATGATCTTTTGAAGGGGTGGGTGAATAGCAGCCAGAGACCGAGTCTTTCATGATCAATATCCACTGAAAATTGTAAGCTCTTTCAACTACCTTGGCATAACATTACAAACTAGGGGAACTACTTTCAAAAAGCATGTAGAAGGCAGAGTGACAGCGACAATAATTGTTATGAATTATGTTCAATTCCTAAGAAAACTATCTATGACTAGGGCAGTGCAGATCTTTGCCACGAAGATAATCCCGATCGTGAGCTATGGTTTGGAACTCAAATGGCCTTACCTCACAAAGAACATAGAGAAAATCAAGACAGTCTATCTAAAGAGAATACTATGTATATCTAAATTTACACGTTCCCGACTCGCATATGAACTCTCAGGAGAGACCTTCTTCATAGAACAATTGCGAATGCTGATACTCTTACCATCCACCTCAGCCTACCAAGACCTCCCAGCAGAGCTCCAAGCTAAGAAGAAAGAAATCTGGATAGCATTTTACGCAACAGAAGCAATGATAAATCGAACGTGGATGGCTACAAACCAAGATCTTCGCCGTTTTATAAATTCTCTAGCAGTACATGGACTGGATACCATCACAAAGTGTGTAAAGTGAAGACCTACCACGACCCAAACGCAACATGCGTATGCGAATTTTGTGAACTGTCTTGTGATCGTTAACATATCACAGCAAGTTAAAAAGGACCCAAATCATTGAGACGTGTGGACTCGAGGTAGCGTGCTGCCTTGTCACGCAGCGGGTCCGGGTTCGATCCCCGGTCGGGGCAGTTTTTCTGGCTGACGTTTTTATCGGGATTTTTCCTCACCTGTTAGACAAGTGTCAGGAAAACTTTAAGGCCTAAACGGTCCCGAAATCATATGGCCATCATTATCACCCTTATCATTATCATCATCATCATCATCCTTCACCGGTGTGGAAAGCAACGGGAAGCTATCACACCTACAATTCCCTAGTAAAGCATAGCATGAAAATGCTATGATTGCAGTGAAGGACTTGCCCTCGGACAGAATTACAATGGGTGGATCATTGGGACCTGCACAGATTCATAACTGCAAAGTGGACTAGTTACTCTATGACAACTTGTGCGCATTTTTGTTTAATAATAATTATGGTTCATTCTCTATCCGTTCTCTATGGATTTTACATGTCTGCTAATTTGGTATTGGTTATGGTAAGCCGGCGTTTTAATATTTTAATTTGTAAGAACGAAAAGAGAAATTGGCGGTTGATATATGATCTTTGAAGAAAGAAATTATAATGTTGTAGATCAAAAAGGTTAATATTAGATGTTATGTGGTAAGATTAACAAAGAATTTACATTTTACGGGCTGTTGTTATACTTAACAAAAACTTTTGTGAAGTATAATAAATTGTGAGAGAACCGAGAGTTTTGGAACGATTTTTTGGGTGGTTAAGATAATTTACAAAAAAACAAGTATCATCAGAGGTTGAGTTGTATTTATTTTTAGGATAAATTTTGGGGATTCTATGTCCTGGAGTCGCCCTCCATTAGTCACTGTTCAAACAGATTATCAAATTATACTGAAAAAAGCCGTATTTTTCTCATACTAATTTGGCCACTTGTCACCTAATGAAATACAATAAAAACATAGATGGACTCATGGCATAGAATAGCCCAACTTATAATTAAAAAAGTACAAAGAATCTTAAAGCCATTGGTATTAAAACAGGGCGTGGCCTGTAGTCTTAAAATACTTGGCTATGGATGGGTCTAATGAACTATTAAATAACGCTTTAACACCAAGGGTGGATACAATTTCACTTTAATGACCATGAATTAGTATAAAACTGGGCTGAACATTTGATTAGGATGTTCTAGGATTAACTATACAACATTCTTATGCCACTGTCGCACTACATATATTTATCATTTTTAATAATACTTTAAACGGAAGAACTGCACTTAAACTTGCGTGAAATATTTTCAGGAAAAACTGCACTTAAACTTGCGTGAAATATTTTCAAAGTCCTATTGAAAAACAATGCGCATGCGCCAGAGTTTATAGAGCCAGCGATAACCCACCATCGAACCACATCGATTACCATCCTCGATTACTATCAATATCATACTAAAGTTCAAAAATCTTATGCTAGATGGCAGCATGTCGCTATGAAATTTAAATGATCATTCTTTGCAATAAATCACCAAATCTATGTTAAAAAAATATCAATAATATTAAAATTAGCAAACATTTATTAAAAATGTGTGTGCACTTATCACTCCCTAACGCCGATCCAAACAGCGATAGAAAAATCATAGACTAAGTAATATACCCTGTGGAGAAAATAGCAGTTAGCATCACAATATTGTCTAACAGTGTCATAATATCGTGATTTGCATATTTAAATAAATACTTCAAAATTGTCTAATAATGTTATAAAAATTGTTTGAAAAAGTTTAAAATATTAAATAATGTTAGTAAATACAGAAGAAGTGCTATAGTTTACAACAATATAACTGAAAAATCAAGCGCTAGTAGAAGTGCAGTTGAGCTTTTTAAATATTTTTCAGTTACTCTTAAAACATATTTTACAGTTATTAAATATTTATTTATATATGGAAGTTTATTGTGCTATTGGAAAAAGTCCAGTATTTGGTGGACATGAATTCTTCTAAGTTCCACAGAATCACAATGCGCATGCGTGAGTTGCTGTAATGGTTAATGTAGCCTCCGGTAGATGGCTCTGCAGTCGGCGTTACCGACTTTGGGAATAAATTCCCAAATGCTAGAAAGAATGGACGTAAACTAACTTGCCATTTCCTAACCAAAGAAAACAATTTACGTGCATATTATGTATTCCCAAATGCTAAAAAAATGGACGTAAACCAACTTCCCATTTCCTAACCTAACAAAACAATTTACATATGTATTATTTAATAAACTATAAACTAATTTTACGTACACCAACACTAAATATGGTTTGAAATTATTTTCAAATGTTGGTAACTCGGATTTGAGAGCCACCTAGCGGATGTTACATGAAGCATTTCTGCATCTAGAACCCGATACACAAATTTTGTGTAATTTAAAAATATTTAATAATCGTAAGAAATGTTTATAAAATGGTTCCAAAATGTTTAAAATAGTACGAAACATGTTTACAAGTGTTTAGTGTATCAGTGGTATAAGGATGTAAGTGTAGAATTGTGTCTACCAAATAATGGACCTCAGCCGTGCTATTTATTTCTCAATGAAGTTCAACATAATCACAATGTGCATGCACGAATGCTTAATGTAACTTCCACTGGATGGCAGAACATATCTGTTAAATGGATGTGACCAACATTTGCAATTAATTCCAAATCATATTTCAAGAAATTAACTTCATTTTGTTAGTTTCCAATGGGACAAGTTAGTGTACACCAGATTAATTCGTAGTTTTTAAATATCTGTCTATAGTGGCATAGAACAATGTCGAGCCATAGCTTGTCCTTTGTCAGGAGTTAATAGACCAAGTTAATTTAGTTGCTCTTATTTTTCCCATAGATGCCATGAGTGGCATGTGGTCAACAAACTAACACAAGACATCTAGCAGGCAACTAAGGTATTACATGGATGTTTGAGATCAGTAAATTTTGCTTAGAGACCTCTTTATTCAGGCTTAAGGATCTTTTACGAGCCTGAAAATCTTCAGACTCGGGACCCACGGCTTAAAGTCCCTCCTGGAGGACTCGCTCCTTGGATTTTTCCATCCTAAAAAAATCCATCGACTACGATCAGGTTTGAACCTGTGACCCTTGGAACCAGACGCAAGGAGCATAACCACTAGTCCACCGCTGCATGCAATTTACTTTGTTAGGTTAGGAAGAGGGAAGTTGGTGTACATCCATTTCATATAAACAGGTTTAGGAATTTATTGCAAATGTTGGTAAAACTGATTTCACACATATATATATCATCATCATCATCATCCGGTATCATGGCAGCTGCCGCCGTCTTCCGGAAACCAAACGCCATTCCTCTCTATCCATCCATTGATCTTCCTCCATTCCTCTGATATTCATAGCTGCTTGTACCCCTTCTATCCAAGTTTTCTTCGGTCTTCCTCTTTTCCATTGGGATCCATTCCATAACAATTTTTGGCAATCTTTGCTCTGGCATTCGTTTGACATGACCATACCACTGCAATCTTTTCTTTTCTATAATGTCTATGATGTCCGGCTCCTCTTGTACACCCATAATTTCCCTTATTTCTTTATTTCATATTCTATCCATTCTAGATTTTCCAGCTGATCTTAAAAGATCCATTTCTGTACTTAAAATTCTTTTCATTTCCATGGTAGGAATTTACCAGACTTCAGCACCATATGTTAAAAAAAATATATATATATATATGAATAAGAAAGTTTTCTTGGGTTTTCCGCATCTTGGATTCAAGTTTGGCCTCTGGCCACTAATTCCGACGTTTCAGCATGATCCCACATGTTATTATCAAGGAATGATAAGTTTGAGACACAGGTTTACGTCTTACATAATTAAACACATAGTTTTCGCTGTGGTCCGTTTCCGAAGACGTTCACCCACACGGACCACGCTGAAAACTGAAGGTGTTTTAACTACATAAGAACTAAACCTTGGATGGGTGTATATCTTCAGAAACAGACCACAGCGAAAACTCTATGTGTCTAATTATATAAGACCTAAACTTGTGACTCGAACTTATCATTCCTTGATAATGACATGTGGGATCATGCCGAAATGTCAGAATCAGTGGCCAGAGGCCAAACTTGAATCCAAGATGCGGAAAACCCAAGAAAACTTTCTTATTCATATATATATATATATCTTGCCATCTGGTGGAAGTTACATTAAACTTGTGCCCTTAAGGACTGGCCCTGATTGGACTAATGAACTATTAAAGTAACGCTTCAACACTAAGGATGGTTAAAATTTCATTTTAATGACCACAAATAAAGTATAAAACTGTATGTCTTTATTATTTATTTAATACTTCTCACTGAAGAAGAAATTATATTTGAAGGAAATTAATTATACACTCAGACCCCACTTTGAGTGTATTATAATTTTTCACTTCAAATATAAAACTCTATGTTAATAGTGATATTTATTGCAACAGGTGTTTCAGCATGGATGCTACTGGAGCTATGAAAAATCACATATCCATGAAGAAGCTGTCATTGCTTGATGATTCACAGCTGCTTGCTTGTTCAACTTGAAAACTTGCACACATGTTGCTTCAGTTGCGAGTTTGCTTTTGTATCATATAGACATACAGAGCAGTTCAGTTATGAAATATATTACCCACCGACCTGTGAAAACTATTTTAAGCAATCTTCATATAGCATCTGTTCAAGGAAATTCCAGAAATGAATTTCCAGATTTTCCACATCCTGGAAAAAGTACAATTTATAGTATAATACCAAAATTTTGTCCAAGTGTTTTAGTTTTGGACATAAAAGCTAGAAGGGGAGAAGCTAACAGAAGAAAGATTAGATGATGAGATTAAAACCTGGTCTTCGCAAGTCGATTGGATCAACTTAAGGAGAACATCTAACGTAAAATTTGGAACATCGAGAGGCAAGATGTAGAGAGTATGTAATGGAACATTTTCAGGTATGCATTGATGTCGGTAAAGAGCATTCTGAACATAAGCTGTAAGTTTTGGTGGGAAATATTTTCCAACATGTGACACAAAAATATTTTTTTAAGTCCCAACCATTCACCATGTGCAAGCGCCAGTGGACAGTTAGCGGTTACAGTATGGAATCATGGGATGCAGTCAGCATATCGTCGCTTTAAGAAACAATACCGCATAACTAACAAAATGAACATTTTACACGAGAAACAAAAAACTGTTTACTTTTCCCCTTAGTACCTATGCATAGAAACCATTGTATCTATAAGTTTAGCAAGGTCATGGTACAAAATTGCATCCCAATCTGTGTTTGAACTGAGTGCACTTCTTCAGTTATGCTAACAGTGTAAAAATGTCAATTTCACCAAAAGTGTCAGTTACGCGGTATTGTTTCTTAAGCAACGATATATACGATAAGGATCAAATGAATCGTGAATTCTTCTTACCTCATACATCTATGTTTTTTTAACACAGAACTGCAGTATCGGAAAAAAACATCGGATAAGGTCGAGAAATGGGTGCACACGAATTCTTCTAAGTTCCACAGAATCGCAGTGCGCATGCGCAAGTTGTGGAAGTTGCTGTAATGGTTAATGTAGCTTCAGGTAGATGGCTCTGAAGTCGACATTACCAACTTTGGGAATAAATTCCCAAATGTTATAAAAAATGGACGTAAACTAACTTCCCATTTCCTAACCCAACAAAATAATTTACACGCATATTATTTAATAAACTTTAAACTAATTTTACGTACACTAACAGCAAATATGGTTTGGAATTATTTTCAATTGTTGGTAACTCCGATTTGAGAGCCACCAAGTGGATATTACATTAAGCATTTTTGCGTCTCTAGAACCCAATGCACAATATTTGCATAATTTATAAATATTTAAAAATTGTAAGAAATTATATTTGAAGAGAAAAATTTTCGCCTAGACCGAGACTCGAACCCGGGACCCTTGGCTTTCCGGGCCAAGTGCTCTACCAACTGAGCTACCGAGGCGAGTTGCGATCTAGACACAAATTTTTCTCTTATATACATTGTAATTCCCTCTTAAATTAATAATAAAATCGTCAATTGTAAGAAATGTTTATAAAATGGTTCCAGAATGTTTAAAATAGTATGAAACGTTATTATAAATGGTTGAAAAGTGTTTAGTGCATCAGTGGTATAAGAATGTTAGATGGAAAATCGTGTGCATCTTAAAATGAACCTCAGCCAAACATCTTTTCCATCCTCAGCTGTTTTTACGACTGTCAATTTTTCCAGTTTAGAAAATTACTGGTTCAAAAGTATACCGGATGGCAGTTTGGAAAATTACCGACAAAAGAAATAAATGGAAAAAATTGACAGTCGTGAAAACAGCTGAGGATGGAAAAGATGTTTTTCCGATACTGTAGTTCTATGTTAAAAAACATAGATGTATGAGGTAAGAAGAATTCACGATTTATTTGATTCTTATTAAGAAAACTTCATGATGTTAAATTTCCCAAATTTATTATATTAATATATAGGATATTTGAACACGTATTGCCAACCACAGGAGAAACACCCCAAACATCGATGGATCATAATGAATATTGAAATCTTAAACTTAAAAAGCTACCAAAATACAAATACTTACTTTAACTGGATTTAGGGTCGCACGTTTGGACGCATTAGACAGTAAAATGCCTTCTCTGCTGAGCAAGTTGTATGCTAATACGATTTTGCTTACTCAGAAATCTGTTCATGCGATAATAATTGGTTAAATTTGTAAGCTACCTGCGGAGGTAGCTTAAATGAGCAACTCAAATTAAAATCCCGAAGGGAACCGAACGGGAACCGATGGTAATTGATGTACTTTGCTGCTTTATCCAACATTTATCCAAGATGTCGGACCTTGAAGACTTCGATCATGTTTTCGGTATACACGGAGAAGAGGATTTGATAGAGTCTACCAAAGAATTCAACTGGAAGAACAGGAGAATCGGCGTAATATTGCGTGTTGCAGACGTGTTTGTATACGGTATTATTTGCGGGATGCAAGCATAAATGCATTCCTCTATAGCAGACGAAAATAACGGAAGTGGTTTTATCGCTGAGAATTCTGGGTAATTCGTTGCCAATATTACGAAAACGTCGACTCTCGTGCATGACCGATAAGTCGGCCGTTAATTCGTTCTCAGCAATTGCTCACGGTGAATCAGCTCACTAGTGATTGGAAGTAATTTGAGTAGACAGTAATGTTCTAACATACGACCCTTAAACTCTTAAACCCAAAAAGTTAACCAAAATAAAATACTCTTAACTGATTTTATTGTAGAAAGAAAAATTATGTTTCGACTCCCAGTTCGAACATAATTTTTCTTTCTAAAATAACACTATAGGGGAACATAGGATATTTGACCCAGTTGCCACTTTTTTTTATTTTTAAGAATATTTTAATGAAATAAATAAAAAATACTGAATGACATCATCATATATTGTAATTATATCCAGTTTTTACAGCATGAAATTCCTCATTCTAAATGTGCAAATTTTAATTTTTCCTTGTGTGTGCAAAAGGGTGAAGTATCCCTCAAGTTAGGATGCTCGGCCGTCCATATGGCGTACTTGATCCATGTCTAATTATTTTCAAATAATACTAAAACAGAGATGAAATTAAAATGTTTCCTGTAATAGTTATAATTTTTAAGTGAAATTGCATATATTATATAACATGTCAGCTTGTATGACGTTAACAAAAATGTAACTCTGAAGGTTACTTTAAATCCAAACTGAAATTTAAAATTCTATAATTTTTTGTTATAAATTCAAAAGACTGCAATTAAAAATTTAATTTGCTTTGGATGAACTTCGGGGACATTGTCACATTATGGTCACTTGAATCCATGTATTTCTGTAAATGCTTGAGAATAATTATATTACCAAAACATGGAATTCCCTTCCGCCCTATGTCAGAGACTGTCAAACTATAACATCCTTCAAAAACAAACTAAAGAATTATTTAATAACAAACTAACTTATACACCTCACTGATAATATTCTTTTAACAATTAATAAATTTAATTATTTATGAAAATAATATTAAGAATAACAAATATTTTTATTTGTTTTGTTTTAAATATTGTATAATCGTAAAATTAGTTTTCTATATCTCATTATTTTCCTTTGTTTTTTATATACATTAGACAGGGACAATTTAATATGTCTTGCTTGTATACATTTTATTATTAGTTTTAGTCTTAATTTTAACTAATATTAACTGGTTGCATTATAGATCGTAATATAATAGATATTATCTTTTTTGATCAAATTTGTACTTAGTATTTAATATTAGAGTTAATTGTGATTGTTATATTCTGTTGTAATATATGTTTGTCCTGGTGAGTGGAAGAGAAGGCCACATGGCCTTAACTCCACCAGGCTAAATAAATCTAAATAAAATAAATAAATATTATTTTTAGTCTGATCATCTTACCTCAACAATAATGTTGATTTGTTCTTGAACATGTTTCAAAACAATAATGTTTTATCGTGAGCTTGTCCAGACTGGTTTGATTTTGTTGTATTATGTTGCACAACCTGGATGTCGATGTCAGCTCCATCCTGTGGTTGGCCAAATAACCTCCAAACAAGGTCACGCTCCATCGCCATTTCAAAATTCACAACTGTTTGTGTTCTTCTGAATATAGATTTTTTTCCCAAATAGTCAGCTCTTTTATATTTTCTAACTGTTTTAATAATTTAGTGTCTGAATTTATATTGTTTTTCAGACCAAACATGAGCAGCAACTGCAGATTTTTCTATTTCCCCATTTTTAATATTTCTTATGTGTTCTTTGGTTCTAAAAATTAGATTATTTGTGTCATCGCTGGTTATGACGGCCATTTTGAATAACTGTTGTAACCAGAGTGGTCATGACAGGAAATAGTCCCACTTTTTTTCATATTTACGAGTAAAATAAAATAATGATAATTACGACTCGCACCTAAATACATTTAATATAACATTTTATGAATATTTGTTGCATTTAAATAGTGTTAAAGTGGGTAAATCAATTTCTAATCAACTTCCACGGCACCGAATAACTGATCAGATTATCCATGTTTTTCAATTTTCTGTGCATATCTCGGTCCCAATTAACATGAATAATCGGGAGTTTGCTGTATTTAACAGTGCCTTATAAATCTTACATTCTTTATCAACTGAAGAATGGCTCTCATTTACCGGTGCTGTTTTATTGTATTTGTTGTGGTTGACACATTTTATGCATTTTTTAAGAATAAGAATAAGTTTTATTTACAAATAAATGTTATACACAGTATTGACACCCGAATGAGCAAGTGCTCGTGCTCGTGTGCAGTTCAGTTACATGAATAATACAAATAGAATATATACATTTAAAGTTAGGGGCCAGTTTCATTTTACATAAATTATGACACATACAAATAAAAAATAATAATGTATTGGGAATAAGACTTATATACAAGAGAATTAATGGAATGGAGAATGATATACATAAAATAATATAAACCATATAATGTAATGGATTATAACCAATAATACAGAAGAGAGTAATTAGTTATATATTGATTTATAATAATATAAGCAAAAATAGATGCTTTATATTTATTATTTTAAAATATTCAAATTATTAATTTTATTCACTTAATTAATTAATTAAAAATAATTAATGTAATTGCTTTTTTAAAACTAGCTGTGTTTAGTTTACTTAGCTCTGGATTGGATCTAATCAATTCCTTATATAATTTGGGTCCTAGATATCTACTATGTTTAGATCCAGAAGTTGTATAAAATTTTGGAACGTGTAGCAAAGAAGTAGTATTTTGTCTGGTGCTGTAAAAACTTTGATTGTGCTCTTTAAATTCGTTTTTACTTCTTCTTCACTTCCCGGTTTAGGCAAGAGTTGCCTGTTCCGTCTTCACTAATAGATCTAAGACCATCTTTTCCGAGGACATCCGACATCTCTTCTTCCTCTTGGAAAATAATGGAAGATTTTATTTGGTAATCGACTTTCTTCCATTCTTTCCATTGTGAAGAATACGAGTAATGTGTTTTCCTCTGATCGCGGTACCAACGCTATGCAGAGTAGACCATTGGTGGGGCTGCCACCTCGAAGCTTTAGGTCCAGTTCCTGGATGTACTAACCCCATCTAGAGGGTTGCCACTTCCGCCAACCTATTTAAAATTAGTTGTCATTGTGGACTTTACTCTTGTTTCCCCGAGGATGGGTCTCTTATCATCCCAGAGAAAGGACCCCCTCTTCCCATCAGTTCTCCGAACCAAATCGCCGAAGGGATTCTATACAACAACCTTGATTTGGGTTACTCAGATTAGCAGGTCCACCTCGAGCAGGTTGGGAGAGGAGTTGATATGCAGAGGCTGTGTGTTTGCAATGGAAACTATATTGCGCATGCATACCCTTGGACCCAAATTTGTTTTTATTTTTATGAAAATGAGTAAGCAATGTATGCTTGAATATTTGTTTAATATTTGGCACGTTGAATTCTAAATAAATTAAAATTTGTATTGTCCTCCAAGAATATAGAAACAATTGGCTAGCCCATATTCAGCGCATGGATCGTCACAGAATACCAAAACAAATTCTTCACTACATTCCTCGAGGCAGAAGATCTGTGGGTCGACCTTTTCGGAAATGGCGGGAGACCGTAACGGGCCACTGGGCCTAATACTTGAAAGGACGATGATGATGATGATTGTATTGTCCTTTCTTGCTGTGCATTCTCGGATGTGATGATTACCAGTGCAGAGTGGCCACTACACTCTCGAGCGCGATGCACTTAAAACTTCCAAATCAATCCCCTCTCCTTATCACCGGGTATTTCGAAATTCATAGTTGTGTTTTTATTCTTGCATATGTAAATTTTTTCCCCAATTGTGAGTTCCTTCGGTTTTTCCAATTGTTTAAGTAATTTTGTTTTGGTTTCTATTCTATGTTTTTCTGACCAGGCATGTGCAGCTATTGCATATTTTTTTGTTTCTCCATTTTTAACATTTCTGAGGTGTTCCTTTAATCTTGTATTTAGATTCCTTTTTGTTTTTCTTATGTATATCCTTTCACAATCTTTACAATTAATTTGATAAATTCCTGATTTTTTGCAGTCTTCAATCTTTTCATTTTTGTTCGTTTTTATTAAATTACCTAAACTGTATAATTTTTCGGTGCTAATTTAATGTTGAATTTGTTGAAGATTTTTTCAAACTTGTAAAATACTAAAGGGTGGTATGTGAACTTCTTGAAATGTTTGCCAATATCTTTATCTGTGTGGTCATTAATAATTTTTTGTTCCTTGAATTTATTTATTTTCTTGTGTATCATCTTTTCTTGAAATCCATTATCCTTTGTAATTTTTATGTGTTCTTTCTCTTTATTGTAATTTTCTTTGCTCATGGGAACGTTCACAAGTCTGTGTGTTAAACTATTAAATACTGCCTGTTTGTGTGAAAAATGGTTAAATCCTGTGGCTTTTATATAATTATCAGTGTGAGTTTCTTTTCTGTAGATTCCAAATTCTATTTTCTTTTTTTCTTCATTCCTGATCAATTTAAGGTATAAAAATGGTATTTCATGATTATTTTCTACTTCCATTGTAAATTTGTTTGTTTTATTATGAATATTTAACAGTTTAATGGCATCTTCTAATTGTTTCTGTTTTACTATTGCTATGATATCATCTACATATCTACTCCAAAATTTAATGTGCTTTGGTTACTTGACATTCAAAGTTCCCCATAAACATATTTGCTAAGAATGGTGATAATGGATTTCCCATTGCAAGTCCTGATCTTTGTCTAAAATACTTTTCTCTAAATGTGAAGAACATTTAATTCTGATGGGATAATTATGGGTAATTAGGTATCATTCATTCATAGTGTTCTGCCCAAGAGCAGGTCTTTCACTGCAAACTCAGCATTCTCCACTCTTTCCTTGACTCAGCTTTCCTTTTTGTATCTGCATACAAACCATTTATTTTAATATTGTCTATCATCTGATGTCTTTTTCTGCCTCTAACTTTCTTTCCGTTGACCATTCCTTCTAGGGCATCCTTCAGCAGGCAGTTTCTTCTTAGCCAGTGGCCATTCCAATTTCTTTTCCTCTTCTTTATGAGTTGCGGCATTGTTCTTCTTTCACCCACTCTGTCTAGCACATCTTTATTTCTTACTTTCTCTGTCCATTTTATACGTTCCATTCTTCTCCATATCCACATCTCATAAGCTTCCAGTCGCTTTTCCTCATTCCGTCGTAATGTCCACGTCTCCACACCATATAATGCTACACTCCATACAAAGCACTTCACTAGCCTCTTTCTTATTTCTCTTGCCATAGGTCCGCAGAAAATGCTTCTCTTCTTGTTGAAAGCTTCTTTTGCCATTGCTATCCTCTGCTTTACTTCTCGTCCGCAGTTCATGTTTCTACTGATAGTACAACCCAAGTATTTGAAGCTCTCCACTTGCTCAATGGCCTCATCTTTAATCTTCATGTTTATCTTCCTTTGTTTCTTTCCTATAATCATGGCCTTTGTCTTATTTATATTTATCTTCATCCCATAATCCTCGCACTTATCATTCAGCTCCATCAGCATGTTCCTCAATGTCACTGCATCTTCTGCTAGCAAAGCCATATCATCAGCAAATCTTATGCACTTTATTCTTCTTCCTCCCATGTTTACGCCCCCCGTATTGCTGAAGCAGTTCTTCATTAGGTCTTCCAGGTAGATGTTGAAAAGGGTAGGTGATAGAGGACATCCTTGCCTCACCCCTCTGACATTTCTTCTCCTATCTTCACTTTTATTCGCTGTTTCATATAAAGACTACTTATGAGCCTCCTCTCCTTCCAGTTCACGACAATTTTCTTCAAGATCTTCAGGAGTTTATTCCAATTTACTCTGTCAAAGGCCTTTTCCAGGTCAACAAATACTGCATAAACGTCTTTATCTTTTTCTATATATCTTTCTCCTATTGTTCGTATCAATCCCATTGCATCTCTTGTACTCTTTCCCTTCCTGAAGCCAAACTGTTCTTCTTCGAATTTGCTTTCCATTGTAGAATGTAAACGTCAATTTAGTGTTCGCAGGAGAATCTTTGCATAGTGTGATATCAAGCTGATAGTCCTGAACTCCTTACATTTATTTGCATTGTTTTTCTTCGGTATTGGTATTAACACTGTCTCAGTCAATTCTTCGGGCCATTCACCTTCTTTATATATCTTTAGGTTTATTGGGATGTTATAGGGATGTTTGGGCGCCAGGAGTATCGAAAGGAATTCTCCATGTATTAGAACTTGGGTTGCTCGGATTGGAAATTGGTAGAGCTGAGGTTCTTTCTACAGGGATGACAAGAAGCTGGCCGGCATAAGACTACGCTAGATGAATTTTAATAAATGTGCTTTATTTATTAATTGAAGTGGACACTGGTTACACGTATAATTGGAATCACTTATTACTGGACAAGGCATTGACCACAGGAGCGCGCCTTTAGAGTTCAGAATCGAATCTCTGAGAGTCTATCATGGCCGAATTACTTCTAAATGTGATATTCCTGAAGTTATGTTTTTGCTAATTGATGGCCATTGTGCCGTTTAATTCTTTGTCCTCAACCTGTCAGCGAAGCTCGGTTTAAGATCTTAGATTGCTGGTCTACAAAGAAATGTCCAGTAATCCGCAAGTACAATAGATCTCCTCAAATTTCAACTCTTTTGTAGCTGCTTCAAGTACCTGCCACTTGACAATAGCATACCATGTACTAGTTTAATTATTTCCATAAAAAAAACTAACTGGTCGTTTATTTGGGATTCTATCAACTTCTTTAATTCAATTTATTTTTATTTAATTATATACAAATCAAATTCCTCGTGTTCTCACGATTTGATTGCTTATACGTTTCATATATCTCCGACGATTATTTCGTCCTATAGAGATTTAACATCTGTATGATAATAATAATCGTCCTAATTAATTAATTATTTTGATTTCTTAATTTAGGAGAGGCTGAGTGGAAGATTATTACATGATTTAAGCATAATTTTGTGTATTCTTTAACGCTATCATCATGTACTTTCTTTTCTTTCTATCATTTTTCTAAAATTTTCAGTTATTTCAGTCGGGATGTTTGTGAACAATGAAGTGACGGGCAAATGAGACCAATCTTTCTGATGGTTCTATTTTTACATTTTCTAATTTTCCCACTAGTTGGTAAGAATTTTCTACTGCTAAATTTTCAAATTTTTTCATATCTTTAAATTTAATGCCTTACCATTTTGATGTATTATATGTCGGTGAGTTGATATTGTTGATGATAGGTCTCATTTTCTTTCCGTCTTTATGGATGATACTGCACTAGTGACATCACAGATAAAACTGAAACTTTGAACTACTCTTTCTGTAAAGTTGGAAATTTCATAAAAATAAAGATAGGGGTACAAAAACATCTAAAAGTTATTGGACAGTGAGAACAAACAAAATAGCATGCCTCCTTCAAAAGCGAAGAGGCAGTGAAACCAATCAATACATAAAACTGGAAATCTTTGTGGCCAATCTAGTGCTGGATGTTTAAACACGGTGATTTTCATAGCCTGTCACCAATATGTTAATATAACATTTCCTGTTGAATCCAACTGGTGCTGAATCAGGAGTTCCCAGAACTCTGTGTTGAACAGGAACTCCAGAGCAGGGACCTGTTAATTGAGTAGTTATGTCCAATCATTCAAATTGATCCTCACGACCCATGTATATGGGCCTTTCCTTTTTATCAGATGCACAATGTTACTTATTTCTTAATTCCATCCATAGTAATTCTGCCCGAAGGCAGGTCCTTCACTTTAATCATAGCATTTTTCATGCTATGCTTGCAGCTTTACTAGGGAATTGTAGGTGTGGTAGCTTCCCGTTGCTTTGCACATCGGTGAAAGATGATGATGACCATATGATTTCGGGGACTGTTTGGGCCTTAAAGTTTTCCTGACATTTGTCTTACAGGTGAGGAAAAACCCCGATAAAAACCTCACCAAGGAAAACTGTCCTGGCCGGGGATCGTATCCAGGCCCGCTGCATGACAAGGCAGCATTCTATCTTGAGACCGCAGCGGTGGACATTTCTTAATTAATGAGTTGAATATTTTGACTCACCTCATATTTCTTCAGTTTTGTTGCTTCTGTGTGACATTCTCGATGCATTCCAACTGTTGCCTTGTGGTTGTCCTTCCTGCAAGTTGCTTTTGGCTCCCTCTGCTGGGTGACCGATGAACTTCCATATCAAACTATTTTCTCTTTCACCGGGAATTTCAAAATTAATGGTTTTCTTTTTATCCTTGCTGATGTAAATTTTCTCTCAAATTATGAGTTCCTTAGATTTTTATAACTGATTTAGCAATTTGGCCTAGTTTCAATTCTGTGTCTTTCTGACCATGCATGTGCAGTTATTACAGATTTTTTGTATTCCTCCATTTTTAACATTTCTAAGATGTTCTTTCAATCTTGTATTTAAGTTCATTTTTATTTTTCCTATGTATATTTTTTCACAAGCTTGACAATCAATTTGATAAATTCCTGATTTGTTGCCGTCTTCAATATTTTCATTTTTTGTTCGTTTTGATTAATTTATTCAAACTATAATTATTTTTTGGTGCTAATTTAATGTTAAATTTGCTGAAAATTACTCATTTTTGTTGGTTTACCTATTCCAGGTTCAGCAACAACTTGTACCACTTGGTGATGTAATCCTATAATTTTTTCAGTACCACCACATTTTGCATTATATAACAGAGACTTACTTCATCCACGCCATCTAATATTACAACATTTCCAGTTGAATCCAACAGGTGCTGGAGCAGGAATTCCTGGAACTCTGTTCAACAGGAACTCCATAGCAGGGACCTTTTGACTGAATAGTGATGTCCATTCATTCAAATTGACCCTCATGACCCATGTAACGAGTAATCGTAAAGAAGTAGTAATGATCCGCTTGCCACACATTGGCTTATATATACCCTATGTCACATTGGACACTCGAATTCTGTCCTCTGATTGACCGAGCTCTCTCCTGTTGGAGGGGGTAGGCTGCTATGGGTCTCTCCTTTTATCGCTGCATGATGTTACTCATTTCAGTTGATTTACCCATCCCAGGTTCAGCAAAAACTTGTACCACTTGGTAATGTAATCCTATAATTTTTTCAGGCTACCACATATTGCATAATAACTGAGACTTACTTCATCCACGCCATCTAATATAACAACATTTCCAGTTGAATCCAACGGATGCTGGAGCAGGATTTTCTCGAACTCTGTTGAACAGGAACTCCAGAGCAGGGACCTGTTGACTGAGTAGTGATGTCCAGTCATTCCTTCATGACCCATGTAACATGTCATCGTAAAGAAGTAGTAATGATCCGCTTGCCTGCTATATATATATATATACCCTGTGTCGCATTGGACACTCGAATTCTGGCCTCTGATTGGCCGAGCTCTCTCCTGTTGTAGGGGGTAGGCTGCTATGGGTCTCTCCTTTTTATCACTGCACGATGTTACTCATTTCAGTTGGTTTACCCATCCCAGGTTCAGCAACAACTTGTACCACTTGGTGAATTAATCCTATAATTTTCTCAGACTACCATATATTGCATAATAACTGAGACTTACTTCATCCACGCCATCTAATATAACAACATTTCCAGTTGAATCCAACTGCTGAAGAAGGAGTTCCCAGAACTCTGAGTTTAACTGGAACTCCAGGGGAAGCACTTGCAGCTGAGTAATGACCTTCAATCGTTCAAATTGACCCTCACGACCCATTTTATGGGTGTTTCCTTTTCATCAGCTGCACAATGTTACTCATTTCAGTTGATTTACCCATCCCAGGTTCAGCAACAACTTGTACCACTTGGTGATGCAATCCTATAATTTTGTAAGTAACACCACATATTGCAAGATTAACTTTAAGGTACTATCTTATAGCCACTTGTTACCTTATGATTGCATCCAATGAAACCTACTTCATAAGGTTTGACTTTGCTGGGCTCAGAGTTGTGAATTTAGCTTCCCCTTCTACAAGTCAAAATCTACGAGAACTGTTTGCATCAATGTTAAAATTGTTCAGATTGAATTTCTGAACTTTTTCATCAGGCGATACTAACTGCTCCACTCAAATTCGCTGACTGTTTATATAGCCAGTGCAACCTTTTTTTCCTTTAAATATACAGGATATCCCAAAATAAGTTTGAATATTTACAGAGGATATGGTATGCAACAAAGGGGGAAATAGAAGTTCCTATAAACTTTGGTCATAAACTTCATATCTTCGGAGTTACGATCTACTACCACTACTGTCAGTGATCACCGTGATTCTGATCTACTCTTCACAACATGTGCTCAATGTGACTGCCATCCATTGCAATGCAGCCTTCCACCCTACGTCTCATTGAATCATGCATTCTTTAGAACATCCCTGGTTGTTGCCTGATTGCATTACAGCAGGCATTGAACACATGTTCTCTAGTGTCTCCACATCATTCATGAGGACAAGATATACACCACGCTCTTTAAATGTCCCCACAGACAAATATCTAGAGGGTTTAGGTCAGGAGAATGTGCAGGCCAAGATATTGGCCCTCTCCGACTATTCCATCGCCCTTGAAAGACTCATGTTACTTGTCATCTAACCCAACTTTGGTCTTCACAGTTTTCATGTGAAGGGCATACTGCTTATCTTGATGAGGTTTTTCTGCCCAACTTTCGTCTTCACAGTTTTCGTGTGAAGGGCATACTGCTTATTTTGATGAGGTTTTTCTGTCCAACTTTGATCTTCACAATTTTTATGTGAAGGGCATACTGCTTATCTTGATGAGGTTTTTCTGTCCAACTTTGATCTTCACAATTTTTATGTGAAGGGCATACTGCTTATTTTGATGAGGTTTTTCTGCCCAACTTTCGTCTTCACAGTTTTCATGTGAAGGGCATACTGCTTATTTTGATGAGGTTTTTCTGTCCAACTTTGGTCTTCACAATTTTTATGTGAAGGGCATACTGCTTATCTTGATGAGGTTTTTCAGCCAAATTTGGTCTTCACAATTTTTATGTGAAGGGCATACTGCTTATCTTGATGAGATTTTTTGGCCAACTTTGGTCTTCACAATTTTTATGTGAAGGGCATACTGTTTATTTTGATGAGGTTTTTCTGTCCAACTTCGGTCTTCACAATTTTTATGTGAAAGTCATACTGCTTATCTTGATGAGGTTTTTGTCCAACTTTGGTCTTCACAGTTTTAATAATAATAATATGGGGGTTTGGTTCTGAATGAAGTAAGGGCTAGACTTAACCTCATGTAAGACACTAGGATGGGGGTCTTCAACCCCAACACGGCAGAGAGGGTGGATGAACTGGTTGTGGAACTAACCAATCCAGTCCTATGAAACTGGATTTCGGTCCAAACGTTATGATAACTAAGTACTATGAAGCATGAAAGGAAACAATACCCGTTACATAAAAAGGCAGACAGAACAGATGTGGACAATTACAGAGGGATTTCATTATTATCAGTCCCATACAAAATTTTATGTCAATGTCTGCTCGACAGAGCGCAACGGCAACTAGAACCGAATATAGGAGAATATCAAGCAGGATTCAGACCAGGGAGATCATGTCCAGAACAAATCCTGAACCTTAAGCTAATCCTTAGACACCAGAGAATTTGTAGCAGTGATTTAGTGTGTATTTTTGTTGACTTTAGTCTTCACAATTTTTATGTGAAGGGCATACTGCTTATCTTGATGAGGTTTTTCTGTCCAACTTTGATCTTCACAGTTTTTATGTGAAGGGCATACTGCTTTTCTTGATGAGGTTTTTTGTCCAACTTTGATCTTCACAGTTTTTATGTGAAGGGCATACTTCTTATCTTGATGAGGTTTTTTGTCCAACTTTTATCTTCACAGTTTTTATGTGAAGGGCATACTGCTTTTCTTGATGAGGTTTTTTGTCCAAATTTGGTCTTCACAATTTTTATGTGAAGGGCATACTGCTTATCTTGATGAGGTTTTTTGTCCAACTTTAGTCTTCACAATTTTTATGTGAAGGGCATACTGCTTATCTTGATGAGGTTTTTTGTCCAACTTTAGTCTTCACAATTTTTATGTGAAGGGCATACTGCTTATCTTGATGAGGTTTTTCTGTCCAACTTTGATCTTCACAGTTTTTATGTGAAGGGCATACTGCTTTTCTTGATGAGGTTTTTTGTCCAACTTTGATCTTCACAGTTTTTATGTGAAGGGCATACTTCTTATCTTGATGAGGTTTTTCGTCCAACTTTTATCTTCACAGTTTTTATGTGAAGGGCATACTGCTTATCTTGATGAGGTTTTTTGTCCAAATTTGGTCTTCACAATTTTTATGTGAAGGGCATACTGCTTATCTTGATGAGGTTTTTTGTCCAACTTTAGTCTTCACAATTTTTATGTGAAGGGCATACTGCTTATCTTGATGAGGTTTTTTTTGTCCAACTTTAGTCTTCACAATTTTTATGTGAAGGCATACTGCTTATCTTGATGAGGGTTTTCTGTCCAACTTTGATCTTCACAGTTTTTATGTGAAGGGCATACTGCTTATCTTGATGAGGTTTTTTGTCCAACTTTGATCTTCACAGTTTTTATGTGAAGGGCATACTGCTTATCTTGATGAGGTTTTTTGTCCAAATTTAGTCTTCACAATTTTTATGTGAAGGGCATACTGCTTATCTTGATGAGGTTTTTTGTCCAACTTTAGTCTTCACAATTTTTATGTGAAGGGCATACTGCTTATCTTGATGAGGTTTTTTGTCCAACTTTAGTCTTCACAATTTTTATGTGAAGGGCATACTGCTTATCTTGATGAGGTTTTTCTGTCCAACTTTGGTTTTCACAGTTTTTATGTACAGGGCGTACTGCTTATTGTGATGAGGTTTTTGTCCAACTTTAGTCTTCACAATTTTTATGTGAAGGGCATACTGCTTATCTTGATGAGGTTTCTTGGCCAACTTTGGTCTTCACAATTTTTCTGTGAAGGGCATACTGCTTATCTTGATGAGGCTTTTCTGTCCAACTTTGGTTTTCACAGTTTTTATGTACAGGGCGTACTGCTTATTGTGATGAGGTTTTTGTCCAACTTTCGTCTTCACAATTTTTATGTGAAGGGCATACTGCTTATCTTGATGAGGTTTCTTGGCCAACTTTGGTCTTCACAATTTTTATGTGAAGGGCATACTGCTTATCTTGATGAGATTTTTTGGCCAACTTTGGTCTTCACAATTTTTATGTGAAGGGCATACTGTTTATTTTGATGAGGTTTTTCTGTCCAACTTCGGTCTTCACAATTTTTATGTGAAAGTCATACTGCTTATCTTGATGAGGTTTTTGTCCAACTTTGGTCTTCACAGTTTTAATAATAATAATATGGGGGTTTGGTTCTGAATGAAGTAAGGGCTAGACTTAACCTCATGTAAGACACTAGGATGGGGGTCTTCAACCCAACACGGCAGAGAGGGTGGATGAACTGGTTGTGGAACTAACCAATCCAGTCCTATGAAACTGGATTTCGGTCCAAACGTTATGATAACTAAGTACTATGAAGCATGAAAGGAAACAATACCCGTTACATAAAAAGGCAGACAGAACAGATGTGAACAATTACAGAGGGATTTCATTATTATCAGTCCCATACAAAATTTTATGTCAATGTCTGCTCGACAGAGCGCAACGGCAACTAGAACCGAATATAGGAGAATATCAAGCAGGATTCAGACCAGGGAGATCATGTCCAGAACAAATCCTGAACCTTAAGCTAATCCTTAGACACCAGAGAATTTGTAGCAGTGATTTAGTGTGTATATTTGTTGACTTTAGTCTTCACAATTTTTATGTGAAGGGCATACTGCTTATCTTGATGAGGTTTTTCTGTCCAACTTTGATCTTCACAGTTTTTATGTGAAGGGCATACTGCTTTTCTTGATGAGGTTTTTTGTCCAACTTTGATCTTCACAGTTTTTATGTGAAGGGCATACTTCTTATCTTGATGAGGTTTTTTGTCCAACTTTGATCTTCACAGTTTTTATGTGAAGGGCATACTGCTTATCTTGATGAGGTTTTTTGTCCAAATTTGGTCTTCACAATTTTTATGTGAAGGGCATACTGCTTATCTTGATGAGGTTTTTTGTCCAACTTTAGTCTTCACAATTTTTATGTGAAGGGCATACTGCTTATCTTGATGAGGTTTTTTGTCCAACTTTAGTCTTCACAATTTTTATGTGAAGGGCATACTGCTTATCTTGATGAGGGTTTTCTGTCCAACTTTGATCTTCACAGTTTTTATGTGAAGGGCATACTGCTTATCTTGATGAGGTTTTTTGTCCAACTTTGATCTTCACAGTTTTTATGTGAAGGGCATACTGCTTATCTTGATGAGGTTTTTTGTCCAAATTTAGTCTTCACAATTTTTATGTGAAGGGCATACTGCTTATCTTGATGAGGTTTTTTGTCCAACTTTAGTCTTCACAATTTTTATGTGAAGGGCATACTGCTTATCTTGATGAGGTTTTTTGTCCAACTTTAGTCTTCACAATTTTTATGTGAAGGGCATACTGCTTATCTTGATGAGGTTTCTTGGCCAACTTTGGTCTTCACAATTTTTATGTGAAGGGCATACTGCTTATTTTGATGAGGTTTTTGTCCAACTTTGGTCTTCACAATTTTTATGTGAAGGGCATACTGCTTATCTTGATGAGGTTTCTTGGTCAACTTTGGTCTTCACAATTTTTATGTGAAGGGCATACTGCTTATCTTGATGAGGTTTTTCTGTCCAACTTTGGTTTTCAGAGTTTTTATGTACAGGGCGTACTGCTTATTGTGATGAGGTTTTTGTCCAACTTTGGTCTTCACAATTTTTATGTGAAGGGCATACTGCTTATCTTGATGAGGTTTCATGGCCAACTTTGGTCTTCACAATTTTTATGTGAAGGGCATACTGCTTATTGTGATGAGGTTTTTGTCCAACTTTGGTCTTCACACTTTTTATGTGTAGGGCATACTGCTTATCTTGATGAGGTTTCTTGGCCAACTTTGGTCTTCACAATTTTTATGTGAAGGGCATACTGCTTATCTTGATGAGGTTTTTCTGTCCAACTTTGGTTTTCACAGTTTTTATGTACAGGGCATACTGCTTATCTTGATGAGGTTTCTTGGCCAACATTGGTCTTCACAATTTTTATGTGAAGGGCATACTGCTTATTGTGATGAGGTTTTTGTCCAACTTTGGTCTTCACAATTTTTATGTGAAGGGCATACTGCTTATCTTGATGAGGTTTCTTGGCCAACTTTGGTCTTCACAATTTTTATGTGAAGGGCATACTGCTTATCTTGATGAGGTTTTTCTGTCCAACTTTGGTTTTCACAGTTTTTATGTACAGGGCATACTGCTTATCTTGATGAGGTTTCTTGGCCAACTTTGGTCTTCACAATTTTTATGTGAAGGGCATACTGCTTATTGTGATGAGGTTTTTGTCCAACTTTGGTCTTCACAATTTTTATGTGAAGGGCATACTGCTTATCTTGATGAGGTTTTTTGTCCAACTTTGGTCTTCACAGTTTTAATAATAATAATAATATGGGGGTTTGGTTCTGAATTAAGTAAGGGCTAGACTTAACCTCATGTAAGACACTAGGATGGGGGTCCTCAACCCCGACACGGCAGAGAGGGTGGATGAACTGGTTCTGGAACTAACCACTCCAGTCCTATGAAACTGGATTTCGGTCCAAACGTTATGATAACTAAGTACTATGAAGCGTGAAAGGAAACAATACCCGTTACATAAAAAGGGAGACAGAACAGATGTGGACAATTATAGAGGGATTTCATTATTATCAGCCCCATACAAAATTTTATCTCAATGCCTGCTCGACAGAACGCAATGGCAACTAGAACAAAATATAGGAGAATATCAAGCAGGATTAAGATCAGGCAGATCATGTCCAGAACAAATCCTGAACCTTAAGCTAATCCTTAGACACCAGAGAATTTGTAGCAATGATTTAGTGTGTATATTTGTTGACTTTAATAAAGCTTACGATTCGGTTGACCGAGAATCACTATTTGAAATATTGAAAGAACAAGGTTTAGACCGTAAAACTCTTATTAGACAGATACTAACAGATACAAGGGCTAAAGCTAAATGCATGAGGGACATTTCTGAATCCTTTGAAATTAAGACAGGAGTAAGACAAGGAGATGGACTTTCTCCACTACTCTTCAATTGTGTTCTTGATAAAGTAATACAAGAATGGCATAAACAGAAAACAATTTTTAAATGTAATCAACCAATCATATTAGGAAGAGGAAAATTGAAGATTGATTGCCTAGCATATGCTGATGATCTAGCAATCTTAACCCGTGACGTTGTAACAGCACAAAAACAGATTGAATTATTAAATGACATCGCAGAGAAAGTTGGTCTGCAGATTTCTTTTGAAAAAAACGGAATATATTTCATGCAATAAACAAGCACCAGAATACCTGGAAACCAAATATGGAAAAATTAAACGAGTTTCACAATTTAAATATCTTGGGTGAAATAATTCAGGAAAATGGAATTGAAACCAAAGTCAATAAAAGTAGATGCCAAAAAATGGAAACAGCATTTCGGCTTACTCACAACACTTATAATAAAAAATGCATATCTTTACATACAAAATTACGACACTATAACACTGTAATTAAACCAGAGTGCCTCTATGGAGCAGAAACATTAATTTTTGAACAGAAAAAAAGATATCGAAAATATAGTGAAAAAAGAATGCAAAATTATAAGAAAAGTTTTAGGTCCACAAGTCATAGATGAAACATTTAGACTCAGAAGTAAAAAGGAAATAAAAATATATACAGACATTCATAGTGATATTAGAAAACGAAGGTTAAAATTGTATGGCCATATTAAACGAATGAACTCAAATAGGCTTACAAAACAGATAATGGAATTCTACGAAAACAGAAGTAAAGCTCCAGTGGATACTATGAAGTGGATTGATGAAGTCAAAAAGGACTTAAAATTGGCTGGAATTACTAAAGAAGATATCCCAAACAGAGATATATTTAGAATTAAGGTGAATAAGTGGCAAGTTGACCAAGAGGACAAACCGAAGAAAAAAACTGGAACTTGGACAGATGAGAGAAAACAAGCTCATAGCAAAAGAATGAAAGAAATTTGGGCTCAAAGGAAACACCTCTAAGTACTGGGTGAGGCAATGAAACGGCACGATTTGGACTCCGGCTGACGGGCGCAGTGGGGGGTTATGGGAGTGGGGGAAACGACCTTGAGCATCTAGACAAGTGGAAATTTCAGTAGCCATGGAGCGTTGGTCAAGCGTGCAACGTGCGTTTGCTGTAAAAGCATATTATAAAAACATGGATAGTGTGGTTGGTGCCCAACGTGCTTTCCGTCTTAAGTTTAATCTACCGCCACGGGCTCCCGTGCCATCGAGGAAAGCTATCCTCCTGTGGGTGAAAAACTTTGAAGCCACTGCAAGCACGACGAAGAAAATTGGTGGTAATGAAAAAACCAATCAGGACCCCAGAGAACATTGATCGTGTGCGCGATGCATTAACACGAAGTCCGCGAAAATCAGCAAGGCGGCACAGCGCTCAACTTGGTCTCAGCAATCGATCAGTGAGACGGATTTTGAAGAATGACCTACACTATCACCCATACAAAATGCAGATAGTGCAAGCCCTACAACCTAACGATTACAATCATCGCATACGCTTTTGCCAAGCGATGCTTAATGTTATCGGAACAAATGGAGAAAGAGTGCATAACTTATGGATGAGTGATGAAGCCCACTTTCACCTTAGTGGTTACGTTAACAAGCAGAACTTCCGGTATTGGTCCGCAAATAACCCACGTGATCTTCATGAAAAACCTCTCCATTCTGAAAAAGTAACAGTTTGGTGTGCAGTATTCTTCTCGTGGACTCGTGGGACCCTATTTTTTTGAAGATGAACATGGTAACACAGTAACGGTGAACTCTGAACGTTATGCTGACATGTTAGTAACTTTTGGTCTGCCTGGCATCGATCAGTATGATCCAGATGAAGAAACACTCTTCCAGCAAGATGTGTGCAACAAGCCATACTGCTAATGTCTCAATGGGTTTGCTGAGACTCGCTTTTCCAGGACGGCTAATCAGCAAGAATGGTGATATCCCTTGGCCTCCCCGTTCACCAGATTTGACCGCCCCAGACTTCTTTCTTTGGGGCTATCTTAAATGCAAAGTCTTCGAGGAAAATGCACCAAGAACAAAAGAAGATCTGAAGGAGAGAATCCGGCAGGAAATTAACAACATTCCTTTGCAGATGCTACAGAACGCCATGGGTGGATTTCATCTTAGACTCCAACAATGTGTGCAAAACCAAGGACGTCACCTTACTGGCACCATATTCAAAAAATGATTGTTTTTTAAGGTAAAACATTAATTTCCGCTCATGTACTTAAGATTCATGTTCAAATAATTATACTCTTTTTGTAAATATATTATTGGTGATTTTTCAAAATCGTGCCGTTTCATTGCCTCACCCTGTACTTTGCGTAGTCCTACATGGGCTCATCCGCAATTAAAAAATAATAATAATAATAGCTTTCTTATCTGCCACAGTTAAGGCCTTGTCTGCCACTCAACCAGGTTTTAAAAAATACAAAATAATAGTTCTACATCTAAATTACAATATACATAAACGATTACATGTTATAAATACAATACAATTAATATATTTAATGTGAAGGGCATACTGCTTATCTTGATGAGGTTTTTCTGTCCAACTTTGGTCTTCACAGTTTTAATAATAATAATAATAATGGCTTTTTTTTTATCTGGCAGAGTTAAGGCCTTAAGGCCTTGTCTGCCACTCAGCCAGGTTTTAAAAAATACAAAAAAATAGTCTTACATCTAAATTACAATATACATAAACGATTACATGTTATAAATACAATACAATTAATATATTTAATGTGAAGGGCATACTGCTTATCTTGATGAGGTTTTTCTGTCCAACTTTGGTCTTCACAGTTTTAATAATAATAATAATAATGGCTTTTTTTTTATCTGGCAGAGTTAAGGCCTTAAGGCCTTGTCTGCCACTCAGCCAGGTTTTAAAAAATACAAAAAAATAGTCTTACATCTAAATTACAATATACATAAACGATTACATGTTATAAATACAATACAATTAATATATTTAATGTGAAGGGCATACTGCTTATCTTGATGAGGTTTTTGTGTCCAACTTTGGTCTTCGCAATTTTTATGTGAAGGGCATACTGCTTATCTTGATGAGGTTTTTCGGCCAACTTTGGTCTTCACAATAAGGTGTATGTCCAATGATTTATTCAATTTTTTAATTAATTAATTATTTATAAATTTATTTTCTCTCACCTGATTATTAATTATTGGCTGCTCATTTAGGGAGGAGGCTGAGTGAATGTTGCGCCTCAACCCGTAAATAAACACAATGAATTTATTAAAAATTTCACTAAACGCTTATTCTTCAACCACCAACAAACTTCTGTTTACAGTTACAATTCCTGAAATAATCTTCTTTTAGATGTTATCTCAGAACACTTTTCCACTCACTGATAAATAAATTCTCTACAACTTATGGTCACACAGTTCACCACAAGACTCGCTACTGCAAACTGACTGTGGTCTCTTGCCTCTGCCCTTTTATAAGATGCGAGGAAATCTCCAGAAACTGCTTCTAGGCATTTTGATGCCCAGAATCCTTTAGCATGGTTCTTTCTCCAAAGAAGAGAGACACCGGTAAAACCATCTGGCAAGACACCCCAGATAATTCTCCGGCGACTCGCCCACGCAATTCAATCATCACTATGTGACAAGTAACAATTATTTATCCATCCATCCATCCATAGTAATTTGCACCGAAGGCAGGTCTTTCACTGCAATCATAGCATTTTCATGCTATGTTTTGCAGCTTTACTAGGGAATTCTAGGTGTGGTAGGTAGCTTCCCGTTGCTTTCCACACCGGTGAAAGATGATGATGATGATAATGATAAGGATGATGATGGCCATATGATTTCGGGGACCGTTTGGGCCTTAAAGTTTATCTGACATTTGTCTTACAGGTGAGGAAAAACCCCGATAAAAACCTCACCCAGAAAAACTGCCCCCATCGGGGATCAAACCCAGGCCCGCTGCATGATAAGGCAGCACACTACCTCAAGACCACAGCGGTGGACAATATATATAAATAAATACCAATAAACAATAAATTACAAAAATAACAAGTTACTGAAATTTCTGAGTTCATAATTATCACTCTGACCTTAGTTCTGATAAATGATTTAGACACATTTTTGTGGCTCCTACCTTAACAATGACAGCTCCATCTTGGGTCCATACATTGGCTACACCATAGATATTAATAGCTTCTCGAAGTAATTGATGCCTAGCTCTGGTAAGATCCTCATGAATGGTGATTCCACTGCCTTTCAAATTATTTTTATTTCAAAAAAACCTCACTTCGCTTCCGGTAGGACACAAATTTAACAATAATAGCCCTAGGTCATCCACCCTCTGTTTTTCTTCCTACACGATGACACACACCTGGAGACAAACACCAACTATCTCTGCTACCTGCAAAGTGATGACATCTGTGTCTTCGTTTTCTTCCTCCACAACGCCAAACATATGCACACACCGATGCCTTTGGTATTGTTCTAAGCTATCAATCTTATATTCCAAAGTCACTATATTTTTATCGTGGTCCTGGATTGTTTTCTTAAGTTCACTAATTAAGGCGTAACTTTGCTCTAATGCCACTTTTAATTCTGTAATCGCTGCAGCAACAGTCTCCTTTATTAAGTTGGCAACATTTGACAGCGTGGTGGTATCTTGTAGCGACTCTTGTCTAACGCGCTTCACCACCTCTTGTATTTCCATGGAGTTATTCTTCTTGGGGCCCATCTTCTAAATTTATACTTTACCAAGTTGTTTTAAATTACACAAAATTTATACATTATTTTCTGGCCTACAATGACCCAATATGTATATGTATTATGTTAGGCCTTGTCTTCTGACATAAAATTAAAAAAAAAAAAAAAAAAAGGATTTTTCCTCAAGTTCTGAGCCCTAGATATGTTTATACAATTTCAAAGTAGCTAAAAAATACATGTAATAAACTTTACAAAATATAATAAAAAACAATAAAACCAAAATATAAAAAGAAAAATTATCAGGTGTATATAAATTGAAGTGCGGCACATGTTACAATGTCTATATAGGACAAACTGGTAGACCTTTTATCTCTCGTATAAAGGAACACATGAGAGCATATAACAGAAATTTAGAATATTCAAACTATGCTAACCACCTATTCCAATTTAATCATTGTTTCGATCCAAATTTTGAAATTTTACATGTTTGTGATAAGGGTAAGAAGTTGGACTTTTTGGAGGCTGTAGAAATAAATAAATTGAAACTGTTAAATTCTCAACTTGATTTGAATGAATCACCTTTGTTAAATTTAAATAAATTATTGTTGTATTGTTGCTTAGATCAGTTGGATCAAAATTCATAATTTGTTAACATGTCTGAAGAAGGTACAGTGTACCGAAACAGCTGTCACTGAATTATATCTTAATAAATATGAAAATCAAATAAAACTAAGTTTTATTTTTATTTAATTAATTAATATGAATTTTCATCAAGTAAACACCAACTCAATTGATTACATAAAATAAAGTTGGGAATTTTTATATCATGAGCTTTTCTTAATAAAAAATTAAATTAATAATGAATTCTTCTTATCGATGGAGCGTGACCTTGTTTGGAGGTTCTTTGGCCAACCACAGGATGGAGCTGACATCGACATCCAGATTGTGCAACATAAATAAAACCAATCTGGAAAAGGTGACGATAAAACAGAATTGTTTTGAAACATGTTCAAGAACAAATCAACATTAATATTGAGGTAAGATGTTCAGACTAAAAATAATATAATCTTCTTACGTCATACATCTATGTTTTTTAAAACAGAACTGCAGTATCGGGAATCATCATTCCCATCCTCAGCTGCTTTCACGGCATGATGATGAATCAACAGTTGTGATAACAGCTGATGATGGGAAAGATGATTCCCGATACTGCAGTTCTGTGTTAAATAACATAGGTGTATGAGGTAAGAAGAATTCACAATTCATTTGATTTTTGATTAGCTAAAAAATAGTTTTTAAAAATTAATGAAGATTGAAAATGAGGCTTAGCTAGCTCTAAAAATAGCATTAAATTCCCACTAAAGTGTCTGCTTGATTAAGAATCTGCTAGAATGTTTGTAGAACAAAGGTTCTCAACTCCAAGCACACAGAACTATATAAGTGAGAGAAAAATCAATGTCTAAATCAGGAGCCTAGGTAGTTTAATGGTCAAAGCACTGGTATGAGAAATCACAGATTTTGGATTCAGATCCCGGTTTGGGCATTAATTTCTCTCTTAAATTATTAATTTGTTCTTTAATGCAAGCAACAAATTAAATAAAAAAATTGAAAATGTATAGAATTCCTTTAATATATCATAATTGTACAGTGTGATTCAGAAATATGGCTATACGTTTGATTGCATTTTGTGATGAAAATATTATTATTAAAGGAAATATGATATCATTGGAAAGGGAATCCTTCAAATTACAACAATAGAACAAAACACTTACATCAACACTAAGCAAGTCACTTTATTGCTTCAAACTGTTCGCCGTTTGCATCCAAGCATAATTGGCAACGCTTTGGGAGTCATTCATTGCGTTATGATACATGTTTAGAGGAATAGCTCTAATTTCTTCCTCAATCACTAATTTCAGCATGTCGACGTCTGCAATGCTATGTTAAACTCACGTGTTGCCCGTCTTACGGCCTCACGATCATTAGCGTACATTATTGCTCATGCAGCAATTGTAATTTACTGTTGCATATTCAACGCGATTTTGACTAATGATGTAAGTTCTACACTGTTTTGTTTTATTCCATTGTTGTAGTTTGAATAATTGCCTTTCCAATGATAATTTCGTATTTCCTGCAATGGTAATATTTTCATCACACAATTTGATCAAACGTGTAGCCATATTTATGATTAATCCCGTATGTAATTTTTGAAGATGTGCTATTTCTTTCTCATGTAAAGATCCATTTGAAATGTAGTAGAGATAACCAGAAGCAATAAATCACTGCTGAATTGAGACGTTCAGAACTCGTCATGATTGACTTATTTCCAAACATTTTAATACGTTCATGGTTAAAGTTTAAATACATACATTTGATTCTGTCAGGTATGACAAGGAGATTGGGGACTCTGTGGGCTTTTTACTGAACTATGGAGTAAATCAGAATGACTACTGAAAATATAGGAAATTTAATTCTAGGGCATACGATAAGTATTGGCAACACTGCTATAAAATCATAAAATATCTATTTAACTTTCACAAGGAAAGAACACTATGAGGTTTAATTTAAGAATTAAATTAATGTTTTTATTACCTGATCCAGAGGTTCATCGGTCCACCGATAGAAGTAAGTAGAAAACCGTGAAAAAATGACATAACACCGGTCGACCAGATGCTACTAATGATGGAGATAAGCTCCGAAACTGCAGTACAGAAGAAAAAGGATATGAGGTGAGGTAATAAAAACATTAATTTAATTCTTATCATAAAATATCCTTAAGTGAGAAGTGTTAAATTAATAATAAAAGCATTGAAAGAAGCCCCACTGGCTTTATAAAGTAGTGTTTAAATTCCCAATCAAATATCTTCTTAAATTGAAGCTGCCATTAGCATAATCAAAGCCAAGGCTCGTAGCTTTCAGAGATCGGGAATTAACAATGTATGAGAGAAAGATTTGCATTTAGATTGAAGTGCCCGGGTAGCTCAGCGGTAGAGCATTGGCCTAGAAAGCCGAAGATCCTGGGTTTAAACCCCAGTCTCAGTGTATAATTTTTCTCTTCAAATATCTTCTTCTCTTCTTAAACATAATTTGTAGGATTTTCATCTTGACTATGTCCAAAATCACTCCTCGGAGGAAGACGTATTGGATGTGCATGCACTGTCTATCCATCTCTTGACTGGTCTTTCCCCCCGTCCAAGACCTCAACGGCAGATACAGCGAAGGAGTCCTTTGATACGGTGTACCTGACGGAAGAGACAACTCTACATCTACTGCCTTGTAGATTGACAAACGGGCGGATGGGGTTCGTTAGTCTGCAAGACAACCCATCTAGGAGACACAACTCCGAAATAAAACGGGGCAGGCTGTGCTCCAGCTGGGTGAAGGCAATCGGCCTAGGGAGGAAACCCCGAATAATAAACCCGACCCGCCATGAAAACGGGCTAGCAACCCACTTCAAGGTGTATCTTATACATTGCTCGCAGTCCCGAGGATCTTCAAATATAACATCATAAAATGATTTAGGTCACTTTTGACTTTATGAACTTCATTTATAGTATATTTGAAGAGAAAAATTTTCACCTAGACCGGGATTCGAACCCGGGACCCTTGGCTTTCCGGGCCAAGTGCTCTACCAACTGAGCTACCGAGGCGAGTTAGGATCTAGACGCAAATTTTTCTCTTATATACGTTGTAATAGGCGAAAATTTTTCTCTTCAAATATAATTTATCTTTCATTGAGAAATGTTAAATTAATAATAAAAACATCATTAATTTATAGTCTCCTGTAAAGTCAAGTGTACACTCTTAGACAAAAAAATGAGTCATCTCTTGATTCTATCAACCGATTGGGGAACTCTATGAGCACTCGCAGAAGCCTTATTGACAGTAATACGTTTTCAGTAATTGTACTGTGTTGTTTGCTAGTTAACGCAGTGCAGACTCAAGTTTCTGTGGTCGAGAGGTTTAACACACAACATCTGCATTTGTAACCTCACGGGTTCGATTCCCGTTCTTTTTTTTTACTGAATGTTAGGATAGCATTTCGCCTGTAATATACGTTCATATTTAATTTTATATTTGAGTTTTATGGCTTTAATGCACACACAAAACACATAAATGAAAACCTTCTAATAATTAAACGAAGAAAGAAAATAATATCTTCTGAAATGAAAACTTTAACAATAATAATATCAGGTGTATGAACCCTCAGCATCTATTACCGCCCTCAATCTGTGGGGCATTGATGCAATCAAATATCTACAGTCACGTGGACTTTCGGCTAGAGCATCCCAGACGTCCTGAATTTGGGCCTAAAGCCATCTTTCGTCTTTCATGCATCTGCAGGACAATTAAGAGTTCATTTTAAACAAACTTGTTAGAGGCTGTTGCTTTTGTGCAGAACGTGTGCGCATCAGTCTATTAAAATCAATACATTGACATCACCTAGAACACACCCTGAATGTGATAAAATAATTGTTACAATAACGACATTAACATTGATTTAGTTCAATTGTCAAAATAAAATGTATTTAATTCATGAAACATTTTAATACAAATATCACGAAAAAAAAAACTACATAATTGAGGACGCGAACCTGCGACCTTCATTAACAGAAACAGTGACTGCATGCTTTACCGCTGACCTAACAGGGCACGTGGGAGTATCTTCACACAGTTCATGCCACATAACGCAGTAGCTCAGGGCCTGCACAATTATGAACCCAGCGCTGTGTCGAGTAGGACTTAGAAGAAATATGTGTTCAAGAGATGACTCATTTTTTGTCTAAGGATGTACATTGCCAAATCCTTGGAAGAAGCGCACTCCATCTGCAGCACCATTTCTTGGGTATCTCTTTCATCTGATCAATTCTTAATTGTAGCTAAATGCCTCATAGAGGTTATTTGATCTTCATGAATAAGTTATGGTCACAAGGGCTCATGTCTAGTGAATTTGTTGGATGTTCGAGTACTTCCCAATTCCACCTTCTAAACAAATTCTTTTAAACATCTGTTTATTGCTGTATTGCTTACTGAATGTGGGAAACAGTGAATGTATGGTGAAATTAAATGTTTCTTACCTCTCCTCATATAAATTTTCTAAGTAGATCACAATTATCGAGACCACGACGGTCTCATCTTCAGCACTTTCTACAGAGGGAAGAAGAGTTTCTTCCGATCGACATAACATCAGTCGCCATGAAAGTGCTGAAGATGAGACCATTATGGTCTCGAAATCGCGATCTACTTAGAAGATTTGGAAAAAGTCGGTTATATGTCTCAGACGAATTTTTCTAAGTTCCACAGAATCGCTGTGCGAGTTGCGGGAATTGCCGTAATGGTTAATATAGCCTCCGGTAGATGGCTCTGCAGTCGGTGTTACCAACTTTGGGAATAAATTTCCAAATGCAAAAGAAAATGGACGTTAACTAACTTGCCATTTTCTAACTAAAGAAAACAATTTACATGCATATTATTTATTCCCAAATGCTTAAAAAAAATGGACGTAAACCAACTTCCCATTTCCTAACGTAACAAAGCAATTTACATGTGTACTATTTAATGAACTATAAACTAATTTTACGTACACTAACGCTAAATACGGTTTCAAATTATTTTCAAATGGTGGCAACGTTGGAACATCATGGGAAAGTAGCAAGCAAGTAATTTATCCACGATCATGTTTTACGTAAATATATAAATATAAAATATTGTAAAGAAAGCTTGAAGATCATTGGAAAATGTTTAAAACAGTACAAAACGTGTTTACAAGTGTTTAGTGCATCAGTGGCATAAGAGTGTAAGTGTAGAATTGTGAGAGGCATAAAACCTACCACATCCGAAGATTTATATGAGGAGAGGTAAGAAACATTTAATTTCACCATAAATTAAACCTCACAGTGATTAATTCATGTAAAAGTTAAACAGTGAATGTATTCACAAAATATTGCTATTTCCAGACTTTAAATATTACAGATTTATACAACAAAGACAGCTCAACTACATGCTGCAAGATTACAATGATCACCGCTAGGATCACTGATTTACAACAGTGTTGCCATTACTTATTGAATGACCTAGTATATTGCCAACTTTAAAACTCTGAAATGAACAAACTGGAGTGAATCACGTTGACTTTTGAATGTTTCAATTTAGAAGAATTGAGGCGCTTAGAATAATAACGGCAGATCCCAACCAAAGTTCATTTCAAGATAAATGTCATTTTTACTCTGAGAATGTATTTGTTTTCACTACGGACAAATTTTAAAGGTGGAAAATGAGAGCTTTGACATATTGCAATTCGTTTAATACTTCATCACATGAGAGGTAGATGGCAGCTGTGCACGGTCATGCTTCTATCTCAAAATTCGATGTCAGTTGGGATCTGCCGTTATTATTCTGAGCGCCTCAATCGATAAAATCATTAATTTGATAAAGTAAGCATGCAGTCCATATATTATTCATTACATTATGTATTTTGGGAACAGTGAAACTATATAATACCTGTAAAGAAAGAATAAATTATTGTATCGCTCCATGGTGTTAATATATCTTACTCTCCCAAGACTATAGCTCTCGGCACGAACGAAGGCAGGTCAGGCGAGTCCGGCACATCTAGGAAGTACAAATAATAATAATATAATTGCACACAATCGTGTAAATAAATTAATTGGCGTATTGCGCTAATGACATTGTCACTTTGGAACACAATTCCAGATGATATCTTGTACACTTTAGTCCACACAGTTTACATCTGCAGCTGTCTTCGATTTGATGGTAAGTGACATTCACACACACTTTGTGGACTGCATCTGGTGCCTTTGTTCCACACCAGCTCCTATCTATCATGGCAGGCGTACCGTAGGAATGGCATCCCGCTTCTGTCTTCTCTCTTGCATCTGTTGTTCGTAAGCTTTAGTGGATGGCAGGTAGTAGCGCATTCTGAGGTCTTCCAGGAAGAACTGTTCTCTTGCTAGTACATAGACCAGTCTCGAGGGAGTGAATTTAGAGACTGCTACAATTTTCTTGAGATAGGAGGCCTAGATGCTTTCCCAGATTTTTAACTCATTTATCTTCAGTTGTTCCCAAACTATCTCTATCCCATATGCGATTATTGACATTATTTTTGCATTGATGAGTTGCACAGCTGTGTCTATTGATAGTAGGGCAGATGATTTTATTTCATTCATGGCTCTTAGAGCCGCTGCTGCTCTTTCTCTGATGTGTATATTGAAGGTGGTGTCAGAGGTCTTCTTCTTCCTTCCAAGTATTAGTCCAAGGCCTGTTACGATCCTATAGAAAATTTTCCCTCCAGCGTTTCATAGGACGGCCCAGTGATCTTCGTCCTCTTGGTATATAATTATAAACAGCTTTGGGGATCCGATTTGAACTCATTCTTTCAAGATGGTGTTTCCAATTTAGTTGGTACTGTTTAATATATTCCAAAATTGGTGTAGTCTTCAATTCTTTTAAGATATCAGTGTTCCTTTTCCGATCCCATCTGGTGTAACCCGCTGTTCTGCGCATGAATCTCATTTCACAAGCCGTTATTCTGCTTTGATGTTGTTTTTTTACCGTCCATGCTTCACTACCATAGGTCAACACTGGTCTAGCCAAAGTGTTATATAAACGTAATCTGGTGTTTTTTTGTACAAGGGATGGTTTCATAACTTGATTAATAATTCCTAAACTTTTATTATAACTAGTAACTTTTTCAGGGATATCCTTTTCATCCCAGATAGAGAGATAATATCCAAGATATTTAAATTGATTAGATCTCTCTAAAATTTTATTCTGGAGACAGATTTTACTTTGTATGGGGTCCTTCCCATGAAATGCCATAATTTTAGTTTTGTTAATTGATATTTCCATATAAAATTTGGCACCTATTTTTTGTAAATTATAAATTGATCGTTGCAAATCATTTTCGGAAAGTGCCAGAAGAGCTAAATCGTCTGCAAAAAGAATAGCATCGAGTTTGAGGTTCCTATTGATGGGTATATATCCTCGTTGTGTTTTCCTCCATTCATTTATTAATTTATTCATGTATATAATGAAAAGCACCGGTGAAAGTCCACATCCCTGTCTTACTCCAGTGTTGATGGTCTGAAAGATAATGCTGAGATATTTATAATGGCTGACTTTTTTTTAACTTTCCTCGATCTGTTTTAATGCAGTCTTTGGTCTTCACTCTACCTCCTTTCCTGAAGACCATTGTGACCATTTTCTTTTTGTTTATGGCCAGGCCATTTCTCTTTTGCCAGGTGGTTAAGGCATTAAAGGAAGTACAAATTCTGATGCGTTTAATGTGCAATTGTTATATGCGATTGACTCTCTGAAAACATTGTGGCATAGATGTACAGAACTCACATGAACATGGCTGCCTTCGTTCGTACATTTTACTATACCTTATCCCCTTTTACAGTGATCCTAACATAAAACAAACTCCAATTGTATCCTTCCGCCATTCACGCCACAATTACTGTCACATTGACAGGGAGCACATGTGAAGTATATAAGACATGTGATTGTTGAATGGGGTAGACTACAAGAAAGCTGGTGAGATTTTTTACTGAACTTGTGAAATACATTTAAAATAACTGTTTTTTACCACTAGTCAAAGGTTTGCCAGACTTGCGTTTTAAAAAATTAGATGGCGACACAGCAACACAAGACTCGACACATTCAGCCACTTTGTTGCATCAGAATCGACTGAAGCATGACTCAAATGCATCATTCATATGGATAAATAATAAATTATTTTAAGTTGTAATTATCGATTAGGTATGTTTTAGAATATTTTTCTGTGTTTTGAATATTATTATTTTCATTCACGAAGAATAACAAGTATATTCAGAGGACATATTTTTAATTTAATGGAGAGAACTACTTTTTCGCCAACTTCGGTGTCCATAACCAATGAAAAGCGAGCAGGTCACGTGGTTTTGTTTCGATGAGGATCACTTTAAGATGGGACAGCCTTTATAGCCACACAACACAATAATCAAATATTATAAGGTGTATCTAAAGTCTCTATTCATTTCGATGAAAACTATTTTTGTCTTTTCTGTGCTGTACTTTAGTGCAACATGTTTATCATAAGTAATGTCACGAAGTGAGTCGCGAATTTATCGATAATTTGGAAATCAAGAGTAGCATTTGTTAGGACTATTTAACAAGTAAAATTAAGCTGTTTACTCACAAATCATTATTTAAATATAGTTATTTAAAACTATTTATATATTTAATGTAAGCGGCGATGTTTGAAAACAAATGAGAAACGATTGGTATGCTTCTTTTGTTCGTCACTGCAACCAGATCATATTATTTATTGCCAAAGGAACGCAATATTGTAAGAATACTCTCTAGTGGAGAAAAAATTAAACACATCAAACTGTATATTAATTCATTTCTGATGTCCTATGATGTAAATATGACAATTATATTTTTCTGGAATGTTATCTGGAAAAAAATACATTTAAGAAAGTGCAAACAGTGGTTTCTTTTTTTGGTGGTATAATCAATTGTTACAAACGTTTTTATATTAACTCCCGCATGCGCTATGTGTTGACATTCATGCACTATATATACAATCTGGTAGCCATATTTCTTAGAGTCACTCACTGCAAAATAATGCTATGACCTATTAAAAATGTTAAAAAGGAAGTGCTTTCTTTATTATGATAAACTTTAGTTGGTAAATTCTAGGCGAAACACGACTGTGATTGGTTGTAAATAAAAAATCATTGAAACGTGATTGGTCATTGACTCCCATTTGGGGCAGGAGTTAAATAGTCACGGAAGAATAGGTTGCCATTGTTTGTGCACAGGTACGCGAATTGTCATATGATGATGCCAGAGTGGAATTTACCCATAAATTCCATAAACCAGCCCCAACAAGGGCACACATTCATCTGCTTGTTAACAAATTTAAGCGTTCGGGTAGTGTATGTGATAAGGCACGTCATGAGTGACCATACATATCAGCAGAAAGAGTGCAGCAGGTTAATATGTCAGTAATGGAGTCCGAAGGTATCAACTCGACGCCTCAGTATGGAGTTAAATGCCCCTTGTCAGTATGTTACCGAGTACGCCATTTTTGTCTAATAATAATAGGAAATGCGCACAATGTGCATGGTTCTTTACACAACTGTGTCAGAGTTTCTTGTCTGTCTGTGCAGACCAATGCGTGATACTTCTCGCACTTTTGCTCACAATATTTACATACACACTCATGACACGGTTCGTGGAAGTTTATGGTTTTGCATAGTTTATGGTGGAAACCAAGTACGGCGAATCTTGTGACTGGATGTCTCAGGTCATACCCTCCGCGTGTCCATTCTCGGTTGATCATTGCATCTGTCGTGTAGAATTCGTCTGGTATCGTGGATCTTTTGCTCCACAGTTCCTGTATTAGTACCTCTAATGCCACTAGGTTGCCTTTTATGGCATTTCTGGCTTCCTCCTCTAGCATTGGCAGAATTCTAATTCATTCATTAGGCTGAGGCACCTGGAAGGCGGAGTTACGTTACCCCGATGATATGATGGGTGATAAATTATAATGAAGCGCCAGGAGAGTTCTTAACCTAAATTCCAGACCATGGACAACTACAGGAATGATTCTCTTTAAGGTAAAATTCCTATGGTATGACCGGGAATCGAACCCAGGACTCGTGAACAGTAATCAAAACTGCAAATTTACCATCTATACGGCGTGTCCGTGATTTCTATTGCTACAAATGCGGTTTTAATAAAAAAATTCAAAATTGTGTTTTCCAAAGGATACCGTCTTGTTATTACAAATAATGTCAAAATTATCGAAATTTAAAAACTACAAATTCCAATACTGAGGGTGTCTCCGTGTGTATTCTACTGCAAACATTCCGGTCTAAATCGAACACTTTTACTTCAGTTTTCCAAGGCTTTTAGTCTTGGTTCTTTTCCAAAAATGTATAAATTTTCGAAATTTCAAAAACTGCAAAAATAAAATCTAGAGGGTGTGTCCGGGATGTCTAATGCAAAAAATCCGGTCTAAATGCAAAATTTCAAAATAAATTTTCCAAGATTATAGTCTTGGTGCATTTCCAAAAAAAGTAAAAAATTTTGAAATTTCAAAAACTGCAAAAATACCGTCTAGAGGGTGTGTCCGGGATATTCTAATGCAAAAAATCCGGTCTAAATCCAAAATTTAAAAATTGTGTTTTCCAGGATTATAGTGTACGTGTATTCTCAAAAAACGTCAAAATTTCAAAAAACTGCAAAAATACAATCTAGAGCCTGTGTCCGAGATTTCTAATGCAAAAAATCCGGTCTAAATCCATAATTTCAAAATTTAATTTTCCAAGATTATAGTCTTGGTGCATTTCCAAAAAAAGTAAAAAATTTTGAAATTACAAAAACTGCAAAAATACCGTCTAGAGGGTGTGTCCGGGATATTCTAATGCAAAAAATCCGGTCAAAATACAAAATTTCAAAATTGTGTTTTCTAAAATTAAAGAATACCTAGGTGAATTCTCAAAAAATATCAAATATTCGAAATTTGAGAAACTGCAAAAATACAATCTGGAGGGTGTGTCCGGGTTCCCTAATGCGAAAAATCCGGTCTAAATCCAAAATATCAAAATGGAGTTTTCCAAGATTAAAGTATAATTATATTTTCAAAAAATGTCAAAATTTTCGAAACATCAAAAACTGCGAAAATACAATCTAGAGGGCGTGTCCGTGTTTTCTAATGCAAAAAATCCGGTCTAAATCCAAAATTTCAAAATTGTGGTCTCCAAGGCTTTTGTGTAGTTGTATTCTCAAAAATGTCAAAATTTTCGGAATTTCAAAAACTGCAGGAATACAATCTAGAGGGCGTGTCCGGGATTTATAATGCAAAAAATCCGGTTCTAAATTCAAAATAGTGTGTTCCTAGATTATTGTATAAGTGTATTCTCAAAATATGTCAAAACTTTCGAAATTTCAAAAATACAATCTAGAGGGCGTGTCCGGGATTTCTAATCCAAAAAATCCGGTCAAAATCTAAAATTTCAAAATTGTGTTTTCCAAGATTATTGTATAGGTGTATTCTCAAGAAATGTCAAAATTTTCGAAATTTCAAAAACTGCAAAAAATACAATCTAGAGGGTGTGTCCGGGATATCTAATGCAAAAAATCTGGTCTAAATCCAAATTTACAAAAATTGTGTTTTCCTAGATTGTAGTATAGATTTATTCACAAAAATGTCAAAACTTTCGAAATTTCAAAAACTTCAAAAATACAATATAGAGGGTGTGTCCGGGATTTCTAATGAAAAAAATCCGGACTAAATTCAAAATTTCAAAAATGAGTTTTCCAAGATAAAAGGATATGTGTATTCTCAAAAATATCAAGATTTTCGAAATTTCAAAAAATGTAAAAATACAATCTTGAGCGTGTCACCGGAATATCTAATGCAAAAAGTCAGGTCTGAATCCAAAATTTCAAAATTGAGTGTTCCAAGTTTATAGTGTAGGTGTATTCTCAAAAAATGTCAAAATTTTCGAAGTTACAATAACTACAAAAACACAATCTAGAGAGTGCATCCGGGATTTCTAATGCAAAAAATCCGGTCTAAATCCAAAATGTCAAACTTGTGTTTTACGAGATTATAATATAGGCGTATTCGCAAAAAATGTCACAATTGTCGAAATTTCAAAAACTGCAAAAATACAATCTGGTGGTGTGTCCGGGATTTCTAATGCAAAAAATCCGGTCTAAATCCAAAATTTCAAAAGTGAGTTTACTAGATTATTGCATAGGTGTATTCTCAAAAAATGTCAAAATTTTCGAAGTTACAATAACTGCAAAAACACAATCTAGAGGTGTGACCGGAATTTCTAATGCATAAAATCCGGTCTAGATCCAAAATTTTAAATTTGAGTTTTCCAAGATTATAGTATAGGTGTATTCTCAAAAAAATGTAAAAATTTTCGAAATTTCAAAAACTGCTAAAACGCAATCTAGAGAGTGTGTCCAGGATTGCTAATGCAACAAATCCGGTATGAATCCAACATTTCGAAATTAAGTTTTCATAAATTATAGTCTGTGTATTTACAAAAAAATGTCAAAATTTTTGAAATTTCAAAAAATGCAAACATACAGTCTAGAGGTTGTTTCCGGGATTTCTAATGCAATAAATACAGTAAAATCCAAAATTGAGTTTTCCAAGATGGTGTATTTAAAAAAAAATAATATGAAAATTTTCGAAATTACATAAACTGCAAAAATACCATCTAGAGTTTGTGTCCTGGATTTCTAATGCAAAATATCCGGACTAAATCCAAAATTTAAAAATTGAGTTTTCCAAAATTATAGTCTTGGTGTATTTCCAAAAATTGTCAAAATTTTCGAAATTTCAAAAATACTTTATAGAAGATGTGTCCCGGATTTCTAATGAAAATTCCGGCCTAAATCCAAAATTACAAAAATGAGTTCTCCAAGATTATAGTCCAGTTGTATTCTCAAAAAATAACAAAATTTTCGAAATTTCAAAAACTGCAAAAATACATTCTAGAGGGTGTGTCCAGGATTTCTAATGAAAAAATCCGGTCTAGATGCAAAATTTCAAAATTGAGTTTTCCAAGAATAAAAAATGGGTGTATTCTCAATTTTTTTTTATTTTCGAAATTTCAAAAACTGCAAGAGTATAATCTTGAGGGTGTGTCCGGAATGTCTAATGCAAGAAATCTGGTCTAAATCCAAAATTTCAAATTTCTGTTTTCCAAGATTATAGTATAGATGTATTCTCAAAAAATGTCAAAATTTTCGAAATTTAAAAAATTGCAAAAATACAATCTAGAGGGTGTGTCCGGGATTTCTAATGCAAAAAATCCGGTCAAAATCCAAAATTTCAAAATTTTGATTTCCAGAATTATAATATAGGTGTATTCTCAAAAAATTCAAAATTTTCGAAATTTAAAAACAGCAAAAACACAATCTAGAGGGTGTGTCCGGGATTTCAAATGAAAAAATCCGGTCTAAATTCAAAATTTCAAAATTGAGTTTTCCAAGATTATAGTATATGTGTATTCTCTAAATTTCAAAATTTTCGAAATTTCTGAAAAAACAAAAAAATACAATCTAGAGGTGTGTCCGGGATTTCTAATGCAAAAAATCGGGTCCAGATCCAAAATTTCAAAATTGAGTTTTCCAAGATTAAAGTATGGGTGCATTCTCAAGAAATGTCAAAATTTTAAATCTGCAAAAATACAATCTTGAGGGTGTGTACGAGATTTCTAATGCAAAAAATCCGGTCTAATCTAAAATTTTAAAATTGTGTTTTTCAAGATTATAGTATAGGTGTGTTCTCAAAAAATTCAAAACATTCTAAATTTCAGAAACTGTAAAAACACAATCTAGTGGGTGTGTCTGGGACTTCTAATGCAAAAAATCCGCTCTAAATCCAAAATTTCAAAATTGTGTTTTCCAAGATTATAGTATAGATGTATTCTCAAAAAATGCCAAAGTTTTCGAAATTTCATAAACTGCAAAAATACAATCTAGAGAGTGTGTCCGGGATTTCTAATGCCAAAAATCCGGTCTAAATCCAAAATTTCAAAATTGCGTTTTCCAAGATTATAGTATAGGTAGGTGTATTCTCAAAAAGTGTCAACATTTTCGAAATTTTAAAAACTGCATAAATACAATGTAGAGGGTGTGTCCGGGTTTTATAATACAAAAAATCCTGTCTAAATCCAAAATTTCAAAATTGACTTTTCCCAATATTAATGTTTAGGTGCATTCTCAAAAAATTTCAAAATTTTCATTAAATTTCAAAAACTGCAAATATATAATCTTGAGGGTGTGTCCGGGATTTCTAATGCAAAAAAATCCGGTCTAAATCCAAATATTCATAAGTATGTTTTTCAAGATTATGGTCTTGGTGTATTTCCAAAAAATGTCAAATCTTTGGAAATTTTAAAAACTGCGAAAATACAATCTAGAGGGTATGTCCGGCATAACTAATGCAAAATCCGGTCTAAATCCAAAATTTCACAATTGTGGGTTTTCCAAGATTGTGGAATAGATGTATTCTCAAAAAATATCAAATTTTTCGAAATTTCAAAAACTGCAGAAATGGAATCTAGAGGATGTGTCCGTGTTTTTTTATGCAAAAATCCGGTCAAAATACAAAATATAAAATTTGTGTTTTCTAAAATTAAAGAATATCTAGGTGAATTCTCACAAAATATCAAAATTTTCGAAATTTGAGAAACTGCAAAAATACAATCTGGAGGGTGTGTCCGGGTTTTCTAATGCGAAAAATCCGGTCTAAATCCAAAATATCAAAATAGAGTTTTCCAAGATTAAAGTATAATTATATTTTCAAAAAAATGTCAAAATTTTCGAAATTTCAAAAACTGCAGGAATACAATCTTGAGGGCGTGTCCGGGATGTCTAACGAAAAAATCCGGTTCTAAATTCAAAATTTCAAAATGCCCTCCATGGTATCTTTACCTTGTCGTGGTGGAGTGGCTTGTGTGCTTAAATGATCCTGAGAGCTATGCCGGCGGTAGCATTGCTGCCGATAGGGTTACCCATGCCGGACTGGTCGAAGGTGATAAGCCAGACGAAATAAGTACCTTGGTCGAGAGAGTGACGATTCTTTCACGTAAAAAATACAAAACGTCAAAGAAATGCGAAATGTGTTTATGGGGTAAAATTTCCTGAGTCAAATAGTCCCCCACGGATTCTCCGGCGGGGACTACTTCAGGAACCCATGCCAAAGGCTCAAACACAGGGACATGTTCTTAGGAAAGTGGAATGTTAGGACTTATACAATAGCGGGCACTAGAGATATAACGCGGGAATTGGATTAAATAGCCCTTGAATAGTCGCTTACAGG